>OX336389.2:1401454033-1402654033 GCA_946902985.2 Meconema thalassinum
ACAATCTGGTGTGAACTCTGTAAGCCCGTGGACAACTCTACCTTTATTTCAATTCTGCTCGAGTATTTATACCCCTCCGAATACAGGAAACGTCTCTGGATTACCGTTCCTTTCACAAAAACATGACCTCCATACGGCATTACCCTGCGAATCGCTTTCCATTAAAGTTGTAATTGCCATCTGTAGTGCGTGACAATACATTAGCATCGACATATCGTTTAGTAGCCGGATCTGTATCATGTTTTGGATCGTTTGTCAAAGCAAATCGTTCATTTGTTTTGAGAGTTCTTCCAAAGGCGTCCATGGTTACACTGGAACTGAAACACCCGTTTGCCTCATGTATATAGAGACCAGCTCTTCCCCTTTCACATTTAGTTGATATGCAGATTATTAAGCAACAACATTCACTTCCGGTGGGAGACTTGGTTTCACACCTCTTCTCAACATCGTCCGAACAACGTCATGGATCACTCTTCCCATCCTCCATTCGCTGTCTCATCGCCGGCCCGTCGGGATGTGGAAAAACCAATCTTCTGCTTACCCTCATCACCTCCTTAAACGGAGTGCGCTTTCAAAATATCTATATTTTTGCCAAATCGCTGTATCAACCGCTGTATGTGTTCTTGGAACAGGTCATGTCAGGTCTGCGCAACATGGGCTACTTCACATTCGCAGCACACGAAGATGTCATTTCTCCAGACAATGTTCGCCCCCATTCGCTTATGATTTTTGATGATGTGGCCACAGAACGACAGGGTATTATTCAGGCTTACTTTAGCATGGGACGTCATAAATATATTGATTGTTTTTATCTCGCTCAAACCTATTCGCGAATACCAAAACAGTTGATTCGTGACAATGCCAACGTGATTGTTCTCTTCCGACAGGATGAGCGCAACATGCATCACGTCTACGATGATCACGTGAACCCAGACATGACCTTTCAAGCCTTTACACAGTTGTGTGCCATGTGTTGGAACGCTCATCACCACAGTTGTCTTGTTATTGATAAGCAGAGCAACATCAACAATGGACGCTACCGCATGGGATTTGATCATTTCATTCGTATTTAAGTAGCTGCATCGCTTTTCTGAACATCATTAGTTCAGATGTCATGGCGACAACAGGGAGTCAATTAAAAAAACACATAATCCGTGCGCGAAATAGCATTCGACAAAAGTTTCGCTATCTAAAACGTGCACATGCCGACAGTGAACTGTTTGTCGAAAAACATTTGAAATCACCTCTGGAAGCTGTGTTGAAAGGAACAACAAAGCCTAGTACACGCTCAAAAGAAACACAAACAATTGAAGAGGAGGAGGAAGAAGATGATGAAGAACCTGAGGATGTTTTTTCTCCATTGCTTCCGTCTTCTAGCTCCAAAGAATCACCGCTGCCCCAGTTTTTGAAAACATCAATAATTGCTGAAACACCCACTAGAGCCAAAGAAAAGCAGCCTACTCTTAAAGAAATATTGAATACGCCCGAACAATATGTGCGGTTAAAATCCATTTTACTACAAAATTATGGTGCGTTGGTTACCCCCTTCCTTGAAGATCTTTTTACTAAGAAAACTGATACTACCTATGGTGTTCGCTATGAAAACAATAGATTTCGAATTGGCGATTCAGCAATCAAGATAAGTGACAATGTTTTGATTGTTAAAACAGTTCGTTACAAATTGACGCCAGGGCTTTTAGAACTTTTATTTTCACGTACACCTTCTACCGAGGACTATGATAAAGAAGATCTTGAAAAGTATAAAGACATCTTGATGGCTACAAATGGTTTTAGACGTAATTATAAACGTTCTGAAGCAATAAATGCTAATAAGGGCTTCAAATATAAAACCATCATATCAAAATTGTTTCCCACCTATGCAAGTGTTCGCCGTGCAAATTCAGCGTCCGGTATCACGTTTAATACTTTGAAACCATTCATCGATTTCGCCTATTGGAACAATCCAAATAAGTTGGTTAAACGTCTGCAACTGTTGCGTGCATCGGAACAGGCCGGTCATACCGGACACGAGGCGGAAGTTTTAGAAATAGAAGAGGAGCTTCGTCATGCTGGCATTATTGTCTAATGAGTCAACGTGTTCACACACCCTCGCCTGTTAAGGCTGCCATTGCTCGCGAGTTGCATAGACCAGCTCGTCGTCTCTACCATCGTCGTCGTGTCATCACACGGGGCGTTGACGATCTTTGGCAAGCTGATCTGGTTGAAATGATTCCCTATGCCAAAGCTAACAACGGGGTCAACTATCTGCTTACCGTCATCGACGTTTATTCCAAAATGGCCTTTGTTGAACCTGTTCGGAATAAATCTGCACAACTGGTCACCGCTGCATTCAAGACCATCGTTCAGCGGTCAAGACGACAACCTCGTTTGCTTCAAACAGATCAAGGCAAAGAATTTTTCAACAAGACTTTTTCCGCTTATCTCAAATCGCTTGACATCCATCACTATTCCACTTTTAGCAATCTAAAGGCAAGTGTTGTAGAACGTTTCAACCGCACACTCAAGACGCGCATGTGGGAACAATTTACAGCAAGAGGATCCTATCGCTGGCTTGAACTTGTAGGCGATCTGGTGACACGTTACAACAACACTAAACATAGAACCATCAAAATGAAACCACGCCTTGTAACCAAGAACATTGCGCAATTGGATCGCATTCATCACAAAATCAAAACAGTAGATCCACGACGTCATCAATTACGTATTGGTGATTATGTGCGCATCAGTAAACATAAATCAATCTTCGCCAAAGGATACACACCAAACTGGAGCACGGAAATATTTCGTATTCGCAAGGTAAAACTTTCTAATCCAGTTGTTTATTTACTTGACGACCTCAACAAGCAGCCAATCCAAGGAGGATTCTACATGGAGGAACTGCAAAGGACGCAATATCCCAATCATTATCTTGTTGAAAAAATTGTACAAAAACGTGGCAATAAACTTTTTGTTAAGTGGCTAGGTTTTAATGCCACATATAATTCATGGATTAATAAATCAGATCTGGTGTACACCTTCTTGTTTTTATTTCATGTCGAGCTGGCCGACTCAACATGCCATGCGATTTGTATCCTACCCCCACCCTACCATTTACAGGAAATAATACTCCAGATTCATTGACGTTTGTTTACCATTGAGCACATTCAACAACCAGTTCATTCCACCTCTCTCTCTCCCTCAATTCCATTCACTACTCCCGATACCATTGATGTTTGTTTACCATTGAGCGCTTTCAACCCCATCTTGTTTGTCTCTCAGACCCATTCACACCTAACCAACCTACCACGTCAGGGTCCAAACAACCACCGCCATTCATGTTTTCCATTCAAAACACTCCCGTTCATGACCTACCTCACATCCCGTAATCTGCTGTGACGTCACACACACACCAGTTACACTAATGTTTTCCATTTCAAAACACTCCCGTTCATGACCTACCTCACATCCCGTAATCTGCTGTGACGTCACACACATCAGTTGACCGTTCAATTCTCTGACGATTCATTCACCGACAAAGATTCGGAAACCTTCGGCAACACTCGGATCTCGTCGGGATCAAAGCAAAGCTATATAGCCCAGGATAATATCAGAGAAGGCGCTCAGTCCAAGAGAGAGACTGGGTCGAAGAGGGTCTCGTGCAGACCCTCTTCCATCCTTCCCCTCATCCCCCAACCTCGCCACCACCCCTTACCCCTCCCCACCCCCACTCCCCCCTCCCCACCCCCACTCCTCCCCCTCCACCCACACCCCTCAAACCGGTTCCTGGACCCTCCAAGGTTTGTTTACCTTCCGGGGTCCCGGCGACCTTGGGGGTCAATGACCTACCTCAAGGTCATTGAGCATGACCTACCTCAAGGTCATTGACCTTGCCACGCCCCCCTCATTTGCATAAATAACGGTATTTGGTTCAAAACCCCCTCAGCCTCCCTACTAATGTTCATTTCGCTTAAGGTAAGTTAATACCCTTGCAGATACGCAGACAGGAATGTAATTAGTCGCTCAACGACTTCGGTTTGACGACCTACTTCCTCGAGTAACCCTGTACCTTGCACTACGTCTGGAGAATCCGCCCCGTGTAGGCGTGAAGTTGCATCCGTCTTGTTAGACGTAGAAAATATCCGCTGTTTAGCGTGGAAGTTATTATCAGGTGCCATCGTGCACGAATATACTGCAAATCACTGTTATTTATGCACAGTGAACAACAAGAAGCATATTGTGAAATAATTGGCAAGTATAGTGAAAATTCTAACACTACCGTAACACCATATTTTTATACCCACGTGTTTGTGGAGGGCCGAGAGCCTGGTGAAAAATATAGAGGTAAACGTGCTATAACTACTTTAAATAATTGTGATTATGAATGTATAACATATTTGAATTGCCACAGTGAATTTTTCAATTACAAAACGACGCACATATCACGGATGCCACGTGATGTAAAAGTGGCGTCAGTACACGTGAAGAACCACAGATCAGTGCTTGATCACGTATTATTCGATATCTGCGAAGTAAAGGCTGTGTTATCAATTGCAATTAAAGCCTGTAACATTTTCAACGAACATTGTGATTTTTGAAGTGAAAGAATGAACTACTACACGATTTATTCCACCACCCACGTGATCAAATTATTCTACACCATGTTTGAGACCAACATCATGGGCTAATACCGCTATGGTATGAGGGTGAGGTATCTATTGGAACCAGCGTGATGGTGGAACTTCCAGAACAGCGAACGAGGAGGAAGGAACCCAGGATGCCATTCCCAGGCAAGTCCAGTACATCCATGAAGTTGACGACAGGGACAGATCGAACCCTGGCCTTTGGGAGAGTCCAGATGGGAGTCCTGATGAGGACGTTGCCGTTCCGGAAAGCCAGAGGTGAATTTGTTCAACCCTTGTCGTTGAACAGAGGGCTGAGTGAGAGCTCCTCCATTTCGTGAGTTTTTGTACACCCTTTCTCGTTCTAGTTTCTGGTGGTATTGTAGGTTTAATGTAGTTTGTGAACCAACCGAACTCAGTGTCAGCCATTTTTATAGGTTGGGAATGTAACTAGTCTAATTAGATGTCGTTTATTTCAGTTAGAGTGAGACACCCTTGGGTCAGACATTTTGGTCAACCCTGGTGCAGCTTGATGGACGTCGTAGAACGTCAATGCCTATCTTTTGCTAAACGTGACCGTAGTCATTTGAGGCTACTTTGTTTAACCCTATTTGGGGTGATTTTTCAAGTCTTTGCTGACTTTAGTTATGGCAATCAGATGCCATGGTTATATTTCTTTAACTGCGTTCTTTGCAGCCAGTCTTTGTTACACCCCTGACTTCGTTAGAGCAGTCGTATCAGTTAGGTAATCGACTGTAATTACCAGTTTTGTAACTGCATCATATTTCATTTGAGATGTTGCTCAGAAGCCATCAGGTCAAGTGTGGACCTTACAAGTGAAAGGAATGATTCGTTGTCTAGCATCGAACCCAGTTCCCAACGTATCATTAAGCAGATCCAGAGTGTGGAATCTGCGCCACAATTATTATTTTGTTAGTGTCATGTGAAGACACGTATTTATTTGAAGTTTTTATACATGTAACTACTGAAGTATTATATCTTTGAGAGCAAAGAGCTCCAGCAATGTGACATTGCTACCATTTAGATGTCTTTGGTTTGGAAGACGGAATTATATTATTGTATTCAGATTTATAGCGTGTTTTTATACACGTATTCTTCGAGGTTTATAACCTATGATAAAGTTTTTATGATGAGGCCAGTCGTACTGTTTTATTTTGGTTAAATCGCCGGCCTTGATACTTAGTGTGTGTTGTGTCAGACCGCGCAGGAATGTTGTAGCCGGCGGCGACACAAACTGGTTTGTGACCCAGTGCCCTTGAGAGCACGCTTGTATTATGAGACAGAATTACTTTGACAGAGTACAGAATGCTTGTTGTATTCGCTCTTTCTTTCATTCATTGCAACTTAGCTCATGGAACCCAGTGTCCAACCTTGTATCTGATCACATGTTTTTATAGATTGTTTTTTGTTAGTTAAACGCACTTTTGCGTGTACCGTCGTTTGACGTGTACAGTTATGTCAGGTTTTCTATAGTACGTTGTAGGCTGCCCTGTTAAAGGAGATATTTATTGTATGAAGGTATTTGTGTGTACCTTGTCCGGGATTGTTCCCGTTGACCAGATGTTATTGGAGGGTTACTGAGTGTGCAGGCCCATCCCAGAGTTATTGAACGCGAGCTTTGCGCCGCTGGTAACTTGGGTTATTGTGTGTCCGAGTTGTTATTGCTCGTTGATTATATTCCGACTTTTGAGTCGAGGCTTTTGGTGGAGATTGATCTCAGTGGAGACACTCCGTGCCCAGGCTATTGTCAGTATTATTCGCCATAAACCAACAATAAACCTAAACCGACATCTTAATAATAAAACGCATAATTTTGGTAAAACAAAAGCTAACTAACGAATTCTTTCTATCTAACTTTGTTCTTTTGCATTTGGAACCTGCTGACATGGCCGTGCTAATGAAGGTATTTCCTTTTGAGGAAATGACTAGGAAGCTGACACTCTTGAAGCGACCTGAAGCTTGTTCGAACCTTGAGTTCGTAGCTTGTGGAGCGCAGGCCATGCGATGTTAGACGTAGTCTTTACTACGCAGTCGTCACCGTAACTACACACATTAGATGACTATGGCTTACAAAGAGTAAACCAAGGTGCAGGCAGGCATTTTAATAAAACTGTTGTCTCTTATTAATTATTTATGATGTAAAAGTGTATGAATCCTACCTGTTACCTTCTTGTGTGCTGTTAGCACGTAGTTCCTAAGAATAACTAAATGTTTTTTTTTACATGGCTGTTCACTTAGCTTTGAATGTAATTGTTTTCTGTTACGGATGTCATCGCCGTAAATTTTGTTATTAACTGATAGGACTTAGCTAGATAAATTAATGTTAAATGTAAATTCTGATATTAGCTTGATCTTGTAACTTGACCTAGGGATTTGCGTCGTACCATTTTCCTAGTGTTGCTGTTGTTGCTTTATTATTTTGAGATAGATCTTTCGCGAGGGTTTTCCGTAACTTCTCAGGTAGGGACCTGCTCTTTATTTTTGTTTGTTTATTAGCTTGCGGATTAGCCGATTGTAACCCTCCGAACTAGGATAGGGGCTTGTGAATTTTAACAATAAATTTTCACGGAGTTTTACATAAGTCTGGATGTTTATTTTCTCAGTCTAGTTTTTAAGGTGAACCTTTCCTTAGGCAGTCTATGACCATCGTCACCATGTACCACGATCCCTGTGGACTACAGATTCTCGTGCCGCTTTGGCCTATTAGGAAGTTCACCTGATCCTCACGGCAATTATGTCCGACGGATGAGATGTTAGGGAAGTCATTGCGGTTGTTGGCTATCCTGACAGCTCCACCGACGGTCTCAATATAAACTTTGAATCTTATCTAAAATAATTACACAACGTTATATGCTCTAAGGTATTGGTTGATATTTCTGGGTATTTTGCGATGACAATCCCCTGAGAATACTCACAATTTCCCCCCCCCCCCACCGATTTTTTTCTACACACGCCCCTGATATGGTTTTAAAATAGGAAGGCCAGTATGACCGGAAGACTGCTCCCTTATGTAGGCCATCGGGCCAAGCTATCTGCGGACTGGGTAGACGTTGGTTCGAGCCCCACCATCAGCCGTCCTTGAAATGGTATTCCGTGGTTTCCCATTTTCAACTGCAGGCAAATGCTGGCACGGTACCTTCTATCAGGCCACGGCCACTTCCTTCCTCATCCTTGTTCAGTTTCATTCATCTTCATTTCATCTGTCATTATCTCCTCTCGTGACGTAGGCGTCAGGAAGAGCATCCGTCCATAAAAACTATCCGCCACATAGACTATCATCGCATCTCATCCCCGACCTCGATGGAAACGGGAATAATTAGGGGCAGACATGCTTACTGTGTGACCGGAAGCAAGTTTAATTCTCAAGTTGCCAAGCACTGAATGCCGTTGTACATTACAGCCAGTATTCGTTATGATGGTAGATAAAACTTTCTGTCACAGACTATCCCTCCGTTTCCTGCTGGAGAAACCTGCGGTATCGTTCACAGTGGCCCATTGCGCTCGGAAACTCTTCTCGGATTTGTTTTATTTTCCCCACTACCGTGTTAATGAACCAATATCCTGCCTGCTATTTTCGTTCTTCCTCGGCTTCGCCTCCATTCAGAAGAGATAATTCCGGGCGCGGAGCCCAGTCTCCTAGCCACGCTCCATACATCACAACAGCGCAGCAGAGCGCTTTCCCTGACAGACTTTTGGTCGATATAATTACCCAATAACACTATTGAAATCTTGAGTTCTAGTGAGTATAATTTTGCTAGTTTTAATCCTTCTATCAGTTTATTTCCACAACCTGTTCTAAATGCATGTTGCTTGCTGGGCCCAAGGTTGCAGGTTCGTATCCTGGCGCAGTCAGCTGGCATTTGAGGGTGCGCAAATGCGAGGGAGCCGTGTCAGTAGATTTACTGGCACGTAAAAGATCTCCTTCGGGGCGAAATTCCGGCACCCTGGCGTCTCTAAAAGCCAGAGTTGTTAAAAGGGACGTAAAACCAATACAATTATTACTAAATGCGTGTTATTTAGAGAAATTCCGTCAATTTAAAGCATTTACCAGAAGAATATTAAATTTTCAAAGTTAGTTTCCTAGAAAAAGATCCCGAGAGCAGAGATCTGTCGTGGGAAACAGTACCAAGTTCATTACACAGATGACGGACAAAATTACAATACATTTGGAGTATATAGGTACAAATATACACTGGAAGTGTATTTTGACACATTACAGTTTCGCTTATAATGCAACTAGCAGAAGTACCCATTCTTCGAACGGTCTTTGGTATTAATAGCCAGACGTAATCAATTGAGCTACAGTACTGTTGCAATGGTTAGAGGCTTGGAACCTGTTTGTCGACAAAGATAAATGATTAGTTAAAATATGCTCAGAAAATAAATTTAGCCTACCTCACGTGTACTTTCTAACGTGAAAATTAAATTGAAAACCTCGTAGACGAAACGCAATACACGTCAAGTTGCTGTTTGGAGATATAATAGACCTTCTGTACGACATATCGCACGTTTAAGTCGTGTGAAAAAAATCTATGGTAACCCCTGACCCCCTTAAGCGCATTGATGAATTTTAAAGTTTTAGTTGGTTCTGTGATAACCTTATTGCCATTTGCAAACGTCCACAGAAATTTAATAAGTGGAGTGGCATTAGGCTACTTCTTGCAGAAATAGATGGAAAGTTGGATGTCACCTTCTGAGATGCTTTTGTCATGGATATTGGCATGCATTCCTTCATTAGTTTATTAAATGGAATTAGTTTTCTTGGAATATCAGAAACTGTTGTTATTAGAGGCTTAAAATGTAGTTTTCGGGGACCTTTACGGCTATTTAGGGTCCCCGAGTTTTGTTTCTGACACCAAGGGGCAGAAAATAAGCTTTGTCTCGTCGTTGTAGGCCGTAGTATAATAATAATAATAATAATAATAATAATATAACAATATAGAGAAAATGAAAATCCACAGCCTGCTTCCAGTCTCCGACCGGGTCTGGAATGGAATGAATGAAGCCCCCATCTAGCGGCGAGGATATGAACTGTGCCGGCTGCCGAAGCCTGTCGCACTCCTCTGGGGCAATGATTAAATGAATGACAAATGAAATGAAATGATAGTGGAGAGTCTTGCAGGAATGAAATATTGACAGGGAAAACCGGAGTACCCGGAGAAAAACCAGTGTTCCTCCGTTTTGTCCAGCACAGATCTCACATGGAGTGACCGGGATTTGAACCACGGACCCAGAGGTGAGAGGCCGGCGTGCTGCCGCCTAATCCACGGCGGCTCTAACATAGGGATGTAATAGACCTTCCGGACCACACCCGCACGTGTAAATCGCGTGAAAAAATTCTAGAGTACCCCTCGACCCCCTTAAGTGCATTATATGGATTGATGAATTTTAGAGCTTGATTTTGTTCCGTTATAACCTTTTAACCGTTTGCAAACTATCTCAGTAATGTAATAAATGGAATGGTATTGCAGCTTACAGCAATAGATGGACCTGTGAGTTTCTGTTGCCATGGTTACCGGATTGCATTCTTTCATTATTGTATTAAATGAAATTAGTTTTCTGTGAATCTCTCAAAAAAGGTTGGTTTTAGGGTCTAAAAGGGTGGTTTTCGGGGGCCCTAAGTTTCATTTCTCACATAGAGGGGCTGAAAATGAGCTTTGTCTCACCCTTCTACGCCTATTTACGCAAGAGTTTTAAGGGGGTAGGCCCCCTTTTTTTGGAGCTACAGAGAAGAGTTACATCAATGATTAGTGTCGTGCCTCTGAAGGATAGCTGTACCAAATTTTACGTTGATCCACCCGGCCGTTCTCGAGTTATAAGGGAGCATACTTTTCCACAGACAAACAGACAGACAGACATACATACATACAGACAGACAGACAGACATACAAAAATTTTAGTTTTCGCGCGCATCTATCATAAAACAGTCTGAAACGCGTAAATAACGCAAATTTCCGAAGAAATTCAGAAACAAGATGTTCAGTAAAGAACATATAGCCTAATTTCTCCTAAATGCATGGGTATTGTTATAACTCTTTGTCCTTTTCAAGGAGTATGATTGAATGTTGGTTGTAGTAGCTTGTTGAAATACAACGTGCTATAGGGATATTAAACATGAATATGAGGTGCCCTTTGCTAGTGCTACCTCTGTACCAAATTTCGTTCAATTCGGTTTCACCGTGTTTGAATTCATAGGGGGAATCGATTTGCTCACATACTTGGCCACCATCTGCAAACTATTGGGCTGATGTTCTTGCAGTTTGGTCAGAATATGTTTCCCACATAAAGATATGGTGTTGCAAAATTTGGTAGAGACTAGATTATTAGGTTGGTCGTAATTACATTTTAGCTTTTAACATTTGGGTGGCCGCGATTACATTTCCGTCAAGATAGCGGAGATATAAAACATAACACTGAGGTGCCCTTTGCTAGTGCTACCTCTGTACCAAATTTCGTTCATTCGGTTCCACCGTGTTCGAATTAATAGGGGGAATCAATTTTGACATAAATATGGCCGCTATCCGCAAACTATTAGGCTAATGACCTTTTAGATTGGACAAAGGATGCTCCCTCCATAAAGGTATGTTTTTGCAAAGTTTGGTAGAGATCGGAGTGTTATGTTAGTCGTAATTTGATTTAAACTTTAAACATTTGTGTGGCCGCCATTACGTTTCTGTCAATATGGCGGCGATATTAATCATGACACTGAGATTCCCTTTGCTAGTGCTATCTCTGTACCAAATTTCGTTCCGTTCGGTTTCACCGTGTTTGAATTAATAGGGGGAATCGATTCTGACACAAAGATGGCCGCCATCCGCAAACTATTAGGCAAATGACCTATTAGATTGGTCAAAGGATGCTCCCTCCATAAAGGTATGTAGTTGCAAAATTTGGTAGAGATCGGATGATTAGGTAAATCGTAATTTGATTTAAGCTTTGAACATTCGTGTGGCCGCCATTACGTTTCAGTCAAGATGGTGGCGATATAAAACATGACACTGAGGTGCCCTTTGCTAGTGCTACATTTGTACCAAATTTCGTTCCATTCGGTTCCACCGTGTTCGAATTAATAGAGGGAATCAATTTTGACATAAAGATGGCCGCCATCCGCAAACTATTAGGCTAATAACCTACTCCATTGGTCAATGGATGCTCCCTCCATAAAGGTATGTTGTTGCAAAGTTTGGTAGAGATCGGATGGTTATGTTAGTCGTAATTTAACTTAAGCTTTGAACATTTGTGTGGCCGCCATTACGTTTCTGTCAATATGGCGGCGATATAAAACATGACACTGAGATGCCCTTTGTTAGTACTACCTCTGTACCAAATTTCGTTCCATTCGGTTGCACCGTGTTCGAATTAATAGGGGGAATCGATTTTCACACAAAGATGGCCGCCATCCGCAAACTATTAGGCTAATGACCTATTCATTTGGTCAAAGGATGCTTCCTCTATAAGGGTATGTTGTTGCAAAATTTGGTAGAGATCGAATGATTAGGTTAATCGTAATTTGATTTAAGCTTTGAACATTTGTGTGGCCGCCATTACGTTTCCGTCAATATGGCGGCGATATAAAACATGACACTGAGGTGCCTTTTGTTAGTACTACCTCTGTACCAAATTTCGTTCCATTTGGTTGCACCGTGTTCGAATTAATAGGGGGAATCTATTTTCACACAAAGATGGCCCCCATCCGCAAACTATTACGCTGATGACCTATTAGTTTGGTCAAAGGATGCTCCCCCCATAAAGGTATGTTGTTGCAAAATTTGGTAGAGATCGGATGATTAGGTTAGTCGTAATTTGATTTAATCTTTGAACATTTGTGTGGCCGCCATTACGTTTCCGTCAAGATGGCGGCGATATAAAACATGCCACTGAGGTGTCCTTTGCTAGTGCTACCTTTGTACCAAATTTCGTTCAATTCGCATTCACCGTGTTCGAATTGATAGGGGGGGGGGGCAGACATTCAGAGTACACACACTCACACACACACAGACACACACACACAGACTCACACACATACACACACACACACACAGACTCACACACACACATACACACACACCGACAGACACACTTTTTTCGCCCTGTGTTGATCTCATAAGTCTACTTTCATTTTTTGCAAAAATCGAAAGTTGGCTAAAAACAGACAAACTTTCATTCTTATATATATAGAGATAGAGATACATGAATAAGGAAAAAGTGTAAAAATATACCTGTAATTAGAGATAACGAGTGTATAAGCAAATGAGCATTATTTGTCATGCTTTGAAGATACAATACGTTTAATAATTATAAACGTAAAAATATTTGGAAGATTGTTGTATCACAAGAGTAAATTAAAATATTGGACACTGCCTCAACTGTAACTGAGTCGTCTGATGCCCACCCTGTTGTGATCACAACTATAGCGGAACAGCACTGTTAGGAGGAAAGGCGGAGCAAGATGCATGTTGAATGCTAGAATGAAAGCAACTTAACATCAAGGCCAGCAGCCTTACCCTACGACGTAGCCGAGCGCGCTAAATTGTTCACAACCAACGTGACAGAGTGCTATAACAAGTCCAGACCTCGGAGGTTCGAATACTGGCGCTGACAGTGACTATCCTGAGTGTGGTATTTCCCCACGTTTTTCTGCACTCCCTCCAGGCAAATGCAGTGATAGTATCTTATTTCAAGTTCCGAAACACCTACTCCATCCCCGACCTGAATGGCTTAATTACAGCTACACATACTACTGCGGTCACCTTAGAAACACGAGTTATGAAACAAATGGGGCATAAACTCAAGTACACGGGGCTCATGACCAAATATATCCCAAGCCACTGATAAGAACTAACAACAACTGGATGATCTTAGGAGCGTATCTCACCCGTGGTTGACCAAATGCTATGAATGATCTGGAACAACAGGGTCTCAAGCAAGGTCTGTTATTAGAGTTCCTAATTGGAATATTCTCTTCTTAAACATTCTTCTCCGATACCCGTTGGTTAAATCCTGATATCGTCACATCCATTCGCTCTTAATACATATGTGGTCTATGGTGCCAGCCATTCTCCTTACTAAGGTGGTCCTTTAATACCTTCATGTTTCGAATGTTCTGAACTATTTCTTTTCCAGTAATTGCATTGAAGGCCTAGTTGTTATACCACCAAAACTTTAAGTTCAATGATTTCCTTCCACTAGTACCAACGTATCATTTTCCATACAGAATTTAAGGGAGATATTTTACTTATAAAAGATATACTCACTATTGAAGATCGTAGGAGGTGTTCAAATCTCTCAATGAATGAGGGTGTAGAGAAAGACAGACAAGGTCTGAGAGACGACGAGATTAGTGATTGCCCAGTCAGTCCAGAATAAGGACCATTTATGCTCGACATATCTACAAGACGTTTCAGAGGATATTAATTTTCATTACAAAGGCAAATTTAATACTGTATTATTTACTAAGTACAAAAATAAAGGAATTTTCCCCTTCGTTCAAAGATATTTTGAAGCTCATATTCTCATTATTAAAGTCATTTGCATGTTTTGTCTGATGAGTGATGTCATATTTCAGGAACCTTACTCATTAACCTTGGGTCAAGCAATTAATTTTTCTCAAGAAATTGAAGGGCACACTAGTTTCCGAATGTTCTAATGGTAACGAGTTTGGAGGCAAGTAAGATGTAACCAAAGTAGGGTGGATAGAAGAGGTGAATGAGACAATCCTGGCTTTATGTCATTATATTTTTGTAGAACACAGCTAAGACCTTCTTTATCTCAACAATGACCCATGAGCCCTGGGGATAGTATTGATTCGTTGCTGTGATTTCCTCTAGCAAGATCTCGTGGGAAGAAGGTATTGCCATATCATCCTCCTTTCTGTTCGTCCATTCTCCATTTGCATGACAAGCCTGCGTTGTGCCATTTGGGTTGTCTTGCAGTCACTCCATGAAAATGGATCATCAGACAATTTTGCAAACCTTAACTCATATTTCCCTGCCCGGAGCTCATATAGCCTATTTTCTTTATTAAAATAAACTAGGCTATTGGGATCGACTCCTGTATGTATATATGTACGTATGAGAAGGATGGATGCAACTCATGTATGCAGGCTGTTTGTGTGTGTCCATCCCCCCTACCCCCTCACTAAAAGACTCTACATCAACAGGGCTAGTTAATGAAATTTGGTATAGCAATCTGTTTCCATCCATGGACATTTTTTCATTGTCCTTTATGTTTCCATAACGTCCCAATCAACCAAGGCGGCGTGCGAAATACTTCACTAGTATTCAATTCTTTAGAACCTATTAAAGATATCAGACTGATATTTAAGACTGTAATTGAGTAGTCCAGGATAAACTGACACGTATGACTTCCAAAACTGTAATCAGAAATTAGTCAACATGGTGGCAGCGAATTTTCAAATATCAATTCCCTTTACTCGGAAGCCATAAACCTATAAGGCTGAAGTGCTGTGTTATTATAGGAGACTATACTGACATGCCTGTTAAAAAGTCGCAAAACGCAGAAAAATAAAATGACAGAGGTGCAAATTTTCGAAATTCATTTGTTTTTTATCGGATCTTATTGTAGCTATAATCCTGAATTCTGTGTCATAATGGACGACTACAAAACAAATTGACATACATGTCTTTCGTATCAGTAATAAGCAAGGACCCAACATGACGGCCAGGATAATTACTTTATTCTGTTTCCTCTGACCATATTACCGTTATAAGCCTGACATTCTGTGCCTTATAAAGAAGACTATGAATGGAGTTATACAATATAATTATAAAACACGTTATCCAGGAAGAAACCAAACTGGGTAAAACTTCAAAATTGAATTACTTTCCTTGGAACCTATCGCAGCTCCAACCTCTATTTTGTAACCATGATGGACGATAACAAATGTATAACAAATATTTTGGCATAATCCATTTTGGGAAATTGATTATCAGTTTTATTTTAATTTTTTATAATAGGCCTGCACATGGATATTTGATTTAACTGAGGTGAGAGATGGAAAGTATCAGTACTATGTAATAATAGGCGGTGAGCTCTTCACTGAACTACTTGTTTGCTTATCACTTGTGCTATAACGAAAGCTAGTTGCTGCGATTGATCTATATTATAAAGAAAAACAACAACACAACTCTGTTCAGAAGCCAGTTAAATAGTCGTAAGTGAGAAGTGGAAGTTGAAGATTAAAACCAAAAACCAAAGGCCTATGTACACTAGAAAATTCCAAGCATAAATGAAACTCCAAGGTTACCTTGATGCAAACTTGGTATTCTAAAGTGTTCCCGGCTTCAATAACTTTTAAAACTTATCATACCCTACTTAATATAGCAATCGTAGTACCGATTTCTATGCCAGCACTGTTACTGGACTTACAGCCTGAACTATGAACTTCTATCCATAAAATATATAGCTTTGAAGCCACTTTTCAGTGTTCCCTTATTATTCATTAATTCTATCAAAGACTCTTAAGCACTTTATATTTGATCATACGAGATTGGACTCATGCCAGGATCAGCAGGATGGTGTTATATTGACTGCTTAGTTGAGGGTCAGGTGTGGCAGCAATACGATAGTCCTTGCTGTCAACAGGCCACCTCTGATATCAGGCGGGTCAAGAGGTTATCGGACACGGTGGCATGTGACAGATGCTCAGTGTAATGTATTGTGGTCATACTCTACAAGACACTATCACGTTAGCAAAGTAACTGGCGAATTAACATTTATTTCACAGATCTATTACTTGGAAAATCTGTCATGACAAGAAAATATGAAGCAATAACGAGCTGAAATAAACTCATGTCATACGTTTGGTCAAGGATATCCCTGGACTAAATTCTCACTGTTAAAATTAAGGCCATATTTCAATGCGTGAAGTTATCGCAGGCAACAATGAATGTTTTATTTACTAAAAATTAACGGCTCTTTGTAATATTATTATTGTAATACAATTATACATTTGTTTTCCCACCCTTCAATACAATTGTGTTCTCCATACATTAATTTATATAGCACATGTGTGCACTATTTTAGTTCTTCATCAACTTTCTTGTGCTGTAACACTTTGGAAGTGTTCAACATCTGAGTTTTCTTCTCTCAATTTGCAAATGTACGTTGCATTATACTTTGGGTTTTAATATCCTGATGTACTATTTTCTATTTTGTTGTTTTAATTCGTAGTCATCCTTTACATTGACTGATCTGTTCGACTTTGCTTAATCTTTTTATACTACTAATAACATAATACTACCTTTTACTTTATGTACAAAAATGGATTCTTTACTTTTGGTATTAGATTCTTTATTCAACCCTTATCGGTTAGTTTTCTTAATGTGTTTATACAGGGAGATTCTGGCCGAGATCGGGTCGTGGATTGCGCGCAGATGGAAACCGCAGCAAAATATATTAAATAATGATAAATTCACCAGCAAATCATGATTAAAGAACTTAACTTTTCACAGAGGATGCTGAGGGTGTTGTCCTTCAGCTGACAGACAGGCTTTGTACCGTGTCAATAAATTAGCGTGTACACGTTGTAATTCCCTTCTGTTGCGAAGAATATCTGCTGCCGTATATTGTTCTCCAGTTTCACTAGAGTACGGCTAATTTATCTGTACACTTTGTACCTTAAATTAGCCCACAATCAGGGTAAACATCAAACGGGCTTAGGCCCGTACTTCAATTAATTACAGTTTACATGCAGGGGGTACGGGAGTAGCTATATAATGTAATGATGTAACTTCCAAAGTTACTGTATGTCAGCTGAGGGAGAACATTTTCAGCGTCTTCTTTGGAAAGGTAAGTTCTAACCATCAACTGGTGACGTGAAGTCATCCAGATTCCCAATAAATAAATAAAAACATCTGGGCTTCTTTCCTTAAATATTGCAGGAAGCGGTTGTTTATGTTAACTTCCTCTCTGTGCGCTGACACTTCACCCCTCTTTGATGAACGTTTAGTGACTTAATGAATTAAATGACTCTGGTTAGCTTCTCTCCGCGCAATCTCCGGCCCCAGTTCGGTTGGCTGGCGGAAGGCATGCACGCCTGGTGGCTGGACGCTGGCCACGCTCCAGCAAAAGAATCTCACTGTATATGCATTATTTACAAATTTGTTTCATAAATTGGTATAATTTATAGGCATCGTCTTATATTTGTTTCTTCCATTTAGTTTTGTGCTTTGGGTTTGGATTTTAAATTCTTGGTACTTAACATAATCCATTTTGCAATATACTTGGTGCGCAGTTTGTTACTGTAAATTTACATGCTCATTTTGGTATTGTTACAAACCTTTGATTGTAGCATATTTTGCTCTTTCTTTTGGGGCGGGGGAGAGGGGAGGGAGCAAACCTAATGAAGGTATTTTGTTAAATTGCTGTTTTTGTGAATTGCATTTGCCACTCGACTCAATTGTTTTGTTGTATTTTTTTTTTAAATTGAATTGTTTATTTTACTTTGAATGATAGCCATATAATATCAGATATGTAAAATTCATTTCATTCGTTGCTGAAAATATTTGGGCTGATTTTCTTTTCTTAAGGTACCGCACTAGATTGTTGAAGGAAACGCTTGATCGTTTTTAAATTATGTTATTTGCTCTAATCTATAACCATTTATGATTTTCTTGTAGCTCATCTGTATTTTGAAAGTCGTTGGATTAATGTACATGTATTTTTGGTGTTTCATTTACGGGTCTTCATTGCTTATCTGCGCATTCCAAGTCGAATTGGCTTCGTGGTACAGACTCGAAATTTGTCAAGTTCCCACAGACATTTATTTATTTATTTATTTGTTTACGGTACACAACAGGGCTCAGTGTGCGCCTCAATAACAGTGCACCTACACAGTAAAACACATTTCCAGGTATGTCTACATTAAGTATTAATATCTAAATGTAATTCTTAAGATTAGGAAGTTCACACAGATGTAAATGCATGGTAGTAAAAAGCTTAATTTATAAATATTATAAAAACTAGACCTACATTTTACCTAATATCAAATATAAACACAGGTTCTGAAATTATTACATAGAAAAGTAAAGGATAACTTTAACAACTAAGGAACAGGCCTATCCACATACATACACTGTTGCTAATGTTTTGCGTGATAGTTTTTTCTTTCAAATATGAATTCAGTGACTGGATTATAATTTCAAAGAACCGTCTAATTGTGAGACAGAAATCTACAGTAGTTTCACGTTTACACGAACTGCATCGTTGTAAATAAAGTACTGCAAAGCCTTCATACAGGTGAATTGTTACGTGAAGTAGTATTTGTAATATGATTTTTAACCTATTTTCATTTATGAAAAAATAGGCTTATGAGATCACATTTTGTCCGTGTGTGTGTGTATGTGTGTATCCCCCTAACAACTTCTAAACGGCTGGCGTGATTTCAATGAAACTCGGTAAGGTCATGCACCATCTTGGCCGACCCCGACCGTGGCCTTCAAATGTTATTACGGCTCACCAATCCAACATGGTGTCTGTGCGAAATATTTCACCGACATTCTATATCTCCGGAACTATTACCGATATCACCCTGAAATTTTGTACAGTGGTAAAGGGCACTACTAGAGACTTTTGAAAATCTGATAACTTGAAGCCAGACTAGTTAAAGGTAATTGAGGTTTTGAGATATTTTGAATAGATACTGTCAATTCAGGTACTGAACTTGTCGTATATTTGCAGGTAGACAAGATGGAGCGAATGCTGAGATGTTAATTCATCATGATCGCCTTGTTTGGTTTGGGGACATCACTACCGCCAGTGAATAATTATCATATTCAGATTACGCCATACGCCAATGCACCCGGAATATATTTTGAAAATAAAGAAGAAGTGCAACAATATAATATGGAATGGAAATTATTAACTTATGTGAAATTATACCCCATATCTGAGATGTATTTAGTGACACAGAGACATACGCAGGTGACTAATATGTTGTGTATTACTTTAGAATAGAGATCAAATTTAACTTGTCGTCAAGAGATTTGGTTAATGGAGAATCAAATTAGGAGCATTTAGAATGAAAGAAAGACTCTTGAAAAATAATTAGTTATGATAAAAATCATAAACTAGGATAACGAGGTTTCATTAATGAGTAGTGTCAATAGCTAAGGCTTTATTTGGCCAGGACGGTGCTGAGAA
Source organism: Meconema thalassinum (assembly GCA_946902985.2). Classification (NCBI taxonomy): domain Eukaryota; kingdom Metazoa; phylum Arthropoda; class Insecta; order Orthoptera; family Tettigoniidae; genus Meconema; species Meconema thalassinum. Next base: position 1,401,473,836 of record OX336389.2, read on the forward strand.
ATATGAATAAAAAATTAGTGAACTTGAGAAAGAACAACTAAATATGTTGCATTTAGCCAAGGAAAAGAAGATCGCCATTATGAGTAGGCCTACATTGCAGGCAGTGAATAATAGTAATTGTGATATAACTAATAATACATTGAAACTGAGTCAGAACTTCGGAGAGAAACGCATGTACTTATTCAATAATTCCTTAATCTTGGCTGAGAATATGGAACTAATAGAGGTTGAGATTTCATTTAATAAACATGGTTTAGAAGTTCAAGGCTTCCTCGTATTTCTTCATGAGCAGGACAGCATAAGTTAGTCTTGTATAATGAATGCGCAAGCTGGGATTGTGGAAGCCCAGGAAATTACTCCAGAATATATTACTAAGGCCTAGGTTACACTACTGTGGCAGGGAATTTTCACAAAGGCTTTAGTTTGCCTATTGACTTTAAATCTGCGTATGCGTATTTGATTTATATGATCTTCAAGATTGAAGTGTTCTTAAAAAGATAATTCATAAAAAACGGATAATTTGAACTCCACTTAGAGTGTATTACATATTGTACTGTGTAATACCATTTACCACAATTGTGAAGAATAATTCAGGACACCTCGTGTATATTTTAAGTGATAAATATTACATCATTATGGAAAACCAAAACCAAACCTCCGCGCAACTAGACGATAGGCGATGACGCCAACAAGGCGATTATGTCATACCGATTGCCAAGTGTCCTGTGCATGTGGTGTACGCCCAGGAGAGTTATATTATAAAATTCTTGAATGATTTGAGAAGTTCGATGAAAGAATGTTGGTAATAGATAAATTGTTGTGGATTCCAATAGAAGGAAATGCGTATACTTTTGTAACTGCCACTAAAACTAAGATTACGTGTATGTGAAATCGGGAAACAAATGATGTGAAACTAATAGGATCAAGTATAGTTAACTTTAATCCACTATTTATAGTCCTTAGGTTTTTTTTTTTTTTTTTATTTCTTTTTGTTTTTTTAGCGTATGGCTTTTAGTGCCGGGAGTGTCCGAGGACATGTTCGGCTCGCCAGTTTCGTAGCTGCTTCGAGACGGACACCCAATGGGTGAGCTACAAGTACCGTTGGGGAGGGAAGGAGGGAAGTTGGAATGTAAGGACGAGGAGTTGGAAGGTAGCGGCTGTGGCCTATAGTTAGGGACCAACCCCGGCATTTGCCTGGAAGGAAGATGGGAAACCACAGAAGACCATCTTCAAGGTTGCCGGCGGGGGGATTCGAACCTCCTCGCCTCCCGGATGTGAGCGACTGCCATCAGTCATGCCGTAACCACCACGGCTAACTCACCAGTCCTTAGGTAAAGAGACAAGATGTTGGAGAAGACAAGTAAACTACTAGCAGATATCATAGTGTCATATGATTGCTCTAAGGAATTAGGTAGTCAGATTAAACTAAGCGAAATTCCTGAATTAAAACCTGTATCCATAAATAGCTTGTCAAGCCATAAAAACGATTTAAAATTTGCATCGCACACAACTGAGGATACCGTAAGATAATTTGAAAGGCAAGAAAGAGAGAACATACGGAATAGATGGTATAGTGGCTTTCACGGCCAGTGAATTAAAACTCAGGAACTTTTCTAGGTTTGTGCCGTGTCTTGTGTGGGGTTTCCCCTAGGACACAAAGCTGGATCATCAGCGGGCTCTTGGTGTCCCCGCCCGGACCCTCACAGGAGTAGCCAACTGCGCGCTACCTCCCTTTTTATGAAACGCGAGAAAAAATGCTGAGTTTTAATTCACTGGCCTTGAAAGCCAATATACCATCTTTTTGGAAGCCTTCATAGGAAGGTTAAAGCTGCTTGAGCTTTTAGTTCTCGCAGTAAAGAGGCGCAGGTGCGCTTCATACAAAACGGAGGTCGCGCGGGGACACCAAGAGCCCGCCGATGAGCCAGCTTGGTGTCCTAGGCGAAACCCAACACAAGACACGGCACAAAACTAGAAAAATTGCTGAGTTTTAATACGGAATAGACATACGGATATTTTGGCATACAAAATGTATGTTATAATGTTTGTAGTAAAGAAAGCTTTCCAAATATACATTTCTGTTGACCGACTGGAAAGCTTTTTTTAATAGAATTTGACAACACTGAGAAACGGCTTCTATCACTTCAACCTTTATAGTAGGAATGATTATTTATGATATGTTTTGCAAGTGTTGCTGTCATTGAAATTAGTTTGAAACTTCATTTAAGAAATGGTGTGAAGACGAGAGTAAATGTTGCCCTCAGATTTCCATTGCGCAAATTAGAATTACTAAGGCAAGGCTAAATCCTCCAATGAGAGCTTAACGATATTTCAAGCTCGAGACCTAACGAAGGACACTTGGGGGATCTAACCCCGTTTTTGGAATAGCACTCCACGCATGGTCAAGTCCAGTTCACGCCTGGAGATGCTATAGAATTTAGACAGACAGACAGATGTTATGTACAGAGTATAGGTTCGCAACATTCATTGTCAATCGAACCTAAAGCTCGTTGTTCAGTGCGCGAGCCGAGGAGTATACGCTAACGCAGAAATTTACATCCTATCAGGGTATGTGTCGTGTATGGCACACAATGGGAATTTAACCTAAAACCCCAGATGTCATGTCTATTTTCAAATCGAAGCACTTGAATGAGCAGTATTATTAAGAGGCAATTTATTATAAGACGATTATATTATAAGAATGACAGACGATGATGTTTTCAAGAATTACTGTAACGAACCACTGTATCTTAGATAATAGTTGAAACACTTACATATTGTAAACATACGGACTGAGTGATGTTTGTGGAGGGTCAGTGATATCAGCGTGTTCGTTTAATGTGGCCGTCCATAATTGAGTATGCGGAATAAACAATTACTTCATGAGAACTTCTAGTTGCTAGAGCTTATGGTGAATCAATGTTTAATCAGTCGACCACACATCCATTAGATTAGAGATCATCTGTGTAGGAGGTCCCCTTCTTCTTCTTTTCTTCTACTTCTTCTACGCGATCAGGCCCAGTGGACCGCGCGCTGCTACAAGTTTCCATCTCCATCGTATCCTATCCATAGCTGCCATCCGCCAACTGTCCACACGTATGGCTGCCTGTTGCAGATCTTAATGGAGTCCATCACTCCACCGCTTTCTTGGTCTCCCTGGTGGTCTTCTTCCTGTGGGGATGATATCCAGTAGCTTCCGGGGCCATCGGTGGTCTTCCATCCGGGCTACATGTCCAGCCCATTGCAGTCTTCTGGTTTTGATAGTTCCAGCTACGTTGGCATCATGGTACAGGTCTTCTACTTCAAGATTGTGTCTAATCCTCCATTCACCCGTGTGTATATCCCTCACCGGTCCGAAGATCTTCCGAAGAACTTTTCTCTCAAAAACGAGTAGTTTATGAAAGTCCTGTTTTCGGATACTCCATGTCTCACATCCATATAGTACAACGGGTTGGATCCGAGATTTATACAGACGAATTTTGAACTGTCTGGAGAGACATCTGGACCGAAGAAGCTGTGTTAAGCTGTAGAGAGTTCGGTTTCCTGCTTGGATCCTGGCGTTGATTTCTGCCTCACATGATGAGTTCTCCGTGAAAAGCGATCCTAGGTACTTAAATTCATGGACCCTCTTGTAGGACTGGTCCCCTACCCGGATTGACTGTAGTTGCCCAAAAACGTGGCCTTGCCCGCGAGTCATATTGAGGTACTCCGTCTTGGTTTCATTCACGATTAACCCAAATTTGTTGGCAGCTGCCTTGAGTGCTCTGGTCATTTGCCTCAACTCTTCCTGAGACCTGGAGAGTAAACTGATATCATCTGCGTAGGCAAGGTATGCTAGGTTTTTCCCTTCGATTGGATTCCTTCAAAATTCTCTCGAAAGGTCTCACGTATGATCTTCTCCAAGGCAAAATTGAACAGTGTAGGAGATAAACCGTCTCCTTGCCTGAGACCCATCAAAATTTCAAAATCCTCCGTCACTCGATTTCCCATTTTTATCTTACCGCGTGTCCAATGAAATAAATTGTAACAGTTAAATATGCATGTTATAGCCGTTCTGGTTGGTTGAGGCCACACCTAGTTAGTAGTTGGGAGATTGCCTAGCTGTAGGTTAGCTGAGGTGCACCAGGGGGAGACACAGTGGACATGTAAAGGCGAGCAGACGCTACAAAGAGAGTCTCCATCTCAGAAGATATAATATGTATGGACTTAAGTTTTGAGATGAAGACAGTACTAGCAGTTGGACTCAGACTACGAAATAATATAAAATTTAGTTTAACTCAGGGAAGAGAGAAGATATTACTGAAACTGAACAAACTCTTCGCATATCTTACTTGAAACTGTAAATTGTATACACTGGATGGTGAGCTCAGGTCAATATCTATGGGCAACGAAATACGCCGGTAATTATTGAGTTTCCAGGATTCAGACTCACGTCCATTTACCGTCATATAACCTCTCGGCCTGTAAATTGGATAATCTACATGCAGCAACGAGATAGCGACAATTCAACAGGGTCACGACGATGTAATGCTATCAATATAAAATTTTGGGCACAATATATTCTTGAGGAATGAGTTTTTATCAAATGCTGGTTTTCTCTGGGGTTTCCTCGTCTTTACCTGCTTGTATTTGTACTTTGTATAATCCTAGATATCAAAATATATTAAATGGTACTATAACAATGGATAGCCACTTATTTTATTTTACGGAGATGTATTTAAGACGTCAATGCATTCAGAGTAAAGAAGTTCTTTGTTTATTATTGTATTCGAACCAACGTGTCTACAAGGTATTGCAATGTACCCTGTGAATACCAACAAATCCTGACTCTAGTAGTTAGTTTGTGTACTGAACACATAGTTATGTTCGCCTCTGATGTTCTGTCCAACCCACAAAATGTAAGGGGCAGTCGATCATGTTTGAACGTTCGATCCATGGTTTGTTGCTCTTTCACAGTCAGATTAAAATCCAATCTTATGTCCCATTTTACATCTTTCTGAGACATATTTGATTCGTTAGAAAACTTGGCTGCTGTAGACCAATTTTCATGGACCTGGGTATGTTCACTTTTGTCTAGCTCACAATGTGTTCGTCCTAACATAGGCAGGCCCATTTATATTACTAGCGCAATCTGAGTTAAGCTCAAAATGAGCGCTGATTCGTTCACTGACAATAAGTCTCGTAATTATTGTGATTATATTCAGCCGCATGTATGAGCGCCATGCTCTTAATTACGAGCTTCTATATACTAATTTGTACTCTCCAAATATGATGACAAGAATGAAACTGCTCGTTATTAACGCTGGTAATGAGTAACCCGCAATCATAGTCTCCTCCTTTTACTTCCTACGGAATGATAATACAGATCTATTGTCGTATTATGAATAGTTAAACGAATTCTGAAGAGTAAAGAATATCAACAAATAGATTTTGAAAATGTACGTGCTAATATTGATTGGCATACTGTATGGTTAGGTTGTGTATTAGTAGGGTAATTGCTGTGGATTTATTGATCTGGATAGTTTAATGTAGGCCTACATCACTTCAGTGAGTTTATAAGAATGATTTCAAAACATTAAAAGAAACGTTTATGTTTACATTTCTGGGCGATATAACCCTTTGACTGGGGTTTGGTCCTCGGTGATAGCGGAGTGGATTTTTGTGCCTGAAAATACACATGGCATCAAGGAGAGCATTTAGCACTAAATAACTGGCTGAACATAAAATGGGCAAGGTTGGAACCGGTGTCTCTATATTAAGCCAGATGAAGTTTACTTCACATTGTTAATTTACTATGTCGACTAGGAACTACATTTTAGCCGTTTGTTAGCCAGACCTTCAATGGGCAGGGCTGATTTACGCCTCGCTATCGGGTTCACATCACAGCTAGTTCATACCGGAGTGTTGAAGCTGGCCAAAATCAGCACTTGCAGCAGACTGTACTTGCCATGATCATTGTGTCCAGTAGGATGGTGAAGCACACCTCAACGAATATACTAAGCTCATTCTGATATTGTGATATTTCTCAATGATTTAAATACCATTGTTCATTTACATTAGATATATTTGTTAAACATTCATCTGGGTCCTTGATCAAAACTAGGTTTTTGTTTCATCATAGTAAGTTACCAGAAATGTATTTCCATTTTGTTAATGATAATTTCAGTTTTCACCACGAATACAGTGGCAGCCAAATTTCATCCGTTGTCACGGAGGGATTTTTCTTATTCAGAAGTGGTCTAACTACGTAGGGTAGCATGATATATTTGGCTTGATTACATTTAAATATTGTTTTGAATTTGAAGAGTATTATTTCCGTGTGGTACACCTGTAGAAAACGTGCAGGATCTATAACATCATCAGAAGTTTTAAATCGAAAGTCTTAGGGAAAATTTCCAACTGTTAAAAGTGACTAAATCTAATAGTGATGTTACAGAGTATATCTAGTTTAAGAAGATGGACCTCTTGTAAATTTAATATACAGTAACCTGATTAGTCGTGATGGAAGGAACAATATGGACAGCAGATAAAACATGGGACTACACATGTACCATTGTCAATCAGAAGTTAAAGGACCTGTTCTCTATGCCCCAGGTTGTGGAATCAATTTCTCGCGTACTCCAATTTTATTATCCTATATTTGTTTTTGGCCCTACATAGTCATGCAGCTAATTTCAGTTTGTACATGAATGGTATTTTGATGCAGTTGAATTAGACAACACATACACTCATACCCTAAGCCGAAGGCCGGACTCGTACTGGCAGCAGGAACTAGAGCCCCACACGCTGGCCCTGAGCTAAGCATTCAAGCTCCTCACATAGTAAGTCAGCACTTATCATTTTACCCTGATTTCTGATTTTGTTCATGGAGCGTAAAACTCCCCACAATGATTTCAAATTTAATTTTACTCTACTGATTTATTATCGTGTGGAAGACATTTTTCAGTGTTGCCTTAGTAAACGAAATATAAATGCTTTGCAGTTGGTCAACACGATTTAACCCAGTTTAGTTTATCGTTCAGTATTAATAGGTTTTACATACTACAGCCAATCAATACTTATTGATCTCAAGTGTCATAAACGTGATCAATATCAACGATTTAACTGCTCGTATTAAAAACATAAACTGGTAGATATATTATAGGCAGGAGTGTAAATAGCCAGCCAATTTGCTGTATGGTAAATAAGAGTAGCCTTTTCCCGTGTATTTTGGAAGAAACCCTCAATATAAGAATACTTCAACCGAGAAATTTACGTTAGTAAAATTTTAGCAAAATGAATGTCCACATGAGGTCAATATTCGGCACCCTAGAGTTTCCTAGGCCGAAGCCGTTAAATAGGATTTTAAGCAAATAATCTTATAATTAACTTTATTTAGGATGTTTAACAGTTAACTCATACAAAATACATCTTTGGAATATTGGCCATATAATTAAACGCCAGTAATTCTTTCAGATTTTTCCCATGTCTGTAGCAGGTTTTCATCCAGTTGTGGCAACTGAAAACATCATCAGGCGAATGTGAATTAACAACAACAACAATTCTTTAAGCCACATCATAGCGGGTGTATTTGTGTGGAATCTATCTGATAACTTGTGCCACTGTGATGGGTGCATTAGTGTGTGCATTTCGGTAGGAGGCAGACGTGCCCTTAATTATGTACCATCCCTGCTTCTCCCATTGTAAGAGTGGGAAACCACGGAAAATCACTTCTATAATGACTGAGGTAGGAATTGAACTCACCTCTTCTCAGATAACCCTCTCAACCTGAGAGTTCCAGCCTTCTGGATGGAATTAAATTTCATGCCAGAGCCGGGAATCTAACCTGGAACCACCTCAATAGACAAGAATGGTAGTCACTAAGCCACAACAAGGACGCTTAGGAAATAATTCCTTTCTTCAGTTTATCACTGAAGTAAGTCGAGGAAAGCAAAAAAACTTTCTTCTTTGAGTTCGGGTGTCAGTGATCATGGAACCCAACGTCAGTAATAATGCAGATGGCCTAGAACGTTATAAGACTGTCTGATGCTCAATTTATGTGACAACCTCGCTGCAATTTATCAAAAAAGTTGGATTTGTTGATTCGTAGGACATTGTCATCCCTAGTCAACGTCGATGGCCTTTAAATGGAAGCAAAATACAATCAGGAGAAATACGAAGTATACAAACATGTGGAAATCGTCAACATTAATTCTAAGAAAGCAAAATGCTCAATATATACAATGGCAATGCAGCCGGGAAGACGTCAGTGGTGTAGGAGCCAAGTAATCATACGCGCTATGCTAGGAGAGTCAAAGGTATGGAAGAAGCGAGGCGCGTAAACAATTCAACTTGACTGAAGCACAAGGAACTGGGGTGAAACGAAGGAATTATCATGTCCCGGGTCAAGAATGCTCATTAGCCACTCCTTACACGAGTTAGCGAGCAATGAATCCCCTACAATACATTTGTAGAGTGGAGTTCAAGGAAGCAGTGGATGGCTTTATTCTCTCTTGCTAATACTGTACTGTTATAAAGATATTTGGTGAAAACGAGCATTAAGTTTTACTTTCCTTATCTATCATTAAATATTACTGTTGTTCTATTAAAGGACAGGAATGTATTCGTCATCAGTCCCATGTACTACTGAAGTGAAAGTAATGTACATGTCCGATAACCTGTGGAAAGGTAGTGTTGTGATAGCGTGTGCAATATTAATTATTTCAAGCTCAGTACTTGGGTAAGTGATCCAGGACATGACACGACGCACCATTCTATCTAATTTGATCAATAATGTTGTTTTTCATAAATCAGTATGCAAATAAGAATATTAAACAGGAAATTCTGTCTAATTCTTTTCATAAACAAGCCGCTGTTCTGCCAAGTGAAATATCACCTCACACCTGTTGATTAGATTCAAATGTTCTCCACTATTTAAGCCCTTGCAGCATGAATAAAACATTGCATGTACTGTACATGTAAATACAGTATAGGTGGCACCCTTCAAAAAATACAATTGCTATCCTAGCGGTGGGACTTGTGTAGACCAGTTGTCTGTTTATTACAACTCCTGTAATAGATTCCAAGATATTAATACTTGTATTAATGCGGCCAATGGAGATATTGTGATCAGGTAAAATATATCGCATTGCAGCCATGTTAGATTGTTTTATATGTAGACCATAGAATTATATGCAAGCAGTTGTAGATTATAATGTTGGTTCATCTTACAATTTGTTATTTAGATTCCTTGATTAGGATACAATAATTAAATAAATGATTTTAAATTTTTTACTGACGCCATTTTGAATTCTCATGGAATTAATTCCATTGGACGTCAGTATATTAGGCCTTAAATAATATTTACCGTGCCAGATTCACTGCGCTCGGATGGTTAAATCGCGAGAAAAACTCATGTAAATACTTAGTCTAAGAATCACGTAACCACCATGTTGGTATGCTGTTTATCGGGTTATTAAATGTCGCATAGGTGACAATATTTAAGAAGACATTGAATTGCAGTTTGTTGATGAAATAGGCTCGTACACATTGAGAAGTGGCAAAATATATGGCACGGCCACCATATACGATTATTTTATGCGTAGGCCATGGAAGTATGTATCAACAGATGAAGAAAAGTGTTGGTTCAGTGTATAAACTTTCCTATCGATCTCTTGATTAGGATACAATATATCATGTTTTTTAGGAATTTTGCACGGCCACCATCTTGAATAAATCAAAACAATTAAAATAAATTAATTCACAAGATATTGAACCTAGCATGAAGAGTTGCCATTCCTTGTTTCATTGCGCACAAATGATACGATCGATAGAAAAGTCAATGTAAATATTTGAACTTTGCTTGGCCGCTATGTTGGTTTTATGCTCATCAGGTTTCCTGAAACAACGTATGTGAACTTAGTATAGTATCCTCTTTCACCATATAAACTTAAAGGTAAATAGTGGATAAAGTTCCAGAGATATTGAATGCCAGTGTAATATTTCGCACATCCACCATGTTGGAGTGTGAAACTTACCAAAATTTGAAAGGCACGCTCCAGGTTGGACGAGACAGTTTTAGGTCCTTATTGAGCTTTATTTAACCAGTTATGCCATTTAGATTTTTTTAGAGGGACACACACACAAGCACACAAACACACACACATAAACATGTACATAAGCATACATTTTATATGGTGAAGTAGTGCTTGTAATCTTATGCAATGATACGTACGACTCAAAAATGTATAGCATATTAAAATTATACCTAGCGCAGAGCAAGGATAATTAACTTAAACGGGGCTGATGATCACGATGCGTCAACATGTGCATCGGTGCTCACGTGATGCTTATACAGTCGCTAGAGATCAGAAGCATTAAGTCCGCTTTTGTTGTATTCTACAGATTTGCAAGAGAGTCATTGCCAGCTGACGAGATAAATTTGAATACCGGTATTGTTGTAAAAACGTGATTCTTCTCAATTAAAGGTATCTACGTCATATGAGGTTAAAAATATTACACTGAAGGCGACACACAGACAGTATTGTTCGTGGGATAAGGGGACGCAAATACGTCATCATTATAGACAAAAGATCAAAATGAATTTGCTAAAAATATCAGTTGTATAGGATTTCTAAATCCCCTGACATCATCACGCGCTATTTTCTGTTTCTGATTCTAATGAAATGACATAATTTATTTTAAAACGATCATTGTCAGGCTATATTAAGATAGAGAAGAATGAACAGTGAGACGTTTGAATGAAATCGTTCCAAGCTGGGAAAATAAAAGAGGCACCTACCATATTTAGAAATTTAATTTTTCTACCAGGGTTGGAGCAGGATATATTCAGCTTCGTGAAGCCACGCTGAGAAGAGGTGGGTTCGATTCCCTCCTTAACCACCGTGTTTTTTTGCGATTTCTCACTTCTATGCCAAGATGGTTAAAGCCACAACCTTCCCAATCTTAGCCCCAATTACAAGGAAACAAACTACTACAAACAGCACAATGTTCGATCCACCAGCTAAGAAGTTAGTTTTGACCTGAGGGGTCCTCTAATTTTAAAATAATTGGCCTAAATTACACATATCTTTTATTTTATTTTAGGGGACACCATCTTGCTGTTCCACCCCTTAAAAAGAATCATCATCAAAATATGTATTTACTATGATAAGTTTCACTTCGTTTGGATGTCACTAGTAAATACATTATTTTTCTAGAATTAGCGGAGTTTTTTTGTTTCATGGTGTCACGATTTCGAAAGACATACGAGCCTAGTTGCTTTACAGTTGTCTATCGGATTTACAATATTTCGACTAATAGCTAAAATAGATTTAGAGAAAAGGCAAGTAAACTGGTAATACGTGTGCTGCAGCTATGCCGATTTATTGCTTGTCTTGATTTTCAAGCCATATCAGTAGATATATTATATTTTAAGCACAATATACTGTATAGTCCTATGTCACAGAGAAACTTTCAAGCTAACAACTGCAGTGATTTTGGAGCAAAAGCCAATTGAATTTTAAAAAAATTTCACAGCCGCCAAATTAGTTTCTTGTCTGTTATGATTATGAGATTCATATCAGTTTATTTGTTTTATATTGTTCGTCGAGGTACGATATTTCAGGTGGATAGCCATCTTAACGGAAACGTAATGGCGGCCACCCAAATGTTCAAAACTTAAATTAAATTACGATGAACCTAATCATCTGATATCTACCAAATTTTGCAACAACATACATTTATGTGGGAAGCCATCTTTTGACGATACTACAAGGTCATCAGCCCAATAGTTTGCAGATGGCGACCATGTTTGTGTGCAAATCGATTCCCCCTATCAATTCAAACACGGTGAAACCGAATTGAACAAAATTTGGTACAGCGGTAGCCCTAGCAAAGGGCACCTCAGTGGCATATTTTATATCGCCGCCATCTTGACGGAAATATAATGGCGGCCACCCAAATGTTTAAAGCTTAAATCAAATTACGACTAATCTAATCATCCCATCTCTACCAAATTTTGCACCAATAAACCTTAATGTGGGAAGCGTCTTTTACCCAAACTACAAGGTTAACACCCAAATTGTTTCAAGATGGTGGCTGTATGAATCATGCAAGTTTTGTAGCCTAACCGTAACTTACCATTCAACAAGGCCTGGCCTCAACAATTCAGCTTATTTTATATAGGGAGGTTTAATTTGTCCTCAAAGAGGTGACCGGTAGGATATTAGCATATTATAAAAGAATATGTGTGACCGTAGAAGTTACTAGCAGGTCAGCCTTACCGTGCCATATCGTTGTGGTCCCTTGCCATCCCGTTATCAAAATGGCCACTATTTTTGCTCGTAAATACATATTTTTCCGTAACTTCCTAAGTGTATATCCTTTTAGGAATGCACTGAACAAAAAATACATATTTAGATCAAATCTTATATATAAAAGTGAAAGTCTGTATATATGTATGTATGTGGGTGAGTTGGTTCCGTATACAAATCTACACCGTTCCACCAATCTCAACCAAATTTTGCATACACATAGTTTAGGACCCAGAAAGAACCACTGGCTACATGAATTTTCGATAGTCTTTCTCATTCTTCTGATTTAGGCCCTTTTGCACTCGAGCAAAGGCTAATAAATTCATAAAATATACTCATGAAGGAATGGCAAGGCAGATAGTTTCCATGGCAACATAGCTCAAGTCGAGACACGGCCGACTGGATGCCAGTTGCGCTCTGCACTACCGGTATAAAAAATGAGGAGCTTTACTTGAAATCCCGTTAGTTACTCAACTGCTCACACAGCACTCTCAACCGAGTATAGCATAACAAAGACTTGACACTATCAACTAGATATTTGTCAAATACCACTCACTCACTCACTCACACATTCATCACGAAATCTCAGAAACCTCCCAACGGATTGGAATCAAATTTGGTTTGCAGCTTACTCAAGGGCCGCAAACGTCCACTAAGAAAGGATTTTTGGATATTCAGGTTCTAAAGGGGTGTTAAGGGGGTAGACCTGCATTTAATTGAATAGTAATATCTCCCGATTGGTTTCATTGGGGGATGTGATACTCGGCATATAAACTCATCATTAAAAATAAGAAGACATTTTCTAAGGGTTTTTCGATGTGGTGTATATTATGAGGTGAAAGGGGTGAAATGTGGGGGTTGAAAGATTCCTAACGGAGCCTGTATCTCTTAAAAGATATAGGCGAGGAGTTTGAAACTCAGCGGGAAAAAATCAGCATAAAAAATAAGTTGGCCGTTTTTTCATAAATCCAATTTAAGGGGCCCATGGGGAGGGGTGAAATTCTGGGGGAAAAGAACAGGAAAGAAAATGTCCTAACCGATTGACTCACTCATTCTTCAAACTCAGGGGGAAAAACTGCTTAAAAATAAGTAAATATATGTCCGACAGTATTTTTTGATAAATCAAATTTAAAGGGTTCATCGGGAGGGGTGAAATTCTGAAGAAAAAAAATTGAAAGAAAATGTCCTGACTCACTCACACACTCATCATCGCCCAGCCAAAAATATTGAAGTTGGAAACATGGCATTTTCTGGATATGTTCGTTGTATGTCAAAACCATACATTAAGGGAGGATTTTTGAATATTCAGGTTCTAAAGGGGTCTTAAGGGGGTTAAACCTGCATTTCATTGAATAACAATATCTCACGAGTGGTTTCATTTGTGGCTGTGATACTCGGCATATAACTAATCATTAAAAATAAGCAGACATGTGTCTAAGGGTTTTCGATGTGGTGTATTATTATGAGGTGAAAGGGGTGAAAAGTGGGGGTTGAAGGATTCCTTACGAAGCGTGTAGGCCTATCTCTTAAACGACATAGGCGAGAAATTTTAAACTCAGCGAAAGAAAAATCAGCGAAAAATATAAGTAAATCGGTGTTCCAACGTTTTTTCATAAATTAATTTAAGGGGCAAATGGGGTGTGGTGAAATTCTGGGGGAAAAAAGGAGAGAAAGTGTCCTAACTGACTGACTAACTCACTCATCAAACTCAGGGGAAAAATACAACTTAAAAAATAAGTTAATAGTTGTTCAAGCGTTTTTTCATCAATCCAATTTAAGGGGCCCTTGGAGAGGGGTGAAATTCTGGTTAAAATAATTGAAAGAAAATGTCCTGTCTGGCTCACTCACTTATCACGCCCAGCGAAAACTATTAAGGTTAGAAACATGAAATTTTGGGAATATGTTCGCTGTATGTCGAAAACGTCAACTAAGGAACGATTTTTGTTTATTCGGGTTTTAAAGAGGTGTTAAGGGGGTAAACGTGCATTTCATTGAATAAAGATATCTCATGAGTTGTTTCTTTGGGGATGTGATATTCGGTATATAAGCTAATCATTAAAATAATCAGACATATGTCTAAGGGTTTATCGATGTGGTGTATATTATGAGGTGAAAGGGGTGAAAATTGGGGGTTGAGGGATTCTTAATGGAGCGTGTATCTCTTAAACGACATAGGCGAGAAGTTTGAAATTCGGCGGAAAAAACAGCTTAAAATATAAGTAAATAGGTATTCGACTGTTTTTCGTAAATCCAATTTAAGGGGCCCTTGGAGAGGGGTGAAATTCTGGGGGTAAAAACAGGAAAGCAAGTGTACTAACTCACTCACTCATCAAACTCAGGGGGGAAGAACAGCTCAAAAATAAGTAAATAGGTGTTCGACCGATTTTTTCATAAATCCAATTTAAGGGGTTCATGCGAGGGGTGAAATTCTGAAAAATAATTGAAAGAAAATGTCCTGTCTGACTCACTCACTCATCATCGTCCAGCCAAAATTATTGAAGTTAGAAACATGACTTTTGGGGCTATGTTCGTTGTATGTCGAAAACGTCCACTAAGGAAGGAATTTTGGATATTCAGGTTCTAAACGGGTGTTAAGGGGGTAGACTTGCATTTAATTGAATAACAATATCTCCCGATTGGTTTCCTTTGGGATGGGATACTCGGCATATAAACTCATCATTAAGAATAAGAAGACACATGTCTGAGGGTTTTTCGATGTGGTGTATATTATGAGGTGTATGTGTGAAAAGTGAGTGTTGAAGGATTCTTAACGGAGCAAGTATCTCTTAAAAGACAGAGGCAAAAAGTATGAATCTCAGGGAGAAAAATCCGTTTGAAAAAGTAGTAAATAGGTGTTCGATCGTTGTTTCATAAATCCAATTTAAGGGGCTCATGGGGAGGGGTGAAATTCTGGGGAAAGAAGTCCACTAAGGAAGGATTTTTGGATATTCACTCATCATCCCCCAGCAAACCTATTGTAGTTAGAAACTTGAAATTTTGGGGATATGTTCGTTGTATATCGAAAAAGTCCATTAAGGATGGATTTTTTGGATATTCATGTTCTGAAGGGGTGTTAAGGGAGTTAAACTTGCTTTTGTTGAATAACAATATCTCACGAGTTGTTTCATTTGGGAATGTGATATTCGGCATATAAACTAATCATTCAAAATAAGCAGACATATGTCTAAGGGTTTATTGATATGGTGTATATTATGAGGTGAAAGGGGAGAAAATTGGGGGTTGAAGGATTCTTAACGGAGCATGTACTGTATCTCTTATCCAACATAGGCGATAAGTTTGAAATTCAGCGGAAAAAGCAGCTTAAAATATAAGTAAATAGGTGTTCGACCATTTCTTCATAAATCCAATTTAAGGGGCCCATGGGGAGGGGTGAAATTCGGGGGGAAAAACAGGAAAGAAAGTGTCTTAACTGATTGACTCTCTTTCTCACTCATCAAACTCAGGGGGAAAAACAGCTTTAAATAAGTAAATAGGTGTTCGACCGTTTTTTTTTTCATAAATCCAATTTAAGGGGTTCATGGGGAGGGGTGAAATTCTCAAAAATAAATGAAAGAAAATGTCCTGACTGACTCACTAACTCATCATCGCCCAGCCAAAATTATTGAAGTTAGAAATATGAAATTTTGGGGATATGTTCGCTGTATGTCGAAAACGTCCACTAAGGAATGAGTTTTGGATATTCAGGTTCTAAAGAGGTGTTAAGGGGGTAAACGTGCATTTCATTGAATAGCAATATCTCACGAGTGGTTTCATTTGGGGATGTGATACTTGGCATATAAACTGATCATTAAAAATAAGCTGACACATGTCTAATGGTTTTTCGATGTGGTGTATATTATGAGGTGAAAGGGATGAAAAGTGGGGGTTGAAAGATTCCTAACGGAGCGTGTATCTCTTAAACGACATAGGCGAGGAGTTTGATTTTCTCCGAGTTTCAATCAGCTTAAAAATAAATAAATAAATAAATAAATAAATAATTAAAATAAGTAGGTGTTCAGCCGGTTTTTTTTTCATAAATCCAATTTAAGGGGCTAATGGGGAGGGGTGAAATTCTGGAAGAAAAACGTCCACTAAGGAAGGATTTTTGGATGTTCACTCTCATCGACCAACCAAAACTATTAAAGTTAGAAGAAGGGGATATGTTTGCTGTGTGTAGAAAAATTCTACTAAGGAGGGATTTTTGGATATTAAGGTTCTAATGGGGTGTTAACGGGGTTAAACCTGCATTTCATTGAATAACAATATGACATGACTATGACGCGAGCGAAGCGAGGCTAAAAATGAGATGGTGTGTGTCTGTGTATTACTCAATCACGCAAGAACCACTGGTCCGATTTACATGAATTTTACATGGAAGTAGCTGATTTACCTCGTTATCATATAGGCTACTTTTGATTTCAATACTTTGCACTATTTAAAGATGGCGACCATTTTAGTGACGTCACTACACCCTTTAGTTTCAAACTTTCATATTTCCATTTCAAATAAAAAGTGAACGCTAAGAAATAGCAAAATTTTGATGGCATATACGAGGTTTAAAATTACATTTTCTATCCGAAAGGTATCTCCAACGGTTAGCGAGTAAAACCTAAATTTGTGCTATAAAACACGGTCAACGCCGAACGGTGTAGTTGCACAAAATGTTCCATCCTTAATCTCCCTCTGCGCAGCCCCTCGCCTATCCCCTGTTTTAACTGTCACCTTCACATTTTAATTTATTTATGACGCGTAGCGAAGCACGGGTACTTCAGCTAGTGGTTTATAAAAGCGCCAGAAAAAGCTAATGAAATCGTTGACTTCAACACTAAATATGATACAGTTATACTAAACCAGTTGTTTATCAAGTATTTTCGTGGCGCATCCTTGGCGTAATGGTAGCGACTTGGGCACATAGTCTGGATGTTCGTGGATCAAATCCCTGCCGGTTTAAATTTTTTACTTCGTTTATTTGGTATTGATTGATTTATAACTACTCACACGTTATAATGTTAAGCATATACTGTATAGTGTGTATTTGCAATCGAAAATATTAACTTATAACACCACATATTTCACCTCTCGAATACAGCGATTAATATTCGTTCACCTAGATCCGCGGTAGAGACTATTGTTGTTGTTGTTTTTTTCTTTGTTGATTCATTAGGGGTTTTGCGGCATCATGGTCTTGTAGTCCCGTTTACTTGGATGTGTGTAGAAGTTGTCTGATAACCTATGTCACTGTGATGTCTGTAGGTCTACTAGTGTGTGAACATTTATACGAGGAAGGATTTGGGTAGGAAGCTGTTGTTGTTGCTGTTTCATTCGAGATGCATGGACATCATGGTCATTTAGCCCCGTGTACATGGGTGAGTGTTGAATATTGTCTGAAAACCTGTGTTATTGCGATGGTTGTATTAGTGTATATATAATTCAGGTGGGGATTCAATCAATCAACGTTTGATATCCGTATAGCACGTTGTATATCAACAAGCTACTACAGTATAACCAACATTCAATTATACTCCTTGAAAAGGACAAAGAGTTATAACCATGCCCATGCATTTAGGAGAAAGTAGGCTATATGTTCTTTACCGAACATCTTGTTTATACCTATTATTATTTTGAAGATATCAGTGATTTGTCTTATAGGTCTCTACCATGCTACACGATTTCAAACGGATATTAGGAAGAGATTCTAAATTTTTGAACTCTGGTAAAATAAGTTTCGTGGCCACCACGTTGGATAGGAGCAATTATGGAAATTTAGGAAGCAACATTGAAGTCTCCTGAACGTGACATAATAATAATAGGCAAAAAGTACATAGCCTGCAATGATTTGACCCATAAGTGAGAAGATAATTCCAGGTACACACGTCACTACTGACATACAGTATAATATCGGACATAAATGGTTAACATAAATGTCCACAGACCTGATGACCATGCTATCACCAGTTCATAACTGAAGGTACAGTAGACTATATATATTTCAAGATTGGTGTCTTGTGTTCGTATACCTGCTCCAAGCAGAGTTCAGTATACACTACTTAGTGAGAAGCTTTGGCGTATGTCCTTATTCGTGTTTACGTGATGTTTGGCATGCTGCACGTTGTGATATTATGAAATAGAGCCTGAATAAATGTCGAGATACATTATACAACCCACATGAGTACTTAGTGAGTAAAATCAACGCAATTCCTGGTAGCTGATACCAAGTAAATACCTCTTTTAGGCCCGACACTGTAGGATTGTGGTCCATTTAATCCTTTTTTGCTCCCGTCATTTTGTTTTTTACTGGAAGTATTGAGCTCGAACACACGACCTAAATGTAGAATATGTTCGTCGCTTTTATTTTTCATTTCATAAAAGCTCCCAGCTAATGAGAAGTAATGCATTAGATAGCGTTTATCTGATGGCATTTTGTTGTCTATCTCCTGATGCACTTTTGCGATATCACCACAAAATTCAGTAACCAGGGAGAAATAATGGCATGCATATATTATTTTGCCCGTATAATCCTTCCCATTTACTTTCTGAATATGAAGCTGGAACCTAAAATTACCTAATGCATTCACTGTGGTGGCTACTGGATTTATCAGATGCGTAACATGGACAGGATTGGCAATAGTTCCTTGCTCAATGAGTGGAAACGATGTGAACCGCAACCTTTGACCTTAAATTAGAAGTTAATTTTTACTGATGAAAGTAGCTTCAGTAATTTCAGTGTTATCGTGTGGGAGAAGAAAATCCCTAGAAGATAAATTCCCACAGCCCTGCAATGTAGAGAGTGCCGGAAACTATGTGCAATACTTTGCAACTCGACGCCCGATCTCAACAAATCCGACGCGAGGTTGCTGCTAGATATGAGAAAAGCAAGGCTATGACTATGGAAACTCACCCATTGTATGCTTGTCAGCCAGCACATCCTAGGCTGAAATCAAGAAAGAGCTTCTTGAAAACCACTGAAGCTCTTAAAGGAACATCACAGCAAGCAAGAATCTCAATGTGGCGGGGAAAATGCCAATATTTAAGAGAATGGATGGTCCCAAAGGAAGAGCTTCCCCCTGGACATTCAGAAAAGTGGACAACATGGAAGGCTCTTAATCGGCTACGCTCCAGTACCACGAGATGCAAGACTAACCAGCAGAAATGGGGCCTTCCTGTGGAATCAGTTTACTGCGAGTGTGGTGCTGAGCAGACCAATGATCATCTTCTACTGTGTCCTTCTTCTCCAGACACTTGCACCATTAAAGACTTGATGGGAGCTACTTCAAATGCACTCGTCGTGGCAAATTATTGGTCAACCAGTGTTTAATATTTCTATTGTTTCTTTTTTCTATGCTTACTTTGTACTTCTGACACGATAAATAAATAACAAATGCCCCGCAACTCACCTGCAGTGATTGGTCCGTTTCACGTGCCAAACACGTGACTTCCGTGAATTGACCAATAATAGAACGTGTAGTTTACAATTGTTATGTTTTGAACGGGCATCAATATACTCGTATTTGTATCAGGGAATAGCAGACGAATAGACACATCGTACTGCACGGCACAATGTTACGTTTTAATATTCTACACGACTTTAAAATTGCTAGATAACCACTAAAGTTCCACATTTGTCCATTCTCAGGGGTTGTGCTGCTGCATACAGTTATCAATTGTAGGCACCAGGGGGTATGTTCATTGATAGACTGACTAGTTCAAAATTGCATAGGAAGATAGAGTAATTAATAAAAAGCAATACGAATAAATTGTCTATTGTGCACTTCCTGATATTCCCCGGCTAGTCCTGTCATAGTGCTCCATCCTAGCCAATAAATTTAAATTCAAATTTGCTAGTATATTAACCCCTATGTGTGCTATTTCAATATCTGCACCTCCTTTTCTATAACCTTGTAATACGGTATATGTTAATATTGCTTTTAATAATTACACATCACTTAGTGCTGTAGTAGGCCTACTTTATATTATTCCACATAATGGCACAATTCGTGGTCATGTTAGGCTACAGTACTTTCGAATTTGGGCTGAAAGTAGATATATGAGATCTTCACGGGACAAATGTCCATGTCTGTGTGTGTGTATGTCTTTCCCCCACCTATCAATTTCCTAACGATGAAACCAAATTGAATCAAATTAGGTACGAAGGTAGCACAAGTAAAGGGCACCTAAGAGTCACTGCCATCTAAACTTAAACAAAATGTCGGCAGACAAGTGTTCAATGCTTTAATCGAATTACGATCAAACAGATAATCAGTTCTCCACAAAATGTTTGAAAAACAAACTCTCATCTAGGATACACCTCTGGCCAAACTGCAGGGTCATCAGCCAAATTATTTCAAGATGCCGGCCGTGCGAATCGCGCAAGCATTATAATCTATAACTTATAATCCACTGAATCAATGCTCACATTATTTGGCTTTCAGGTACTTTTATAGAAGGACCTTCTGTTAACAACGTGATGACGATATAAGATGATATATTAGGCGCTACTGTCGTCTTGAAATTATAAAATATAAAAATAATTAATTCTCAAGACTAACAAGCTGCAGTAACAAAGATTAGTGACAAGGTAGGACCATAAACTTGGCCTTATATGGACAATTGAAAAGAACATCCTTCTCCATACGTTCAGGATGGCGGCTGGACCAACTATTAAAACATAAAATAAACAACTCAGAATGTACTTGCCTAATCTTGGCAAGACATTAGTATTATAGGCTATAAGGGTTCCCGCTTACTTTAGTCAAAGATATTACAGCACTGAATGCATCGCGCTGCGGCCATCCTGAATTTATATAATTTAAAAATAAATAACTCACGATATTTAGTGCTACAATAACGAAAATTAGTGATAAGATAGAACTTAACATACGGCTTCGTACCCTATGTCCAAACCAAAATTACAGTTACGGTACTCCAGACATTGAACATGGCGTCTGGGTGTGCTAATAAAATATGATAATGAATCATTCAGAATGTTTTGCGCAATTAAAACGAACGTTATTAAGAAAGAAGTACCATATAAGGTACCTTGCTGATATAAGCTATTAGAATAACACACAGAGCACAATGGACAGCGACAATCCAGAAGGTACAGAATACAGTATGTTAGTGAATAACTCAACCTTTTTTTTTAAGGTACGACAATGAAAATTAATTGTAATTTATAGGTTGAACCTTGTATACTACGTCAAGTGAACACCGAATCAACACATTCACGATGGCAGCGGGGCGTATACTAACAAAGCAAAGTTTTTGAACCTAAATTTTCACTGTAATAGGCCTAAGGGCTGTGACTATCAGCTCCATGTGTTAGGTTCTAGATCCAGACTGGGTTAGTGACAGTTCCTGGTCCTAATGACTGTATCTCATAGAAGTATTAAATATATTTAGCCTATTTTCGTTTATGAATAATAGGCTTATGAGTTCGCCTTTTGTCCGTGTGTGTATGTGTGTGTCCCCTAATAAATGCTAATCGACTGGACCGATTTGAATGAAACTTGGTAAAGTCTTGCTATTACCTTGTCCAATCACGGCCGTTCCTTTCAAATTCTCATAAGTGTCGCCAATGGAACATGGCAGCCATGTGAAATGTTTTACCCGCATTCAGTATCCCCCTCAAATTTTGTATGATTCTAGAAGATACTATACTAACTTCACATACATTATATTCAAAAAGCTTATACGTATCAATCTAACATGGGGTTCATACAAATTTCACATATTGAAATGGATTATTCACGCAATTTATTCGACCGAGCGCAACGAAACCTGGCATTGTAGTTTTTTTTATGCAAGGCTTTGTGTATTGGCATCTCATTTAATTCAATTGTTTTGACAAATTTAACATGGCGGCTGTGCAAAATTTAGTAAATATGGGTTTGTTTCATGTATCTTAATTAGGTGATCGAAAAGAAAGTTCGTATAATGAACTAACCTAATAATCTTCATATACTTCATATGGCGTAAATATAAAAACAATCCAACATGGCGGTCATGAGTCATATTTCACCTGTTCTCAATATCTACGAATCTATTACTGGATTCAAACTGAAATTTTGTATCACGATAGAGGCTATTATAAGTGCGGGACAAAGCATTGCAAGCCTCAAGGTCACGCGTAGTCGGTGTGGTGTCGTCATATACGTTCTCGCATCCAGCACGCGACTGAAGGTACGGTGCAATAGCATGGCAACACCGCCGGGCGCAGGGTGGCGAGCGGAGCGGAGGGCCGTTTGACTTTCAGGCTTCCAATGCTTTGTCCCGCACTATAAAATAAAATCTTCTATGGTACATTTCATAACCTAATGTCTGAATTGGAAAACCTACCCACCTCTTCTCACTTTTGTCTTACGAGGCTGAGAGGATCCCATTCCAGCATTCAGACCAGAAATAAATGTCTTGAGCGAACCGGGAATTGAACCCGGATCCCCGAACCTCTAGGGCGAAAGACATGAATGCTAGCCAGGTGATGGACCCTTTACCATGCTAAGTCGTATCGGTGCTCGTAAAACTTGGTCTATAAGATGATGATGATAGTTGTTGTTTTAAGGGACCTAACATCTAGGTTATCGGCCCCAGGTCTATAAGAGTATCATTCTCCATATTAGGTCCGTATTGAATATTCTACTAACGTTCACTGTACTGTTTCCGTCTTTTCAATACAAATTATTATTATTGGTATTTTTTAAAATTAGAACAAGTTTCGAACGTTCACTCCGTTCTTCTTCAGCCAATATATAAGGTGCGTTCAAAAAGTAACGAGCCGGAGGCATAATTACAGAAACCAGTACCTGTATGTTAGAAGTATTGGCCCTGGCTGTTGCGGCACTTGTCCCACTGTGACACGAGGCGGTGAATGGCTGTCTCATAAAATTCCATGAGCTGCGATGTGAACCTGTTCCGCACGTACAGCTGGACGTCGGCGTCCGAGGTCAATCGTCGGCCCCGCAGAGCCCTTTTGAGGGGACCAAGCATGGCGTTATCACAGGGAGAGAGGTCTGGACTGTATGGAGGGTGGCCGAGAACCTCCCATTTGAATTTCTGCAGGAGTGCCACGACTGTGTTGGCCGTATAAGGTCGTGCATTGTCGTGGAGCATAATGACCTCACGGGTGAGATTGCCTGCTCGTTTTGTTTTGATCGCTTGGCGAAGGGTGGTCAAGGTTTGCGAGTAACGCTGGGCATTCACTGTTGTCCCGTGCGGCATGAAATGTATCAGAAGGGGGCCATCTTGGTCAAGGAAGAACGTCAGCATTGCCATTCCTGCACTCGTGTGGATGGCCTTGCCTTTTATGGGTGATGGTGACCCTGGATGCTTCCACTGCAGGCTTTGTCGTTTGGATTCGGTATCGAAGTGATGACACCATGACTCATCTCCAGCCACCCATTTCCTTCCCTCGCATAGTGCTGCAGATGACCAAGACAGTGGGCCATTCGACATGCTTCCTGGTGTGGTTGAAGACTGTGGGGGACCCATTGGGCACACACTTTGCGCAAGTGCAAACGTTACTTCATGATGGTGTGCACACCCTCAATCCGACCACGGCGGCTATGGCGTTCACTGTCACTCGGCGTTCCTGGGTAATGAGTGCATCAACCAGCTGGACGTTGTCATCGGTAATGCAGGAAAGTGACCCAGACCGGGCATCATCGGCTAACGATATCCGTCCTTCCCTGAAGCGCTTGTGCCACGCCTTGACCCTTGCAAGGGACATGCAGTGTTCGCCGTACACTTGTGACATTCGGCGATGAATGTCCGTTCCCCCTACTCCTTCCGCTGTCAGAAACCGAACAACACCTCTTTGCTCTTCGGTTGACGCCTCCATGTCATTGTTTGCAATGCGACTGGCAGCGTTGGACGATTGATGCATGCTGCTGCTCGCTTTGTATCGTCACGTGATTTGCACGCGTGCCCTCTAGCGACGGGCTGTGACCTTCCACGCTATGGTCGGAACCACACCTCGTTACACACGCACGATTAGCCGATGTCGTCACCGGTTTGCGAATTCCAGCCTCCGGCTCGTTACTTTTTGAACGCACCTGATACAAACGAATAAGACATGGATAAAACACTACAAATACAGTTAGCCCATTAGAATTCAATATAAAATTGATAGTAACCCAATTATTAAAATTGACATTGTTAAAATTAACTTGCTAGTAGTATCAATTTTATATTTAAGTCTAATGAACTATGTGTATTTGTAGTGTTTTATCCATGTCTTATTGTATATTGGTTGAAGAAGAACGGAGTGCCCGTTCGAAACATGTCCTAATTTTAAAAATAACAATAATAATAATTTGTATTGAAAAGAAGGAAACAGTAAAGTGAAAGTTAGTAAACTTGGTCTACCAAGTCCGACACTCAAGCCATGTCTTCCTTCCTCCAGCTGTTTAGGAAGTGTTGAGGTCAAATGAGTACACTAATTTGTTGCTTGTTGCCTAAGGATATATTTTAAAAATAAAGTATTTTTTCGATCCTTATTGATTACGTGTTTCTCCTCAGACTAATATCTTTTGACCGAAGCTGTTCATTAAGTCTACATTTCCATATTTCACGCTTTGAAGTATGATTATGTTCTAGATATGATTGTTATTATGTGTCAGCAGTTCCGTTGAATAAATTAAACGTTGTGTGGAAGCTGATATTACACTGCATTAGGTGACTAATACTTACGTAGAATGTCTGCCCTTTGTGCGGCTCTGACTTGTCAGCTAATTAACTTCAACTACGTGTGCGTCATGGGAATAATTATTGCGTGCGTTGTAATCTTGTTAATGTGTTCAGTTATTCACTCAAAGAGGAAAGGACCTATTAAATTCCAGACGCAAAAAGCTTTCTGTGAGACTTCCGCTTCTACCACGCAATGAACCATTCAAAATGAGCATTCTGCTTTTAAATGTAGTTGCAATGAATAGAAGACAATGTGCAACACGCTAATGGGGGAGGAAAACTAATCTAGAGAAAAAATACTCAACACATGCCCCCATTCCGTTATTTACAACGATTTGCAAAACAGGGTTTTCACTAAATGGCTGTTCACCTGCCTACAGTATATTTTGGGGCTAAGGATAGGTCAATCATCAGCTTCATGTGCGCATTGCATGCGAGTAACCCAGCTCCAAAACCTGTGTTTTAAGGCTTGCACCTAGTCCGACGTGAGTTGACGACCATGGGACCCCGGCTGAGTCCTGCTTTGTTTCCATTTACTTTTACTGGACTCCTCTCCTTCATCTCTCCTGTTAACCTGTTTTGGTCAGCTCTTCCTCTCATCTGACCCGTACGCTATTAGGGTATCCGAGGGCTATGGAGTCTTTCATTTTCCTGCCCCAACTAATGCTTGTCGTTTTCTTTCTTGATATCCTCATTATTCGAGGGGTCAGGCATCGTTTTCTGTCTACTGTAATTGGCCCCGAAAGGGTGTATAACTCCACCACCCTGCAAAGTCCTGCCTACACACTCAAGAGCTCGCGGCCGGTGAAGTTACGGAGTTGGGGACACCATGGGTTTGTTGTGCTGAGTTCGTTTCTCCTATTATTCCAGTGACTTTGGAGCGGACCCTCTCATTGCTACCTATCTTCCATGGCTCTTCTTCCTTCCAAGTTCCCCATCTACATTCTTCGAAGGCTGAGGATAATTCCTATCCTTGTATTTCTTCCCTCAACTTTTTCCTTGGGGATTGGTGGTGCTGTGGCCAGGCCGCTTTCCTCTCACCAAGGTGGACCGGGTTCGATTCCCGGTCAATGCATGTGAGATATTTGATGTGAAATACCCCGTTTTGTGATTCAGATTCCAGGTAAATATGGAGGTCCCGTGGCTCAAGAAAGCGAGATTAACTGTCACGTAAAACAACAAGCTTCCTTTCTTTCCATTTTCTTCTTCTAGGACAGACATGTCAACGTGTGTCCGCAATGGGACAGCCATGCCACCGTGAACTCGGCAACTTCCCCTCTTCCACCTACAATCGTGGCTCGGAGGGAGGGCGTAGCAGGGGACAGTAAACATGCACGTATGTCCGGCCAAAAACAGAGAAGCCAGCAAACATAGCGCTGAAGTGTGCTCGCAATCAGCAGTAAATTGTTCAGGCTATATATTTACCGTAATAAAAGCGTAATTTTTATCTCACAAGCAGTGACGTAAGCAGAATTTCATTTCGAAAAGGAAGCTTGTAGTTTAACGTGACCGTTAATCTTGAGATCATGAGCCACGGGACCTCCTTTTTACGTGGAATCCGAACCACAGGACATGGCATTTCACTTCGAAAATCTCACATGCATTGACCGGGAATCGAACCCGGACCGCCTTGGTGAGAGGCATACAGCTAGACCGCTGAGCCACCACGCCCCCAATTTCATTTCGGGGTAAGGTCTGAAGAAAAGTATAATTCTTCCTTTTCCCATCTAGGCCTACCGTCTACCCACAGAACGTATACCAATACCCGTACTTCCCAGACACAAACAGTCAATGCAGATTACACATCGAAATTAATAGACCTTAGGTTAGGGATCTTATCAATCTTAGATGCCAAAGTAAAATGAAAGAAAATTGTTTTTATTGAAATTAAAATGCACAAACCATGTAAATGAGAGTTCAAAACTGAAATAAAAACATGCTTCACTCAGTGAAGTGTACTTACAAGTAACAAAGTGTAGAATAAGTAAAATTTACCGAAACACAAATGTGTAATGTCTACTGTATATATAGGCTACACACCAATTCGTAGTTGGTACACATGAAATAGTGAATGAAAATCCACAGCCTGCTTCCAGTCTCTGACCGGGTCAGGAATGGAATGAATGAAGCTCCCATCTAGCGGCGAGGATATGAACTGTGCCGGCTGCCGAGGCCTGACGCACTCCTCTAGGGCAATGATTACATGAATGACAGATGAAATGAACTGATAGTGGAGAGTGTTGCTGGAATGAAAGTATGACAGAGAAAACCGGAGTACCCGGAGAAAAACCTGTCTGCCTCCGTTTTGTCCAGCACAAATCTCACATAGAGTGACCGGGATTTGAACCACGGGCCCAGCGGTGAGAGGCCAGCGTGCTGCCGCCTAAGCCACGGAGGCTTCACATGAAATAGTAACAAATATAATTATTGAAGGAAGATCGCTAAATTGGCCTCAATAAATGCAGTGGAAATTTGGATTTTAAGTCAGAGCAAATTAATAAACAAGATCACTATAGCACTTATTCATAAAATGTTTATTTGATAACCGACAGGAGTGGCTATGCTCGCTAAAGCGCAGCGTTAGGTCATGGGGCCAAGCTCTCTGCTGACTCGGTAGATGCGTGGGTTCGAGCCCCACCGTCGGCCGTCCTTGAAATGGTTTTCCGTGGTTTCCCATTTTCAACACCAGGCAAATGCTGGGACGGTACCTTCTGACAGGCCACGGCCGCTTCCTTCCACATCATTGCCCAGTTTGATTCATCTTCATCCATTCCATCTCTCATCCCGGCACGCAGGTCGCCCACGGGCGTCGACTAGAAAGACCTGCACTCGGCCTCTTAGGAGGCCACACGAAAAAAAATTTAAAAAAAAATTAAAAAAAAATATAATAATATGTCAGAACAATAGTAGCCTACTTATAATTTATTATGCCAGTACTTCAAACTGAATAGTAGAAGGGTAAGGAGAGAGACAACATTGTACAATCCAACGTTACGAATCAATTGTACGGTCCAGTTAACCTAAGAGGGTGGTAAAACATAATTAGTGATAATAATAATAATAATAATAATAATAATAATAATAATAATAATAATAATAATAATAATAATAATAATAATAATAATTAAAATAATGTGTACATTAACAATTTTAAAAAGTGGCTGTTCAAGAATGTAATTTCAATGCAAAGTAGTGTATTTTAAAGTATCGGGTTATTTTATTCAGCATTGGCTTGTTCCCTATTTATAAGCCTAATTTCATGTTTCTAACTTCACTGGATGTGCTTCTTCTTAAGTGCTTGCAACGCTTCGTAGTCGTGTTTTCGTCAAGAATAACAATAATAATTATCATCTTAATATTAATAGTGTGGTGTTTGCTATATTATTCAGAAGGATAACTAATAATTTCTGTTACGTTTGTACACAGATAATTTGTCCACGATGTAATGATGATCGGTCATACTTATTATTTAGAGGGCTGATGAGATTCCGTATTTTAGATATACCTTTTGTAATCGATTTGCATGGGTACTTGCAGTGGTACTGAATTTAATCCAGTAGATAGCAGGCGAGGCGATGCGAGACGTAGACGTACAGCCCCGCATGACTTCATTCATTCCCGCACTAAGACACGGCATCGGCAGGACAACGCCCGTAGTGGCATCACGTTGCTCGCAGCGACCAATATCTGCTCTTTCGCCTGTCATAGATGATCTAGAATGTACGTTAGCTGTAAGCTTGTGGTCAATAGTGGTGGTAGATTTCATTTCATTTTAACCATCACTCATATAATTTGGGGTAGATGACCTAGATGTTTTGCCAGTTAGATCAACACTCACCACCACCAGTGATGAGTGGTCAGGACAAGGGGACTTCGCTAGTTTTATATGTTTTGATTAGAAGTTTGAGCTAATTCCTCTTGCATATTATAAAATAATGTAAGAACGGTACGTTATGTCCCACTACCTGAGTCCCAATATGCGATAAAACACTGGAGGCTTTTCCCGCATGTAAAACCTGACTTCGTTGGAGTTACTGTCACCCGCCATGACAGAACCAACGCCACCGAGCGACAAGGCCATGCACTAGGATTTATGACGTCATAGTCTTCCGTTCATCAGTGAGCGTGTTACCCAGCTATGAACAAGCTGTGAGGAAACGAGACGGAGTGTTTACTTATAAAATTACGTTCTAGATGCGAATAAATAAATAACGAAACCATAAAATAACATGGTCAGAAGTTGATGTGATCGGTACATTACACAAATAAATCGACGTTTTCGATCAGACTCGATAAGTATGCATTTCGAATCTTGCGAGTTTGAACTTGACCGAATACACTGTTGTCTCAGCAATAAATGCGATATATTGAAGTATTCAATCAAAAACTTGAAAGATATTAACCCCATTTTAACGTGAAATGTCGACTACACAACGGGAAGAAAAAACATACACAAATAACCAATTAATCTATAACAGTTAAACAGAAATTAATATCTATAGTCAATCATCTGTCCCAACGGTCCAGGATTGATTCCCACCTCTGCTGGGAAATGTAATTCCGATCTGAGGTTTGAAACTAAATTCACTCAGCCTCACTGAACTGAGAAAAAGTGGGTTCGATTTTCCTTTCTACTCCAGGTAAATGCTGGGATTGTTCCTAACAGAAGACCATGGTCACTTCCTTCCCAATTCTAGCATCAAAATACACACACTACCACAGACAATACACATAAAAATTCTACCCGTATCCGAGTACACATTGTTGATGACAGTGATGTCCTAACCCACTCACGAAAAAAAAAACCAATTAGACACAGAAAGTTTTCCCCCGTGATAAGAAACCAGGCTGGTAATAATTCTGATGCCTATGACAGAAAAAGTTGGTTGATTGGCTCCTCACTTCAGGGGCTGCGACAACGCGGTCATGTAGCCCCGTGTACCTTGGGTGGGTGTAGAATCTGTCTGCTAACCGGTGTTAATTGTGATGGCTGTATTAGTGTGTGTTATCTGTAATTCAGGTAAGGACTGCAGACGATCAATCTCAAGTAGTTCCTACTTTTGCTACCAAATGCTACCGTCAGCGACACCTAACTATGAACTTGGCTACTAGATGCCACCGCAAACGGCTCCTGGCGGCGAACGTTGGAACTTAATAGAGCGATAATCAAATCTAACCTACAAATTTAGCTTCACACAATTGTAGTTAGTGGAAGGTCCTTTAACATGTCATACGTCTATGACATGGGCCCGTCGGCTTCACTTCCTCTCCAAAGGAAGGCATACTGAGGGATTGTTAACGCTCTTAAAAATCCGACGACTTCGGCCGGGTTTGAACCCGTGATCTTGGACACAGAAAAGGTTACCTACTGTAATGGAACAGAGCAGCAGTCTTAAAGAGACGTGAGAACATTTACCAAAGAACAAACTTGTTGATTCACGTATAACAGGTAAAGTATCCTCAACACTTTGATGCCTCATGTGCATCAGAACCAGCATACACTGAATGGGCATTCCTTATAAGTTCCTCAACTTCTAGCATTGCACCTAACTGTTTTGGTAAATATATGTTATTACAACGTTTCACTTCTGTATTTGATACATACAAGGAGGCACTCAAACCTTCTGCTATCTTAATGCAGCCACGCAAGTGTTCATTCAAGTGTTAATTAAAATAACATATATAGGCTGCACGTTTCCTCTTTAATGTAATTCCCCTCAGGATGAAGACACGCAAGGTTAATTTCACCTTCAGTTCCTGAAAGTTGCTAAATAAAACTGCTTCCAGGTTCTTCGCCAATGTCTACATACTTTCAGCAAGAGCCTTTGATAAACTTTTATTTTCAATCCTACACCTCCTATCATCTGGATCTTCTCGGCAGACAATATTGCAGTGCCAGTTAAATACTCTGGGCAGTTGTGGATACGAGAAGGGACTGCTCCTAGGATTTTCATTCGAACATGATACAATAATTTTATCACCTTGCGTTACATTAGTTACTATTGTACCCATGTGAGTAATCTCGTTGGATAATATGCATCTGCCTCCAACTAGCATCAGCTCTCAGGCGTGTACGGTAACCCCAATTTAGCAGTGCATATTTTGGATTTGAAGCTAAAAGGTATCAACTCTACAATGATAAAGCACAACTCTATTCTAAAACTTTAATTCATTAAAATAAATCATGGCTTCAAACACAAAACAATACCCAAAAAGCATAAAATAAAAGCAAACAAAAATTTTACTTCCACAATCCACAAGTAAACAAATATGAAATCACAACAATGTCATACCTAGCCATAATGCTTTACCCTTCTGTGAACTTCACAAGGATATACTAGTGCGCTGATGCACCTACGACTTCAAAACAAACTGTACATTAACATAATAGTCATACAATGTGACTTCTTTAATATTACAACGAGGATTATTCCTTAAAACTCTTTATGTTAAACAATTATGTGTGCCGTGCGTGTTTTAATATTTTTCTTCTCACCAATGAAATGCTTTGCATGCATTTACCTATTTGGACGTTGCACCAAAATCAACGTGCAACTCCATAATTATGTAAGCTACCCCCTACACATCCTCCAATTATATGGTTTCACCGCATGCTGTCTGTGATTCCTAGATAAAACGTTACGTTATAGCTTATGTCGGATTGTACGATAGACTACCTCGCGCTCATGGCGATTGGCATCTAGTCACCAACTACATGACTTGGTTCCAGTGACAGTACAAATATATCATGTAACTATTCGTCAGATAGCTAAATTAATGAACCATCAGGATGAACTATAATTATCCATGTGTCCACAAACCACATGGCTCTAATACTCAACATAACAATCTTGCATTATATGTCATTTTAACAAGGTCTAGAATCTCTTCCCTTTATAACTTGCCTGAGCGGTCCGAGTGGCTGGCACCGACCCTTGGCTAAGGAAGTCGCTACACAATAGAAAGTGGAATGGGTCGCTTCACCGATTATCTCGACCTTTCTAAAAGTTTGAAAGCCTCCCTCTCTCTAAGCAGTGGAGATTTACAAGACAAATACTGTGTCCTGACCGACACACATGTTCCCAAAGGATCTTAATTGACTATTATGCCAACAGGTATTGAATGAGCTTTTGTAATTATTCCTACGTCGAGGATAATGATTAATTAATGGCCTCACATGGGTCCATTCAACATGAAGGTTCGGGGTTCGCAATGCATGAGCCTGGCGGTTGACCGATGTCTCCCGTATAATATAGGCGCACAAAACCACTGTCGCCATGAGTTTTCGCTGCCCACGAGCGTAAATAACTCATCAAAAAGTTCTCGGGAAATCATAGAGCTGCGAGGTGTCCTTGTTTCCTCGACTCTTATAAAGATTCCAATCCGGAACATATTTCAATCCTTTCTTCAGAGTTAGGGTCCATTCACTAGAACTCTGGAATAAATAATATCTCCAACAATGTCCACGACATAGGAGAATTCATACGTAGAATAGACTATCTGGCCCCTAATGCTCCATGCTACGACACTCCGACCTATAATATTAAGAGAAATCTAACATTTACTCTATAAGCTTCTCAATTAAGCTGCAAATTCAATTCACTAAAAGCTCTTTCATTACTGGTATCATTACTGAATATATGCAATATTCTGATATAAAACTTCTTTCCATAGTTACTTTAATGTAATCTCACTGTAACATCTTCCTGCTTAGATTGATAAGTCTTGCAATTAGCGTTAATAATTCTCGCTTACAACATTTATTTGTTTCCTGATGTGTTCATTCATACTCTTAATAACCATTATTATTATTATCATCATTTCTCACTGACATAAATGACCAAAATCATAATTTACCATTATTATTATAAATCTCATTGACATAAATGACCAAAATCATCATTTATTATTATTCTCACATAAATTACCAAATTTTCCGACATAGCTAGACGTTTTAAACTCGAACAATCGCGTTCGTTGCATTTACATAACTGATTGCCATTCTTAATTCATAGTGGGAATAATTACTCCACTTAATGATGCAAATCAACATTTCAACTCTATCAAAATCAACTCAATACTGATTAAACATGGAGGATCAGCCTCCTAACTGATTTTTACTGGCATCTATAAGGAATTCACAATACCTTTACGGAATCACAGACATGCAGCGGTCCATACTTCTACATGATCATAACCATAATTTGTGGGGTACTTACATCTCTATAGGCATCTAAGGTGGCTCCGACCAATCATATTCTTCCATGTCGCCCGCCATAATGGGTTTAACGCGAAATATTTCTCTTGTTTACACACATTTGATTACACATAATTTCTATCACCAACACGACACGTTGCATACCTTTCAGGAAGTTATCACTCCCCAAACATGTGAAACACTTCATCAAACACTACTTTAAATGATATTTTTACATATGCATTACACTGAACACTCGTCAATTTATACACACTTCAATGCTGAAATTCCCTAGCAGAGATCGAAATTGCAGGTGTTGACGGCATCTTACGTTACCAACTCCTGATTGAAAGTCTGGTTATCTGCTCTCGGAACTCTCCAACAGTTTTATGACGATCATTACTCCTACAGTAAGCGTCCTGCGTTACATCAATACGCTGGCTCCCAAACATGAGCGTTAATATCTGGTACTCTCATGGCAATACCAAACACTTAGTAGAGTTTCTTTAGCGCATTCTATCGTAGTTACACATATACGATTAGTTAATACTATACACACTGCGCTTAATAAAGTTCAACACTCTCACAAATAATTATATACAATAGTTCTACCGTTAGTCTATACGGTGCTTCATAACTGAACACGTCATAGTTCGTGCGGCTGATTAGGCCTGTGTCACGACTATTATTCATACAAGCATATTTACTGTTTCTTTTACATATACCAGTCTTTGTTCGGCGTCTTGATGAATAGAATCGTCATGCGTTTTACCTTGACGAACTTGCTTCAACCTGGCTGTAGCTGACTGAAGTTTCACTCGAAGACTGCACGTAGCTTATTTGAAGACTTCTGTATGCGGCTTACACGCTGTCTCGTACTGCTGCATATTTGCTGCATACTGATTGCAACTTATTGCCATTGTGCTACAATTGACAATTGAGTAAGACTATAACTGGCTGTAACTGCGCTTGGCGGCATGTAGACTGAACTTGGCTGCGTCTCGACTGACTTACAACTGGGCTTCAACTGAGCTAGAACAGAGAGCTCCTCCTGGGGTCTACTCCCTTATATCGGATTTCCACAGAAAGTAGAGCAACATCTTCCCGCGTAATCTTGGCTCCTCTCACAGCATGATTCAGGTCTTCAAACCATGATCATTGTGTTCCTCTCTCTTCACAGGTCCCAAAACTATCTGGGTGCAAAGGAATCGCTCGTTCAATTAATTAATATTAATTCCTTTCTCCATGGCGTGGGACGCTACCTAATCGGGAAATCCCCGGCAACATCTTCACATCCATCCGCGAACAATGGTCGTTTTACAGTCCTTACGCACATCACTAAATATGCACCAATTTCGCAGGTAAAAGACTCTAAAATTATCTTCTTGCCAAGATATTCACCTGTGTGCAACTCTCATCTCGATTCGTTACTCCAATCACGAGTAATCAATGATTTTCTGGGCATTTCTCCGCCCCTACTCCAAATCTATTCTCCGTCGGGGAATAACTATGTCATTATTCAGGCCTCTCCCCTGCTCCAGACGACATAATGGGGTGACAGAGATGGACGTGGCTCCACTGGGACCAACCCACAATTCTGGGCCGATTAGTAAATGTCAGCTCTGCCCTCCTCTGTGCTTCAAACCTCCAATAGCTTACACCAAATCGTCTTATAATGATATAATCTGCTCATTATTTCCTACATTATTTTACTAAATAATGCC
The DNA here is from genome assembly GCA_946902985.2 of Meconema thalassinum. Classification (NCBI taxonomy): domain Eukaryota; kingdom Metazoa; phylum Arthropoda; class Insecta; order Orthoptera; family Tettigoniidae; genus Meconema; species Meconema thalassinum. Next base: position 1,401,508,728 of record OX336389.2, read on the forward strand.
ATTTCATCAAAAATCACACCAGTGATTAAATATACATCTCTTTCGAGGGGTTTTTACCAAGAAACTCCCTGTACAGATCTCTGGTTCGCTTCCTGGCGGAACCTTTTTACTGAGATCACAGTCTCTGAGAACCATGTTCGATTCCAGTCAGCATAACCCCATCGGGTTCATGTTCCCCTTGCAAAACTTATAAAAGTCCAATGCAAGTGGCTTATATAAGTAACCAGCTGACTGTCGACCACCGTCTGTGTTTACGTCTGGGGTCCTTCACCTTGTCTGGCTGCGAGTGGGTTAGTAGTGTTCCCCCTTCCACACTCGGCCTTGTTTCTGAGCTGTCTATTCTCCCTGCGAAGGGTCGCGTTTTCAGCCTCAACCTCTCTGGCTACTCTGACCATTTCTTCATAGAATTCTTGCAAACACTGGCATTCTTTCTGCTCTCCGCTTACACTGGGTAAACTGTCTGCTTCTCGTCCCGTCTCGCCGTTCCAACATTCAGGTCTGCCTGCTTGGCTGCCTCCGCTCTCCACGTTGAGTTGGGTGTGCGTTACTAATTCTTCTTCTGGTTCGTCGAATTCTTCTGGCGAGTAATAAATTTTTAAGTTGGCTATGTTCATAACGACCTCGTTTCCATTCTCTAAATGCCTTAACCTGTATGCATTGTTCTGGAGGTCTCTTATCACCTCGAACGGGCCGTGGTAAGAAAAATTAAACTTTTTATACTTCCGTGCCTCTGGATCTGAACTGGCGGGTTTCTTAATTAAAACTTTCTGTCCCACGAGAAGCGGTTTATGATACCTCTTCGCACGATTCCTTCTCTGACGTCTCTCCGCCTGTGCTTTGAGATATTCAAAGGTTCGTTGGATCCTCAATTCTCTACCGGGCTGTGCGTCTACTGGTAATGGAATAACACCATTCCACGGTCTCTCTGGTCTCTGATCCAGATGTAGAGTAACGGGAACCTGACCTGTCGCCTCATGTACAGTATTATTTATACAGTATTCAATTACTTCTAGAAATTCAATCCAACGCCAATTCGCTTCAGAACAGTAGATCTTCATGTATTTCTGGATCTCTCTCATTACTCTTTCAACGGGACTTGCCTCAGGATGGCGAATGGTAGATAAAATCTGCCTAATTCCTAGAGTTTCCAGTTCTCGACGAAATTCTGCACTAGTAAAGCAACTTCCGTGGTCCGAGAGAATGTTATCCGGCTTCCCAAGAATCGGAATAACTCTCTCTTTCAGGCGCTTCAGGACCTGTTTTGAACTTGTCTTTTGAATGGGGCACAGCACCACCATTTTCGAAAATACATCCATGGCTACAAAAATGTGTCTATTGCCTCTACGTGCTCTAGGCAATGGTCCAAAGTTGTCGATACTCAATAGCTGCCTTGGCTTCTCTGGTAACAACGGGATAGGTCGTTGCCTCATTAAAAAGGGATTCGGCTTTACCCTTTGGCAAAGATCACATGTTCGAATAGCATTTCTCACCGTTTCTCTCAATTTTGGCCAAGTAAATGCTTCCTTCAACAGAGCACAGATTTTATCTATCCCCGGATGGCCAAATGCTCTGTGGGCTAGCCATACTAACCTCCTCTGCAAAGATGCAGGAATTACAATCCTTTGACGTGTGTGATCCACATCGTCCCACTTGTGTAATATCTGATTATACCATACATAATCTGTTGCCAATGCCTCCGCCTCTCTGTATATCGCAGTTCCCCTTGCTAATCGTCCCTCAAAGTAATCGATTATCATCTTCAACCATGGGTCTTCGCGTTGTAGGTTGGTAATGTTCCTTAAGTCATCCAACGTCTTCTGATCTCGATTCTCAATTTGGACCGCTAGTACTTCTTCTTCTCTAGGGTAACGACTTAATATGTCCGGTATTACATTCTCTTTCCCTGGACAGTATTCTATTTCCACATTAAATTGCTGGATATACAGGGACCATCTTGTCAATCTCTGACTAGACAAATCTGTCTTTAACAAAAATGTTAAAGCTTTATGGTCTGTTCTCAGGACTATTCGGAAGCCGTACACGAGTTTGTGCCACGATTGCAACGCGTACAAAATTGCGAGCAATTCTATCTCTGTGATCGTGTAATTTTTCTCATGGGCTCTCAGTCTTCTGCTGATAAAGGCGATAAAAACTTTCTTCTCAGGCTGGTCAACATTTTCCTGGAATAGCATCGCTCCAATCCCAATAAGTGATGCATCCGTCTGTATGATAAACTTCTGGGTATAATCTGGGTATCCCAGTTTCACATATTCCAAAAGCATTTGTTTTGACCTCACGAATGCTTCCTGACATTGCTCCGTCCAATTCCATCTGCCGCCTTTCTTCAATAGGTCCTGCAGTGGTGCTACTGTCGCAGTATAGTTTGGGCAGTGGTTCGAAAAGAATCCAATTACTCCCAAATACTGTCGGACGTGCTTAACTTTCGTGGGTCGAGGGAAATTCCGAATTACCTCCAATTTATCTGGATTAGGCTTCACTCCATTTGCATCAATAACATGCCCTAGGAATTTAACTTCCCTCTGACAGAAGTGCGATTTCTTGATATTGACCTTAAAATTAGCCTCTCGAAGGTCATCTAGCAACTTCTTCAGGTCTCTCATGTGCTCCTCCAGAGATTCTGATGTGAGTAGAATGTCGTCTACATATCTGATGGTACTCTCTTTAACTTCATCTGATAGATTGCGATCTAACGCTCTTATCAGGGCTGAACCAGCTGTTTTCAACCCAAAAGGTAGCCTTAAAAATGTGAATGTATGTTGATCAAACATAAATCCTGTCAACAGACTAGTTTTCTTCTCTAATTCAAGATGGTGGAAACTGGATGTGATATCCAAGTTTGAGAATATAGTTTTTCCTTTAAACTTCCTGAGGATCTCTTTAATAGGTGGCACTTGGTCAAATTCCGGAATAACTCTCAAATTTAAGCGTCTCAGGTCCAAGCAGACTCTGACAGATCCGTCTGTCTTTGGTACAATTACCAATGGACTTACATAAGGCGTAGGTGTTTTCTCAATAACGCCGGCCTCCAACATCTCCTGAATTGCCTCTTTCACTTTAGCATAATGCTTTTCAGCTATAGGGTAGGGTTTCTGCCTAAATGGTGTCCAATCACTGACTTGAAAAGCATAAGTGAAGTTCTTTATCCGACCAGGTCTCGAATCAAAGACTTCCTTCTGTTCCAGCAATAACTGCTTTAAATTTTCCTTCTCTTTTAGCCCAATTTTCGCTTCTTCTAGCTTTTCCGAAATGTATTCTTCCAATTTGGGTTCCAGATCTTTTTCCAAGTCTGTGGCTAGTGTTTTGAGCTCCGCTTCTAACTGCTCAATAGCTAACACTTCTTCATCAGCCACATCTCTGTATGTATGCCATACTTGTTCACTGGATCCTGGTTCAATTTCATTGAGTGCGACCTCTAAGCCTTCAGCTTCTTCATTCACATGGAACATAACCCTGTCCTGTGCTAGGTCAATTATCACTCCGTATTCCCTTATAAACTCTGCCCCAATAAGTAGGTTATAAGGTAGTTTGTTTACTACCAGAAAACTCTGTGAGAAAATCGAGCCTCCTATCTGTAAATCTAGGAATACCTGGTATTTACATATCATTGTTCTGTCTGGAATCACCCCTTTAATTTTGACACTGGAGATCGGTATCTTCAAAATGTTCTCTCTCCGGGCTATTTCATTATATAGAGCTTGTGTCATCAGGCTCACTGTTGATCCTGTGTCTAGCAGACTTCTGACTTTTAATCCTGCCACTCTCACAATTATAATAGGCAATTCTCTCTTGACCATGACCTGTGGTCCTCCTGTATCCTCAATCAATTCTTCTGGTTTGGCTATCCAATTGATGATGTTAATAGACTTCCATCCATCAGTCTCGAGCTCTTCTAATTTTGGCGTTTTTTTTTTCTTCAACGCCCGCCCCTTTGGAGTTCCTTCTCTCCTGTTCGCTGCGCTGTAGTTCCAAACTCTTAGCTCCATCTCCATATCTGTCTGGCGATGTCCTGTTCTGCATGACTTCTTGCCAGCGGACTTGTGATTTCTGGGGCTCATCTCCCCTTTCTTCGAGGTATCGCAAAGAAGCATGATATCGCTCTTCTGCCTCGTCATCGAAGTTATTTCTTCTCTCTTGGGGTCTCCAATTTCTATTATTGCCTTCCTGGCCATTATTACCTCCATTGTTACGGTACGGTTTGCCCCTGTTATTGTGTTTATTCCACGAACTTCGACCTCTTCCTGCTTTATTAGCATTTCCTTTGTACCTTGACTGCCATTTTCTGGGTTCCTGTTCCCATTGCCGTCCATAGGAATCTAAAGTTTCTGTGCTCGTGGCCTTGTTGTTCCTTGGAGCTTGCTGTTGGTCAGTCTGTGTGTTGGTCACGTGGACTTGTTCCACGGTTCGACTCTGACGCATAGTATTTGCTGTGGTGAGGTCCAGTTGCCTTAGAACTGTCTCCATTTCCATAGCCGTTTTCGCATTAGCCGAGATTAGTAGCCTTTGGATCTCGTATGGAAGCTGTTTGGCGATAGCAATGCATAGCTCCAGTTCACTAGGTTTTTGATCCAGCTCTTTAAAACGACACATCTGCGATATGAAGAATTCTGCGTACTTCGTCGGGTTGTTCGTGCTGTACTTTTTGGCATACAAATCCAGCCGTAAATTCTGCTGAGTCGCGGCGTCCCAATATCTCTTCAAGAATGCCTCGCGGAATTCCTCAACAGTATCAAAAGTGTAACGGAAGCTGCGAAACCATAATGCGCACTCCCCCTCTGTTAACTTCTCTATAGCACGTAGCCTACGCTCCTGCGGTATTCGTGCATCATTGAGATATTCAGTCACTTCCTTTAACCAATATTTTGGTGTCATACTACAGTGACTACCTGAAAATTTCCTAGGTTTTTCTTCGCTTGCCCTAATGACGTTTATCACCTGGGTGTGCATCGCATTTTCATGTGGCGTCGATGCCGCAATTGGTACACCTGGCGTCATGTAAGGACTTTCCCCTGCGCCTGTAGCATTTCTGCTTATAGGTTGGGTTTCTAAGTCTGCCCACCTTGTTTTTCTTATATCCTCTATGCTGCCTTCACTTGACTTAGGATATTTCAGAAGTGTCTCCTCCTGTGCTATTATCCTAGTCTCCATTTGGTTATGGCGCATTTCTGCTCTTTCTAGGCGAGTAATGACTTCTTTTTCTATTCTCGTAAGCCTATCTCGGTTTTCCTCGGCTACTTGAAAAATTTTTACCTTGTCTTCTTTCAGACTTTGTTTGATATGGGATATTTCATCCTCTACGTCCTCTTTAATTTGAGCAAGGGTCTTGTCGCTTGCCTCTGTTTTCTGGCCTTCTCTTATTTCGAGTTCTTCTCTCAGACCATTAATTTCATCTTGAATGTGTCCATTGACTTTAGACAATTCATTCCGGACCTTGGTGATCTCGCCTCTATTTTCCTCTTGTCTTTTATTGACTATGATAATATCACTCTGAACTTGGTCCAGTTCTTTATGAACTTTACCCATCTGACTTTTCACGTTGCCTACCAGCTCCTTACTTTCCTGAGCGATAGCCTTAATTTCGCCTATTTCCTGGCATTGACCTAATATATTCTGGTCCTGTTTCTTGAGGTCACCGTTAATTGCTCTAGCGTAGCTTTTCAATTTCTGGTCCCATTTGGAGTCGTTCTCCTCTAATCTCTGGTCTACTGTTTTCGTAAACTCTGCGAACTGTTTCGCTTGGCGTTCGAGATTCGCCTCATTTTGGATCTGAATATCCTTAATATCGTTAGACAACGCCTCTAATTTACTGTTGGTTTGCTCCTGAGCATACCTACACGCTTGCAAATTACCCTCAAGTTTGGCTTCTATCGCCTCGAAACGTTTATCAGTATTTACCTGCATTTCCGATACAATGCTTACAACAGTATCTGTTACTTCGGTCTTAATGACTTCTTGCATTTGACCTAACTTATTATCTAGTGCAACCTGATTTGCATCTAACCGATTACTCAATTCAGCTTTATATTCAACTTTATTTGCCTCTAAACGGTTGTTTAATTCAATCTGGTTATTGTTCATTGCAACCTGATTGGCATCTAAACGAGCATTTATACTATCCTGGAAAGCCTTGGTTTCCAGTTTGTTCTGCACGTGAGCAGCATCAAAATGTTGTTTCAGTCCTGCAATAACTTGCAAGATCTCCTCCGTACCTGACATTTTACAATAACACACTTAAATATGCAGGCAGGCTTCCTGGAAAAATATGTGGATACGTTTCGAAGAGAAACATCAAACACTGCACACATATTGTGAAGTCGTACAAAACCTGATAATATCATGGTAGATTGTGGATTGGGTATGTAACGCTAGTACCCTTAGGCCATTCTCTTCTCAATAGAGAGATTCTGCGTTACCTCAAAAGCCTACTGAATTCAAAAATCACTCAAACACAGTTTGAGGCAAAACAATTACTATGGTTTTCCCCATGAAATACCATAAAAAATCTATGGGTTTTCCCTAAATCCCATAAGTTCCACGTATTCTGGGCGCCATGATAAATGAATAGTGATATGCACAATCTATCGTTGCCCGGTTCGTGCAATGCCAAAATCGCTCATATTGCACTGACGCAGGCGGTTCCATAACGAGTTAATACCGCCCCACGTTGCTTGGGCCATGATAAATTAATAGAGCTTTTACTACCATAGACCCCACAGACGGGCGTCATGATAAATTAATAGGATCTATAATGTCTACAGGTATCTATCAAAATTTATATAAACGTATCGGAACTTAGCTATGGATTAGGAGCGGTCACACCCTACTTCGTTAATTCTTACTTTAATAGAGTTGTGTGCATTAAATCTGACCGACTTTAGTCGTACCTTTAGCTCAAATCACAGTATAGGACATCAATTCCCATGTACCCATGTGAGTAATCTCGTTGGATAATATGCATCTGCCTCCAACTAGCATCAGCTCTCAGGCGTGTACGGTAACCCCAATTTAGCAGTGCATATTTTGGATTTGAAGCTAAAAGGTATCAACTCTACAATGATAAAGCACAACTCTATTCTAAAACTTTAATTCATTAAAATAAATCATGGCTTCAAACACAAAACAATACCCAAAAAGCATAAAATAAAAGCAAACAAAAATTTTACTTCCACAATCCACAAGTAAACAAATATGAAATCACAACAAAGTCATACCTAGCCATAATGCTTTACCCTTCTGTGAACTTCACAAGGATATACTAGTGCGCTGATGCACCTACGACTTCAAAACAAACTGTACATTAACATAATAGTCATACAATGTGACTTCTTTAATATTACAACGAGGATTATTCCTTAAAACTCTTTATGTTAAACAATTATGTGTGCCGTGCGTGTTTTAATATTTTTCTTCTCACCAATGAAATGCTTTGCATGCATTTACCTATTTGGACGTTGCACCAAAATCAACGTGCAACTCCATAATTATGTAAGCTACCCCCTACACATCCTCCAATTATATGGTTTCACCGCATGCTGTCTGTGATTCCTAGATAAAACGTTACGTTATAGCTTATGTCGGATTGTACGATAGACTACCTCGCGCTCATGGCGATTGGCATCTAGTCACCAACTACATGACTTGGTTCCAGTGACAGTACAAATATATCATGTAACTATTCGTCAGATAGCTAAATTAATGAACCATCAGGATGAACTATAATTATCCATGTGTCCACAAACCACATGGCTCTAATACTCAACATAACAATCTTGCATTATATGTCATTTTAACAAGGTCTAGAATCTCTTCCCTTTATAACTTGCCTGAGCGGTCCGAGTGGCTGGCACCGACCCTTGGCTAAGGAAGTCGCTACACAATAGAAAGTGGAATGGGTCGCTTCACCGATTATCTCGACCTTTCTAAAAGTTTGAAAGCCTCCCTCTCTCTAAGCAGTGGAGATTTACAAGACAAATACTGTGTCCTGACCGACACACATGTTCCCAAAGGATCTTAATTGACTATTATGCCAACAGGTATTGAATGAGCTTTTGTAATTATTCCTACGTCGAGGATAATGATTAATTAATGGCCTCACATGGGTCCATTCAACATGAAGGTTCGGGGTTCGCAATGCATGAGCCTGGCGGTTGACCGATGTCTCCCGTATAATATAGGCGCACAAAACCACTGTCGCCATGAGTTTTCGCTGCCCACGAGCGTAAATAACTCATCAAAAAGTTCTCGGGAAATCATAGAGCTGCGAGGTGTCCTTGTTTCCTCGACTCTTATAAAGATTCCAATCCGGAACATATTTCAATCCTTTCTTCAGAGTTAGGGTCCATTCACTAGAACTCTGGAATAAATAATATCTCCAACAATGTCCACGACATAGGAGAATTCATACGTAGAATAGACTATCTGGCCCCTAATGCTCCATGCTACGACACTCCGACCTATAATATTAAGAGAAATCTAACATTTACTCTATAAGCTTCTCAATTAAGCTGCAAATTCAAATCACTAAAAGCTCTTTCATTACTGGTATAATTACTGAATATATGCAATATTCTGATATAAAACTTCTTTCCATAGTTACTTTAATGTAATCTCACTGTAACATCTTCCTGCTTAGATTGATAAGTCTTGCAATTAGCGTTAATAATTCTCGCTTACAACATTTATTTGTTTCCTGATGTGTTCATTCATACTCTTAATAACCATTATTATTATTATCATCATTTCTCACTGACATAAATGACCAAAATCATAATTTACCATTATTATTATAAATCTCATTGACATAAATGACCAAAATCATCATTTATTATTATTCTCACATAAATTACCAAATTTTCCGACATAGCTAGACGTTTTAAACTCGAACAATCGCGTTCGTTGCATTTACATAACTGATTGCCATTCTTAATTCATAGTGGGAATAATTACTCCACTTAATGATGCAAATCAACATTTCAACTCTATCAAAATCAACTCAATACTGATTAAACATGGAGGATCAGCCTCCTAACTGATTTTTACTGGCATCTATAAGGAATTCACAATACCTTTACGGAATCACAGACATGCAGCGGTCCATACTTCTACATGATCATAACCATAATTTGTGGGGTACTTACATCTCTATAGGCATCTAAGGTGGCTCCGACCAATCATATTCTTCCATGTCGCCCGCCATAATGGGTTTAACGCGACATATTTCTCTTGTTTACACACATTTGATTACACATAATTTCTATCACCAACACGACACGTTGCATACCTTTCAGGAAGTTATCACTCCCCAAACATGTGAAACACTTCATCAAACACTACTTTAAATGATATTTTTACATATGCATTACACTGAACACTCGTCACTTTATACACACTTCAATGCTGAAATTCCCTAGCAGAGATCGAAATTGCAGGTGTTGACGGCATCTTACGTTACCAACTCCTGATTGAAAGTCTGGTTATCTGCTCTCGGAACTCTCCAACAGTTTTATGACGATCATTACTCCTACAGTAAGCGTCCTGCGTTACATCAATACGCTGGCTCCCAAACATGAGCGTTAATATCTGGTACTCTCATGGCAATACCAAACACTTAGTAGAGTTTCTTTAGCGCATTCTATCGTAGTTACACATATACGATTAGTTAATACTATACACACTGCGCTTAATAAAGTTCAACAATCTCACAAATAATTATATACAATAGTTCTACCGTTAGTCTATACGGTGCTTCATAACTGAACACGTCATAGTTCGTGCGGCTGATTAGGCCTGTATCACGACTATTATTCATACAAGCATATTTACTGTTTCTTTTACATATACCAGTCTTTGTTCGGCGTCTTGATGAATAGAATCGTCATGCGTTTTACCTTGACGAACTTGCTTCAACCTGGCTGTAGCTGACTGAAGTTTCACTCGAAGACTGCACGTAGCTTATTTGAAGACTTCTGTATGCGGCTTACACGCTGTCTCGTACTGCTGCATATTTGCTGCATACTGATTGCAACTTATTGCCATTGTGCTACAATTGACAATTGAGTAAGACTATAACTGGCTGTAACTGCGCTTGGCGGCATGTAGACTGAACTTGGCTGCGTCTCGACTGACTTACAACTGGGCTTCAACTGAGCTAGAACAGAGAGCTCCTCCTGGGGTCTACTCCCTTATATCGGATTTCCACAGAAAGTAGAGCAACATCTTCCCGCGTAATCTTGGCTCCTCTCACAGCATGATTCAGGTCTTCAAACCATGATCATTGTGTTCCTCTCTCTTCACAGGTCCCAAAACTATCTGTGTGCAAAGGAATCGCTCGTTCAATTAATTAATATTAATTCCTTTCTCCATGGCGTGGGACGCTACCTAATCGGGAAATCCCCGGCAACATCTTCACATCCATCCGCGAACAATGGTCGTTTTACAGTCCTTACGCACATCACTAAATATGCACCAATTTCGCAGGTAAAAGACTCTAAAATTATCTTCTTGCCAAGATATTCACCTGTGTGCAACTCTCATCTCGATTCGTTACTCCAATCACGAGTAATCAATGATTTTTCTGGGCATTTCTCCGCCCCTACTCCAAATCTATTCTCCGTCGGGGAATAACTATGTCATTATTCAGGCCTCTCCCCTGCTCCAGACGACATAATGGGGTGACAGAGATGGACGTGGCTCCACTGGGACCAACCCACAATTCTGGGCCGATTAGTAAATGTCAGCTCTGCCCTCCTCTGTGCTTCAAACCTCCAATAGCTTACACCAAATCGTCTTATAATGATATAATCTGCTCATTATTTCCTACATTATTTTACTAAATAATGCCATTTCATCAAAAATCACACCAGTGATTAAATATACATCTCTTTCGAGGGGTTTTTACCAAGAAACTCCCTGTACAGATCTCTGGTTCGCTTCCTGGCGGAACCTTTTTACTGAGATCACAGTCTCTGAGAACCATGTTCGATTCCAGTCAGCATAACCCCATCGGGTTCACTATATTTATTCTAAATGTATTCAATCTCAACCCCCCACCCCAATAATAAATGTAATGAATGAGAATTGTGGAATAGAAAAACGGATTAGTCAGAACCTGCTACAGGTTATCGGCCTAATGCAGTTCTTGCAATGTAAACCCCTTACGACATAACCTGTACAGTAGCACATTATTTAGGTTAGAAAATTCTGAATTCTGTAACTAAATGAATTTTCACGAATAGATGGGCTAGCCTGACTATCTGTTTACTAATCTTTAATCAGTCTCGGTTTATACATACCTTGGAATGTTCTGTAGGAATATATTGCGGTGAATAGCTGGTAGGCTATCGATTTCGAATTCCTCCCTTCATAATTAGGAAAAGGTCCATTGCCTTTACAATTCGTCACACTGCACTTAATAGGCATAACTTAACACTGCACTGATATCCATGAAGTATAAGCGGATAGGAATTTCGAGAAAATCAGTACCGGCACAGTAAAGGCAAAACACATAACGCGGAAACCACCCCATAAACACGAATATTATTCCTGTCTCCATGGCCACACAGCCGTTGGGCCGTGACGTCACTGGCATTTCAAACCGTATTGTATGGCTTTCTCTCTAGGTGGTGTTGACAGAACCCTCATAGCGAGCGGAAGCGCCAAGTTTTATCGCATGTCCATGCGCTGGGGATCACTTGCACTTGCCTGGCACGCTTATATCGTAAGACACGTGTTACGCTTGAGCGTTTTGACATAAGCAAGTTGAATGTTTAATTTCTTACTCCCAGTGGCAGTCTTGTAATTGTTAAGGTTGATAAAATAAATATTGTAAAGTGTAAAAATTTGAAGAAAACAAAAGTTTATCTAACTCCAGCCGTTTCTGTATAAAGAATATCTATTCTCCCCGTAACGTCACGGACGACTCCACACCCGTGGCGTGATTTAGACGCGGATGGGAACGTCAAACCATTCGAACGAGCCACATTTCGCGGGCAGGCAACAGGATCCGCAGCATCTTTAAGTTTAAGTTTAAGTTTAAGTGTATGTTTATGTTTATGTTTATGTTTATGTTTATGTTTATGTTTATGTTTATGTTTATTCTGTCCCGGATGATGATGTCATTAAAATACGATATTCTCCACGTCTTTAAGTAGCCTATTTACTTATTTTATATACGAAATCGCAACAGCATGGAAGGAGTATTCATGGAAGATCATTCTAGAAACTACACGGTGGGGGCCTTGCAAGCAGTTGAGTCGAAGTCATCCAAAGTGTATGTTATTGTGTGCTGACCAGTTCGTGCGGTAGGTCACGGTGACGAGTGCTCGTGTGTGCCTGGATAGTTCAACTGGGCCGGCCTTGAGTTCGCAATATACGACATATGGACGCGTGTATTAGGCCATAATTGCGGGCCGTAAGAAAGACATATATCAAGGTAATCGTAGTATTACGATATAGTCAAATAGTGTAAAGGAACTTGTTATGAGCTGTCTGTTAGAAGCGAGGATCGAAATAACCTGCAGGCTAAGTTCTGAATAATTACCGTGTGAAAGACACATATTCTGAGTGGCGATAATCGTAGTTTTACGACATAGTATTTTTTTAAATGGAACTGCTTATGAACTGTCTGTTAGAAGTGAGGATTGAAATTACCTGCAGGCCAAGTTCTTAATAATTACCATGCGAGTGTACTTATCCTGAGTGACGGTAATCGTAGTGCTCGATACCATTAATTTGTTTAATGGAACTTGTTCTGAAATGGGTGTCCAATCAAATAATCGGCGAATAGTGACATTAGCCGTGGACGTGCCTGGTAGCTATTCCGATTAGCTCCGTGGACTCAGCATTTCATAACCTACTTGCCGGCGACTGCCATGGCATTCGTGGAGCAGAAGAGACGCCATATCCCAATGGGCATTAGCCCCGATGGCATGATGTGCTAAACAGTCCAATGGGATTTTCAACTTCAGGTGACCGACATGGAAAGGAAATGACATACCGGACGTCAAGACGCCTACAAACTCTCTTCGATAAATAGCTAGTGGTTACCGTATTCGTTTCTTTCCTTGTCAAATAACCCAAGTGTAAGATATCGAACAACTATTGTATATTTAGGTTGAACTCCAAATTATACAAAATTACTGCGTCAGTCACCAGATCTTCGAATAGATTGGGATATTAGATTGAGATATTATGGCAGGCAATTAGATGACGTAACCATTCGTTTATTCCGATCTCCTATTGAGATGCCGTGTTGATATTAATTTTGATTTAATGGGATAGTTAAGTAGAATAGAAGACAGTCTGTTATACTTGGGTTTATTTAAGGTAGAACAAAGCATGACTTTGTGTGGCCAATATTATGTTTTCAGCGCGTGAGTGAGTATTGTCTCGATGCTATTGTTGATTATAAAGAATTATTGTGAGCAATAGGAATTATTACAGAAAATTTGAGTCATTTCGTAACATAATATTGTTTTGGTTTCTAAGATTTTAGCGAAACACAGTTTGTGTTTTTGTTTAGTTTTAGTTGGCTGCTGTGGTTTTGAAGACACTTCGATATATCTCGGGATTGGAGAGATCATGTTTGTGATTGTGTTATCAGTATTTAATAGTGTTCTTTTGTAATAGAAGGTGCAAGTACATTATTTAAGTATTAGTATCGTTTTATAAGCACCTTCCCGATTGAAATCCAGGACCAGTTTTATCGAAGGGAATTCACACACCCCCCCCCCCTCCCCCCCCCCCCCGAGTGTATTTAGGCGTCTCGTGCGAGGGAACTGGTTTCCGGGATGCATCCTTCCTGGGGTCACTTCAGGGGCTTGGGATGGAACGACCGGAGGATGGAACCGATCTGTGTGAATCCCAGGGCAGTGAACGGGAACACTATGTTACACGAAATTCAAAAACAGAGTTTCATAAGTCCTCAAAATGGGTAACTGCCTACAAATCAAGAAGTACTGCTTTATTGACTAAGTATGTTGTTCCAGACAGCTGAGCTTTCATATCCTTAATTTTATCAAAACGTTCATGTACCATGGTAAGTCTTAGTCCCACTTATCGTTCCAAAATTGCATGATTAAGTTGTACGAGTATGTATAGAGGACTTATAAATGGTGCCCTCGAACCTGGTCCCCATTGAAGAATCTCACCGCGCGCACGCCACTAACCATCCCCATTCAAAATTGTGCAAGCTTACTTGATGCAGCACTTCTTACGCTTCTCACATGTACAGATGAAAATGAAAATCCACAGCCTGCTTCCAGTCTCCGACCGGGTCAGGAATGGAATGAATGAAGCCCCTATCTAGTGGCGAGGATATGAACTGTGCCGGCTGCCGAGGCCTGACGCACTCCTCTGGGGCAATGATTAAATGAATGACAGATGAAATGAAATGATAGTGGAGAGTGTTGCTGGAATTAAATTTTGACAGGGAAAACCGGAGTACCTGGAGAAAAACCTGTCTGCCTCCGTTCTGTCCAGCACAGATCTCACATGGAGTGACCGGGATTTGAACCACGGACTCAGCGGTGAGAGGCCGGCGTGCTGCCGCCTAAGCCACGGAGGCTCACATGTACAGATAAATAATCAAAAATTGACGCATTTCTTGAGACGTGAAAAAGTTCACTTCGGCTGTGTACAGTCAACTGGACGCGTTTTGAAAAATAAACATTCCATACTTTTCACACACTGTGCCAGTCGCCTCCACTCTACCTTCTCCAGTGCTCCAATCCACGTTTCTCCCTACCTCAAGATATGAGCTGTCCTCATGAGAGTGATCTGGACACACCCGCTCAGACCGCCATTTAAAACCAAGCCGCTTGTATGTGCATGCTGCACAGCCACGGAGCCCTTCACCATGCAATTTTATCAGGGCAGATTGGTCCTGGTCCTATTTTGGACGTCCTAAAAGTGGATTTCTCACTACTGATCTGGGCAAATAGTGGGACAGTACCTAAACTAAGGTCATAGTCAACTACACCCCAATTCTAAATCCAATTTCAAGTGAATCACAGGACTATCAGACTGAACGTTTTCCACAACCACCATCTTCAATATGTATGCACGTCTACCACTTATTATTCATGAAGATGGGATTAATTCATATGAGGAACTTGTTTCTTTTAGACTGGATACCCTTCCAAACGCCACTCTATGAGAGAAGCTAATCAAAGATGAAACGAATGAAGATTAAGGAGAAAGGACAAGAAGGGGGAAGGAATCGACCGTAGTCTATTAAAAAGTACCGCCTTGGGGTAGAAATTTACCAGGAATTGAAATGAAAATCCACCGAAAACAATTTCAATGGCAATCGATGAAGAAATTCAAACCTACTTGTCAACCGAATCCACATGTTATTGCGCCTTAGCATCCTTGGCTACCACGCTCGGTAGGTGTACACACTAATACGAGCAGCAAAATAATGCATACCATTGAACATAATCTATAGACACGCGAGTACAAGAGGATAATGCCCATATTATCAAAAGGCTCTAAAATTCTAAACTATTAAAGACAACGCCGTCAGACCAGTGGAGTTATCAAAATAGGCCTACACGCCTCAATGATCACTTGGATCACCATTAACCTACCTCATTATTCTTAATATCTAACCTTAATAACAGCCCGTGAAGGGCCTAGACCTACCAAGCGACCGCTGCCCAGCCATTTGGCTGCAGATATTGAGGTGACGCGTGATCAGCGCATCGGGTCCCCTCGGCCGTTAATCTTCGTTTTCGTGATCGAGGCGCTGCCTCACCGTCAGACAGCTACTCAATTGTCCTCACGAGGCTGAGTGCACCCCGTTCTAGCCCTCACGTCAGTTTCTAAAATCCCTGACGGAGCCAGGAATCGAACCCAGGGCCACCGGGTGAAAGGCGGGCGTGCTACCCCCAACACCATGGGGCCAGCATCTAACCTTTAATTATTCATTAACTAGCCTAATTGTTTCCTACCCACGTACCCAGTCGCTTTCATCCCACGTGTCGGTCTCATAATTAGTCATGCTAATGACCTCTGTTGTCGATGACCCATGAAAGCATATCCATGGTTCAATAACTTGCACTGGACTGTAGAAATAGCGGCATTCATGTAACGAATACCATTTACCTGCACATGTTAAAGAGTTATTTTCAATTGAGCGTAAAGAGTTGTCTGAGTAGATAAGTGCTCCTTAAATCCAGCAGGCCGGCAGTTATATAAATTTATCCCTGCAGGGCATTCATAGCTGTTGAAATGCCTTCGATAATGTGGGAGTGTTTCCATGTTCCAGCTTTATTAAAGGGACCGCAAAGCAAAAGAAAACATGATTATAATAATTGATCCCATATTGCCGCAATCGTCGTACGATCACTTTGATTCCACTTTTGGCTCTAGTTCCAAGGCCCTGAGGCTCTTTGCAGGAAGATGGCAGCAAGGCTACGTAAGAAATGTTGATGTCGATTATTTTTGGGGCTTTGCGACATTGTGGTCATGCAGCCACGTGTAATTGTGTGTGTGTGTGTGTGTAATTTGTCTAATAATTTGTGTCACTGTGATGTCTGTACTAGTATGTGTATTTGTACTCGTAATTAAGGTAGGATTTGGGTAGGAAGCGGCCGTGACTTTAAGTTAGGAACCGTCTTGGCATTTGCCTGGAGTAGAATTGGGAAGCCACGGAATAACACTTCCAGGATGGCTGAGGTACTAATCAAACCGACCTATTCTCAGTTTTTCTTCACGAGGCTGAGTGTACCTCGTTCCAGCCCTCAGACCAGGAGTGAATTTCGTGGCAGAGCTGGGAATCGAACCCGATACTCCACGGTGACAGACAAATACGTACAAGATGGAAGATATTCTGTATATTGGACTATATTTCATACACACATTTTCAGAATTTATGAATTTAGTATTAATCTCGATAATGGATATCCGCTGAAAATAGTTTGAATCATGTGTGTGCCGTGATTTCTGTTGTTATAGTGTGCAGTAAGTACCTGATGACAATAATAATAATATCGTATGGCCTTGGATGCCGGGTGCAAGCTTTGTAATTTGACACCCAGAGGGTAGCTTGCATGTCGAATTTAGTTGTTCCTTGAATCACTATGAAAGTTAAGGGGGTTAGATGCCTAAGCTCCTTGAGCACTATAGCGCTTTCTAGTACAGAAATGAGGAACTTTGTGTTGGCGGAAACTCCCGAGATTAATTTTGCCATTATGAACACGGCCTACTGAATTCAAATGGGTTCTTTGACATGCCAACATCGTATGACATATGTGTCGTATTTTTGCCGCCTTTCAAAAATCACTTACCACGGCCAGGAGCGAACCTGCAATCTTGGGGTTAGTAGACTGACACGCTATACACTCACCCACCGTGGCAAGCTACCTATTACTGCACAGCAGCAGATAGAAACTGAAGAATTAACTGTATCTTTGCGGCCTGCGTTGCTTAGTTGGCAAGTTTTGCTATTTAGTCCCAGAACAATTGGATAGCATTTGATGTTAAATTAATTTAGTGGGTTGGTGCATATGGGTCATCAGAATCTTGCATTTGTCTCTGTGATTAATTTATCTGATAACAAGTGTTTCTGTGGTGGCATTGGTAGTGTGAAAGATGGTATCCAAATGAGCTGAAATGTGAGCGAACCATGCCAGCAGATATTCAGGCACGTTCAAGATCACTGGCAGAGCAGAATTCCTGCACCCCGGCCCAGCATCTCCAAAATCATTGGAGTTAAAAGAAATGTCCAATCCACAACATTATCTCCATCATCACCTCTATTAGTATTACTATAATTATTATTATTATTACTATCGTACATTCCGTTTTAAGGGAGCGTGTGAACTTGAACAATTCTCGTGACAACCCAGTCTTGAGGCGACGTTCTTCCCCAATCTTCTTCATTCGTGCACTATGATCTTTCTTCCGTTCGTCCGTCCACAATTTTCCTGGCATCTTTGGTAGCACTTCTTTATCAAATTATTGTTTCATTATGTCTTAGTCTACTTTCGATTTTTGCAAAATATGAAGGTAGGCTTATGAGATCAACAGAGCAAGTCCCCGCCCCTATCTATTCAAACACGATGAAACCGAATTGAAATACATTTGGTACAGAGTTAGCACTAGCAAAGGGCACCTCAGTGTCATGTTTTATATCACCGCCATCTTGACGGAAACGTGATGGCGGCCAGCCAAATGTTCAAAGCTTAAATCAAATTACGACTAACCTGACCATCTGATCTCTACAAAAAGTTTCAACAACATACCTGCATGTGGGAAGCGTCTTTTTACCAAAATTACAAGGTCATTAGCCAAATAGTTTCATGATGGCGGATGTATGAATCATGCAAGTATTATAGCCTAACTGTAACTTGCGATTCAACAAGGCCTGGCCTCAACAATTCAGCTTATGGTACATAGGGAGGTTTAAACTGTACTCAAGGAGGTGACCGGTAGGATATTAGCATATTATTATAGAATATGTAACCCTAGAAGTCACTAATAGGTCAAGCCGACCATGCCATATCGTTGTGGGTCCATGCAGTCCCGTTGTCAAAATGGCCGCTATTTTTGCTCGTAAATCCATGTATTTCCGTAACTGCGTAAGTTTTTATCCTTTTAGGAATGTACTGAACAAAATAATACATAGTCCTATATAGTAGTCTACCAAATGGTTTATACTGTAGAAACGCCACAAAACGCTAGTGAAATCGTCGATATCGACACAAAATACGATACAGTTATACTAAACCAGTTGTTTACCAAGCATTATCGTAGCGCATCCGTGGCGTAATGGTAGCGACCTGGACTCATAGTCTGGTGGTTCGTGGTTAAAATCACTGCAGGTTCAAATTTTTTTACTTCGTTTTTTCGGTATTTTTTGATTTATAACTACTCACACGTTATAATGTTAAGCATATATACTGTAGTGTGTATTTGCAATCGAAAATATTATATATTACTTATAGCACCATATATTTCAACACTCGAAAACAGCGATTAATATTCGTTAACCTTGATCCGCGATAGAGACTATTGATGTTGTTGTTTTGTTGTTAATTCTTTAGGGGTTTGCGGCATCATGGTCTTGTAGCCCCGTTTACTTGGGTGTGTGTGTAGAAGTTGTCTGATAACCTGTGTCACTGTGATGTCTGTAGGCTTACTATGGTTTGAACTTTTATACGAGGAAGGATTTGGGTAGGAAGCTGTTGTTGTTGTTGTATCATAAAGCATGACCATCATGGTCCTTTAGCCCCGTGTATTTGGGTGAGTGTAGAATTTTTTCTGATAACCTGTGTTATTAGTATTAGTGTGTGTATATATAATTCAGGAGAGGATTCAATCAATCAACGTCTAATATCAGTAGAGCACGTTGTGTTTCAACAAGCTACTACAACCAGCATTCAATTATACTCCTAGAACCGGGTGAGTTAGCCGTGGTCCTTACGGCATGATTGCTGGCAGTCGCTCACATCCGGGAGGCGAGGAGGTTCGAATCCCCCCGCCGGCAACCTTGAAGATGGTCTTCTGTGGTTTCCCATCTTCCTTCCAGGCAAATGCCGGGGTTGGTCCCTAACTATAGGCCACAGCCGCTACCTTCCTATTCCTCGTCCTTACATTCAAAAGTTTCCTCCCCAGACAACACTCCACACGCGACGGTATTTGTAGCTCACCCATCGGCTGTCCGCCTCGAAGCAGCTACAAAACTGGCGAGCTGAACATATCCTCGGACCCTCCCGGCACTAAAAGCCATACGCTGAAAAAAAAAACTAAAAAACAAAAAACAACTCCTTGAAAAGGACAAAGAGTTATAACTATACCCATGCATTTACGAGAAAGTAGTCTATATGTTCTTAACTGAACATCTTGTTTGTCACTTTAACCCGATCATTCATGTCGTGCATCGTGATGTTTAACTGCTTGAGGTCTTCTTCAGTTTCCAGTATCCATTTGGACTTGATTTTACTGTTGAGGGTGATATTGAAAATTTGTTTTGTAATTCCGTGCTGGTCCATTCTATGTCACCAAAAATTTTAGCTCGTCTCTTTCTGAAAGTGTCGGTGATAGTTTCTATGGCTCTATACATTTCTTATGATGGTTTCGTAATCCATACTGCCTCTTTATTATTATTATTATTAATTTTATTATTATTAGACTATTATTATTATTATTATTATTTTAATTGTTTGGACTTATAATTGGGATGATTTTCCCTGAACTTAAGACAACGTATAATCCCAGCAAGTTAAGTGCTGGGATATCATGTCTCGTATGACCTAAAGCACACGGGGTTTTACTCTGATCTGATAAGAAGTTAAATATCATCTTATTGTTGTCCCAAGGGGACTGGTAACCCGAGAAACCCATTGATTGCCGGAAATTCGCAGTCTCGTAGTCACTGGGGCCGAACTGTCGCGCGGTACATTTCCCTACGTGCTACCTATATCTCATCCTCCATGTATGACGCTATTGACGGGCAATGCCGTCAAAAACTTGAGACACGCTATCTGTATTGCAAAAACAATAAATAACTATGTCATTTCTGTGCTAAATTCTGAGGAAAGCAAACGAAATGAAAATTAACTATTTTCACTTGTGGTATCGTTCAAAGAAAACACCAACGCAGTACAATCACAGTAGCTCAGACGGCAAGCATTGCAAGATGAAAGGATATCAGCGCTAACATCGGTTATCCTGAGTTTCCACAGATTTTTCCCCATATCCACTACCATGATAATTTTGTACCGTATTTCATTACACTATTATTATTATAATCACCAAGCAAATGAGACTCATCCAGTCTGCTTCAGTTCATTTGAGGCCATAGGAGCCAAACCATCTCTCCTGATTATCAACAGAAGTATAACGCCACGTGTTACTTCAGGTTGGAATTCCATCCCGCAGACACTTGGACTCAATCCTTAGTAATTCGTATGAAAATTCAATAGGTTATTCATCTGGCCATCACACTCGCTTTTCCAAGAAAACAACAACGACAACAACAACATATCCATACCCCCATTACCTCATTACTCATTGAATCAAAATAGTACATTATGCAACGAGCCTATAATGGCAGTAATTAAGACACGAGTATGTATATAAAACGAGCGTATGCGAGTTTTATAATTTCCATATGAGTGTCTTAATTACCATCATAGGCGAGTTGCGTACGACTGTTTATGTTCGAACATAAATATTCATAAATATCTTTCGAGATTTCGCCAGTTTTATGTACTGAACAGAGCGCATGGGACGCACAGAATGCCTTGTATTTGACCATGGCCTCCTCAATTGCTCCACTATGACACTAGGCCAGGCAGTGAAATTTAAATTAGAAGGCCTTGGAACTCAGCGCAGATGCATTGCTATCCTCACTTGATTGGTCAAACAACTGTTTCTTGAGCTCTGATTAGTGGGAGAAACTGTTTCATAATGAAAATAGTGTTATAATGACCATCATTATGATACAGTTTTCTGACATATAATAGTCAGGGTCGAACATAAATAGGCATATTACATTTGTACTCGTAAATCAGGAGCATTGGAGTGGAAATGCTGAAGGGATGAATCTTCATCCAGTATTCTCACAAATAACGCAATATGTTTCAGTAAAACGACGTCATTTCGGACAGTTAAAATAGTCTACGAGATGAATCGTCTGCTTAATAGATCTTCTACATTTTTAAAGCCATCTAACAACGTGCTGCATCTCGATATCCAGGACATTCACTTCAGAGATGGTGATTTGATGTCGACAAGTTCAAATTTATTCCCTGTCATCATCCTAACGACCAACAACATCCTCTCCCCGAACAGGATTTGTGGCAGAGAGTTGCTAAAATTGGGTAGTGGAGATAGACAAGGAGAGGACACGAAGGTGAGAGCGAGATAGATGCACAACAACAAAATACGAGTAAAACACAATGAGTTGAGTGCGTTGCGTCCACCTTCAATAATTCTGGTGTGAGCAAACGAGGCCAGGGTTTGATTTACACTCCAGTCCTGGCCCACCACTAAATATTCTGGTACACTTTGGTGTGACTGGAGCTCCCCAAATACCGCCAGCACATGCGACTATCAATGTGTATGATGGATGATGTAATTTTTTGTGGCAGCAGATCGAACGATATACGTGCACCAACGCAAAGTACTGCGCAGCTCCTGAATATTTATTTACAGTTTTTTTCTTTATTTCTGGTATGTTGGAGGATGGGGGTGGGGGTAGGGACGAAAAGGAAGCAAAATTTATGGATGAATACACTAATCCGTCCAAAGCTGAAAAACATATATTTCAAAACCAAGCAAGATTTACGTTGGGTTACATTTTTATTTCTTTGCAGTGAAAGCCCGTGTGCTTCCTTTAAATGTACGCGTCACGTTCGCTAACTTAATTTTGAGTACTTTGAGTCGTGGCTTATCTCTGTCACACTAATTCATCACTCTCAAGTCTCGTCATCACCGCTGTAGCACGGCCAGCGCTCAGGCCACGTGCACTCTCGCCAACCACTTAGTTACTTCCTTTGTATTGTGTAGATCATGACCTCTTGACATCTGTTCTTTCCTACAAGTACTTTTGCTGAGAATGTATCCTGTACGATGGACGAATCTAATTGACACCACTTATAAGCTTCATGTTTAAATTATTTGAGTATGCTAGAGCTGTTTCTGAGGAGTTAGTTTTCTTTCTCTTGTTATTTCATTTAGGAGCTTAGATATTTGGGTCATCATCCCCGTGTACGTAAACGTGTTTCTCTAGACTTTCTTCTGAAGCCCTGTGATATTCAGATGTATTTAGTAGTTTGTGTGTATTCGTGTGGTTCGGAAGGAGTCGGCCGTGGACTTAAATTAGGAACTCCTCCTGGCATTTCTCTAGGTACAAGTGTAATATAATAATAATAATAATGTTATTGGTTTTACGTCCTTTTAACTACACTGGCTTTTAGAGACGCCGGGGTGCCGGAATTTTGCCCCGAAGGGGATCTTTAACGTGCCAGTAAATGAACTGACACGGCTCCCTCGCATTTGCACACCCTCAAATGCCAGCTGACTGCGACAGGTTTCGAACCTGCAACCTTGGGCTCAGCAAGCGAGAACGTTACCCCTGAGCCACGCTGCCAGACAGAGGTACAACTGTGATGAGGATGATAATTGTTGTTGTTTTAAGGGGCCTAACATCTAGGTTATCGCCCCCTAATGGTTTGGGTGATCGTTAAGATGAACATTGTGAGGTTTGAAAAAACAAGACACAACTTAGCGATATAGCCAAGCTAGATAAAAAAGGGGGGAAAATAGCGGTGTTTATAGGTAAATGTTATTTGGATCAGGTGTACTATGTACATTTTTCTGCAATAAACCTAGGCCGATATGCGCGGCAGTATTAAAGGTGCCGGGACGTCTTCAATAGACCGTGTACCGCTTAGTGAGAAATGGCTTTTTAGCCCATGGGTGGCGAAGATAGTTCCACGGTCTTTAGTAGTTGCAGACTCCTGCATTCAATAGCATACACTTTTATCTAGATTTGGCAAAGTCACACAAATATACATGGCACTGACCTCTGGAAGAACATAGCAACTAAAGGGGGAGGAAGGGGAAAACCAGTTCCACCCAGCGAACACTCGGAGTTAGTCGACTACAACTGGTGTCTATGGCAACACGCAACTGCTTCAAGTTCCAGTTAAAGAGACAACTCGATAAGTATAAGCTTGCATTATTTCAGTATAACCATAGTTGATTTTGTAAAACCATATAATCACCCCTAACAGACAAATTCTGGATTTTCATCACTATTTTAGAAGTTTACCTAACATTAGATATACCACATTTAACATACACCGACTGTTGCATTACCACACTGCAACTAAATAATTGTACATATTGTATATATTTTTCACCTGTATTCTCAAACATAGATGTTATAGCCTAAGTGTAATGGATCTGATGATGATCGCTTGACGATCGAAACTGGTCATCCTAGTGTATTTATTAATCTTATGTAATTTATTTCAGGATCAGGGCATAACCCAGCACTACTTGGGTACATTCGTGTTGACCGACTGAAAAGCACCAAACTTTTGTTTTGTCGTGAAGATGAAAATGAAATGCAAACTATAACCAAAAATAAAACTAACTACGAACTTATATGCTAGAAGAAGAAATGGAAAAACAAAAGGAGAATAAGGCAAATAAAGGACAGGAGGAAAAGAAATGCCCTCAACCCTCGAAGAATGCGGATTGAGGGAGTTGGAAGGAAGGAGAGCCATGAAAGGCAGATAGGAAAGTGAAAGAGGAGAGGGTGACCCCACAGGTAAGGGACAAAAGGGGGAAACCGGACCCAGCTAAGGAATCCCTCGGGGTCGCCAACTCCCGAACTCACCAGCCGTGAGCACCTGAGGGTGTAACAATATCCAGGGTGCACCAGAAGTGGTGGGGCTACATACACCCTGCCTCCTCGAGGGTCTTGAGCAGAAGGCAGAAAGAAAGAAAAAAGAAAACGAAGGCTGACCCTTCGCAGAAGGAAGGTATTAGAAAAGATGAGACAAGGGCCAATTAAGGCGGGAAAGGAAGAGACTCCCTAAGCCTCGGATACCCTAATAACGACGGGGTCGGAAGAGAACAAGAGTTGACCAAGTGAGGTCGACAGGAAAGAAGACGGAGAGGAGCCCGGCACAAGTAAGTGGAAGCAATGCCGGCCTCAGCTGTGGTCCCGTGGTCGCCAACCCACGTCCCACTAGAAGTGAGCCCCTGGGGGAGGGGGTACAAGTGTGAGACAACCACATCCTTGGATTTAATTCCTGAGGTCCGGCGAAGATTCCTGGCTCTGCCAAGAAATCTTATTCCAGTCTAAGGGCTGGAACGGGGTACAGTCAGCCTCATTATGTAGAAATGAGGAGAAACGTGATCGATTCCCACCTCAGTCACTGTAGATATAAGTTTACCAGGTTTTCCACACAAACTCCAGCCAAACCCCTGGGTGGTTTTTAAGACCTCAGCAAGTTCCTTCCCCAGTCCTAGTCTCAATTAAAAATACACGCCCTAGCTCAGTTATCACAAAAACCCTCCCAATAAAGCGGCGTAAATTCCCACGTTGTCGCAAGCCCCTAAACAGATGAATAACAACAAGAGCACCTACTAACAATTTTGAATCTTTTATTCTATTTTGAAATTAATTTATCATAATGATAAAGCATTGAATGGCACACTTTCGATGGACGGAGAGCCACAAATCCAACATGACCAACGCAGAAATGTATTAATTTAAATAGAAAACTTTTCCAAGTTATTCTACCGATTGCTTTGAACAGTCCTTAAGCATCATTTCATTGAACACAAAAAACACTAACAACAAAAAACCAACACTAGGACAGATTAACGGATAAAAAAATGGTTTAAAAATCTGACTCTGTACAAAGTTTAATTTAAATCTTCTGTAAATTAATAATTTTATAATCGTCCTGGAAGCCGTTTACAGTGTTGTCTTAGTAATAGAGATTTAATGGATGTTACCCTAAAGCTAAGAAATGAACATATGATTTATAAATTCTCTTGGATAACCAATTTATTAATCTCATGTAATTTTTCCAGGTCTAGGGATACACCCATTACAATTGTGTCTAATCGTGCTGACTAACTGAAAAGCATTAAATCTTGAACTTAGTAACTGAAAATGCTGGTCTATTACACAACTGTTATACACGTATCTGCCGAAACTAAATAAACCCTATGTGAACAGGATCTGATAATATTCGCTTGACGAAACTAGTCATCCAGTTTAACTCCGATATGTGTGGCCAGTATTATAATAAATTTATAAATAATTCCTGTGTTTATTTCAGATAATAAGAAATTAATTATTACTCCTCACCCAGTATAATTGGGCACTCACTTGTTGACCAACTGAAAAGCTTCTCCTAATAGATTACCTAAGCAATGCTGAAAAATAGCTTCTAAAATTGTAAAAGCCCATTAGAAACAATTTGGCTCATATTTAATATAGTCTACAAAGATAATTCTCGTTTGTTCATTAGTTGAATATGGAATCGTTCCACAATTTCAAGTGGCAAAACGCAATAAATGTATTGAATTCTCACCTTATTTACTTTTCAGATAAGGCAGCGAAATACAAAACACACAATTCGTGAAATAAGCAAAATCAAAACCAATTGATAAATATCACTTACAGTCCACTTAACGTACAAGGTCTACCGTCTGACAGATACTTTACTAGAAGCAGTATTGGGCGTCACATGGTGTACTATGGTTTACTTTTTCAAATTCACTTTAGAGCCAGTTCTCATGGGTGGCTTAGTTCAGTACTACTCATGTTGGATTCTCCTCAAGAGTAGTTAATCCGACTGTAGACCAAAGAAAGTCTAAGGTAAAGTTTGAAGTCCAGCCTGAGACCGTAGAGTCTGTATTAAGCAGAGTGGTCGTGCAAGCTTTAATAACGCTACCACTCAATAAAATCCATGCGAAGTAACTCAGGAAGAAATGCTCTACATTTCTCATAATTGTCGTCTAATTCTACTCATTTGTTATATATTTAGTTCACAGAGTCATACGCCCGCGTCTTTTCTAATTTAGTTTCTCTCACACTCGCAATCCCAGTTCTCCTCGAAGATACCTGCTGATAGCAACATGCTATCATGCAATTGATCTTCTGTAAGTATGAAACCGAGGGAAACACCCACAAGGAACAGTATTGTTAATTACAGCCTAACAAGGAACCTTTCTAGCCTGGGTATGTGGGGAGTGATTGCTTTCAAACGAGCATGTACTTACCTGTACAGTGGAATCCCGGTGGTGGTGTCCTTGAACCAGAGGACCATGTTGACGCGGTCTGCATTGTCGGGAGGTGTCACGTTGCATGGAAGCTCTGCATCTTGCCCACTCACTGCCCAAACCACATGAGCGGGCACTACAACACACAAATGAGTGTCGTATTAATCTACTAATTTGTTATACACGTATTTAGTGCACAGAGTCATTTAGTTTCACTCACTCTCGCAATCCAAGCTCTCCTCGAAGATAGCTGCTGATAGCTCAACAATCCATCACTGCTCATAACCACTGACACTACGATCATGTACCAATAATATAGTTCTAAAGAAATACACTATGTTTAATTATAAATAGAGTCCCCGTAGATAATCAAAATCCTAATACAATTCTGCTCATCATGTGCATAATATGGCGAAGAGAAGCTTTAGGTTCAATGATAAAAAACGAGAGTTAGTTGACTTAGCTGCTATCAGAAGTTTCACTATTATGGCTCCGTTAGCAATTTTCTATAACGGTCGAGTCATGGTTTTTGCCTTACAATGGGGATCTACCAAGGAACCAGCTATGGTTAGTGTATATGAGCGCCCCTTGAAGTCATATCTATGAATCTAAAAAGTCCTAAGTTATATTCCAACTTTGGTTTCTGTGTACCACGTACCTAGAATAGAAGTATCCTATTTCATAAGAAGCAAATCAGAAGCATGAATAAGGGAGAGAAAATTAAAAAGAGGAGAAAGACACTCACTATGTTCTCTCAATTGGTTATCATATCATCCACTTCGTCACACATGTTCCCCACACCCGCTAACCTCCTCAAAACCACCAACAGTCAAAACTCATCCTCCATACCTTATCTCAACAATCCATCACTGCTCCTAACCACTACCACTACGTTCATGTACCATTAATATAGTTCTAAAGCAATACACTATTTTAAATTATAATTGGAGTTCACGTAGATAATAGAAATCCAAATACAATTCTACTAATAATGTGCATTTATTAGCCTACTTTCGAATTTTATTCAAAGATGAAAGTAGGCTTATGAGATCTACACGAGTAAAGAGTGCGTCTGCCTGTGTATGTATGGGTATGTGTCTGCCCTACCTCTCGCGTATCAATTTCCAAGTGACGAAACAAAATGGAATGAAATTTATTACAGAGGTAACACTAGTGAAGGGCACTTCAGTGTCATATCTTATATCGTCACCATCTTAACGAAAGCAAAACTGCCGCCACTGTTCAAATCTTATATCTAATTACGACTTTTTGGATCTCCTCAAAAAAAAAGTACCAGCCCGGGGATCGAACCCGCTACCAGAAAGCTTGCTGGACACAACAGCAGGAATGCATGATTTAGCCACCTTAGCTACTGAGAGCTTTGGTGAATAACTGGCACGTATTGAATCTATTCGTAGCCCCCCATGGATACCTGTCCAAATGTAAGGTGGTGTTATTCGGAGCTGTGATCGTTCTAAAAATGCATAATAGTTGTGGTCATTGAAATAACATTGCCGCACATGATTTCTACTATATTCACGAGCATGATGGCGTCACAGTGAGAGTGTAGTGCAATAGCAGCTAGTGTAAATATTTGATCAAAGTGGTAAAATATTATAACAGAGGTTTAAAATCTTTCCTTAGGTCAAGTGAAATATGGAATATTGATAGTATTTAGAAATTCTTATTGATAATTTAATAAACTTAAACTAAGTTGTGGGAACGTGTAACCAAAGATTCGGTGACTTCTTCAATCATTGTTTGAACCAAGTAGAGCAGTGGTGCTTTTACGAGTTTTCACCCGATTGGAAGATATACGTATTTCACATTCTTCTTTATTGGTAGGTAATTAGATTAATTCATTTAGGTAGTAATAATTAACATAAATTTATCTTAGTGTAATTTGGTGTAAACATCAAGGCTAACTTAGATCTCTAGTATGTCGGCAGTAAACAGTGTTAGTGTCTCGTCAGGCTATGTAACCGTTACGGATTTACGCTCGTAGTGCAAAATAAAAGTAAAAAATGCAAATAAAATCATCACAAGATCTCAGGTAAAATTGAGTGAGGAGAAAAGTGAAACCGATTGTCGTAATGTAGGCCTACCGGTACCGTCATACGAATGTCATAACCTGAGAAACGAACTGTCCTCAAAAGATGAAATTATAAAGCTGCTCAAGGAAGATATTACTAAGTTAATGGAAGAGTTGAATAAATTAAAAGGAAACAGAGAGGAAAGCAAGGAAACTTGGTCCGAAGTGGTTGCTGGTAAGGTAAGATTGAATATGCCTAGGCCTATAAATGGAATACCGGTACATGTAACTGAAATTCCCGTCTCAAATTCATTTGGAGCGCTCGTCGAAGAAAATGATGACTTTCTACAAGAAGAAAAGAAGAAAGTGATAAAGAGAAAATCCAGGAAGATGCGGATATTTGCGGATAGCCACGGGCGAGAAGTAGCAGCAAGCGTATTGGAGAGAAGCGGAGAAATGGAGGTCACTTCGACAGTAAAGCCAGGAGCACCCATTGCAACGGTCACGAACGGGATGTTAGGAGAGTGTGCAACCCTCACTTCAAAGGACTATGCAGTAATCATCGCTGGAGCAAACGACATCTATAGAAACGAGAGTAAAAAGGTAATCAAAGATTTAAAGGGAACATTGCCATCCATGCTCACAAATGTCATTATTGTAAACATTCCGCAGAGATACGTTTTAATTCCCAAATCATGTGTAAATGTAGAAACAGAGGCTACAAATGGAAAAATTCGTAAAATTTTTAAGAGTTTTCCAAATGTCCAAATTATAGATGTAAGTAAATTAGACAGGAAGTTCCACACTCGACATGGCCTACACTTAAATAGGTTAGGAAAAGAGTATCTTAGTGATGAAATCTGCAAAATTGTAAATTCAAATGGTAAGAATAGTTCAACAGTAGTATCTTTAGAGTGGAAGCAGGAAAACTTGTAAAAGAAGCCAAACGTGAGGTTCGGCATTCAGATCTTTCGATGTCAAATTTAACTGAGTGGAACAATGGTATTTCGGATTTGTCTAGCAACAATAATAATAACAATTATGATGATAATAATAATAATGTAAATACATCACCAACACAACCTTGAAAAAGTAACAAATTTAAAATTTACCACCAGAATGTTCAGTCTCTCTATAATAAAATTGATTACATAAATCTAATGCTTAAAAATGAACTTGATGACATCTCAGCACTATGCATTTCAGAACATTGGCTGAAAGAGGAACTACTCGAATTAATTCAATTCCCAGGGTTTATACAAGCTAGTAAATACTCTAGAACTAATATTAGCCATGGTGGTACTTGTATCTTCTTAAGAAATAATTTAGATCATGAACAGTTAACAGCTTATGATTATCTAATTATGGAACAGGATTTTGAATTCTCTGCCGTAAAAAATACAGCAGTTTAAGTTAATAATTGTATGCGTATACCGTTCTCCGTCAGGAATGTTTCCTTTATTTATGGATAAATTAGAATTGTTACTCAATAACATGATCAAAGTAAATTTCGATATAATAATTTGTGGGGATGTAAATGTGGATTTCTTAAAATTTAATAGAAATTGTGAATTATTAACACAGTTACTAATTTCCTATGGACTGAAACCTACAGTAAATACCCCAAGAATAACAAAATTTAGTGAAACCACTCTTGATCATTTTTTTTTTAAATACAGATAAATATCACCATTCAATAGAAGTCTATTGTCCGGGTTTTAGTGACCACCATGGACAAATACTGGGTTTTGAAGTACCCGAAACAATAAATAATAATGATAATGGAGTAAAATCAAAGTGCACGTCATTCACTGAAACAAATGTTACATATTTCAATGACTTATTAAATAAGGAAACATGGTCAGAAATTTATAAACTAGAAAATGTAAATGATAAATTTAATGCATTTAACAGTACCCTAAAACACTATTTTGAAACAGCTTTCCCATTTAGACAAAGAACTGTTCAAAATAACAAAACTAGCAATTGGATAACAACAGGGATTATAAATTCATGTCAAAGAAAGAAATTTCTACACAAATTATATAAACAATACCACACAACACCTGAATTCAATTTATACTACAAAAATACACTAGCATATTAAATAAGGTAATAAGACTAGCAAAGAAAATGCATAATGATAATTTTATTTCCCAATCATCTAATAAAAACAGGGCTATGTGGTCCGTGATAAAGAAAGAAACTGGAAAATCTGCTAAAATACAAAGCAACATTACACTGACCAGAAATAATAAAGTGATTAATAATCCAGAGGAAATAGCAAACACTTTCAATGACTATTTTCTGGAAATTTCACAAAAATTATTAAATAAATCACAGGTAAATACACTAAATTCTAATAATAAAATAAATATATGTAGTGATTCTTTATTTACAAATCATGTCACAAGTGAAGAGGTAAGAATAGTTATAAAAGAGCTAAAAAATAAATTTTGTGCTGGCATTGATGGCATCCCTGATGCAATTTTAAAGAAATGTGCAGAAATAATAATAAATCCACTTACACACTTAATAAACAGTTCAATTCTCTCAGGAACTTACCCGGATATTTTGAAGTTATCAAAAGTAATTCCAGTGCACACAAAAACGGTTCAAAAGATGAATTAGATAACTATCGTCCTATTACCTTACCAACTGGTATTGCAAATATTGAGGAAAAAATCATGTATACGAGACTGAAAAGTTTTATAGAAAAAAATAAAATATTATCAAACTCACAACATGGATTCAGAACGGAAAAATCTACACAGACAGCAATTTATGAATATATTAATAGTATACTGAAATTAATTGACAATAAGGATCATGTAACTGACCTATTCTTGGATTTATCGAAAGCATTTGATGTTGTTGACCATAAAATCCTCCTTACAAAACTAAATCAATATGGTATTAGAGGTCTAGCTAATAAATGGATAGAGTCTTACTTAACAAGGCGTAAACAAATAGTAAGCTCGAGACACAAGAATGATGGAACCAAATTACTTAATGAAACATTGTCCAATGAGGGAATTATTAAATTTGGATTACCCCAGGGATCGGTTTTGGGCCCACTACTCTTTCTTCTATATATCAATGATATAACACAGAACGTTCATTCACATAAGGAAATTTTGTTTGCGGACGATACAACACTCGTAATAAAAGGTGAAACTAAACAGGTCATACAGCAGTCTGCTGACTCCGTTACAGGAGAGTTAACCAAATGGTCACAAGATAATCGCCTCATTATCAACTATAAAAAAACAGTATGTCTAAATTTCCACACTATACAGAATAGGAATCTTGCGAAGCCCAATATAACATTAAATGGTCATCAAATAGAAAATAAACCAGAAACAAAGTTTTTAGGACTATGGATACAACATGACTTGAAATTGAATAAACATATACAATATCTGAATACTAAACTGAACTCGATGTGCTTTGCGTTACGTATTTTGAAACCCTGCACTAGCATGCACACATTAAGAAATACTTATTTTGCTTATTTCCATTCATACTTAAGATATGGGGTCATATTTTGGGGTATGTCGCCAGATGTACTAAGCACGATTAGGATACAAAAGAGGGCGATTAGAATTATGGCAAATGTAAACACTAGAGAATCATGTAGACCTCTGTTTAAAGATTTAAACATTTTCCCTCTGCCCTGCATATATATCTTTGAATGTATTATGTTTTGTAAAAAGAATTTAATGAATAAGGATGTTTTTCTTAAAACAAACAATGATGTTCATAGGCATAACACAAGACAAAACCAAAACATTCATATTTCACACACACACACACAAGCATATATCAAAAAGGAACTTATCACACAGGAGTTAAATTATACAATAAACTACCCCAGTATATAAAACTTGCCCCAGAAATAAAAACCTTTGATAGAATGTTGAAAGCTTATCTGCAGTGCCATTGTTTTTACTCTGTAGTAGAATATCTTAGTGTATAGAAACGATGAAATCTATAATTATATTTTACTTTCCTATTTTCATTGTAATACCTAGCTGTATGTTGTTGTATTTATAGAATTAAGTTTTCATATTATGATAATTGAATATGGTGTAAATAGTTGTCCAATAAGATTGTATCTCTTAAGATCTGTTATTACAATAAGTTATAAATAGTTATAGTATTAGTATTACTGTATATACCTATTAGTACTTTTATTTTATAGATGTAAATTCTGACGTGTCCTATATGAAAAATGTATTGTATACATGTATTTGATCAAATGGAAATAATAAAACTACCTAACTAACAACGGTAAAGTTGTACTAAAACCGTAAAGGAACAGGTAGTAATGTTTTTAGGATGACTATTATATACGCGTTAGTTGCGTTGCCTTCCTCCAAACAATAAGGGTCTTGTGAATCACGCTGTATAACTAAGTGAAAGCCAAGTACTGTGAACATTGATTGCCTGAATCATAAATTACGTATTATACTGTTTGCATGATTTGCACGGCCGCCATCTTAAAATTATTTGGTTGATGATCTTTAGTTAGGGCTCCATACGTTTCCCACATTACATTTTGTAGGTTAGTTAATTTGATACCGCTATATTAGTTCCAACGTTCATCGCCAGGTTCTGGCTGAAATGGCATCTAGTAGCCAAGTCCGCAGCTAGGTGTCGTGGTCGGTAGCATATGGTACCAAAAGTAGGAAGTACTAAAAAAAATATCGTCTGCTGTCCTTACCAGGAATACATACCAATACAGGCATCAAAATTTAAACCGGTTGTCAGACAAATTCTACACACACCCAAAGTACACGGGGCTACATGACCACGTTGTCACAGCCCCTAAACTAAGGAGCCAACCAACCGGTCTTATATAGGGCTCAACTCTTAATGTTCAACCCAAGAATATCCAATTATGCTGCTTGATAAGGACATGCTATAAAGAGAAAGTAAGCTATACGTTATTTACTGAACATATTGTTTTTAATTTTTGAGAAATTGCACACACATAACCAAACACATTATTATTGCAATGATTTTAATTTATATTGTAGTGCCCCTCCCCGATATCAGACAGGTTAAGTTTTTGATATTGAGCTATCCTTTTTATTGAATAAATAATTATATACTTATTGCTTGGTCGCGGATCTAATTGTTTAGCCCGTCAATTGTAGATTCAATGTGATTGTTTATTATTTGGTTATTGTTGTCTTTATTTTTCAATGGGTTGTCGTTTTCAGCCAACTTTCATTTATGAAATAAATAGGCTTATGAGATCACCTTTTTACCGATGTGTGTGTGCATTTGTGTCCCCAAATAAAATCTAAACGGAGGAAGCGATTTCAATTAAACACGGTAAGTACATTCTACTACCTTGTCCAACCTTGACTGTGCCATTTAAATTTTAAGAGGGGGGAGGTACACTTTTAAAGGTTCAATTTTTTTAAATGAATTATTTGAATTTACTTTTCATTTGATGAAAACAAAATGAAAATACCTTCAATATTTCCAGAGATATGCCCCCAAATATTAGTTGCTGTCGATTAAGTTGTCTCACCCATAGCTTAGGCAAGTTTGAAGCTCGTTTCCCGATAACTTGATTTCCAAACAATGTTTGTAAGATAACTCAAATACAATTCAAGGTATCTCAATACAATGTTGCATCAATGTGTATTGTACTATTATGTTTTGTGTATCCAGCATACTTCCCATTTAAGAGAATATTTTTAGCTAACAAAAGTAAACAAATATATACATTTAGAGTAAGGCTATGAAAAAAAGCATTTCCTGAATATGTGTATCAATTATTTTGGTGTATATTGTAGCCGACAATGTTACCAACAGCTTAAAAGAACATTCATGTAAATATTTTAAGTTGTGGGGTACTTATCAAGTAAACGCTGTCCAACTGAACAAAAAACAGTTGAAGGTTTGGTGGTATAACAATGCATGACTGCAACCATAGGCTATTATAAAATGTGTTTTGTGCAAAATAATGAGTGAACTGTGTTTGATAATCCTGCAAAGTTTCATTTCTTTGCAACCTGTAGTTTATAATATTTGTTTTAACTCAGTAGAAATTGCCATGCAAAAGATGTACCTCGTTAGTTAGTTAGTTAGTTAGTTAGTTAGTTATTGTTGTTTTAAGGGGCGGAACTACGTGGTCATCTGCCCCTCAGAAGGTTACCTCCCCCTTAAAATATTCCACCAATCCAACATGGCGGCCGCGCGAATTAACTCAGTGGCATTCTATATCTCCGTAACAGTAACAGATATCACCCTGAAATTTTGTGCATAGATAAAAGGTAGTACTGGAAGTTCGCTTCTAATTTAATTCAGGTGTTCTTATAACCTCAGGATGGCGAGGGTGGCGGCTGTGCGAAATTTCGAAATTAAGTTTTTATTTCTTGTGTCCTAATTATGCGATCGAAGCGAGCGTATGAATAATTAAACTACGCAATAATTTTCATCTTAAGGTATTGAACCCTTCAGAATAGCAGTGTTTTATGCAAGAATCGTAGATCAAGGGGTCGCGTTCAGTTCATAGTGTGGTGTTTACGTCCGCCAAACTACGTGCTTTTCTGAGGCAAGGGTTATAGGATGAAACCTATAACTAAGAAAGAAAGGAGACAAAACGTAAGATAATAACAAGATTTAATAACTAATTTGTGCATAAAAGAATAAAACAAAACAATAATAAACAACATCCTCCCTGAATTTTCCCCTGACAGGAATATTTATCACTTTGAGGAGTCAGACAGATCTCCCCTTTTCTAATAAAATGTGGATCCAAGTTCCACTATCTTGCATGTGAATTTATGTTCGCGTGGTGACTATCTACGAGAAATGAGTACTTGGATGATCATTCGTTCACAACGGGTTAACAGCCACGGTGCTCACGAACAATCACCTCGTAAATCAACTTTTATGGCTATGGGCATAACATTAATAAAAATCCTTAAATCTAACTCTGACACACATATTACAACTCTACTATTTACAGGTATCTCTCTGAGACCCTTATTAGTGTGGTGACACACTTAACCAAATGAGCTGCCACCATGGCCAGATACTCAACAACAAGGAAAAACAGCACCGCACGTGACTCACGGGCCACTGACATGGAAAAATAAACATAGAATAAACCAACAACAACAAACAACCTGAGTGGTTAAGATTACTTTATATTAACAAAACTGCATGTTAAAGATACGCTTCGAAGATTATCGTGTTTCGTAGGCAACTCCCATTTATTTTAACAATTTTACCATTGATCAGTTTCTCACATTTATATTTATTTTCAAGTAATTGGGAGCCAGACGTGCACTCCATTAATGAGCTCTGCTTGCGAAACTCAGCCAGCCCTTGTGACAACAACTCACCCCTTTCCACAATACCAGTCATGTCCCCCATCCAGTGTATATAAATAGCCGACCAGCGGAACTGTTATCTCAAGGAATCAACAGCCGCTAACATCTCCTCCCACTCAACATATGGTCAGACAATAATCACATATCCATAATTGTCCTCGCAAGGATACAATATGAATCTGGTACCAAGCTGACAGAAATCAGTCTCTGCTGAAATTCCCGCTTGTAATACCACAAAAAAAATACTCACAGTACACACATCTGGGACTGACATAACGCCTTTTCACATGGGTCTGCTGAATTAGAGCTCGCAAACATTTAACACAATATTTAAAACCTACGATAGAGCTGAGTACTCTTCGTCACAAATTACATTGCTCCAAAGGCAATAATCACACTGAATCTGATCAATAATAATTCTCAACAACATTTAATTACCCTCCAATCTACTATATAATTATATTAATTCAGTCCTACTTCTGAAACACGACATATCTCCGAGAGACGTTTTTAACCGCACTTCGTAACCTAGGCGAACACGGCCGTTCACGTAGCTACGTTAGTTAACACAACACAAAGAAAAGAACCTTCCATTAACTACCATTGTGCGAGCTGCTTCCAAACAAAAGTGTGCCAGATCAAAACTAAATATACTACAGTAATCACACAAGCAAAGTATTTACAAAAAATATGTCCCATAAACCATAAGTTAATTTAATAAATAATAAAATATTATTTTGTACTCATCTCTTGTTGTAGTCACCCGTCAAAGAACATCAGACGCCATTCCCCAACTGGATGGTTCTTTATCTCATAGCAGCCATCTGGACGGACTGTTGAGACTTCCACGCTTCTTCTGCATTCATCGATGTCATCCTTGCGCTGATACAAAAATTAGGTTATTATACACTTTATGTCTGACTACTAAATTCGCTTGTTCAGGTACTAAATTCCCTGTCACTGTTCGTTGGCGAATTATCTACGCTACTGCCCCTATAACTATAGTACTATGACTATCTGTCACAGAATTTAACACTTTTCAATGAATCTCTTGTGTCCTCGACACATAAAAATACAAGTCTACGCCCGTAGACGCACAGAATAATAATAATGTCTCCTAGACACACGGAATGAAAGTCAATGTCTTGGCTCTTCGACACACTTATAAATGAACTGGCCCTTGGGTCTAGATGGAGGGGGATTTTATGTAAAAATTTATCGAAGTACTTGTGATACAGGAATGAAATACATATCACTGAACTCGTAATATTGCACAGGTCAAGAATATGCCCATTAATCCTAGAATCGATCGTAGAGATTTTGTCTAGGCGATTTCCCGCGTGAATGCTAGCCGCCGCGTACCCCAGCCGGAGTTGGCGCGCAAGTAGGCATTCTCTTCTCATTGGTTCTCCATTTTCTGTAATTTGGCGGTTTCTAGTAGATCTTGGCGTCTTGGGAGTGTCTATTTTCTTCATCAGCCATTCACGTTACTGCATCATATTTCTTCTAGGCGCGAATATCACAATGAACATACCAGAACCATGTCTCAC
Organism: Meconema thalassinum; assembly: GCA_946902985.2. Classification (NCBI taxonomy): domain Eukaryota; kingdom Metazoa; phylum Arthropoda; class Insecta; order Orthoptera; family Tettigoniidae; genus Meconema; species Meconema thalassinum. Next base: position 1,401,546,446 of record OX336389.2, read on the forward strand.
CGCGCGTCGCTTCTAAAATTGAGGTAGCCACACCTGTCCCTGTGATACATAGCTAAGCTATTCCTTTTCATAGCTCAAGTACTTAGCCTTTTGTTAAACTGATGCAGGTATGTCCCTACTGTCTCCAACAAATGCTTGAGATTTCCTCATCACTGTCTGGCTACTTTCATGATGCTGGTTGAAATATTTATTAATTGAAGAAATAAATAGTAGAATCATTTAACCAACATAGGGTAAAGGGTTCACAACTCTCCCACTCACAAAATTTCGAACTTAGGAATAAAGTCGACAATTTTACAATACTTCCGTAGGCCAATTTATTTTATTCCAGAATCACCCCTTTTTCTTACTTGGTCTAGGCGCTCCTGTCTTCAATGGCATTTACTCGTTTTCATATCCTGCTTGTCTCTCCCCCTTCCAATCTTGCGTGACGCTCGATGCCTGCGGCAACACCTTACTTGCCTCGTTAATGTTTGTCAACAACAGCTCTACTTCCTTCTTCATCACGTGCCGTACTCAACTGCTCCCCGTTGACTTTGTTGATAGTAGGACGTCCGTATATTCAAACAGCGTCATTATTTCGGCGCTACCATGGTTCACTTCGACGATATTCCTTTAGGTTGGCAGCGTTGTAAACTGACATTGTTCCTGTGCTCAATTCTTTCACTCTGTAAGCATTATTTCCAAGGTTTCTTACGATAGAATAGGGTCCTATGAATTTTTCGCAGAACTTACTAAAGATTTTCTTTTCTGGGTCCGATGTAGCAGGTCGTTTTACCAAAACGAGCTGGTTGACTTCAAGATCACCGTGGAACCTCTTATTTCTTACTCGCCGTAATCTGCGGTCCACTTGTTTCCTCATGTATGCTCTCGTTCGTTCAATTCTCAGGTCTGGTGCTATCATGGGATCTTGTGGACAGTTAATGATGCTTTTCCACGTTCTTACTGGATACTCGTTCTTGTGTAGGACCATAGGGATTTGTCCTGTTGACTCGTGCCTGGTAGAATTCATGCATGTCTCTACGTCCTTAATTTTATCGACCCATTTGTGGTGTTCGTTCGGAATGAAGATCCTCAAATATGCAGTTACAGATTTAATTACTCTCTCGCTTGGATTAGCTTGGGCATGTCGGATACTGCTTAAAACATGTTTTATACCCATGTCTTCCATTCCTTTCTTGAATTCGGCGCTTGTGAAATAACTGCCGTGATCTGATAATATAAACTCTGGTTTTCCAAGGGTTGGAATAACTCTATTACGAATGCGACTGAGTACCTGCTTCGATGTTGTTTTCTGAATAGGGCATAGTACTACAAACTTAGAAAATACATCAATGCACACTAGCAAATGACGGCAACCTCTCCTTCCCTCCGGAATTGGACCAAGACAGTCCACCGCCAGTAGCTCACATGGTTTCTGAGGTAGCAATGGTCTAGGATATTGCCTCAGTAAATAATTATTTGGCTTTGTTCTCTGACACGGGTCACAAGTTGTAATAACGTCACATATAGTTGTTCTCATACGTGGCCATGTAAATGTCTCTCCTATTGTCGCTTCGCACTTGTCTAAGCCCACGTGACCGTAACTTTCGTGCGTATGCCATGTTAATCCTCGTTGTAACGATGCAGGTACTAATATGCGTAACTTGGTGTGGTCATTATCTACCCATTTGTGTAGCAAATTGTTGACATAAACATATCTTCCTTCTTTGGCTTTCGCTTCTCGAAATGCAGGTGTTCCTGTAGGTAGTTGCTTTTTGAAGTATTTAATTAATAGCATCATCCATGGTTCCGCTTCCTGTTCTCGCTGTATCTCACGTAACTCCTCCAAGAATTCCCGGTCCTTCGGTGTTAACTCCAAGTGTTGTACCATCGCTGTTTCTTCATTATCAGGCTCTGGGTTCCTGCTGAGTGCATCCGGTATCACGTTCATCTTCCCTGGACAATGTTCAATTTCAATGCTGAACTGCTGAATGTATATAGACCAACGTGTCACACGTTCGCTTGCCATTGACGTCTTAAACAAGAATGTTAGTGCCTTGTGGTCAGTTCTGACAACAATCGGGTAACCATAGATTATTCGTTTCCATTGTTGGAGCGCATGAAGGATGGCCAACAATTCTAGCTCGGTTACAGTATAATTTCGCTCGTGCTTACGCAATTTTCGTCTGACAAATGCCAAATATGTTTTGTGCTGCAGGTTCGCTGGATCCTCTTGGTAGAGCATAGCACCTATCCCAATTAGTGAAGCATCCGCTTGGATTATAAATTTGTGCTTGAAATCTGGATAGCCTAATTTAATGCAGTTTTCCAATAGCTGTTTTGTTGCTTGGAATGCCTTCTCACATTCCGCGTTCCATGACCATTTGTTATTTTTCTTTAACATTTCTTGCATTGGAGCTACAGTCTCCGTATAACCTGGACAGTTTTCTTTAAAGAATCCCGTTACGCCTAAGAAAGCCCGAATGTGCTTGACTCTCGTTGGTGTAGGGAAATTCTTTATCGCTTCAATCTTAGCTGGATTTGGCTTCACTCCCTCCTTGTCAATGACGTGACCCAAATATAAGATCTCGCTCTTGAAGAAATGCGATTTCTTCATGTTTACTTTGAAATTCGATGCTTTCAAGTTGCCCAATACTTTATCCAAATTTTCCATGTGAGTTTCAATGTTGTCGGATGCCAACAGAATGTCGTCAATGTATCGCACCGTCATCTCCTTTACTTCCTCTGTTAGGTTCCGGTCCAGTGCTCGGATTAAAGCACAGCCCGCTGTTTTGACCCCAAAAGGCATTCTGACGAAACAATATGTCTGGTTATCGAATAAGAAGCCAGTTAGAAGCTGTGACTTCTCATCCAACTCAAGATGGTGGAACGAGCTCGTCAGATCGACTGATGAATAAATGCTCTTGTTTTTAAAGCCTTTTAATACGTCTCTGATAATTGGCGCTCTGTCATACTCAGGAAAAATGAGTCTCATGTTGAGATTTCTGGCATCTAAACAAAGTCTAATAGATCCATTTGGTTTTGTGACTGCCAAAATTGCATTTAGATAAGGTGTAGGTGTCTTCCTTATCACTCCAGCTTCTAACATCTCATCTATAATAATTTTAACTTGACCACGATATTTTTCAGGAATTGGGTACAATCTGCTTTTGAAAGGTGACCAGTCCTCGACTTGCATAGAGTACTTGAAATTTAATATTTTCCCAGGTACTGTATCAAATACTGTTTTGTGCTTCCTTAAAATCTCTTCCAACTGTTTTCTGTGTTCATCCCCAAGTTGAATGTCATTGAGCCGCTCCTGTAGTAACTCTTCAAATTGTGCATCACTGTCATCTCCTTCTGTTAATAAAGACCATATCTCCTGGGATTCTATCTCCTCATCTAGTTCCACAACAGCCCCTTCTACGATGTTATCTTCTGCCTTTCGTACCTCCTCTTCCGTCTCTTCTGATATTGCTTCCAATGCCCAAGAATTTACATCTCTTCCGGTAGTGATTTCATCCATATGCAATCCCACGTTTTTCAGCTGGTCATATTCTCTAAAACTGACTGTATTCTTGTGTAAATCTATCACTGCTTGATAGTCACAAATGAAATTTGCACCAAGAATTATATTGAAATTCATTTTTGCCATGATAATGAATGTTTGCCCAAAAGTGTGTTCCAATATGTTCAGCTCTAAGTATGCCTGACGTTTACAAGTAACGGTGCGTTCAGGAATAACACCCCTCACTTTGAGCTGTGATACCGGAATTACAGGAATATTCTGAGTCCGTCCCAACTCTCGAACCAAGGCCTCCGATACTAGACTGATCTGTGACCCTGTATCCAATAAACATCTTATATTAATTCCACCAATCCTTGCGTAAATAATGGGTAATTGCCTAATTTCATCGTTCCGTGGTTTCAACGTCTCCTCCAGGCAATCTTCTGGTACAGCAATCCATTCTTGTATGTTCGCTACTATCCATCCATCTTCAACTTCCGACTGTTGTGTTTTGAGACTGTCTCCTTGATCCAAAATTAACATTTTTTTTTAGCTCCATTTCGACTCCCATCATCCTTCTGTCGCTCATGTCCTTGATATTCCTCTTGTCTCAGTAGACTTCCAGCTTCCTCAGTATGTGTATCTGGGTTCTTTCTGTTCCCAATGGCCTTTTCCCATCTTCCTAGTTCTCCACCTTGATTAGCGTGTAACTCCTAAGTAATTTTGTGATTGAGCGTGCCTATCATCCCAGTCATCTCGATAGTTAGGTTGATCTCCTTGATTTTGATCTCTCCTTCCTTTCCATCTTTGATTGGCATTGTAATCACCGTATCTTCCATAAGGCCTGTCATTCCTTCGATTATCACGCCATTGTTGATATCCTATCTGTTGGTATCTATTGTTGCCCTGGTATCTATTGTTGTAGTAATTTTCGTTACGCTGATATGGTCTGTTTTCCCCTTCTTCCTGGTTTCGCCTAGGTGTGGAGGTGCTTGTATTAGTACCCTGCGTTTTAGTATTTCCCTGTTTTGTCTTTACGACCTCTGTAGTGTTGACTAATTCCAGTTGTCTTCCTCCTCTAAAATGACTATGAGATGTGGTCTCATCTATTTGCCGTAATATCTGCTCTGCATGTAGGGCCGTACTAACGTTTGCTGCGACTAGTACTTGCTGTACATTAACTGGCATTTGCCTTGCTATTGTCATCACCAAATCTGATTCGTTTAATGGGTAATCCAGATCGCGAAATTTTAGCATTTGCATGTTAAAGAAATCTGAGTATTTTGTCTGCTGGGTAGTTTGGTATTTTCTAGAGTAAAGCTCCATTCTTAAACTCTGTTGTATGGCGGGAGACCAGTATTTGCGCAGAAACGCTAAGTTAAAGTCTGATATGGTTCCTAATGTATATTTGAAACTTAAAAACCAGGTGCGAACATTCCCTGATAAAAATCTCTCCATCATTCTCAATCTACGTGCTTCAGGTACCCCAGTGTCATTGAAATGGTCTTCAATCTCTTTGATAAAGGCCTTAGGCGTTACCCCTGAATTTTCTGTGTATTTCTGCGGTTTGTAGTCATTTGAGCGAATTACTTGAATAAGTTGAGTGGGCTGATGACCGTCCTGTGGTGTTGAGCTTCTATCTACGTTCTTACGAAATCCTTCCGTGTTTGTTGTTAATGAGCTCTCTGCTTGAGTCTGACTTCCTGCTATGCTGGGTTGGGGACTATTTGAGTCATCCTGCTTGTCTTTCAATGCTCCCGTTTTAAATATAGACGATTGTTCTAATGAGCGAAGTTCGGCTTTAATGATCCTGTCTGTCTGCTCTTTAAGTCTATTTTTTACCTCTTGCTCCAAAGCTTGAATACGCGTGTGGTTTTCGCCTACTGTTTTAATAATGGTGGATCTTTCCTCTCTAGAATCAATATTCATTTTCTTCCAATCTTTCCTGATCTGTTCTTTAATCGTGCTTATTTTTTCTTCAATCTGGCTCTTATTTTCATCCTGATTATTTTCTATCTTGCTCAGCCTTTCGTCTAATGTACTCTTAAATTGTTCTTGTTCCGTTTCTAGGCTTTTCCACTGTTCCGCTGATTTTATCTCTAGACGGTCCATATCTTTAATTATGCCTGATATGTTCTCATCTACTGCTGATATTTGTTGTTGAATGACCCTGCCACTTTTCTCCATCTCCTTAAATCGTCCTTCCAACTTATCTTGAGCTATTTTTACCTCGCTTGTATTCATTGTGCATGCTATTTCAATCTGCTCTAATTTAGCTAACACCGTTTCATCGAGAATGCTAAGTTTTTGATCAAAAATTCTCTCCATTTTTTCAATCTGCTCTAATTGTTTCTCATTATTTTTGCTTACATCAAGGGCCAGTAATACCATCTGTTGGTTTGTGTGCTCTTTCATCTCTGCGGTTAACGAAGCTAATTGGTTCGTGTTTTTATTATTTTGCGCCTCTAACTGTGAATTTATAGTGTCATTAATTTCACTCTTTAATAACCTAGCTTGTTCCGCCTGATATTCATTTTGCTCAATTCTACTGTTACTTAACTGTGTCCGCAATGATTCACTTTGTTCTAACAGTTTAGTATTTAGCGATTCACTTTGTTCTGACATTTTCGTATTTAGCGATTCACTTTGTTCTAACAGTTTAGTATTTAGCGATTCACTTTGCTCTAACATACTAGTGTTTATTTGTTCAGATAATTTTGTATTCAACGCTTCACTTTGCTCTAACATACTAGTGTTTATAGATTGACTCTGTTCTGCTAGTTTAGTATCCAACAATTCCTGAGTTCTCCTCGCTGCACTTTCAATGATCTCCTGGATCTGCGCCACCGTTGCCATGTTTTACAATATATATGAGACATATGGGAAATGGCATACGCCAATGCCCTTTGACACGCACATAAATCCAATGCACATTTAATTTCTTTATTCTACTCAGTTCATTTATTTTTACCTTAAATCCCATTAGTCGATTGCATCACTGAGTAGTTCTAGTTTTACTCAATTTAATTTTAACCCCAAGCACATATTTAGTCATTAAACAGTTATCCTGATCTGATATTAACACTGACTAATTAACAAAGTATTAATTGTCATTTTAGGCTACAGCCTCCTAATATTTCCATGAGTTTGACTTTCTACACAAATCTAGTTTTAACTTTATCATTGGGCGCCCGGTATCACATCTTAATTTTACTTTAATTTAAAAGACAACAACGTGAACCGTATTTTACTTTGCAAACTCCTGATTTTAATTTATCATTCACACATTTGGCGGTATCCACTTCGCCTCAACTACTTTTAATAAAATATCACTTCCCGGTGATTAAATACTGTCATATCTGCCTGCACTTGCGGCATGCCAGTTTTACTCAAATGCGCCACTATTGACATGTGTAATCTCCCCGTTACACCACAGTGAATAGCCCCACCGTTGGCCGCCAGTTTTCACCTATGAACCCTTCAGAATAGCAGTGTTTTATGCAAGAATCTTAGATCAAGGGGTGGCGTTCAGTTCATAGTGTGGTGTTTACGTCCGCCAAACTACGTGCTTTTCTGAGGAAAGGGTTATAGGATGAAAACTATAACTAAGAAAGAAAGGAAACAAAACGTAAGATAATAACAAGATTTAATAACTAATTTGTGCATAATAGAATAAAACAAAACAATAATAAACAACATCCTCCCTGAATTTTCCCCTGACAGGAATATTTATCACTTTGAGGAGTCAGACAGATCTCCCCTTTTCTAATAAAATGTGGATCCAAGTTCCACTATCTTGCATGTGAATTTATGTTCGCGTGGTGACTATCTACGAGAAATGAGTACTTGGATGATCATTCGTTCACAACGGGTTAACAGCCACGGTGCTCACGAACAATCACCTCGTAAATCAACTTTTATGGCTATGGGCATAACATTAATAAAAATCCTTAAATCTAACTCTGACACACATATTACAACTCTACTATTTACAGGTATCTCTCTGAGACCCTTATTAGTGTGGTGACACACTTAACCAAATGAGCTGCCACCACGGCCAGATACTCAACAACAAGGAAAAACAGCGCCGCACGTGACTCACGGGCCACTGACATGGAAAAATAAACATAGAATAAACCAACAACAACAAACAACCTGAGTGGTTAAGATTACTTTATATTAACAAAACTGCATGTTAAAGATACGCTTCGAAGATTATCGTGTTTCGTAGGCAACTCCCATTTATTTTAACAATTTTACCATTGATCAGTTTCTCACATTTATATTTATTTTCAAGTAATTGGGAGCCAGACGTGCACTCCATTAATGAGCTCTGCTTGCGAAACTCAGCCAGCCCTTGTGACAACAACTCACCCCTTTCCACAATACCAGTCATGTCCCCCATCCAGTGTATATAAATAGCCGACCAGCGGAACTGTTATCTCAAGGAATCAACAGCGGCTAACATCTCCTCCCACTCAACATATGGTCAGACAATAATCACATATCCATAATTGTCCTCGCAAGGATACAATATGAATCTGGTACCAAGCTGACAGAAATCAGTCTCTGCTGAAATTCCCGCTTGTAATACCACAAAAAAAATACTCACAGTACACACATCTGGGACTGACATAACGCCTTTTCACATGGGTCTGCTGAATTAGAGCTCGCAAACATTTAACACAATATTTAAAACCTACGATAGAGCTGAGTACTCTTCGTCACAAATTACATTGCTCCAAAGGCAATAATCACACTGAATCTGATCAATAATAATTCTCAACAACATTTAATTACCCTCCAATCTACTATATAATTATATTAATTCAGTCCTACTTCTGAAACACGACATATCTCCGAGAGACGTTTTTAACCGCACTTCGTAACCTAGGCAAACACGGCCGTTCACGTAGCTACGTTAGTTAACACAACACAAAGAAAAGAACCTTCCATTAACTACCATTGTGCGAGCTGCTTCCAAACAAAAGTGTGCCAGATCAAAACTAAATATACTACAGTAATCACACAAGCAAAGTATTTACAAAAAATATGTCCCATAAACCATAAGTTAATTTAATAAATAATAAAATATTATTTTGTACTCATCTCTTGTTGTAGTCACCCGTCAAAGAACATCAGACGCCATTCCCCAACTGGATGGTTCTTTATCTCATAGCAGCCATCTGGACGGACTGTTGAGACTTCCACGCTTCTTCTGCATTCATCGATGTCATCCTTGCGCTGATACAAAAATTAGGTTATTATACACTTTATGTCTGACTACTAAATTCGCTTGTTCAGGTACTAAATTCCCTGTCACTGTTCGTTGGCGAATTATCTACGCTACTGCCCCTATAACTATAGTACTATGACTATCTGTCACTGAATTTAACACTTTTCAATGAATCTCTTGTGTCCTCGACACATAAAAATACAAGTCTACGCCCGTAGACGCACAGAATAATAATAATGTCTCCTAGACACACGGAATGAAAGTCAATGTCTTGGCTCTTCGACACACTTATAAATGAACTGGCCCTTGGGTCTAGATGGAGGGGGATTTTATGTAAAAATTTATCGAAGTACTTGTGATACAGGAATGAAATACATATCACTGAACTCGTAATATTGCACAGGTCAAGAATATGCCCATTAATCCTAGAATCGATCGTAGAGATTTTGTCTAGGCGATTTCCCGCGTGAATGCTAGCCGCCGCGTACCCCAGCCGGAGTTGGCGCGCAAGTAGGCATTCTCTTCTCATTGGTTCTCCATTTTCTGTAATTTGGCGGTTTCTAGTAGATCTTGGCGTCTTGGGAGTGTCTATTTTCTTCATCAGCCATTCACGTTACTGCATCATATTTCTTCTAGGCGCGAATATCACAATGAACATACCAGAACCATGTCTCACCGCGCGTCGCTTCTAAAATTGAGGTAGCCACACCTGTCCCTGTGATACATAGCTAAGCTATTTCTTTTCATAGCTCAAGTACTTAGCCTTTTGTTAAACTGATGCAGGTATGTCCCTACTGTCTCCAACAAATGCTTGAGATTTCCTCATCACTGTCTGGCTACTTTCATGATGCTGGTTGAAATATTTATTAATTGAAGAAATAAATAGTAGAATCATTTAACCAACATAGGGTAAAGGGTTCAGTATATAATTCCCAAACACACACTCTGAGAGGATCGGATGTGTTCCTCAGGCAAGCTCCGGCACGAGACTGATAACCCAGGGATATCAGGTTTAATGGGGGGGAGTCATAGACATGCCCAGGGGATCACACCCCCAAAACATAAAGCTAGCAATAAAGAGATCCAGGCTTTAAGTAAAATTCGTAAAAATGCATTCAATAAAGTCACCAATTGGCTAGTCCGCAAAGCAAATAAAAATATAAAAATAAATAATTCATTCCTAAATTGACGTTAAGTTGTACCCCCTCGGAAGTCCTTCTCACAAAAATCACACGGCAAGCAAGCTTACTGTAGAATGTGGCACGAAAAAGAAATTCCTACGCAAAAACAATAAGTTGTTAAGAATACGAATAATCACATCGTCGAATTTACGGCAAAGCAAGAATATTAATCGTCCTCATGCCACAAGAGTAAATTTGGATTTAATTGCACCAATAGCAAATGGGCTAAGTTACCGTGGTGCCACTTACGACATTTATCTTTACGTTAATCAGTTAGCTAAGTCCTAATTTACGTTAAATTGCGAGTGAGAAGCATCCGTATCAAAGAAATAACAAATCTATAATAGCAACCATATCCTAGCATGTTAAACAAAAACAACAAGTCTCAAAAGTACAGACAAGAGTCGAGGGAATATGGATAAATGCACTAGTAAAATGAATACACTTAATTATGAAAAATCCTGCCTATGCTGACTAGAATACTCTTTGCATCTAATCGTCATCTAAGTGCATGTGATTAGGTTGGCAATAGCACAGTATGAACTGCGTCTAACATTGCATTAGTCACTGCTGCCCACAAGTTACGAACTATAGTGGCGCTAGTGACCTTCTTCGTCTCAATATAGTATCAGCTACTCCTAAATAATATCAGCTCCACCAAGGAAATATCGGCTCAATGCGTCGGTCAAGAATAAAAATTTTAGATCAAATTTAGAATCAGTTCAAATTAGTTAACAATTGCTTTAAATAGTCGGTTTAATATGATAAGGTTCCATGATTTAGTTCTATTAATTCGTCGTCTTACTGTAAATCCCTCACTGGTAGTTTAGACTACAAACCACTTCTAAAGTTTTGTCTATAGCAATAACTCATCTGACTACCACCTCACGGTTAGCACAATACGCGGTTCTCAGGCTCGCAAAACCTCGGCTAATATGATTATAAAAGCAATCACCATCACCGGGAAAAAAACATTAAATAATGTTGGTGAATCACGTCCATCCCATCATCAGCCTCCAATAGGCTCCAACATACTCGTTCATCCCTACATCCCCCAACACACACGCGTCCTCACAGGCACATCCCGTTCAAGGAAGTTGCCCTCTCACGAGCCTATACCCCCATCACACTGCTATCCCTTCGCCAAGCACCGCAAGTCTACCAGAGTCGGTGGCGATCTGAACAATATGTTATTTATATTTCATATTCTGTATTTCAAATAATACTGGATATGAATCCTTAAATTGTGAGTTGAGTGCTGAAATTGAGGCAATGTTGGTCGTTAATTCTGGAGGTATTTCTGGTGGTGGAAAGTTCCTAACAAGTGAGGGTTTTCCCGGACTAGGATTATCGGTCAGAGATGGGAACCCGACGCGAAGCTAGCGAATTGTATTTACGTGTTCTTATATGATTGGATAGTGTAATCCATATTTATGATTGAGCGCGAAATCATGTTGAATAATTGGGAGAAGTGAACGACTAGTAAGATATATACTTCGCGGGGGGTGCGAACTGGCGGAGGTGGACAAAATAGTGACAGGTATGTAAACTGGAACCTTTAGAGTATTAATGTCTAATCTTTCTTTTCAAGCAATTGAGCTGTTGTGACCATGTGTACTAGTATTAATGATACCGATTTTCTCTCCGAGTACCACTAACTAGCATTATACAGTATAGTGATTGCTCTGTTAGAGCAGTGATCTGGTAAGTGCCAGTTTTCGGGGAATTTTAACTACCGTACTTATTTCCACTTGTAGTAGCCTCCGTGGCTTAGGCGGCAGCACGCCGGCCTCTCACCGCTGGGTCCGTGGTTCAAATCCCGGTCACTCCATGTGAGATCTGTGCTGGACAAAACGGAGGCAGACAGGTTTTTCTCCGGGTACTCCGGTTTTCCCTGTCAAACTTTCATTCCAGCAACACTCTCCACTATCATTTCATTTCATCTGTCATTCATTTCATCATTGCCCCAGAGGAGTGCGTCAGGCCTCGGCAGCCGGCACAGTTCATATCCTCGCCGCTAGATGGGGGCTTCATTCATTCCATTCCTGACCCGGTCGGAGACTGGAAGCAGGCTGTGGATTTTCACTTATTTCCACTTGTGTTTCGGAACTATTTGCGTCAAACTGCAAATCAAGCGAGGTTAATGTGTCAGACTGTCAGTTTCCAGTCAGTAGTCAATAAATACTGCGCATAAATCACCAAACTTCGAGTCAGTGAGTGTGTAGAACTATGGCTAAGAAGCCATCCATGTGGCGGGTATAATAGACTGTCGCGTCAGGGCAATACAGAGATTGTGCTACGGATTTTTAATCAGTAGACTTTACAGGCAGACCGTGTCTATGTCCTAGTGTTCCCCTGTGGCTAATGCGTATCTGTGCAGTTGGAAACCATCAGAACATCAAACATCAATCATTAGTCAACAGTCATCAACCAGCATCCAGCCTCGGGGCTGATGACCAAAATGACCCAAACCCTTAAAATAAATTAACAACAACAAAGCAACCAGCCAAATAAGAAGGTAAATAACATAACCAAATGCATACATTGACTAGGGATTGAAATTGTTTATCCTTCAGTCAGGTACCAAAATATATTATTTATGGTAACTGTAGTTTCTTTTGTGTAGATTGATTACCATTTGTCAGACTCTCTTCTTCCTACGTTTTGGGATTGTGGGTCAAGTCTTATGTAGGCCTACACGTTGGTCCTCACAGGAAATCCAGTACCCACCCGAAGCACAAGAGATCTTACCATTGTTCCTTTTTGTTTTGATTATGCATTTGTTTTGAATTGTTAAGGTAATTTCAGTAAAATCTTCTTTTTTGTAATTTTTAAAATTACAGTTTGTTTTAAATGTTATGTTTTTATAAAATAATCATGGTAATAAGATGGTGAAAAGCCATGAGGTGCAAACGACGACGAGAAACTTTAAGTCCCATTAAGTTCCTCTTCGCTGAAGTTGTTTTCCTAAAAAGTGCTAACTTTAATAATATGGCTTATTTAATAAACGCTGCCCGGTAACATGCCATCGGAGGTGGGGTGGCATTATAACTCTGGGTAATGTAGCGTCGTATCTAAGACTGGGTTGGAAATTTATGTTTCTACCAACCATTAACAGTGCACATTTTAATTACCTCAGTACAACAGAGGTTACCACTGCTTCCCAGCAAAACAGACACATCACTTTTCGCCGTAGTATGACATTCCAGCTAGGAAGAACTTCACGAAGTGGGGGAGTTACACAATTGTTCAGGCTGGAAAACGATATAAGATTACCAACATATCAGTGAAAGTAGCGTTTAGATGTCGCTTTAGTGCACAAGTTACAGGGCTTGGGGACAAAGCTGTATACAGATCCTACCTGTAGGTCTGTAAATACCTAACTTAATGCGAGATTAGTGCGCAAGTTAAGCGCTGATTATATGTACTTAACACGTATTATAACATCGTTTGCCCCATCGTTCTAACAAATTGCCTGCCCTTTATAAACCACTACCGCCAGCGTATAAATCTCACTCAATTATCATACAGGCACAATGCTCGCACTGGATTATTACCTGCCATTCACGGCACAGAGCAGCAAGCCTAGCACTCAAATACTATACAGCCACCGTGCACATACTGGGTTAACACCTGTCAATCAAGGCACAGAGTAGTATGCCTAGCACTCAGGGAACATACAGGTTGCACACACTGGGTTAACACCTGCCATTTAAGGCACAGAGTAGCATGCCTAGCACTCAGGGAACATACAGGTTGCACACACTGGGTTAACACCTGCCATTCAAGGCACAGAGTAGTATGCCTAGCACTCAGGGAACATACCGGTTGCACACACTGGGTTAACACCTGCCATTCAAGGCACAGAGTAGTATGCCTAGCACTCAAAGAACATACAGGTTGCACACACTGGGTTAACACCTGTCAATCAAGGCACAGAGTAGTATGCCTAGCACTCAAAGAACATCCAGGTTGCTCACACTGGGTTAACACCTGCCAATCAAGGCACAGAATAGTATGCCTAGCACTCAAAGAACATCCAGGTTGCACATACTGGGTTAACACCTGCCAATTAAGGCACAGAGTAGTATGCCTAGCACTCAAAGAACATACAGGTTACATACTGGGTTAACACCTGCCCATCAAGGCACAGAGTAGTATGCCTAACACTCAAAGAACATACAGCTCGAGTCTAAGCTGCGTGAACCTGAGAGGAATGTGCATCGCGGACTATGAGAAATGGTGTTGACGAGTGATGAGGTTTCTCGGTCCGTACATAGTACCGAACCAAATACATTGGTCGGTGACTCACTGACTTATTCGTAACACCACGTTCGTTTCAGAAAAGACCCTATGTTAGCAGTATTGGCATAGACGAGAATGTCAGGTAACACGGTGGGCTGTCGACAGGCTTCTCAATTCTCGCCTGCTCCTACCCTGCCTCTGCTCCTCATCCCGCAAGTTCACAGAGCTTGGAACCAAGCAGTACAGGTTGCACACACTAGGTTAACAACTTCCATTCAAAGCAAAGAGTAGCAAGCCTAGCATTCAGTGAACATACAGGTTGCACATACTGGGTTAACACCTGCCAATCAAGGCACAGAATAGTATGCCTGGCACTCAAAGAACATACAGGTTACACACACTGAGTTAACACCTGCCATTCAAGGCACAGAGTAGCAAGCCTAGCACTCAGAGAACATACAGGTTACACACACTGAGTTAACACCTGCCATTCAAGGCACAGAGTAGCAAAACCAGCATTCAGTGAACATACAGGTTGCACATACTGGGTTATCACCTGCCAATCAAGGCACAGAATAGTATGCCTAGCACTCAAAGAACATACAGGTTGCACATACTGGGTTAACATCTGCCAATCAAGGCGCAGAGTAGTATGCCTAGCACTCAAAAAACATACAGGTTGCACATACTGGGTTAACACCACTTGCGTCTCGCGACAGACTTGGCTGGACAAGCTGATTGGTCGCTCTGACAAGGATCGAGACATAACTTTAACCTCGCTTTTGTAACACAGGCGATTGTTATCCCAGTCACGTTTTAACGACGTACAAAATTATATTTATTTAAATTTGTTCAAAATTTTGAAATCTCATTACAGAAGCCCCCCCCCCCCCCTTCCTTCTCTAATATATAAAAGTTTGAATACTTACGAGTGGTTGAATGCCTAAACGTTAACGTAGTTTTGGTAAGATAACGAACAGAAAGATTCTGTTGTGTTGTCACTAACAGCCCACTATAGCGACTAAAGAAGAATGAGCGCTGGTTTACTGCTTTAATCTATAATTTTATTAAGAATAATACTGTTCATTTCATTTTGAAGCCTCCGTGGCTTAGGCGGCAGCACGCCGGCCTCTCAGCGCTGGGTACGTGGTTCAAATCCCAGTCACTCCATGTGAGATCTGTGCTGGACAAAACGGAGGCAGACAGGTTTTTCTCCGGGTACTCCGGTTTTCCCTGTCAATCTTTCATTCCAGCAACAATCTCCACTATCATTTCATTTCATCTGTCATTCATTTAATTATTGCCCCAGAGGAGTGCGTCAGGCCTCGGCAGCCGGCACAGTTCATATCCTCGCTGCTAGATGGGGGCTTCATTCATTCCATTCCTGACCCGGTCGGAGACTGGAAGCAGGCTGTGGATTTTCATTTTTCACGGTTCATTTCATTTCATCAGTGTGTTAAGCTTTTGTTGATGAAAAACTTGCGTCTCGTGACAGACTTGACTGGACAACTCTTGTTCTTGGGCTATACGAGAAGCTGGAATGGATAGGTAAGGAAGTAACGTCGAGTTTTGATGACGTCACACCATTCAACCAATCAGCTTATCCAGCCAAGTCTGTCACGAGACGCAAGTGTTAAGGCTGTGCGATCAGTACCGCCGTCAATCGCAAGGCAAGAGATGGCAGCACTACTCTATTACCGATGGCAGCCGCTGCTTTTGTGTTAGTGACGTGTCTACCCTTCACTTATCACCTCCTTCCGCCCCTACTCCCACCGCTTCTCCTCGTCACTCAATGTATTCTCTCTCTCTCACTGATAACGTTGCTTTGCATCTGAAAAACAAACCAGACTTGCTTTCCGAGCCGTATTGCCAATTTGTGGACTAGGCATTCTAGCTCCGTCCAGCCCAATATATTATGTTATAGGCCTATTATGATTATATTTTGATATAGTATGATATGATTGACGGAGAGAGGTTGCGGTTAGGGTTGTGCAGCTGTGAGCTTTCATTCCGGAAATAGTGGGTTCGAACCCCCCCCCCCCCCCCCCCGCCCCCCCCCCCGCCCTGTCGGTAGCCCTGGAGATGGTTTTCCCTGGTTTCTCATTTTCACACCAGGCAAATGGGCGCTGAACCTTAATTAAGGCCACAGCCGCTTCCTTCCTACTCCTAGTTCTTCCTATCCCATCGTCGCCATAAGGCCTACAGTATCTGTGTCGGTGCGACGTAAGGCAAATTGTAATATATATATATATATATATATATATATATATATAAGATTACAACTCGCATAAAGTTATATTGATCTTAAACATGTTTTATTCTGCGAATATAACTTACAGAATTTTATAAGGTAACTCATTTATAATTTTTAACATTCTGTAAACGAAACACACACATATTTTATTATGAGCAAATATTCTCATGAAAATATATTTTATTATTTCAAATTTTGAAAAATAATTTACATGTCATATTGTGCTATATTGAAACACCTATTTTTTGTAATAATCTGTCTGATACAGGTATGAAGTACACCATTTTACACTGATTGTGTAACAATATAAAGTATTGACAGTAAGAAAACAAACAATAAAACTTAACAAAAAAAGGGACTTAATAATAACAAATTCATTGGAAATTAAATAACAAATAAAATAAATAACAGAGGTTATACAGATATGTATATGAGTCGTCCAATTCCAGAACTACCTAAGTCAATTTCATGAAATTTGTGAGAAAGGGCAAAAAACTGTGGTGAGTTATTTATTTATTCGTGTCAGAAGCAAACAGAATACTGGATTACACTAAAATTACATATATTAATTTTCACCATTCTTTGATTTGAGTTATCTGTGCGCGTTTAAATAGAAACTGTATATTAGTTAAAAATACGATTAGTTTTCATTTTATGTATGTTTTAAAAATACAGTAAAACAGTTTTTTACGTAATAATAAGAAATATATTGCACTTAAGCAGTTTAGATACAGGATCTAGGACTTAAGTAGTTTTGGATTAGTTTCATAAAGTCAGTAATTATGGTTTCTATGTGAAAGTGAAATTATTGCTATATTTTAAAGTTCTCAAAGAAACTACACAATAAAAGTAACCTTTCAACCTTAAATTTCCATTCACAATATGCTCACAGCTTTTCAAACTAGGGGAAATAGAGTCCATTGGACTGCACAGCAACGTCATGTTCCATGGGGTCGTCGTCTTCTTCATCAGATACATTTTGTTGAGCTATGTCTTCGTCACATAGTAGCAAGTTTCGGTAGAAGCCTAGATCCTCTCTGTTGTGCCACTCAGGGCCGAAATGCTTTGACAATAGCTGTTTCACATCAGTCACTTACATATATATAAATACTAGCTGTACCCGGCATGCGTTGCAATGCCAATCAAAGAAAGTGTTGGCGTTGTAACTTTGTTTGTTGAAGTGCTTTTGGATTCCCAATATTTTTTTCTTTTTCCGTTAACCACCTCTAAACTATTGTAAAATTGATTTACTATCTCCAAAAAAATCAGGGAGCGTGCTCAACAACTCAACTAAGTTTCATCTCAATGAAATGAATGGCATATGAACGCATACGGGACTTTGTTGAAATGATTCGAGCGCCGTCGCCCATTTGTTGAATATACTCGTACGCTACATATTGTAAAATGGATTTACTAATTCGAAAACCTTCCCTGGCGTGTACACAACAACTCATTAAAGTTTCATCACAATCGAATGAATGTCATATGAACGCATACGGGATTTTGTATAAACGATTCGCGCACCGTTACTCATTTGTTGAATCTACTCGTGCGCTACCTATTGTAAAAATGATTTACTAAGTCAGAAACCTTTCCTGGAGGGTGCACAACAATTCACCAAAGATTCATAGCAATCGAATGAATGGTATATGAACGCATGCGGGACTTTGTATAAACGATTCGCGTGCCGTCGCTCATTTGTTGAATCTACTTGTGCGATACCTATTGTAAAGTGGATTTACTAAGCCAGAAACCTTCCCTGAAGTGTACACAACAACTCACCTAAGTTTAGTCGCTATCGGCCGAATGGTATATGAACGCATACTATGTTGAAACACTTCGCGCGTCGTCGCTCATTTGTTTAATCTACTTGTGCGATACCTAATATAAAGTGGATTTAGTAAGCCAGAAACCTTCCCTGAAATGTACACAACATCTCACCCAAGTTTCATCGCTATCAGGCGAATAGTATATGAACGCATACGGGACTTTGTTGAAACGCTTCACGCGTCGTCGCTCATTTGCAGAGTCTACTCGTGCGCTACCTATTACAACATGGATTTACTAAGCCAGAAACCTTGCCTGTAGTGTACACAACCTCTCACTCAAGTTGCATCGCTATCGGACGAATGGTGTGTGAACGCATACAGGAATTTGTTGAAACGCTTCGCCCGTCACCGCTCATTTGTTGAATCTACTCGAGCGCTACCTATTGTTAAGTGGATTTACTAAGCCAGAAACGTTCCCTGAAGTGTACAGAACATCTCACCCAAGTTTCATCGCAATGGGATGAATGGTATATGAACGCATGTGTGACTTTCTTGAAACAAACGCACGCCATTTTGTTGAAGCTACTCGCGCCATCTATTGGAAATTGGATTTACTACCCTTATACAAATTACGTTGAGTAACTAACGAGATTTCATGTTAAAAGCCTCATTTTCTATACCGGTAGTGGAGAGCGCTACTCGCATCCAGTCGGCTGTGTCTCGTCAATAGCTACTGTTGCCTGGAAACTACTTGCTTTAGCTGTCATTTGCGTTACGTTTTATAGTGAATTGTATTCTCTTTGACGTTTTATGTCACGTCACGGGATTTAAAAAAAGTATCCAATGTCCGTCTCCTGGTTCTAAGCTACCTCCACACCAATTTTCAGCCAAATCGGTTCAACCGTTCTTGAGTTATAAATAGTGCAACTAACACGACTTTCTTTTATATATATAGATAGATATAAAAGTGTACGCGTTCTTACGCCACTTTAACTTGTTTTCTTGGCGTTGATTAGCAGTGTTTAGCTATGGACTAGATCATTGTTAAACGTAAACGCCTGGACAGTCGGCTCCTACTCCCGAACCGTCGAATTCAACATAAAGAAGACAAATGAAAGGAAAGAACATACCAGGACAGTTACGTAGTGTATGGATTTACGTGGAATAAGAACGAGGAAAACCTTATCCCTGTGTGTTTAGTTTGTGGCGGAACACTTAGCAACGAGGCCATGGTGTCTGGTAGACAGCAATACGTATACTTTCTCGGAAATTCATCAATGGAATATACCGTAAACTCCGGAATTCCCCAGGGATCGAACCTTGGACCAATTATGTTTCTGATAGCAATCAATGACATTTCTGAATGTATTAAGCAATCTAAATGTCTTCTATACGCTGATGATTTTAAGATATTCCGTCCTATATCCTCTGCTCATGACTGCTATCTTCTACAAAATGACTTGGACAACATCTTTGAATGGAGAAGGAAAAATAAACTTAATTTTAATCTAACGAAATGTGTCACAATGTCATTTACCCGAAGGAAGAATAAAGTTAGTTTCCAGTATAAGCTGAGGTTGAACACGCTGCGGGAGGTTAATGGTGAAAGTGACCTTGGTGTGGAACTGGATAAAGGTTTGACTTTCGCTTCTCACATCAACAAGGTAACAAGTGAGGTGTACCGAGCACTAGGCTTCGTCATTAGAAGACCTTTTCGGGAGGTGAAAACGGCCATTACACTCTATAATGCTTACGTAACGGCGAAATTAGAATATGCAAGCGTAGTGTGGAATCCGTGGCGTAAAAAATACATAAGATTACTAGAAGGAGTACAGAAGCGATTCGCCAGATTTATACATTATAAAATGAGTGGAAATTACGCATATATGGTCCCATATAAAATTTTACCGAATAATCTAAAAATGATTGCTTTGGAAGATCGTAGTAAAATAAATGATTCCAAGATCTTACACAAGATTGTAAATTCTGCGGTGGATAACTCTTATTTTTTATCGTTGCTGAATTTCAATGTTCCACGTCTATCCTCAAGAACGTGGACAACGTTTAGGAATAAGAAAACATGCACCACGTCTCACAAACATTCACCGCTTTATAGACTCTGCAGTAATTACAATAAAGCTGTAGTGTGTAATAAAAGTCTAGACTTCGATCTTGGTCTCCAAAAATTTGTAAAGGTATTTATGACCACATTGCCATGAGTGTAATTAATTAATAAAAAGGTAGAATATGTAACAGCATTAAGGTTAAGCTATAAATAATATTATTATGTAATTAATTTAGATGCTAATATTAGATTTAAGATTAGATTTAAGTTATGAAAAAAAATAGAATTACCGTTTAAAATTTTGAAGGTTTACTGTTATTGGGGTTAAAGACCCTGTTGTAAACCAGCATAAATAAATAAATAAATACATACATAAATAAATAAATAAATAAATAAATAAATGGTACCTAGCAAACTGAAGCGGCATCTCACAATTAAGCATCCTATTGGGTCAGGGAAGAGAGTGATGTATTTTTCACGTGTACTAGAAGGGGAGAAAAAAAACAGCTGTGCGAATGGTAAAGAGAATGACCATAAGTGATACTGCTCTTGAAGCCTCGTTTAAAGTAGCAGAACTGATAGCAAAAAAACACTCCTCATACTCTTGGAGAGGAAATCATAGGTCCTGCATGGAATGTTATAGTTTCAACAATACTTGGTGAAGGAACCGCTAATCAAATTTCGAAATTTCCTCTTTCCAACAACACAATCAGTCGCAGGATATCTGAAATGTTTGCAATATCAACGAACAAGTCGTGGGGAAAATAAAAACTGATAGAGCATTTGCTTTGCAAGTAGATGAGAGTATCGATAGTGGTGACAAACTGCAACTCCTTGGTTTAACCAGATATATTGCTGATAAAGATATTAATGAGCAGTTTCTGTTCTGTAGACCGCTGGAGACTACAACCTCAGGCCATGATATTTTTGTTTCTATTAATTCCTTTCTCAATGACCAAGATCTTTCATGGAAAGACTGGTTGGTTGGTTGGTTCTTAAGTTTAGGGGCTGTGACAACGCGGTCATGTAGCCCCGTGTACTTTGGTGTGTGTAGAATCTGACTGATAACCGGTGTTAATTGTGATGACTGTACTAGTGTGTTATCTGTTTTAATACAAGTAAGGACTGCAGTCTTTTGAATTTTTCAAATAGTTCCAACTTTTTCTGCCAAACGCCACCGTCAACGACTACTAGTTCAGAACTTAGCTACCAGTCGCCACCGCAGTCGGCTCTTGGCAACGAACGTAGGAACCTAAGAGCGTTGTTTACATTCTTAACCTATACAATTTAGCTTCACACAGGTGTAATTAGTGGAAGGGTCTTTAACATGCCATAAATCTATGACATGGGACCGCCGGCTTTACTTCCCCTCCGAAGGAAGGCATACTGAGGGATGTTTAACGCTCTTAAAAAATCCGACGACTTCGGCCAGCATGGAAATACTGTTGTGGTATATGTACAGATGGTGCACAATCTATGTCTGGGAAATTTAAAGGTTTTTACTGCCAGAGCTCAAGATTTTGCTGCAGTGTTTAACGAAGTTGTGAAAATGGTGAACTACATCAAGTCTCGACCTTTAATGTGCAGGTTTTTTAAACAGTTATGTCTCGCAACGGATGCACCTCATACCTCTTTGTTACGTCATACAGAAGTAAGGTGGTTGTCGCGGGGTCGTGTATTGAAGCAGTTTCTTGAACAGGTGAAAACTCTTTTAAAGGATGAAAATCAAGGCACATTTCATGAGCTGTTACTAACTGAATCTTGGTGCTTGGAACTGTCGTATCTGGCAGACATTTTTCATAAACTGAATGAACTGAATGTTTCAATGCAGGGTCGACAGGAAACAATAATTTCCTCAACCAATAAAATGAAAGATTTTAAAAGAAAACTTAGTTCTTGGAAGTCTGCAGTTCAGAAAGGAGATCTTTCAAACTTTCTTCATCTGGCAGTAGATAACGATCTGGGTAAGCTGAAAGACCGCATTTGTGATCACTTATCAAGATTGCAAGATGCAATAGATACATACTTTCCATCTATTTCCACTATGAATGTCGACTGGGTTGTCTCACCATTTGATTTCGTAGATAGTGCGGAGGAAATAGATTTCACTGGTTGCGAAGGAGATGAATTTATTGATCATTGTGCTGATTCCACACTCAAAGGTAAGTTCACCAAGAGTGAGGCGTCGGTGGCTACTTTTGGGCTTCAGCGGAAAGAGTAGTATCCTAACCTAATGAAGAAAGCAATTAACACACTTTCGCCCTTTCCAACATCCTATCTATGCGAGCAAGCCTTCTCTGCTCTGGTGACAATAAAATCCAAAGCAAGAAATAGACTGAATAACCTTGAGGATGATTGGTGTGTTTCATTGTCAACTGCAAGGCCCGATATCACGTATCTGTACTCTAAGCATCAATCACAAGTTTCACATTAATGATTTATCAAGATAGCAGGTTCGCTCATGGCCGTGGTAAGTGATTTTTGAAAGGCGGCAAAAATACGACACGCATGTCATACGATGTTGGCATGTCAAAGAACCCATTTGAATTCAGTAGGCCGTGTTCATAATGGCAAAATTAATCTCGGGAGTTTCCGCCAGCACAAAGTTCCTCATTTCTCTACTAGAAAGCGCTATAGTGTTCAAGGAGCTTAGATATCTAACCTCCTTGACTTTCATAGTGATTCAAGGAACAACGAAATTCGACATGCAAGCTACCCTCTGCTTGTCAAATTACAACGATTGCACCCGGCCCCGAGTCCATACGATATTATTATTATTATTATTATTATTATTATTATTATTAATAATAATGATTTATCGAACAAAATTATTGATGTATTTTTACTCACTGACTGTAGTAAAATTGACTGTATTATGCTATGGTGTACGTTACTTATTATAAAATATTTCAATAAATTTACATATGAAACATAATTCTTTTTTTATTCATGGAAGGGTGCCCCTAGTGTTTAATGTTATTCCCAAGGGTGCCGTGAACTTCAAAAGGTTGGGGAACTCTGCTCTAGACTGTGGTCGTGTGGACTGACATGATGAGTCAGGGAGGGAGGGGGGCGGTACCTGCGATAGCAAAGGTGTTGAAGGAGAGAGGAAGGCAGGTGCCCGAGCGCGCTCTTGCCCAAGACCTTGTCTTACCGCTGTGTGTGTGCGCGCGTGTGTGTATGTGTGTGTGACTGATTCAGCCTGCGTTTTGTAGAGTCTGAAAGGTACATGCACCACGGGTGTATCGCTAAACCAATTTTCTTTATCGAACCTTTCTACTGCTCAAAATAAGAGCCACTTCAAATTAATATAACTTTGAAGTTAATATAACAATTTTTTCTCACTAAAATGGTATTCAAATCTGAAGAGGTTAACACAAAATTTGAATTTCGTAATAAGAATTGTTCCTATTGCTGGTACTACTACAGGGGTTGTTGTACATAAATTTCGGTGTCTTCCGATTATTAGTTTCGTCGTGGTGATTGTACTTTTAATGCTCAAAATAGCCACTTTGAAGCCATGTCCTCAGCAGGCGAGCCGTCGTTATTTTCTTCAAAACGCATATAATATCTCACAAAGACCTACATTAGAGATTAAGAATAAAAATAAAAATAAAAATAAAATTTTAATTTCTGACCGCACAGCCTGCCAGCCAAGGCACAGAGTAGCAAGCCTAGCACTCAAAGAGCATACAGGTTGCACATACTGGGTTAACACCTGCCAATCAAGGCACAGAGTTGTATGCCTAGCACTCAAAGAA
Source organism: Meconema thalassinum (assembly GCA_946902985.2). Lineage (NCBI taxonomy): Eukaryota > Metazoa > Arthropoda > Insecta > Orthoptera > Tettigoniidae > Meconema > Meconema thalassinum. Next base: position 1,401,570,447 of record OX336389.2, read on the forward strand.
CTTACAGGTTGCACATACTGGGTTAACACCTGCCAATCAAGGCACAGCGTAGTATGCCTAGCACTCAAAGAACATAGAGGTTGCACATACTGGGTTAACACCTGCCAATCAAGGCACAGAGTAGTATGCCTAGCACTCAGAGAACATACAGGTTGCACATCTGGGTTAACACCTGCCATTGAAGGCACAGAGTAGTATGCCTAGCACTCAACTAACATACAGGTTGCACATACTGGGTTAACACCTGCCAATCAAGGCACAGAGTAGTATGCCTGGCACTCAAAGAACATACAGGTTGCACATACGGGGTTAACACCTGCCAGCCAAGGCACAGAGTAGCAAGTCTAGCACTCAAAGAACATACAGGTTGCACATACTGGGTTAACACCTGCCAATCAAGGCACAGAGTAGTATGCCTGGCACTCAGAGAACATACAGGTTGCACATACTGGGTTAACACCTGCCAATCAAGGCACAGAGTAGCATGCCTAGCACTCAAAGAACATACAGGGTGCCCACACCGGGTTAACACCTGCCAATCAAGGCACAGAGTAGCATGCCTAGCACTCAAAAAACATACAAGGTGCACATACTTTGTTCACCTGCCAATCAAGGCACAGAGTAGCATGCCTAGCGCTCAAAGAACATACAAGGTGCACATACTTTGTTCACCTGCCAATCAAGGCACAGAGTAGCATGCCTAGCGCTCAAAGAACATACAAGGTGCACATACTTTGTTCACCTGCCAATCAAGGCACAGAGTAGCATGCCTAGCACACAAAGAACATACAGGATGCACACACCGGGTTAACATCTGCCAATCAAGGCACAGAGTAGCATGCCTAGCACTCAGAGAACATACAAGGTGCTCATACTTTGTTCACCTGCCAATCAAGGCACAGAGTAGTATGCCTAGCACTCAAAGAACATACAAGGTGCACATACTGGGTTAAAATCTGCCAATAGAGGCACAGAGTAGCATGCCTAGCACTCAAGGAACATACAAGGTGCACATACTTTGTTCACCTGCCAATCAAGGCACAGAGTAGCATGCCTAGCACTCAGAGAACATACAGGTTGCATATACTGGGTTAACATCTGCCAATCAAGGCACAGAGTAGCATGCCTAGCACTCATGGAACATACAAGGTGCACATACTGGGTTGAAATATGCCAATAGAGGCACAGAGTAGCATGCCTAGCACTGAAAGACCACACAGGTTGCACACACTGTGTCAACATCTTAGCTTCAAGGAACTGAGAAATAAACCCAGCACTGAAAAATCGCACAGGCTCATTGCATATTCGGGATTATCACTTGACGTTCAAGCACTAAGGTAATACGCACAGGAGGTGTAGCATGCATTAAGAAAATAAAAGTTAAACAATTCTTATAAACAATGAAAATATGGGAGAAAGGAAGAACAGCTAAAAGCTAAAGCTAATTTCTAAAAATTGCATTAAAATAGTATTGATCAGAATTTTAAAAATGTTGGTGTCAGGTAGCCAAACAGTCTTTGTTTCCTTGGGACATAAACTGGCCCATGCTAACTGCACTTCCACAGCCATGAACTCCCCCTTCTGCTGGAGGATGTGCCACTTGCTGGACGATCACCTATGTGATTTCATGGAGTTTCACCAAATTGACTTTAGGCAGCCCTAACCATCTGAATGAGACCCGTCCAGGAAAGTAGTAGGTAGGAAGAGGAGAATCTAGCTCTTGGCCCACCAGGTCACCAGATATAACGACATTAGACTTCTTCTTGTGGATACATTTATAAGAAACAGTTTGCACCCAGGAGCCTCAAAAACCTGATTGCCATCGACGACTCATCGATAAAACCTGCAGATCAACGAGAGCGGATATGCTACAACGCACTAGAAAATCCAGTCTGTGGCGGGCACCGATGCGCATAAACCAAGCAGAACATCACTTCGAGCACTTGCTAACGTAACTAACCATTGTTACTGCAATTTGGTTCCCCCACTACCTATCTGGTCTTTGTCCAATCCTGGTGATTTATTCCCTTTCTTAAGGCCACACACACTTTCATTCTTATTTACATTCTAAAAACAAATGAAATGAGGCCCCGGACTCAAACCTATAATATGAAAGACTGGCATACTATATTGTTTGGCAAAAAGAGAATGGACGACGCCCAGTGGTAAACTGTTAATTAACGTGTGATTAAATTCTGTAAATTGCCTGTTATGTCATGAAAGTTTGGGTTCGATTCTTGGCTCCACCGAGATATTTAATTATGGTTTCGGAGCTGGAATGGGTTATGCTCAGCATTGTGGGCTGACGTTGAGAGGAAATGGGTTCAATTAGGCAGCTCGCCTATCCAAGAATTGGTTGTCCATGATCTGCTACTTCGACTACAGACAATCTTTACTTTATAGTATGGTTGTTTCTTTATAAATCCTTTATTTTGTTTTATGTAATCACACTCAACACCAAAAAAGAAAGCAAAGAAATGCTGCAACCACTTAAGTTCACGAAGCCGAAGACCACGATGTCGCAAGCCTCAAAACAACAATAACAAAAATTGTGTGGTCGAATATTGATTTCAAGGAACATGACTACACAAAACCCATTCGTACGAGAGCATGCAATTAAACGGTACATTTAATACTCTTCATTTCAAATAAAATGAAGTCCTCCTCGTTGCGTAGGGGCTTGCATTCTTGGCTGTCACCGCAGAGGTCCGGGTTCGATTCCCGGCTCTGCCAGGGAACTAAATTCTGGTCTGAGGGCTGAAACCGGGTACGCTCATCCTCGTGAGGCAAAACTGAGAAGAGGTGGGTTCGATTCCAACCTCTGCCATTCTGCAAGTGGTATTCCGTGGTTTCCCAATTCTACTCCAGGGAAATGCCTGGATAGTACCTTGATTAAGGCCACGGTCGCTTTCTACCCAAATCCTTCCCCATTAACAAATACACATAGAGATCCCGGCGATTAGCTGCGCACTTGAGAGCTCAGCGGTAGGAGAAGGGCGTAGAGCAGAGGGCAGATCGTGCTGAATACATTCCCAAATGAGAACAAGAAGTTCCGTGACGAACTAAAGAGCCTACTTTTCTTAAAATTTAAGATCCATGCCAATGATTAATCGATATGGATCTATCTAGAATAATGACGAAATTAAGTTAGTAATATAGAAATTTCTAATTAGTTCAAAATACTGGATACCTGGCATAATGTAGCTTAATAGAGCACTACAGTTGGCAGCCCTGGGGACTGAATATATTCTTAGTTCCATCTCTTAAGGTACAGAATACAAAATTTGGTTGGAGTCCAATGAACAGCATGGACGTTACATGCAGTTAAACATTGGATCTAACAGCGCGCGTAAAATCATGTTGGCAACAGTGTCATGCATGTATTGGTCAGAAATAATCTGAAATAATGTGATCTATTGTTGTGCCAATTTTGAATGAAATCAATTAGTTAGTATAGAAGTTACATGCATTTTAAAATTGGACCTATCAGCAGGCTTAGAATCATGCTGGCAGCACTGACGTATATTAGTTACTCCAAAGTAATCTAGAATGCCAGGTACTATACGTGTGCAAAGTTATGAGCTATTGGCTAGCATTCTTTCTGATATATTGATATTAGGGTAACAAAAATAGAGACAGCATTTATTAACAGTTGGCAGCCCTGGTTGCTCTTAAGAATACGCATAGTCATAGCTGTTATGGTACACATAGCACATACGAAATTTGGTTGAAATCCAAATGATAGTATGGAAGTTACATGTATTTAAAGTTGGACCTCTCAGAAGGCTTAGAATCATGTTGGTAGCACTGACGTATATAAGTTACTCCAAATTAATATAGAATGTCATGTACTATACGTGTGCATAGTTTAAAGCTGTCGGCTTGCATACTTTCTCATATACAGGGTGTATTTGATATGATGGAAGTCCGTTACACTGGTGATAGAAGAGACTATTCTAAGCTTCCTAGGTAAAAAATTTGTCACCTATCTTGAAATTGATAATTAATCATTAAAAAGTCAATGTTTTTAGTTATTTCAGAAACTAATCAGGCAGAAAGTGGTGCGGCAGGCTGGGGTAAACGAGGCGGAGCCAGGAGAGACGACGCGCGAAGGGGAAGTTGTTACGTAATCGGAGCATTGACCTTACCGGTTGACTTGAGGGGTGGTAGGCTATCAGATGTTATGAGGATGAGCTCTACCGTCTCGTAAGAAAATGTGCATTGCCGTTGTTCTTGTTGTTGTTGTTGACAAGGCACGCAATGGCTTGGGACGTTAGGACCGGTAGTATTGTGTAGCCTACTTTGTAAGTGTGGAATTCATTGATTGATGTTCATGTATAAAATAATTTCGATACTCAGCCCTGATGTATCATTGGCGTCCGTGTCGGACCTTCTGTTGACTAGTTTCCTGAAAATACTAAAAACATTCACTTAATGAAATGCAGTGTGACAAAATTCCGACATCCCGTAGTCTGTTCAGAACTAGGCATTTAGGACGGAAGTAAAATACTTGATGTTTTGTTTGAGAGGCTTAGCGATTTTGGTCATTTAGCCCCATGTAGCTGGGTGTGGGTAGAATTTGTGTCATAACCTGTGTTTTTGTGGTTTCTGTAGTAATGTGGGTATTTGTAATTCAGGTGAGGATTCGGAAGAAGGCGCCGGCCCTGTGGTGTTGGGGCAGTGCAACTGCCTCTCCCCTGGAGGCCCTGGGTTCGATTCCTGGCTCCATCAGGGATATTAGAAACTGACGTGAGGGCTGGAACGCAGTGCACTAAGCCTCGTGAGGGCAATTGAGTAGCTGTCTGACAGTGAGGCAGTGCCTGAGTCAGGAAAATCAAGATTAATGGCCGAGGGGACCCGATGCACTGACCACGCGTCACCCTAATATCTGCAGGCCAAATGGCTGGACAGCGGTCGCTTGGTAGGTCTAGGCCCTTCATGGGCTGCACTGCCAGCGGTTATGATTATTGAGAAGAAGGCGGCCGTGGCCTTAAGTTAGGAACAATCCCGACATTTGCCTCGGGTAGAAGTGGGAACCCATAGAAAACTACTTCCAAGATTTAATACTAGTACGGTACCACATGTTCATATTGGGAATTGTCCCATCCCATCTCCAGCCCTCGGGTGGCCATTAACTGGAGAGGGGGAGGGGGGGGGGGGGAGGGTTGATTTATTGGTCCATCAACAATGTAAATACATATGAAAATACACGAAAATGAAAATAAAGTACAAATACATTGTTATAATAATAATAATAATAATAGACTAATAATAATAATAATAATAATAATAATAATAGTCTAATAATAATAATAAGAGTCACCATGTGTAGTTCTGGTGGTAGAGTGCTAACCTTCCCGAGGGTGCGATCAACGTTCAGTCATGTAGTAAATGAATGGGATCTAATACGATCATCTCCATGGATTTCATGGCACATACAAGAAATCCTACGTACATTAAAGTCTAGCAACTCGACATACCAAAAAGAAACATAAAAGAAGTTAGTGTGTCTAAAAGCCTATTATTACTATTATTAGTATTATTAATATGTTTATTACAGTTGTTGCACTATCTTCACACAAAGATAGACCAACAGTTCTTTAAGTAATTTACCAAATCTTTAGGATTTCTATTTTCTACGCACAGTCCATGAAGCTGGCAAAATCCGACACAGATCCACCATCACTAGTCATGTAGCCACTCCCCATGAAGGTGTGAATCAGCTGTTCATAGGCTCGGTTGGTGTATTTCAATGTCATTGGCAGACAAGGCGAGGAGGTCACTCAACTGCAGACTCTGGTCAACATTCCTCAGCGTAGGAGGGGAGGGTGACGGGGAGAAGTCAGCTCTGCTGCTGAGGGGAACGAAGTGAAAGCCCAATTCCAAGACATTGACCGACGATTTTTGTGATTTAATTCCATCTACACTAATTAAGATCCGACTTAATTTCATGAAGATATTTGCTTAGAATACCATCTTCTATCATCAGTGTAAAGGACTTCCATCATATCAAATACACCCTGTATATTGGTATTTGGATAATAGAAATTAAGAGCATTTTTTAACAGTTGGCAGCACTGGTGGTTCATAAGAATACGTTCAGTCATATCTGGTTATGTACACATACAACATACGAAATTTGGTTGAATTCCAATTGATAGTGTAGAAGTTATATGCATTTAAATATTGGACCTATCAGTAGGCTTATAATCATTTTGGCAACACTGCCATGTATTGCCTTCTGGAAGTTAAACTGCAATATTATTATCTATATGTGTGCCGATTTTGAAATAGCTCCCATTCATACCTTCCAAGATATCGAACACGGAGCTCAAATTTCAATTGCGATTTTTCAGCAGTTGGTAGCACTGACATCATTTTCAAATATGGCCGTGAGATATTCAGGTATAGATCTTTACTCCTACCAAATTTTATTTCGATTTCTCCAGCCGTTTAGGAGTTGATAGGGGGGGACACACACACAGCCAGACAGACAGACAGAAGGACAGACAGACAGACAGACAGACACACATTTTCCCGGATCGATCTCATAAGACTACTTTTTCCTCATTTTTGCAAAATGTAAAAAGTAGGCAAAAAATGACGCGCGACATTTACAGTCTAAGCCAGTGTCCTTAGCGTGGCAAATTTTTTACGCTGCAGTAGAATGCAGGAGGAGGGCAATGAGTAAATGTATACCTAGCTTCCTGTAACTTTGTTCATAGTGTATATCACAGAGACAGAGGTTATCAGACAAATTCTACACACACTCAAGTGCACGTGGCTACATGACCACGATGTCCCGAAGCTCCTAAATGAATCAACAACATCAATCAGATAAAATATAGTTGTTCCAATTTGAAGGCAAATGCAAAGTAGTACAGTTTCGTTCCTTGTGTGTTTGATGTCAACCCTGTATTACATGTGAAACACAAAGTGCAGAAAGGGCTTTTATAGCCTCTTAATGTTTTGAACTTAAACATTACTCACGTGCTCCGTAATGTGCGCCGTAATAAATGCTATTTGTAATTATAAATTGAATCTTTGATGGTGAATTTACTGCTGTGTGAAAATCAACAGGCATGCAGTTCAGTAAAATTAGACGCTGTGTGTGGGATGTTGTTTTTAAGCTACAGTATGTTGTGAAAGTAATAATGTATAAGAATAATCGTTAAATCTCGCATCGGAAATAACCACGCTGCAGATTCTCCACGACAGCACAAATGTAATGTGGGAGGTCTTAGTTCCAATTCAACCACAGAGGAAGTTCACACTGTAACGGGCATGGAGAGTTCATTTTCCTTTTAACCTCTCCTATTTCCGGTTTCTCCTTCTAGTAGTGTAGTGAATTATCGACTAGCAGCTACGATAAAAGTGATACCATGCGAGCCTCAACACAATTCCCTAAACCACTTCTCCTCACACTGGAGAGTAAACCATATGACGGAATAAGTCACTGCACAGTGGGTAAAAATCGAAATCTTGGAGGGCAAAATTATTTATTTTCATAACTTAAAAAATCAAAATTTATTACTTCTACAGCATTCTCATATAATTGCCGCTCACTATTCTTGGATAAAAACGCATCTTAGTGTAAATCTGTCACCACTGTTCGAGCAGTCTGAATTGCAGGGTGAATGTAAGTGGCTGTGGTTTGGTTGTCTTTGTGGTTAGTGTGATGCTTTAAGATGGAACATGCAGCTGAAGGTATGATCTTTGTAACGTGTTTCAGTTATTAATGGGCGTAATTGTTACGTAATTTTAGCTATAATTGCATTATATAATATTTAACTATTATTTTTAAAATTATATTTTCACTTAGATTTTTGGAATGTCGCGTCACTATGCGCCACTATCTACTTAATGTTTAAATGTAGATAAAGTCTTGTAGTTTACGCCTGTTATATGGTTTTTTCCATCTCTTTGCAACTTACTTCGTTATTTTACGTTTTAGAAGATGCCACGCGACCATTTCTCACACGTTTACAACTGTTTGAAGCACTGGATTCGACGATTATGCCAAAAGTGGAACTTTGTGACTTTGTTAAAAGTAAATTAGGGGTAGAAAATTGTTCTGAAGAGATAACTGAACGCTCTATCCCACTCTTAGTCATAGACAATTTCTTGCATGTGTATACGTAGCTTAAAAATGGTCTTAACTGATGTTTGTTATAAAGTAAACAAATTATATACATTGCTTTCACTCTAAATTCATGATTAAAACGTAAAAATTATTTTGTCCCCCTAGATTTCGATTTTGACCCACTGTGCACTGGTGAATGGAACAAGCTAGTGCTGAAGGAGCACATTCATGAGCAAGGCGAGTAAGGAAGCTGCTTCAGGCTACGTATACGATAATTGCTGTTGTTGTTGATTGATTAGGGGCCGTCAGACCTCGTGGATATGTGGAATTTGTATGATAACCTGTGTCATTTTGATGGTTGTATTAGGGTAGGCTATGTAGGCTATTTGTAATTTAGGCTAGGATTTGTGTAAAAGGCAGCTGTGACCTTACTTTACGTACCATCTCAGTATTCGGCTGGAGTAGAAGTATGACACTCCCGAAAACCACTCTTAGGTATGACTGGGTTAGTAATCAAACCCACCTCCTCTCAGCTCTGCCCCCGCGGGCTGAGTAAACGCCGCTCTAGTCGTCAGACAAACATTAATTTCTTGGAAAAACCATGAATCAAACCCGAGACCTCCTCGGTAACAACAAAGAAGTCATACGCCACAAGGTCTACAGTACTCCACAGTGTCCCATATCATGGGTTTAAACACTGTTGACTTTTCTAAATTTCCATTTCACAGTATTTCTTTACATGAAAAGTATCTTGAAACATGAAACATATCTTTAACGTATTTGTCAACAACGATATCAATATTTGAATGCTGCACCCTTTCGTCACATAACCATGATCCTTGGTAGATTCCGTTTCGCTCAGTTTCAAAGAGACATGAAAGAATGGCCTACACATTTACGGAAATATTTACACAGACTGAGCAGATTTTCTTAGTATCAGTATTGATTTCACACTCCTAGAACCTAGATCAGGCCATAAGGAAGTGAGCGTAGCTGTAAGTCATCTGCTGACTAATTGAACCGGTGATGATCGCTAATAATATGAATGAGAATTTAACATTTCTAAGTCAAGTAGGCCTATATTATTTCCACAAACTATTTTATTATTGAAGCTAAGTTATATTTAGGGATTTCATGGAATTTCATGAGGGTGATGTTGCTCATACGAAATTCATGGGAAGATATGACCGAACTGTCAATATTTTGATTGATTTTCCTTTTGAATCGAGACGGGTTCTACTGCTGTAATGAGAACAAAGAATATTTTTACGTAGTAAGGTTAAACAACACTATAATTCTACTCACATGAATTTAAAAGATCTTACGGCACATCATTTACATGCGAGAGATCGTGCACATGGCAGTGTACCGTAATTTTCCAAGTTTCTCAATAATAAAGTTGCTATTATTGGTAAAAATTAGGGTACCTGTTTCCCATCTGCCAAAACTCTATCTCGTGCCTGACCTTGACGATTAACAGTGTCTCGTCTGTCCCGTTCCTTAGTGATTTATGATTTATTCCACTCCTGTAACTACCGCAGCAATTTGCCTTCAAGCGACCTCTCGAGTAAAACACTTGTGTAACATTCAGCATTTCTAAGAAAGTGTGATATCAGTGAAGTTCATTGTTTCTTAATGGATTTTATCGAAGTGGTGCTGTATTCTAGCTATAACAATTAACTTTGCAGAAGGACAGCGGAAAGTTAGAGAGAGACCACACGAAATCAACATGTAAAAGATGTGCTGACGAAACAATGGACACTGACTAGGATTAGGCCTATATTTGGCGGCCTCGTGGTTTAGCGTCCAGCATTCATAGCTAAAGCCCCGAGCTCCTGGTGCCAGTCCCGGCCCCACCAAGAATTGGTATTCTGATCTGAGGATTGGAACGGGAACCAAAACTGAGAAGAGATGGGTTCAATTCCCACCACTGTCATACAAGAAGAGGCTTTCCATGGTTTTTCACTTCTACTCCTTGCAAATGCCGCGATGCTTCCTAAATTAAGGCAACGACCGCTTCCTTCTCAATCCTCACCTGTATTACAAATACACACACTACTATAGACACCACAATAAAAAAGGTAATCAGAAAAATTCATATATAAGGTGCGTTCAAAAAGTAACGAGCCGGAGGCTGGAATGCGCAAACCGGTGAAGACATCGGCTAATCGTGGCGTGTGTAACGAGGTGTGGTTCCGACCAGAAAGTGGAAGGTCACAGCCCGTCGCTAGAGGGCACGCGTGCACGTCACGTGACGATACAAAGTGAGCAGCAGCATGCATCAATCGTCCAACGCTGCCAGTCGCATTGCAAACAGTGACATGGAGGCGTCAAACGAAGAGCAAAGAGGTTTTGTTCGGTTTCTGACAGCCGAAGGAGTAGGGGGAACGGACATTCATCGCCAAATGTCACAAGTGTACGGCGAACACTGCATGTCCCTTGCAAGGGTCAAGGCGTGGCACAAGCGCTTCAGGACGGGTGTCGTTAGCCGATGACTCCTGGTCTGCCCCCCCCCCGCATTACTTATGACAACGTCCAGCTGGTTGACGCACTCATTACCCAGGACCGCCGAGTGACAGTGAAAGCCATAGCTGCCGTTGTCGGATTGAGCGTCGGATGTGTGCACACCATCATGAAGGAACGACTGCATTTGCGCAAAGTGTGTGCCCAATGGGAGGTTCTCGGCCACCCTCCATAGAGTCCAGACCTCTCTCTCTGTGATTACGCCATGTTTGGTCCCCTGAAAACTCTGCGGGGCCAACGATTCACCTCGGACGCCGACGTCCAGCTGCACGTGCGGAGCTGGTTCACACCGCAGCCCAGGGTATTTTATGAGACAGCCATTCAACGCCTCGTGTCACAGTGGGACAAGTGCCTCAACGGCCAGGGCCAATACTTCTAACATACAGGTACTGGTTTCTGTAATTATGCCTCCGGCTCGTTACTTTTTGAACGCACCTTATATACACCCAGTTACACGGGGTGAAATGACCAGAATATCCAAGACCTTAAAATGAAACAGCAACGCATTATTTTCAACAAATTTTCAACACAAGAATTAATCATGTGTAAATTGTTATAAATTTATTCTAAATGTTGTACGTTATTAATTACATAGCCTAACTTACTTGAATTGTGAACAAAATCTTATTTTAAAATGCACATGTTGAGGCAGTTTGCTCACGCGAAGTGTAAAAGCTCCCGGTTATATGAATGTTTCCAATACTTAGGTAACTTTTGTTTTACGGTGAGAAAATATTGTTTGACAGTCATTCATTATATTTGTACCAGTTGAAAGGTAGTTATGCACGGTACATTATATATTTCTGTTAGAGCATTTACTGTAAAAAAAGCAGGTGCTGAAAATAGTAAGGATGAGCAATTTGCCTTCACACAACCACTTGCGTTCTTAAATGGGCATCCCTCCAGCGTGTTAAAAGTGAAATTCAAATTATATAGATGAGTGCGCGTTTCAATTTTTTCAATATTTAATAGCTTACGTATTTGTTTGATGGAATGCTAAAAACATTGGAGCAATACTAAAAGGCTGCTAAAGCTGATTACTGTTTGTTTGTTGTTGTTGACTCATTCACAAGTTCTGTGACATTGCAGTCTTGTATCACGTCTACTTGGGTGTGTGTAGATTCTGGTTGATAATCTGTATCCCGCCGTTCATCCGCCATATGCCTGGAGTCAAATTAGGAAACTACGGGAAACCACTTATAGGACTGCTAAGGTAGGAATGAAAGCCATCTCTTCTCAAATTTTTCGCAAATGTCTGAGTGTATACCGCTCTAGCCCTCAGACCAGAATTGAATTCCTTACCGGAGCCGCGAATCAAACCCAGAATCTTTGGTCCGGGGTCCTAATACATACCCCAAGACCACAGGAGTTGAGTCACAGTGTTCATCCAGTCTCCTGTAATGGTAACTTTGCGTATTCTGTGTGATAGTAGCCTATGTGTAATATTGCGACGTTTACAGGCTTGCTAGAATGTTGACTACAATTGCTTCCATCCCGGCATTTACCTAAAGAAGAAGCGGGATATATCTAGGATAGCAGATTTAGAAAGTCAGCCCGCCTTTTGAAGTGCTCAGTTATATATATGTGATTCGGTTTCCCTAACGTCCTCGATCCCAGAAGTCAAGGGTTTGATTACATTTCATTCAAATACTTCAAAACAGTTACCCACTGTCTACATTTAATTATTATTATTTCATCTTTATGCCCGTCTAAGGAGTGAGATTGAACCTATCTATTTGATCTTGTTCTCTTGTCATTCCAAAATCTCTTCATTTCTCGCCATGGCTGTTTTAGCGCTCCTCGGTCCAGGTTCTTTTGGATGCAATATTTGGGTGGTGTGAAAATTGATGTTTGTCAACTAGTTCTCTGAATTTAGATCTCTCTAGTATCATATAACTTGGGATATCTAAAGGTGTTTTCCAACTTCAAGCAGCCAGTTCTTCGTAACATTCATTGAGAGAGTAAGATTTAGAATTCTTTGAGCCTGCATGTGATCACTCATTCTGAGAATATATCCTTAAAATTTCGAACGACGTTTCCCAAATGTATCCGAGATGTTCTCCACATGCTAATAAAGCTCCTGGGATTTTCCTGTCACCCAAATTCCCTCAGTACAAACCGGGGCAAAATTTTCCTTAAGATTTTTCTATCTTGTTTTTGTATGTCTTTAATTAGTTTTTTTTTGTCGTGTGGCCTCCTGAGAGGCCGAGTGCAGGTCTTTCTAGTCGACGCCCGTGGGCGACCTGCGCGTCGGGATGAAAGATGGAATGGATGAAGATGAATGAAACTGGGCTAGGATGAGGAAGGAAGTGGCCGTGGCCTGTCAGAAGGTACCTTCCCAGCATTTGCCTGGAGTTGAAAATGGGGAAACCACGGAAAACCATTCCAAGGACGGCCGACGGTGGGGCTCGAACCCACGCGTCTACCGAGTCAGCAGCGAGCTTGGCCTCATGGCCTAATGCTGCGCTTTAGCCAGCGTAGCCACTCCTGTCGGTTCTTTAATTAGTGATCTGCCCCCAATGATTGGTGTTTCAGAGGCGTTTAGTGCCTTGGGTATGATTACCGTGTTGTTATGTCGTAATTTTGTTTTACGGGAGATGTATTTCTTATAATACCTGTTCCATGTGATTCTATAGGTCCTTTTTTTTTTAGATTCTCTATTTGTTTGCAACACGATTAAGGCCTGAGGATTAGATAAGTTCTCTTAGGTATTTGCATTTAAATACTTGAATAAACTTTACCGAACCGAGTTGCCGACGAGACCCTTCCATGGACTCCGTCTTTTTGTTATGAGATTTGGGGGTGAGTTTTGGCTGCAATTTCATGGAGTTCTTCAATAGATTCAATTGCTTTCTGCCTATTGTTGGGCAAACTTGCCAGGTCATCTGCAAAGGCCAAACACCGTAAATGGATTCTTTCTCTCGTAGTCTTCCAATGGGTATCCCTTTAACTTCCTTTTCCCATGTCCTAATCTGCCTCCCAAGAAGACACGTGTATTAAGCGAACGTAAATATCACGCTGAAGATGCGTTTCCTTCTCGTGCTAGCTAGCTACTGACGGATGCTCACTGAGGTAGAATGTGCAGGCGGGACCGAGCCGGGCCAAGCTAGGGCACGACCGGAAGGTTTACGACCTTTGCACCCGGGCACGACTTATGAGCCCCGTCCCTCGGGATGAGTCACTCGTGGCAAGCCTCGGATACGAACAGGAATGGCCTTTCTAGCGCTAAATCGATTGAGGAAAATGGGTACTTTATATCATGGATCTTTTCAAATCAATGTGAAGGATGACTTCCATTTCTTCGATGAGGCCACAATAAAATGTCTCTCCTGCTAACAAGTGAAACTGCTTGCGATAGCGTCCTAGGGGAAGGAAACACTAAAAGGAATGATGCAGATGTGCAAAGGGGACGGAAGCACATTAAAGAGTTAAAGAGAACAAACTTGGGGAAATGTAATTTCAGATTCCTATCATCATCCTATTGTAGATCAGGAGCGTCACAATCACACTATAGATAACGTGGTGCGTGGTGGGCAAAGTATTCGGAGAAGACAGGGCAGAGACTAAAATATTTAACATTGCTACTTTCTTTACGATGGTGACTTCAATCATTTATCATATGCTGAAGCAATCCATAGTTCTACTGTAGATAGCAACTTTTCTTATGAACTTTTAGAATAACGTATTAATTCAGTGAATTTTACTTACAATGGTTAAGTTTTCATCAATATTCACTCCATTTATTTTTTAATGTAAGAATATATGTTTCTTTGACTAAAAGAAATTAAAGACATGTATCGATATTCCTATTCAACAAGATGTTTTGTTATGAAATGAACGGCCTACTTTTGCACATCTGTAAGAAATTAATAAAGCGTAGTCAAGTTGTTACTAACTGTTAAATATGGCAGCCGCGGATAGGTCAATGTGGTGTGACGGATGTCCGGAGACAAAGCTAACACCACACAAAATCCTAGTCTGATAGCCATTCGGAAGTTAACCATAATCTTGGGTTGCCACCCAAACAGGCAAACAGTCATTATCTATGATATGCATGATTATGTAAGTGCTCCTGTTTTATAAAGATGGGGCGAAATTTGATTCCAACTTCGTTTCAGGGAATGGCTCCTCTTAGAGCGATCACAGGCCTGATGTGGTAGATAAATACATTATTATTTTTAAAATTAAGTATTCTTGTAGCGTTATATTCATTGTAACTGAACCCAGTGTACAGAAACTGCTGCATGAACTTTCTAAATACCCAGAATGTTTAAATTTTCACTGGCAGAGAAATAGCAAAGTTTTCGAAGTCACCAAACCTTATTAATGTGGAAAATGTATAGATAACGTTTGCAAAATCTGACTTGTAGGCCTACTCCGTGTGATTGTGATCATGAGCCCCGGGAGCTCCATTTTACGTGGAATCTGAACCACAGGACGTATTATTTCACTTTGAAAATCTTACATGCTTCGACAGGGAATCGAACGCGTTCCACCTTGTTAAAAGGCAACCAGCTTGACCACTGCACCATCACGTCCCCCAAATGCAGACCAGATAGTAACTTATTATTTTTATTTAGTTTAGGGTCTGGAGATTGAACTTGCATGATAACCTGTATTTCTGTAATGACTGTGGTAGTGTGTGTAGCTGTATTAGGGACAGGGATAGGATAAGTGTCCCAGGCCTTCAAATAAGGTACTATCCCAGAATTCGCCCGGAGAGAGTGTGAGAGAACTGGAAAAAGCACATAGTGCCAGGATTTGAAACTCCGATCTCCGGACATGTTGCAGCTGTCCATAGCGGTCGTGTGATTTAAGGTGCATGGCTACACTGCGGGGTAATTGTATATGAGAAGAAATATGTTATGTGCATGCGCTTCGTAACACATGGCAATACTTTTAAGGCCTCATTTAAATCCGCTATTGAACCTGAAAGCATACCATTTTCCCATTGTCAATGTAAATGAAGATCCACAGCCTGCTTCCATTCGACCGATCATGAAAGGGAATGGAATGAATGAAGCCTTCATCTAGCGGCGAGGATATGAACTATGCTGTCTGCCGAAGCCTGTCGCACTCCCTTGGGGCAATGATTAAATGAAAGACAGATGAAATGAAATGACAGTGCAGAGTGTTGCTGTAATGAAATTCGTGACAGGGAAAACCGGAGTACCCGGAGAAAAACCTGTCTGCCTCCGCTTTGTTCAGCACAAATCTCACATGGAGTGATTGGGATTTGAACCACGGACCCAGCAGTGAGAGACCGATGTGCTGCCGCCTGAGCCACAGGAGGCTCTTCCCATTGTCAATACAGTTTCTAATTAAGTCACTAGAAAGGCAGAATTTGTTAACCCGTTTTGTTTTTGAAGATACAGTTGAATGTAACACACCCTGAACTCATTGCTCGATACCATAAAAATGTTGAATGAGAAAATCTGAACTCAGAGTCATTTTACGGTATAGGTAATGAATTATGGGATTACAACCCGTGTTCAATCCAGTATTTTGCGTGGTGTCTATAACCTGCTACTCCATACTTGAATTACATCTCGTGTTGTCATTGTTCCATTGCCCAACTGTGTTCACATTTCCAGATGTAATCTAATTAACTTCCAATTTACATGTGAGCTTACCTTTTCTGTATGATTATTTTACCCTAATTAGACTCGAACAAGTATGTAAGTATATACATATTTTTGTTTTTGTAATCACGACTGGCATGTAAGCATTATTCGCTAAATTTAGTCCAGAATTTGTTTTGAATATAATATCCTTTTGTAATGAAACAGGTGGAACGAACACTAAATCTGACCATAAGAGAATGTCAATCTTCATGAGCATCAGCCTGTGAAGCACTGGAGTCCATTTTTAAAAGTATGAGAAAATATTTTATAGTTCGCGATGAAACTATATTCGATCAGCGTTAATGGCATTAACCTATTCATAATTCAAAGGTTTGATTACTCCATTCTAAATTGCTGCTTCTAGCATAAAAGGGAAAAGAAGATTGAGTAAGTCGTTGACACAGCTAATGGAGTGGTAGTCACGACATTAGTTCAGAGGCCTAACAGACTGAACAAAAGAGCTGTCATTCATCAGTGTCTAGTTCACATCTGCCAGCAGCAACTGTTCTTCTGCAAAAATATTACGAGATAAGAGGCTCTTGGAAGTCGCGACGAATTGCTAAAGGCGGTGTTGTAAGTGTAAGGCTATTATCCTAAATAATACGTACTGTACCTAAGTACTTTGTGACGCTTGTATCGCTTAGTGTAGGCTACTTTACTGAAAGCAATGGTTGTTTCTATTGTTGCTTGATTGTAGTGTGTGCTGTCGGATGAGCAATGTTTATGTGGCTTTTATATTAGCCTGTGTATCCTAAAATATTCGGATATACATCTAATAATAACCTTACTAGGGTAAACTGTACAGTCATTGGCACTCTGACAGTTATTGGCACTGCTTTCATTTATTTGAATATAATAGTATTTTTACAACAATAACATTGCTACAGTGTGTTTTATATTTTCATTCTATTACTCCTTGACCTCTATACTTCATTTTACTGCCACCTGGGGAACAGTTTTGAAGTGAATGTTGGACCAAGTTGGTGTTGTTCATCACTGCTAGTATTTTGTTGACATCTTACAGTTTTGTTCAGGGTACTAGTTCCAAACTTCGATGTTTGGAGCTCAGTATACAAACTGTATTTTAAGGTTAAGTGTGAAAACATGTTGAATACACCTTAATGTATTTGTTATAAGACAAAAACAGCAGATTTTCTTATCAAAATTATTCATTTAATTGCTTAGTGTCCTTAAAGTGTCAATAACTGTACAGTTTACCGTAATATAATTATGGAATTACCAACACTTTTAACTGCAGTGGATTTAGAAACTGAATGACGAAATTTTCCCCGGAAATGGGTCGATAATATATCGGTATATCTACTGACATGGGTCTCTCATATTTAAGCACCCTGAAATGCTCACCCACTGCGCTGAGATTCAAGGTATTACGCGCACCTGACTGAAGTGGACAAAACCTTACCACTGTGTCGTTCAGAAACTTGGGATAGAATAGCTCAGAGAGTACATGAAGTAGGTAGTGTGCATCCCATAATCCATATGAAATGAGTTGGTCAGGAGCCAAGATGGAAACGACAGAGTATGTACGTTTTAATTTGCTGTGCACCTCAAACAAGTTAACTTTATCTGTTAAATGCTCGCGAGGTTTGCGAGTCAGTTCACTAGTCATCAATTATATCTCTGGAACCGGATACTTGTAGGGTGACCACAAGGCTTTTCACATTACAGGCAATTTAAGCTATATAAAATGAGAAACTTATGAAATCAGCCAACTTGTTCCCTCCAGAGGAACATGTAGTTAAAGGTCTGTATAAAGTTGTCATGCTAACAGGTACTGTCGCCGACACAGAAAATGAGCGTACCCTGGAAGGTATGGTTGCTCGCAACACGTTCGTTAGAGAGGGTTGGCCATGCAACAATTCGCTGCCGGGTTATGTTCTATATCCTTGTCCTTGCAGGACCAGAGGACGTCTCACGGTCCGGGACAAAATACTTTATATCCATACAGTGGCCACACTAGTAGCAATGTCGTCATAGATGCACTATATTTTTCTGGTGTTCGTGTTGTTTGTCCAGTGACTCCGAACGAGTAAGCTCTGTCTGTCAAGGAGATACATTGCGTGTTATTCCAGTTGCCTCTGATGTCAAATAATTCGAGTCTCCGTAAAGTGAAATATTGTTATGCTATTGTTTTAGATCCCTTAGTGGGGGGTAGTTGGATCTAAAACGGAAGTGTTATTGTGTTAATTTATAAGGGGGTGCCTAAAAGGGGGTAGCTTCCCGTAGCTGGGTAAGCTGACCAGTGTAGAGTGTTGTTTAGTGTTAGAATGCTAGGGGGTGCTCTTATAAAGGACGTAGGTGTATTTCAGGGGATGGAACTTAGTGTACAGGTCAACGTGCTAGTCGTCCAGCTGGCTGGCTGGTTATATAACCGACGTGCACGCGTCAGCGATATGGCGGCACGCTGCTCCTGGCAGTCGGGCCTCTACGGGAAATACAATGATACCTGCGCTAGCAACTGTTTGGCTACCGTATGTCACGTCTAATCGTGACGGGAGTCAGGAAAGGAGTTAGGGCGTAAAGAGGCGTGTAAACAGTAATACAAGTGTAGTATACTGACCAAGTATTTATTGGTCAGTAATATGAAATTATGAGTCCCTTTTAGGGGATGTAATGAATGTCACAATGTAAGTGTACAAGTTTGTGGGACAGGTCACAAAATATAGGAACTCTGAACACTGCTGACTCACCTGATGATAACGGACCGGGCCTTCGGCTGATGCACTGTAAGACTGGTAATTGAGAGAGGGACTGCCCTCCTTAAGGCCTCCCTTTATAGTCTCCGGCGTTGTGCTGTCAGCATTCCGCTGCATAGATGCCCCAGTTAATTATGTGTCGCTGTTTGTGGTGTGATGCAAGTATTTGGCAAGCTTTTCAGGCTGGTTAGCTGCCCTTGAGGTGTTATAGATGTTGTTCTGGACTTACAAGATTTGCCAGTTGGGGGTGGTTAAAATAGATGATGGGGGGATGGCCTCCAGGGGGTGCAGACCCCTGGGGGACTGTACAAGCCTCTTCCCCCATTTAGTTCGCGTCCCCGCGAACGGGAACGGAACGTGAGGTCGGGATGTTGATGTAGTTGATGTAGTAGATGTAGTTGATGTAGTAGTTCTTGGATCTTCTGTTGGTGTCCTCCTCGTCGTATAGATGCAGTGATGTCGTGTTGATGTGTAGGTGTGAGATCAGCTCGTGTTCAGAGGGGTGGGTTATGGGATATACATATATATATTTGACATTGACACTGACATTGTAAAATAGTGCATGAGAAAAATTGACATTGACATTGACATTGTGAAATAGTGCATGAGAAGAATTGACATTGACATTGACATTGTAAAATTAGTGCATGAGAAAAATTGACATTAACATATTGAAAGTTTCAGAAAAAAATACATGGTTCTGCTAATTATGCGGTACATTGTTGTGCAGGGAGGAAAAAACCCAGGGCTGGACGGATGATTGCGCCGTCCGCCCTATCTTAGGGAAAAAGTGCTCCCTGCAATGAGAAAGATAGAAGAAGTAGACAAATAGGTGTTCCAGGGTATAAGTTTAAGGGAAATATTCAAAATATGTTTATTGCGTTGGGACGAAACGGAACACCTTTACAAGCTGGGAAGTTAGAAGAAAGAAAAATGAAAGAAAACAAATCAAAAACATTGTGTGCATGGGATCTTAACAAAAATATACCGTTTACTGTGTTATTTGGAGATGTGCATATATTAACGCCTAGGAATATCAGTTATCACCTCCGTAGACAATGTGGGGGTGCGAGGTATTATATATATTTATTTATAGTAGAATAACTGCCCGTGGGCGCATTAATGTATGTTAAGCTACCCTTTTACAATTAAGAATTACAATTATCTTATATCTAGCTTAAGCGCGCTAATTTCCGATGATTCTAGTTTGTATGTTACCTCGCGTGCACGCTACTCCTTTGTACGTACGCGCCGTCTCACGGCTAATCCTGTACGGCCACTTCCTGGTATGGTTTAGTGGTCGTACCGCTTGAAATGTATTCCTATTCTGTGAAGCATTCCCTGTGGGTGAATGCTTTCACACTTGACAATGAGAGTCGCCGCCACAAGTCGGTTGCGCCCTCATTGCCGTAATTTGCGCCGCATTTTTGACGCCTTATGTTTGTCTTGTTTACGTTGATCTGCCAGCGAGCCTGATACCCCACAGGTATCAGCCGTGCTGTGCAGATTTTTAGAGTGTAGCTGTAAAAAATGTGGTGAGCGTGTGAGTGAAGATGATTACAAGTATCAAATATAAATTAGTGCACAAAGGTAGAATATGATAATATCATGGCACTAATAGCATGCTGCCGCTATATGGCAGCGAAATTATAGTCACCAGTGCCGTACTCCTGGTGATGATGCCTGAAAGAAAATGGAGAGGTTAAGAAAACATGTAAATATCGTATATTTTCTATGTTGCTTCCTGTGGCAGTGTGTCCACAGTCTGAAGCTGTTTGTTGCCTGAAAAAAAAATGGCAGGATTAGTGTTATTTGCTGTTGGCCCGGGCTTACCCTATACGGTGCCGTAATGTCGTTTCTTATGCTCAAGGTGTTCTAGTTAGTTCACTTAACGTATCACCTAAATACCATTCATATTACCATGCTGTCTTAATCTGTTGTCTTAATATGTGGTACCTCAATTACACTTATTTTAATATATTATAATGTATTACCATGTATTATAATGTATTATCATGTATTATAATGTATTATCATGTATTATAATGTATTATCGGACTTACCCTGATGACGGGTTTGTCGGTCATCAGGCGCCGAGCGGCGTTATCTTAACACTACTTATCTTACTTATTAATTTAAAAAAATGGCTGCTATTACTAAGCCGAATGGGTGGCCTTACTCTATTGCCGAAATGTGCTGTGCCATTACTTGGCAACAGTGGTTAATGAATTTGCTTAATCCTAAGTTGCGTACCAAAGTGCAACTGTCTTACTCGCTAAATTTTGACCAGGGCGATCGCCTGAGGCAATTTACTTCCTCAGGGCACCACCCGTACGAATCCTAGAAACACCGGTTGTCTCTAGAACCGCCGGATTCCGCCCCCTTAATTCTAGTTGTCGACGTCTATTCTAGGTCTTACCAACTAGTACTAATCTAGTCACAGGCGGCTTACGGTGCCACCAAGCAAACCGTTTCGCCTGCTGTATCTTCCTGCTCATTACCGTTGTTTTTCATACGTTGTCGTAGTTGGGTCGCCCACTTTAACCCCTGTGAGTTGCACGCTATTCTACTCATTTAATGCCCTAGGCTGCCCGCTGCGTCACCATTTATGTGGGCATTGGACATTGTCCAATGGCATAATATTATCTTCACCTTTATTGGCAACCGTAGTATGCTTTACGCAGTAATAATAATCTCTTCGCCTTTACTGGCAACCGTAGTATGCTTTCCGCAGTAATAACAATCTCTTCGCCTTTATTGGAAACCGTAGTATGCTTTACGCAGTAATAATAATCTCTTCGCCTTTGTCGGCATTGTTGGGTTGGCCCACTGAACCCCTTTAAGTGCCCGCTATGCTACTCATTTAAGATCTCTGGCGACCCGTTGTCAGCCATTTACGTGGGCGCAAGACCGAATGAGCGCGTACATTCCATATATATATTCATATTTCATTCTTCATTATTTATTAATGTCGTAGTCTTCACCTTCGCCTCGCGGGGTAAGGACTTGTCGGATCTAGGATTGGTCCTGCTGAATCCTAGGATCCTGCTTCACTCCTGACGAATAGGAGTCTGACTCCCCGCCATGGAAGTCCTACTTACTTATAATTAACTAAGAGTCTAGTCCTAGTTTGGTCGTCTCTAGGGTCAACTCCTGGGTCCGGCGTGGAGCTAGCTATTTCTCCCACCATCCTCAGAAAGTCTCCCCTGCAGGTCTTGGCTTCGACGACCGTGGCACATAGTGGGTGTAGCATCTCTTCCTCCCAGGAGCAGGCTAGGCATACCTAGGATTCCGAAGCTTGCCCGCGCCAGGCCGTGAGTGCCTCGACCTTACATGGTTCGTCTGTTTAGTCTAGTCGTTGAGTTACTAGGGTAGGCTCAACGTCGCCTTACCAGCTCTGCTCCAGTGTGGTGTCTCTGGCCTTCGGCTTGTGCCGCTATCACCAATCAGAGTGTTATCAGAGTCCTTTTCATATAGGAAATATAGGCGTAACCTGTGTAAATAATTTATTTTGTATAAATGTAAAATTTTTCAAGTGTTGTGGGGTTGTAGAGCTTCTAAGTGCATAGACTACTTTAGGTCTACTGTTGCTATGTCGGCTTTCCAGCGATAATGCTCTGTTAACCTTTATGGAGGTGTTAGTAGGGTCTATGGCGTTAGGTACCCTGTTATTAGGATCTGGGGGTAGTTATTCGTAGAGTAGGCTGAAAGCATGGTAGGAAGAGGTTGCGCATCTTTGGGCTCCAATAAATGGTGGCCTTGAGCCGGTAATGCTGCTAGGATTGCTCTTACAATGAGGGGACTGGGGCGGGTAATTCCCGGGATTGCAAAAATATAAAAATTCCATGCAGGTTTGATAGTAATAACCCTTGGTAAATGGATGGGATACTCCATGCATGTATCTGGATATGAGGCATCCGCACTCATGTAAGGATAGGTGTAGGGTGAGGCGTAATAATAATATATCCCTGTCATGCGGGAGTATTTAATTTTAAAAAAGTGGTTAATATATGATTGTGGCCTCATCTCTCATTTGGAGATGCGCATTATGCTTAATATTGTTGTTTGCCGACCCACCCCTAATACTCAGGTGTTAGCATCGAGATCCAGGGCGTAGGAAGCCCTCTCTTTAAACGCATGAAGTCTATCAACCCCGATGTATACTTTATATTGTAGTGTAGCTGTTTTCATCGTGTCTGTATGTTTGTGTTGGTCATGTTGGACGTGGGAAGGTTATGTAAGGGGAATTAGGTATTCAAAATGGTAGCCTGTGGTTGGTATGTCGGTAATCCCGCTGGGATTATCCACCTATGCTTCTGTCATTCTCCCTTGGTCCATGTTTGCTTTCTATCCGCTTCTTGGGATAGTAAAGCGTCGTGACGCTGTGACGTCACGGCCTAATTTGGTCTCCCCTTTTGTAGTGTGAATGTGGCCAGTGGTCGTAGTGCGACTGGCCATGTCCTAATTGCCTGTAATGATTTTTTTGAACTAAAATCGAGAAAGGAAGTCATTAGGGGGGGGGGTCTTTTTTTCCTCAGAGCCCCTGTCTGTGTTCGCTCCTGATTAGTGAGCGCGTGTGTGTGTGACTATGTTCCGCTACACCACGCGGACGGTTGGTCTGTTATAGGCTAAGTCCTAATGTGTATCGCGTGTATGGGCAGGAGGTGCCCGTGGCCTGTCAACGTCTTTGAGAACGTGCTCCTATGGGCCCAAGATAAGTTCCGGTCTGTCACGTCTGTCCATTGCTAAATGTCACAATTGTTTTTGCAGTGCTAAAATGTGTGGCATTATGATTGCTTTGCGCTTGTGATTTCACGGTCACTGCCGATATAACAATAGTGTCTGTCGGCAGCCGTGTGGCAATACGGTGAAACCTGCAAGTCAGTATTTTCGTCATGTTGTGCTTTCATTTGTTTGCGTACGTGATTTTTCGCCAGTATGTGAGTGTTGTCATTGTTCGGTATTCCGGGCGGACCAATGTAGCAATTTGTCCTATTTAGCTAGTACTGTTGTGTGGCCACTATTCCATAAGACCTTTGTCTTACGAAATTTTTATACCTGTGTCTGGGAAATGTATTTTCTATGTCAGGTGTAATTGAAATTTTATGCCTGGTTTTTGGCGGGAGGAAATGTGGTATTCCCTGTTCATGTACTTGTATGGGCCAATTTCGGTGTGGTTGGAAGCCTGGATATTTGTTTTCCATGGTGTCCAATTTTTGCTGGGATTCAGACCCGCAATCTCATGTCATTCTCTGTGTTCTATGTCTGCGTTGTGTTTCTGGGATTTAGGTGTCCTCAGTGTGGTTTTTGCTTGTGTCTCTCGTACCAAAAATACCGTTGGTTAGTTAGTTTTTGGTACGCGTGTGGTGTGTGGTTATGAGTTCGGACCCGGCTTGCCGTAAAGACTTGGTATGACGCTATCTGTGCCGTATATATTATGGCACATGTACCGTGTATTCAAAATGCGCAGATGAGAATACGCATTCCTGTGAAGAGTTTGTGTGTTTTTGACTTCTCCTCGTAGTGTAATTTGGGAAGTTCTGGGGTTCTGGACTTGGCGTAAATGAACGTGTATTTCCCAGGTTCGCCTGGAGAGTTCTTAGTGTGTTTGTGCCAGCCAAGGTCGCTCAGCCACGAGTGCCTTATTGCTGATAGCGGTAGTGTTGAATTACAATGGCGTGCGCACTCGCTTGTTAGTTGTTCTGACAATGCTCATTTTTCCGGCACGCGTATGTGTGAACTCGAGTGCTGTCCCTGTCAATGCGAGTGGGGCTTTCCGCACTGTAAAAGAACCTTTCATTATCTACATTTGTGTTCCCAAATACTGTGTTACCTGTAACGTGGGTCGAGTATATCTCTATCCATGGTACAAAATGTCGTTATACACGAGTGTCTCCGGGCCGCTAGTCGCGTGTTTGGTGACTAGGTGCCGGAGGTGATTTTGTTGCTTTTCATTTATGAACATCTGTTAGTGGAACTGTCCCAATCTGTTTTAGCTTCCTCACTTTCCTATCCTGCAACTGGATAGCTACCCGACCTTATATTCCTGGTATTCAGAAGGTTGCGGGTTTTGAGACCGTCTTTAACCAGAGTAATTGTTTCTGGTGCCATTCTAGGCTGTGTCTCCGGGACAGTTCTGTTAAGTGTTAGGGTCGTATCCCGGCGCGGTCAGTGAGGTCCGAAGACTATTTCTTGGCCTTTTTCCACGTTTGCCAGTGGGATCATTTCCTTTTCTTTTGATAGTGTTCCCGCCTGTACGTGTAGGTGTGGGAGCTTTGCGTGTATGATATGCCTTCATACGGCGGGCGTGAATAGTGTCTTTAATGAGTTTTCTCCCATGGCGCACGCTGACTATATAATTTAGGTCAGATACCTTCCTGCAGACTTTGAAGGGACCTGACCAGCGTGGCAGGAGGAACTCGGACACGTTTTTCTTACGGGCAGAATTGGAGACCATGACCAATTGCCCGGGTGTGTATTCCACGGTCTTCCTATGCCGATCGTACCGCTCTTTTTGTTTCTTCTGCGCCGCGGCTATGTTCTTTCTAGCGTTCATTCGAGCTATCTGTAAGTGCTCTAGCCGGGTAGCATTGTCCGTGTGAGTGTCCTGTGGGATACATATATTATCTATGGGACTTCTGGGTGTGTATCCGTGCAGTAGGAAGTGTGGAGAGTGTTTCGTAGCCGTGGATATAGAGGTGTTATAACTAAAAGTAATGGGTTGCAGGTATTCATCCCAGTCTCTTCCTGCGTCCTCTGTGAATTTAGCCAACGCTATTCCGAGTATTTTATTCATACTCTCCGTGAGTCCGTTGGTTTGCGGGGAAAACTCGTGGTAGTGTATGCCTTAATCCTGAGTATCTCCAGAAACTGTTGGAGCACTCTCGAGGTGAAAATAGTACCTCTGTCGGATAATAAGGTTTGGAATAGGCCGTATCGTGTAACTATATCAAATAAGAATTCGGCTATGCTGTTCGTGTCTGCTTTGGGAACAGCCTTCGTAATCATGTATCGTGTGAGATACTCAGTGGCCACCAGGATATATTTATTGCCTTTCAGTCTTGTCGTAATGGGGCCTTTCACATCTATCCCGACTCTGTGAAATAACTCTCCCACGGGAATTGGGTTGAGTAGTCCATGAGGCTTGCCAGGTCTTGTTTTGAATCGCTGGCAAGTGTGACATGTCTTTACAAAAGTGTCTATGTCGGCCTTCATGTTTACCCAATAATACTTGCCACGGATTCTAAGGTATGTCTTATGCGTACCCAAATGTGCCCCTGCCATTGGGCTATTGTGGTGTCCGATCATTATATTTTCTTTCAATGACTCCGGAACCGCTATGGGTGCGTTATCGTGCATGGCTGTGGGCTTAAATTTCAGTACCCCGTCTTTGTCTAGGAAAAATCGCTTAGACAGCCGTGCTGTCTTGGAGTCCACTTTATTCAAGTTTTCTAGTGCCAATAGAATCTGTTTCAAGTACGGATCACTTTCTTGCTCCTGTTTGATGTTAATCACCGTCAGGGCAAAAGTGGGCATGTCGTCCCAGTCGTGGTCCTTACTGTCATCCGGGGGATCGGCTACTGGCAGCCTAGACAACCCATCTGCGTCTAGGTGTGTAGCGCCTTTCTTGTGTTTGACCACGAAGTCATATTCATACAGGCGGAATATAAACCTGTTGAGCCGCGAATTTGGTTTTTTAAATTTGTCCCAAAAAAGCAAGCTCGCGTGGTCAGTCACTACCGTGAACTTGATACCATATAGGTATACCCTGAAATAGTTCACTCCCCACGAAAATGCCAGCATTTCCCGCTCTGTGGCAGAGTATCTAGTCTCAACGGCCGTCAGCTTCTTGCTAGCGAAAGCGACGGGCCGTATGCGCCCTTCTGCATCTTCCTGCAATAGGGCCGCCCCCAGCCCATACAGGCTGGCATCCACGTGTAAAAATGTGGGCCTATCACTGTGGAAGTGTTGCAGTAATGGTGGTGAGGTCAATAGTTGCTTCAGTGTGTTGAAGGCATCTATATGTTCCTGCTTGATGCTGAAGGGCGTTTTTTCACGTGTGAGCTCGGTTAGGGGATGGGCGATGTGTGCAAACCTGTAGATATACTTGCGATAATACGAAGCCAGCCCAATAAAACTGCGCAATTGTTTCAAATTTGTGGGCATTGGGATGCCCGTTATTGCGTCAGTTTTCGCTGGGTCGGGAATAATGCCCTCTCTGTTTACAATGTGGCCCAATATGTTAATCTGCTGTCTGGAAAATTGACATTTCGCAGGTTTAAGCCTTAACTTGGCCTCTCTGATCCTTGCGAAGGCCTCCTCCAAATGTACGATATGTTCGTCGAAGGTATTGGAGAAAACTGTTATGTCGTCCACGTACACTAATACGGAACGCCACCGAAGCCCTGAAAATGTCTTATCCACCAGCTTTTGGAAGGTTTGGCTGGCGTTACGGAGGCCCATGGGTAACCTTGTGTAGGTATATAGCCCGTTCTCTGTAACGAACGCCAGTTTGTGCCTATCTGGTTCATAGACGGGGATTGAATAGAATCCACTATAGCAATCCATCGAACTGAACCAGCTAGCTCCGCCAAGGGCGTCCAAATAGGTGTCCGCCCTTGGTGGTGGATAACTATCATTTTCGACTAACTTATTGAGCCTCCTGTAGTCAGTACAAAATCTGTGAGATCCGTCCCGTTTTTTGGTCAGCAGAACTGGCGAGCTGTAGTTTGAAATAACGGGAACAATGACCCCTTCCTCGAGCATCTCTGAGATCTGAGCGTCGATGGCGTGTCTCTCCTTCTGGCTCACTCTGAAGGGAGGCTGGTGTACTGGCCGGTCACTAGTGAGTGTGACATGGTGTTCAATGAGGTCTGTCACAGCGAGATCCTTCATTGAATGGGCAAAAATATCCCTGTTGGTCTCCATGAGCTCCGTGAGCCTTTTATTTTGCTCCGGAGTCAGGTCCTGCCTGTGGTTCTGGTTGGCCGCCTTATCTGTATGTGTGTCTGTGTGCTGGCTGATAGTATGCAGTGCAGAGGCCTGGTGCTCGTGATTTTCTCGCTCCGCTCCCATCTGTGTTCCTGGTGTATATCATGGGATGTGTGGTGAGCCTCTGGTCGTGCTTTTAAAGCATCTGACCGCTAGCGAAATTTATGCTAGCCTCGTATTTAGCGAGGAAATCCATGCCAATTATGGCTGACGCAGGAAGATGTTCTATAACGAACATGGGGTGTGTTGTGGCAAAATGGTCTATCCTAAGACGTATGTTTGCCACCCCCACGTTTTCTAGCGTCTGAGCATTGGCCGCTACCAGCCGGATGTCACCCGTGACATCGTGTATTTGGGCTTCGGTAACGTGTCTCCTATTAACACAACCTACGGCTGCCCCGGTGTCAAGTAGGGCCTGCACTCTGTGGCCATTTATGGTGGCGTGTATCGTGATGGCCGATACCTGAAATCCACTGCCCTGCACCGATGTGTTATGTAGGATGTATGTTGTTGTTGTTGCTACCGGCGTAACCTCTGTAGTGGGAAGGCATGGAGTGGGCCGCTTATCGTACCGGGCACGCTTAGCTTCTCGGCTTGCTTCCTGTCCCGAGTGCGTTGCCTCAGTCAGCAAAGTGCGCTCCCCAAGTACGTTGCCAGCTCTCTTAATCGGCCTCGCTGTTAGAATAGAAGTCTGCTGGCGAACGTTTAATGTATCAATCGTTCCCAGCTTTTGTGTAGTTGTGTTGTTGTTGTTTTCTTCCTCTCGGGAAGGTGTGTCTGCGAACGTGACCCTGAGCTTGCCCTTATTACCCCGTTTTTTGTTCCAGGCGGTCGCGAGTTCGACTCCTGTGGCTGGCTTCCCAGTGCCGAGCGAGCTCGCGTCCTGCGCCTGTGGGTGGTCATTTCCTACCCTGCGTTGTGATGTAGGGGGTATGGTCTTCTGTTTGGGGGGTGTGGGTGTGTTCTCAGGCTGTTTGCGCGTAATTATGAGGGGTGTATAATGTCCCGCCTTAGGGTTCCCTGTAAAAAGTACATGCAGGTCCCTGTCGAATCCCGCAGTGGAAAATAGCGGGGGCGAGTGCATGTCAGTGTATACGTGGATATTGGTTCAAAGCACCTTGCCGAGAGCGGTCACCTCTACGGCACTAGCATAGGTGCCGTCCCTCCCCATGTAATTTCTGTAATCCTCCCCGGTCTGGAATGGGTTTTCCCGCTCGTCCGACACAAAGTCTCGGTACTCTTTCCAGTTGGCCAGGATGTGTTTGACCGTTTCCTGCCTGTATTCCTTATGATGGTCCTCGCTATGCCGAACCAGGAAGCTATTAGTCCTAAACAGGCAGTTGCCGTCTCCTTGTACGAGGTGTGTCTGGAAACGGCCCGGGGGCAGATCGTCAGCCTTAGCTTTGGCTGGCTGCTTCTTCCCCTTAATCTTGCGAGTTTGCTGGGGGGAAGGGCCTTTCTGTTGTTGTGTTGGGGGAGGAACTTCAGCTGCTTCATCCGCTAGCCGAACCTCCCCGTCTAGGCGTTTTTTGGAACGTAGGTGTACGCCTGCCTGTACTGTATGTGCGCCCCCCTCGGGGTGGCTGCGCCAGCTCCCCGCCTGCGGTGTGTGGCTAGGTGTGGGGAGTATTGCCCCCCTGTCTGTCCGGCGGGGTGTCTCATCCCTGAACTCCCTCGGGTGTTCGTCGGGGAGGGGGTAGTGTTCCGGGCCCTTTGTGTACTTATCTATATTGCCCCCTCTCTAGTGGGTTTTCTTCCCTGTCGGTTATTGCCCGGTGGTCTGTTTTCCTGTTTCCGCCAGGGTGGGGTGTATGTCTGCTGCTGGGGGAGCGGGTTTTCCCGTCGATTCCCCATTTCCCTGTACTGGGCAGCTGCATACCCCTGTCTGGTCGGGGGTGGGTCTTCTTGACGGTCCCCATTTCCCCTGTACTGTGGGGGTGCATAGCTTCGCCTGCGTGGGGGCGGGTTCTCCCGATATTCCCCATTTCCCCTGTACTGCGGGGCTGCATAGCCTTGCCTGCGTGGGGGCGAGTTTTCCCGGTACTCCCTGTCTGCCCTGTATTGTGGGGGTGCGTAGTACTGTCTATTTGGTGGCGGGCTGTTTCGTCGGGGGATGTCGTGGTCGTACTCCTCAGGGTAGTACTCCTGTGTGTACGGGGATGGTGATCGCCGTGAGGGGTATGTCGGTTCTATGTCCGTGTACGATATCGGTGAATACCGAGGAGGGGAGTGTGGCCTGTCCTGCGCGTGGGGTGTTGTTGGCCGCTGTGGAGGGTAGTAATTTTCCTCCCTCCCGTAGCGTCTCCTTTCTGTGTACCCCCTGTCCCCCTCAGGATAATAGCGCCCTTGTGTGTCTGCGTGCTCATCCCTTAGCGGTCTCCCGCCTGCTTGGATGGCAGCTATGGTCAGTTTCTCCATTCTGTCCACTAATTCGTCCATTTTATTGTTAGTGTCGTCTTTCTGTGTCTGAAAGTGCAGATCCACGGCTTTTTCCGTAGCTTTTTCCGTGATCTTTCTCCCCTCCTCTATGGTCTTTATGTTGTTCAACATATGTTGGACCGTGGGGTTGTTCATTATACACAGCTTCTCCACAATGGCTGGTCTGAGGCCCTGCATTAACAGCTTGACTTTCTGTTTGTTTGTCATGGCTGCATTGTACTTGTCGCACATTATCAACTTTACTTTGATGTATGCCTGGGCGCTTTCTTTGGGTCCCTGTGACCTCTGTCTAATTTGGTCGTAGAGATCGTCATCGTCTGGTATGAGCTGGAATTCACTTTTCAACATTAAAGCGGTTTCCTTCCATGTGGCAGCTTCTAGTGTGTCCTCATGGAGCTCATACCATGTCATGGCCGCCCTTGTGAGGTATGCAGGAAGGAGCCGTTTCCTAACTTCCTCGCTCCAACCATTGATCCGGGCCGTTCTATTGAAGGCCTTGAGGTATTCCTCGGGATCCTGGCCTTCCCCCGTGAACTTTGTGGGGTGGATCATGGGGTACTCCGTGTGTCTGTTCATTTCGTGTTCGGTTATTTCTTGTTGGCTGTTTAGTGATTCTGGTCTGTCTATGCTGTTCGCACCACTATCGTATGCCGAGGTGTTTGGGCTATTTAGAGGGGAATTAGCCTCGCTTCCCGTGTACGACACCTGTGTTATGTTACCAGGTGGCTTGTCACCTGATATGTCGGTACTGACTGATGGTGTGTTGTCGTACTGTGTGGATTTGACTACTTGAACGGTCCTGTCTAAATCCTGTTTCACAGTTTCCAGAATAGTGTGGATGTCTAGAACTGCCTCTGTCGTGTGACTGTCTGCTTTAACAGTGTCTGTCTCTAGTAACTGTGTAATGCGCTCGAGCAGATTATTAGTTTTCTGCTCTGTGATTTGCAATTGCTGCAACAATAGGGGGTGGAGTGTTGGCAGGCAATCTACTTCACTAGCGCTGGATATTGGTGACTCTTGTCTGTGTTCACTAGCCTGGGATCGTGTAAAGTGTATAACTTGTGCTGCTGCTGCAGGGTGTTGAGCGAGGATCTCTGATGTCTTGAATTCGAGGTCCCTAAGAAGTTGTACTGCAGTCTGGTCAGTTATTAAGTCACTGTTCTTAATTTTTAGCTTCGGCAGGAGTGGAGTCGTACTAGCCGACAAATGGTGCGCAAAGTCTCTTAGTGTAGTTTTAAATGTGGACATTTAATTTCCACCGACTTTGCACTATGGGGCGGATGGGGGTTGGTGTAATAATACCAGCTCCTATATAATAAAAAATATGTGTGACGTAATATGAGGTCAAAAATTTTTTTTTTCCAGTCTTGCTTGGCTATATGCGGTACGGGCCGTTTTGACCACGAGAACTCGTTGTATGAGCCCTATTTTACTGTGCGTGGTACCCGGCCTCCACCATCTGTTTTAGATCCCTTAGTGGGGGGTAGTTGGATCTAAAACGGAAGTGTTATTGTGTTAATTTATAAGGGGGTGCCTAAAAGGGGGTAGCTTCCCGTAGCTGGGTAAGCTGACCAGTGTAGAGTGTTGTTTAGTGTTAGAATGCTAGGGGGTGCTCTTATAAAGGACGTAGGTGTATTTCAGGGGATGGAACTTAGTGTACAGGTCAACGTGCTAGTCGTCCAGCTGGCTGGCTGGTTATATAACCGACGTGCACGCGTCAGCGATATGGCGGCAAGCTGCTCCTGGCAGTCGGGCCTCTACGGGAAATACAATGATACCTGCGCTAGCAACTGTTTGGCTACCGTATGTCACGTCTAATCGTGACGGGAGTCAGGAAAGGAGTTAGGGCGTAAAGAGGCGTGTAAACAGTAATACAAGTGTAGTATACTGACCAAGTATTTATTGGTCAGTAATATGAAATTATGAGTCCCTTTTAGGGGATGTAATGAATGTCACAATGTAAGTGTACAAGTTTGTGGGACAGGTCACAAAATATAGGAACTCTGAACACTGCTGACTCACCTGATGATAACGGACCGGGCCTTCGGCTGATGCACTGTAAGACTGGTAATTGAGAGAGGGACTGCCCTCCTTAAGGCCTCCCTTTATAGTCTCCGGCGTTGTGCTGTCAGCATTCCGCTGCATAGATGCCCCAGTTAATTATGTGTCGCTGTTTGTGGTGTGATGCAAGTATTTGGCAAGCTTTTCAGGCTGGTTAGCTGCCCTTGCGGTGTTATAGATGTTGTTCTGGACTTACAAGATTTGCCAGTTGGGGGTGGTTAAAATAGATGATGGGGGGATGGCCTCCAGGGGGTGCAGACCCCTGGGGGACTGTACACTATTTTTGTATTCCTACACTGATATACAGTATATGGAGTGTCACGTAACTTCCTTTGTTTGATCATGTCATTGTTGATAGTCAGTGGACTTATTTGTGGCCATTTAGTGGGCCTTTGGGTGGTCCTCTCAGTTGGAAGACCACGCATTGCCCTTATGCACAACTCATTCAAACAAATGGCCATCTTGTTCCAGGCCACATTGATATCTGAGGGAGCGTCGTTCGTATTTTGGCTCGTACCCTACCTTGCAAACCATTCCTCAACTGATCGCGACGTGTGATCCGGAGACAGATCGAGCTGAAATCACAGTATATAACACCAAAAGGGTGAAGCACCCGCGTAGGAGGGACCATAATATTCTCTAAAATGTGCATATATTACCCAGCGGTGTTGGCGTGCCAATGTGGACATTGCTTGATTCTGTTTAACATTCCTATCCCACAAGAGTTCATTCAACCCCAACACGAAAGTACCGTTGTTCGGCCACGTATGCACGCTGGATTCTGTAGGGTGTTAAAACTCGCGCACCGGTCTGTCGCTAGTCGAGGAAAACGTGATCTTGTCAGAGACATGCTATTCGACCAATCACGTAGCACGTTGCACTCGGAAAACGCAAGGCGGTACAATCTTTGCTCGCCTCTGGCCTTTTGTTTCCAAGCCGTTCGTCAGGGGATTGTAACACTGTCTCATTCAGACCTTTCAAGACTGCCCTCGAGCTGCCGGAAAACGCACTGCCTGGCGTAGCAGCACGGCATTCATGAATGGGATGGAATTGGCCTCAGCAAGCAAGCGATTGTCTTGTTCCCGGTTAAAGATCCACCAAGAACCCAAGTCAGAACGTCAGCTTACGTTTCCCGATTCTCGAAACCTTTTTATTCAACGTACTTTATGGGATGCCGTAGCGCCATCCAGCCTCTGTTGCGACTCGATTTCCTTATTCTACAGGAGCAACTACCCCCTCACTGACGTGAGGTCCTTGGTGTGCCATAGTTGCCGCTAGAATTACTGATTTGAGTGTTATAAGCCTGGGCATCTATTATTGGTTTGCCTGCTGTTGCTGCCAGCTCAGTGAGAAAACCATTCCCAGAGAATCCGAACCAACCACCTTCCTTCTGTGTACCTACAGTACGTCCGTAGCTTTTGGGCCATGGCGCTCCATGCATAACACACCTATTGGTCTGCCTTCTAACTTCCCACCTAGCTCGTAGACTATATAAGGTTGCTTACAGGTAATGGTTTTTATGTATTTATTTATTTATTTATTTATTTAATTAGCGTATGGCTTTTAGTGCCCGGAGTGTCCGAGACATGTTCGACTCGCCACAGGCTGCAGCTGCTTCACGCGGACACCCATGGGGTGAGTAACAAGTTCCATTCTATTTCAAGTAGTTCCAATTTCCCTACCAGATGTCACTGACACCTAGTTGTGAACGTTGGAACTTTAATTGAGCGTAACGGTAATACTGTATATCATTGATTCCCACAATCGTGGATACTCCAGTTATGATGGTAACTTTTATATGAGTAATGTTTCATTACCCCCAAGTGTCACAATGTGTACCTCAACATCATAGTTGCATGGGACAATGCTCGTCACTGTGCAATCGGACAATTTTTTTTAGCACGCTCACTTTCTGTGGCGACGAATGTACATACACCAGTTTCTTGCTTCCGTTGGACCCTAAAGCAGCTGTCACTTTAGCATCAGGCAGTGTGCTTAGGTGAACGTAAGTACCAACTCCAAAACGTGGTAAATTAAATAAATAATACAACTGCTTAATAAATTCAATACCCTCTTGAGATATGTAGTTGTAGAAGGAATCCTCGAGTGACCAGTGAAGGTCCCAACGACCAACAACTCAACATTGGACTGCTGGAGGACATCAATCACTCCAACCGGAGGGAAGAAAGCCCAGGATTCGAATGAAATACAGTGAGGAAGGAGGCCAGTTGCTATGCACATGTCGGGGCCAAATCTTGGAACTATCACATCAATACATAAAAGATGAGTATAGCATGTATCAATATTTTATTAGGATAGTGAATAGGGGCGTGTGTAAATATATAATTAGAATTATTTTCGATAAAGGAGAAAATAAGTAGCTTTATAGAACAAAAGAAAACATATATTATCATAAGCACACTTATAGCCAGAGGATGCCGATGAATTTATTTTCTGATGGTTAACCAGAAGTTATAACGACAGGTGATATTTTTGACTTTTAGAGAGTCGAACAGGAATTGTAACACTGCTTTTTATTGATCAATTCAGTGGGTAAAGTAGCTCGGCAGTTCGATATTTTGTTATAGGTATTAGTAGTCATCTTTCGATAAAAGAAAATTTTATTTGATGCTGAAGGAGTCTTCTGTTACTCAAGTGCATTAGTAAGAGAGTGGAGTTACCGGGTGAGTTAGCCGAGGTCGTTGCGGCATGACTGTTGACAGTCGCTCACATCCGGGAGGCGAGGAGGTTCGAATCCCCCCGCCGGCAACCTTGAAGATGGTCTTCTGTGGTTTCCCATCTTCCTTCCAGGCAACTGCCGGGGTTGGTCCCTAACTATAGGCCACAGCCGCTACCTTCCAACTCCTCAACCCTCCCTTCCAACTTTCCTCCCCAACGGTACGTGTAGCTCACCCATTGGGTGTCCGTCTCGAAGCAGCTACAAAAAAAAACTGTCCTCGGACACTCCCGGCACTAAAAGCCATACGCTAAAAAAAAAAAAAAAAAAAAAAAAGTGGAGTTGCATATTGTGGAACTTTGTGCTTGATTTTGTGTGTTACCTCTGTTTATTTTCGTGAATGAATACACGTGGGATCGTATAGATTATTGTAGAACAATATTAAACAGTTTATCATATGTTTTTATGATAGTAGAGTATTGGTTCGAATTTAATTTTAAGATAGTGTAGCATCCGGACTTAGTCAAAGGTTCCACGTTCTTATAAGATATTGATGCAAAAGTACTTATTATTTTTTTGAAAAAAAAAATTTTGGTTGTTTTTCCTCTATTATATCTGAAAAGAAAAAGGCAAAAAAATCCAAAGCAACTGTACTGAAAATTAATAAGGTAGAACCCAATGATGTAGTATGATACAAGTAGTTATGTTGGAATAATTGATGTAAACGTAACGAAGTGATAGGCAATTACACCTGGTAATTGATAACATGCAAACGTATTTGTATTGGAAAATGTTGCCTGTAACAAATGTTGATTTTCGAATTTATTTCAGAGAGTCTTTATTTGGTAACACGTTGAGAACTGGAGATTTGGTAAGTTATTTTAGTAATCCAATTCAATTCAGGGCGTGACCAAGTGTGATGGTTATCCTGTTATTAGAACCAGTTGTTTGAGGATTTCAGAGGTAAATGTTTCATCTTTTCTTTATCCATTTGATTGTACTTTGTACTGTATATTGCTATTAAGTAGTATAGTGCCCGGCATAGTGTGTGTCTGTATGTAGTATTTTGTAAGCCTACCTAATTCCAGGACCCATGTTGTACTGTAGTAGCTGATAATCATGGAACAGTCCGGCCCTGAGATGAACTTGTTGGAGCATAAATGCTGCTCGGGTCTAAGCTCTGTGAACTTGCGAGGTGAGAGGAAGGGGCAGGGAAGGGTCAGGCGATAAGAGAAGGGTCTGTCAACAGCCCGCCGTGATATATGGTATTCCTTTCTATTCCAATACTGCTAACATAGTGCCGTTGCTCAAACCACTGTGGTGTTGCGAATGAGTGAGTGAGTCACCGACCAATGTATTTGGTTCAGTTACTGCGCACGGACCGGGAAACCTCATCACGCGTCACCATCACTTCTCATAGTCCACGATCCACATTCCTCTGAGGTTCACGCAGCTTGGACCCGAACAGTACATGGGGCTGTGTCCCAGAGGGTCTCATTATGTCCTAGAACGCAATATTCTCCATTGTAGTGCTGGTGGAGGTGGAGATTGTTTCAAGGGGTTAAACACAGAAGCAATCTTCCCCAATTTGCTATTATATGTATTACTAGCGGACCCGTGCGAGAAATCTGGCATGTTCATAAACCACACTTTCCCCAATAGGTTTATAATGAGAGACTTAAGGAGAAAGGGTGTTTTGTTTTTATTTTAACCAAATGGTTATAGAACACTATATACATTTCAGTTAGAATTCCAAGTTCTAAGTTCCCTAACTTAAGAAGTCAATCACTGAAAATTGGATCATCTCACCGGTTATTCGATATTTATGAAATTATACCATTTGAGTATTCATTTCTTTGTTTACTATTTCTGAAATCCATGCAAAATGATAAAGGAAAGGCCTCAGAATGTTAAAATGACGTGAAACAGGCATCACAGCGGCCATAATATGAAATGGACAGCAATTATTGAGCGTATTTTCCTACAGCAATAGTATCTGCATATCGCACACTTCATACATTTTTTAAATGAAATTAAGAGTCAAATTCGTCACATTTAATGTCTGTTCTCTTTAATTTGAATGCTCATTTGTCGGTCGCATGAGGGATCTATACTACCGAAATAATATATATGATGATACATATGTTCCTTTCTAAACAGGACCATTTACTGATGTTCTATTGAACCTGTCACTCGGTAAGTTGGCAAACCAGTAGGCCTACTACGAACTTAATATTCTGGTGCAAAATTAATTAGTGTTGATGTAATATAGATAAGACCTCTCGGAGTGACATTGGGCACATATTTTCCAAATCTGAGGTGTGTTGATCTGAGTTACCTTGATTATTGATCAATGTTTTTATTTAAGAGAGACAAGCACCATTATCATAGCAGTACTTTTTGCTATCTTACAATATTATTATTATATTTACTGCCTAAATTGATTACAACGTTTGGTTATTGAGGCTTGTGTTTGAAATTGTTACCCTATACTTTATCGCAATATAGGTCACGCACCGAAGGATATCTAGTCCATCACATGGAAAATCCAATTCATAGGCGGAGGAGTTTTTAAATGGGAATGAGCAGTAGCATGATATGAAAATAGATTATTTCGTTCTTTACAGAACAACTTGTTTTCTCTTTGCATAAATATGTATTGGCACACTCTGAACCTATCTGGATGGAGTCGTCCTTTGGGCGTCTTCTATTGACATGGAGCTATTTTCACTAACCGCATTATGAATGCCCGGTGGCTGGCGTGATGTTGACTCACATGCAAACACCATCTGAGCTCAAGTGACACTAGGAATACAGGCTACTCTTCGTTGCAACATAATAATAATATAATGATAATAGTAATGAATAGCTACAATCTGACACTGAAGTCACAACGGACTGCTGACTAACCCGGTCAGGTGACGATTGTAGAGAAGTGTTGGGTTTGTATTGCAATCAGAGACGCAATAGATGATCTGCTAGTGGGGGAGGACTCTAGGGGAATCGCTCAACGACACGGTGAAATTTTCTGACCCATCTTCTTCGAGATCGAATTTTTTTTCAATGTGTGTTCAGCCCAAGCGATTAGCTCGACACTTGACCTTAAGAGCTTAGCGGATGGAGGGGGTGTGGATCGGTGCAGGAATCGTGCCGAACACTTCCCTCTTGGAGAATATTGACGCGCGACAACAGCATATTTCCTCGGACATTACCAATGTAAGTCAGTGCCACTAATAGCATGGCACATGATTTACGCTACAGTAGCATTCTGGGGGAGTTGGATGGGCAAGTGCCGAGCTAACTGCCGGTAACTATTTGTGTGTATATGTGTGTGCTCGTTCCCCAAAATAACGATCGATGGACTGGACCGATAGTAATGAAATTGGGTAATGGATTAACTCAATTCCCGGACACCATAACCCCGCTTTTCAAATATCCATAACTAATAAAAATCCATCATGGCGGCGACGCAAACTATTTCACCAGTGGTCAATATCTCCGAAACTATTGCAGCATTCAACCTTAAATTTTCAATAATGACACAAAACTATAAAGTTAGTCCATGTGTGTGACCCTCAAATCCCTGGAGAGTAAGGGTCCAACATGGCAGCCACTAGAATGTATAATATGTAGGTAAATTTTTCTGGTGATCTAATAATCCATTAGTGGTGAAGTATTGAAATTTGGCATAGCAAATTTAAAGACAATGCATGGGTATGTAATGGGCAATTGGTTTTGAAAATTCAAGGTGGCATCCATGCAAAATTTTAGAAGCATCATTTTATTTTTTGTATACTATTCAAGTGACCAAAGTGAAACCATAGCGTTTAGAAGAGAAAGTGTGCCGACTCCCGAGTTTGCCGTATCTTTAGTATGGGTAGTTGCTGCGCCCGCCGGTAGACTGCGCAGCGGTTGGTTGTGGCTGGCTGGAGACACTTTCTAAGCGCTCGCGAGTTTGAAAACATGTAAATGCTGCCGTGTTTAGTCCTTATTTCTTGGTGTTGAAAAGTGTATGCGATCAAGAAGCGATAGTGAAATAATACATACGTTATGAAACTGGTGTGTTTAGTATTTGTAAGCCTTTACACTTATTTCTTTACGTTTGTGCTGTCGAGTAAATTATAACCTGGTAAGATTCGTCAAACAAAACTGTGTAAGTGAATATGCCGTGTTGTTTTGTTCCCGGGTGCCGATCTGGATACGACAAGTCATCTGCAACAGGTAGGCACTTTTTTAGACCTCCAAAAGCCGAAGATGATTTATTTAAATGGGCTAAGGCCATTCCGAGGGAAGACATTAAATTGTCAAGTAAGTCATATGCAGGCTATGTGACAAACATTGCTCCGATAATGTCCTTATAAAACGGGCACTTTCATTATAGAAGGAAAGACAGTCGAAATGGCGAGAATGAGATGGAGTTTGAAGCCTGGTGCAGTCCCACACTATCTAGCCGGGTATATTGTCGAGCAACTAAGGAAAGGGATCAGCTGTGTGAAGTGTGCAACAACCCTTCAAAGTGAAAAGGCCATCGGACACAACAGCTGCAACTTTCACTAATATAAAGGACTGTGGCACAATAAATGCCCTTAGTTACCTAACTCAACCGTCTGACAGAGTCTTCAACATTCTTTTACAGGTCGAAGTAGTCGTTGAAATGGAATTATCTTCCCTTTCAAATTTGTGGGTTGATATATTTTATGAGTGTTAGGACAGCATTGATGAGATTGTTTTAGGGCCGTGATTTTTTGATGGTGTATGGAACATAAACTGGACCTTATTGGAAAACTCGTTTTTCATTTCATGAAGTGCGCTTTTTCTTTCGTACGAAAGAAATTAGGAAAGAGCAGTCAACTTCTAAGTCTGGAAAATCATCGCGTAAGCTGTCCAAAGCTTCGGACAACTGAGAGCTATTAGTTATATGGGTGAGTTTGTCATTATACTGTATTATATTATATTTACTTTATTTGTGCAGTAGTGAATGGTCTGCAGCTTTACGATTTTCACACATTCAGTTACATTTTGACCCCCGTCAGAATGTTTTATTTCCTTATTATATGAACCTATGACGCAATCTGATGTTTCATAATCAACACAACGGACGTCAGCGTTTTATATACTCAGTGCGGACAATTTTATATTTGGATCATCATGTCTAATACAACGTAGTGTAAGCTGATAACATTCAAGTACTGAAAAGTAACATTCAACTGCTTGTATTGATACCGTTCTAACTCAGCGCTAGCCGACGCTAGAGTCACCTAGCGGCTGGACCATACAAACTCCACAAGTTGCGTCACTTTCTCTTCTATACGCTATGGTGAAACTTAGAACAACGAACCACATTTATAATATTTTTCTACATGCTTTTATATATATATAGTAGGGTATGGCTTTATGGCTTTTAGTGCAGGGAGTGTCCGAGGACATGTTTGGCTCGGCTGTTTGTAGCTGCTTCTATGCGGACACCCATGGGGTGAGTTACAAATACTGTCGCGTGTGGAGTGTTGTCTGGGGAGAAAAGTTT
This sequence comes from Meconema thalassinum, assembly GCA_946902985.2. Taxonomy (NCBI): domain Eukaryota; kingdom Metazoa; phylum Arthropoda; class Insecta; order Orthoptera; family Tettigoniidae; genus Meconema; species Meconema thalassinum. The sequence goes on from OX336389.2 coordinate 1,401,611,086, forward strand.
GAGTGTAAGGACGAGGAGTTGGAAGGTAGCGGCTGTGGCCTATGGTTAGGGACCAACCCCGGCATTTGCCTGGAAGGAAAATGGGAAACCACAGAAGACCATCTTCAAGGTTGCCGACGGGGGGATTTGAACCTCCTCGCCTCCCGGATGTGAGCGACTGCCTGCAGCCACGCCGTAACGACCACGGCTAACTCACCTGGTTATATCTACACACATCAAAAAAAGTTTTGCATCACCTCGGTTCCAAGAGTTCCGGAACCTTTAAATACAAAGGGAATAGAGATCAACACAAACAACATTTCAGCTCGTTTTATTGCTCATGAGACCCACACATTGCATGTTGTACCATCATACAGCTAGACTTTCAGCATTTGTGGTCCAGATTGCAGTACACACCACTACCTCTAATACCCAGTAGCACGTCCTCTTGCATTGATGCATGCCTGTATTCGTCGTGGCATACTATCCACAAGTTCATCAAGACACTGTTGGTCCAAATTGTCCCACTCCTCAACGACAATTCGGCGTAAATCTCTCAGAGTGGTTGGTGGGTCAAGACGTCCATAAACAGCCCTTTTCAACATATCCCAGGCATGTTCGATAGGGTTCATGTCTGGCGAACATGCCGGCCACTGTAGTCGAGCGATGTCGTTATCTTGAAGGAACGCATTCACAAGATGTGCACGATGCGGTCGAGAATTGTCGTCCATGAAGACAAATGCCTCTCCAATATTCTGCCGATATGGGTGCACTATGGGTCGGAGGATGTCATTCAGGTATCGTAAAGCCGTTTCGGAGCCTTCCATGACCACCAGTGGCGTACGTCGGCCCCACATAATGCCACCCCAAAACATCAGGGAACCACCACCTTGCTGCACTCGCTGGACAGTGTGTCTAAGACGTTCAGCCTGACCAGGGTGCCTCCAAACACGTCTCCGACGATTGTCTGGTTGAAGGCATATGCGACACTCATCGGTGAAGAGAACGTGATGCCAATTCTGTGGGGTCCATTCAGCATGTTGTTGGGCCCATCTGTACCGCGCTGCATGGTGTCGGGGTTGCAAAGCTGGACCTCGCCATGGACGTCGGGAGTGAAGTTGCGCATCATGCAGCCTATTGCGCACAGTTTGAGTTGAAACACGACGTCCTGTGGCTGAACGAAACGCATTATTCAACATGGTGGCATTGCTGTCAGGGTTCCTCCGAGCGGCAATCCGTAAGTAGCGGTCATCCACTACAGTAGTAGCCCTTGGGCGGCCTGAGCGAGGCCTGTCATCGACAGTTCCTGTATCTCTGTACCTCCTCCATGTCCGAACAACATCGCTTTGGTTCACTCTGAGACGCCTGGAAACTTCCCTTGTTGAGAGCCCTTCTTGACACAAAGTAACAATGCGGACACGATCGAACTGCGGTATTGACCTTCTAGGCATGGTAGAACTACAGACAACATGAGCAGCGTACCTTCGTCCTGGTGGAATGACTGGAACTGATCGGCTGTCGTACCCCCTCCGTCTAATAGGCCCTGCTCATGCATGGTTGTTTACATCTTTGAGCAGTTTTAGTGACATCTATGAACAGTCAAAGGGACTGTATCTTTGATACAATATACACAGTCAACGTCTATATGCCGGAGATCTGGGAACCGAGGTGATGCAAAACTTTTTTTGATGTGTGTATATGGCTTACATGAAATAAATTAAACATGGCTCGCGAGTCATTTGTTCAGGGATAACTTTCTTTAATTAGCACCTGAAACTTGGTTAAGTGGACAAGTACAGTAGACTAAACATACAGGTACATAAATCCATTTGTGCCTTCTCATAAGTTATACATATCGCACATGTCAATTCCTCACACATGAACTCGCCTAACGCGTCACTGAATGACACAATAACTGTGAAATCTGGCATTGTGAAGCAGTACTATGATAAAAATCTACTGGTACATAGATCTATTTCTCCCATTCCAAGAATTATAGATTTATGCATGTCACTTGCTAAGATATAAGTACCGTACCCTAACTAGTCGAGAAGTGATCCGATCTCTGTAAAATCCATCATAGTTAGCCACTGTCATAATCTAAATATACCGGTTGAATATTTGATTTCTTAGTTCTCAGAAATAGAATTACAATTACAATCATAGGTTCCAATTTTCAATACTGATAATTGTAATTGCAGATTTCATTACGGGCAAAAAATGGTAATTATGACGAAAGTCATAGACATATATATCTCACAAAGAGATCCCAGATCTTCCAATAAATGTAATTCTGGTCTCAGGGCTTGAACGGGCTACACTTAGCCTCGTGAGCCAAAACTGAGAAGAGGCGGGTTCGGTTCCCATCTCGGACATCCTAGAAGTGGATTTCCGTGGTTTTCACTCCAAGCAAATTGCGGGCTGGTTCTAAACTTAACGTCACGGCCGCCTCCTTCCCAATCCTAGCCACAAATACACAAAACCTTTACAAACAACATAGGCTATAAGATAAATTCCACACTCACCCAAGTACTGTACACGGGACTCAATTACCACGATGTCGCAAAGCCCCTAAATGACAGCAACAACAACTCGATTCACTTGTACCAGCCTCAGGTAATCTGTTCAGTGTCCGTAGTGGACGCTTGCGGTCTCGCCTGAAGCAACAAAAAAAGAAAGATGTGTTTGACAAATGGGACACATTATTCAAATGAGTAATTTCCGTGACGCTACTGTCATGACATCATGCCGCAGCAGGCAGGTCGCTTCCGGAAGTGACGTCACAATCTCGCCCAGGCTCACTCGACTTTGCTGTATTCTGACGTTTTATTTGATGAAGAAGAATGTGACGCATTATGAAACAAAACACGCTTGTAAGAATTATATTACTGCTAAGGCCAATTTATTGAATTTAAATGATGTGGGCCGTCGATACCAGCCTAAGAAATGCTTAGAAATGTCATCGAGTATACGCAAGGTTCAGTGAAGAAGCAGACCTTACACTAAACCAAACCAAGTGTTTCTTGATGGTACAGTGAGTCCGGGAATGTTCTCCGCAGCGCCTACATGCGTCTGCGAGAGCTAGCTACAGAAGTTACGTTGGCTGCACGGCTTCCGCTTCCATCATATTAGCCCTTCACGAAATGATTGCCGGCGGTCGAGATGGGAACTATTCTTTGTTTACTTGTGTCACACGTCTGCTTCGTTGACAGGTACAGTTGCGCGAGTAGGATATGACTCAGCTCAAGTAGCCTCTGTCATCGTTTAACTGTCCGTGGTGACATGAGCTCCTATGACGCGCAATGCTGCTTGACTTATGTGCAGAATGCACTCTGTCATCGTTGTGTTCCCTAATAACAAGCAAACAGGATACTTTGTACTCACCACAGCCATTCATAACAGATGCTGGAAGTGCTGATGACACATACGCTCGCTAATTGCAATACACACTGACGATTTCGACAGGCTACAGCCCACACGTGTGGGATTCACCCTGTCAAAGACACTGTGCTACCAACAAAACCGATGACGCAACCACTCACAGCTACACGTAACCACTGCGGAGAACATTCTCGGGCGCCCTGCCGATAGCGTGCATTACCTCGTCCCTTCCAGCTAATACGAGATATCGATCTCAAGGAAGAAATAGTCCACCTAGGGAAACTGTGAAGGAGAAATTAAAAGAAGAATAGGTAGGGCTAAGAAAGCACTGTTTAGTCTAACAAGGTCTGTTGGCACAGGCTAGAGTAAAATGTGGCTTTTCACCGATGTCTCAGTCTCACTCATGGCTGTGATTATATGGAAGCTACTGAGGTATGGGTAGTGCTTAGTAATGACATTCAGGGCACTGTCAGTGCCTATGGATGCTGTGAAAGGCTCTACTCATAAAGTTAGTACTGCTGTTCTGACTCAGTGAGGAAAGCAATGACAAACTACCTCACTCCTCATCTTGCCTAGTATGCCTCAATATAGTTCTGCCGTGGGTTTTTGTGGGTATCCACCCACATAACCAAACGGCGGTACTTTTTGAGGATCCAACCAGCCTTCGGGCTGACTACCTAACAGACAGACAGTCTAACAAGAATATGGAAAGATCATCATATTACCAAGGAAACAAAGAAGCTACTGGTTCAAGCTTTGATCTTTCCTATCGTCACGTATGGCTCTGAGTCCTCGACCATAAATGATGCATGCCGTAGGAGAATCGAAGCATTCGAGATGACGTGTAATCGATGAATGCTACGAATGTCGTGGGTAGCAAGAAGTACAAATGGATCTATTCTGAAGGAGCTAAGGATTGCTTCTAAAGCACGCTTATTCCTAAACATCCAAAGGCAAATGTTGAGATCTTTCGGCCATGTCATCCGGCGAGAAGGCATTGGGAAGTGTATCATCCAGGGTATAGTTGACGGAAAATGGCTAACGGGACGCGCCCCGAACCGGTACCTTGACCAGATAAACAGTCTGACTAATCTGCCACTTCAGAAATTAATGCACACAGCAGAAGACCGCAGTGTATGGCGGGATAATGTTAACAGAATTGCGTGAAGGATCACGACGTTCGAAATCGAACTACGATCAAGAAGAAGAAGAAGAAGAAGAAGAAGAAGAAGAAGAAGAAGAAAATGATACGCAAGTTGGTACTTTTGTAACATTCGGTTTCTTTAAATTATATTGGACATTGTTCTAAGGCCGGTACTACACTATCAAAGATATTTGTCAAAGATATTTTATTAAATATTTTATGTTCGACCCTGACTATTATATGTCTGAAAACTGTAACATAATGATGGTCATTATAACACTATTTTTCATTATCAAACAGTTCCTCCCACCAATCAGAGCTCAAGAAACAGTTGTATGACCAATTAGATAATCAGATGCGCTGAAGTCCACGGCCTTCTAATGTAAATTTCACTGCCTGGCCTAGTGTCATAGTAGAGTAATCGAGGTGGCCATGGTCAAATACAAGGCATTCCCTGCGTCTCATGCGCTCTGTTCAGTACATAAACCTGGCGAAATCTCGGCAGATATTTATGAATATTTATGTTCGAACATAAAATAAGTTAATTATAATAAATATCGTCGAACATAAACAGTTGTATGCAACTCGCCTATAATGGTAATTAAGACACACGTATGGAAATGATAAAACTCGCATACGCTCGTTTTATACACATTCTCGTGTCTTAATTATTGCCATTATAGGCTCGTTGCATAATGTACTATTATAAAACTGAACTTATATAAACGTCATACTAAGCAATCTTCACACGATTACACTAGCCTACATAAAATAGAATATTTTATCTTAGTTCAGCAAAAGTAGATGAAGGAAAGTTCCTTGCTCACTTAACTGTAATCGTTGGAATAATGTAGTGCCAATACCGGCATGTAAAAGGAACGGAAAGATTAAGTAAACGTCTATGGACTAAACCATTGGTCGCACACAAGACAAGAAATATATTTATAAGAGTTAAATCTTGGTGAAGAGAAGGCAGTGGCCGAGAGTGCTAACGCACTATCTCGTGCCTCGTTTGCATCGGAAGAGTGTGGGTTCAAAGCCCACCTCAGCTGTCCTGAAAATGATTTTCGTGGTTTCCCATTTTCAACAACAGACAAAATCCGAAACGGTTCCTTTCAACAGGTCCACGGTAGACTTCCTTCCAAAATCCCTCCAGTGACCCATCCTTAATTAAACCCAAGTTAGCGGTCGCCTGGGCAATCGGCCAGTCATCATCTACAGTTGAATCTGCTGACACCCTATGTGTTCTGCGCCCAGACACTGTCCTTGCGACCAGGGTCGGATTTAAGATTATGCCGCCCCCTCTATTTGCTCAATACATTTTCCTTTTACAACAAAAGGATAGATTTCATTGGCGTTTTCATTTTTTTAAATATAAAGTTCATTTAGTTTATACTGAAAATAGTCATCTGCTTGCCTTTTTTTACTTACTTCTTTTAAGATTCGTTAAAAAATGAAATGGGTTTCGAACTTAATAAATTAATTTGTTATCATTATTTTACACATATTTTTATATTTTAATGCTAATGACCATCTTTTGCGTAATTGAAGAACTGTGTTCAATTTGAATTAAGTTGTCCAGCACGGTGAAATGAAATTACACAAAATGTAGTTAATTACTGGTTTATTTGTTGAAAAATATACAAACTTCTCTAAAACAACTCACCCCACGCAATCTTGATGTTCAAATTTACATAGCGTTCTTGTGAGATTTCCTAAAGGCAAACTCGTTAATAATGTCCTCATATGAAAGTGTTTTTGTTGTAGTTGCCATAATGAAAAGTACCGTAATGAATGTGAGTTTAACCATATTTCAGAAATACTAGTTCGCAGATAGTTGTTAACTATTCTAAGGCAGGAAAATCTGTAGAAGGACTAAAACATAGTTTTAAGTAACATGTATTCTTAAATTCGTACGAAAGATAGTATTAACGTCTGAAATACTTCATTTGAATGCATTGAAAACTGCCGCCCCTGAAAATTTACCGCTCTAGGCTGCAGCCTACATAGCCTATTTAGAAATACGGCCCTGCTTGCGACGGTAGAGAAATGATCCCTCACCGAGGCCGTGGGTGAAGCCGAGCTCCGGGAAGCTTTTCCAACTCCTGTAAGAGCAGAGGTCTCCACAACAAACTCAGAGAACAATACGCCGCTCTAATGATCGGAACAATAATCCAGCCTTATGGTTTACTACGGTCATTGCAGCTCGATAATGCTCGCTCAGTATTAACACTATTTACCCAATGTGGGAAACAAAGTGAGCCAAGGTTCCACCACTCCCCCTGGCGCTGGCAGCTCCTTGGCCACGCTCCCCATTGGACCTTCCTATGCACGGGCAACGTATTTTACGCTGGCACTTTGCAGACTCCGTGGATGCAGTTTAGGTTGATTTTCCGGATTATAAGCTCAAAAATATTCCTGAAATTTTCCTTAAATAGCACACTTATCGATATCGTCCAGTGTAGGCTAATCTTATTTGCAAGCGGTTTGCCCTTTTTACGAAGTGACCTAATTTTGCTTGCTACAAATCTTTAAGTTGGTCCTCCTTTCCTATCTTACATATTGTTTCCTTATTATGGCCGGTTCAGGTGATAGTACGGTCAGTGGCATTTGTAACAGGTACTTACATATCTTTTATTTTATCTATATAGTAAAAAAAAATTAACAACACACCGAGCTTGTACGTGAATAACTAGGTTTCCTTTACGTCACGGGGCCCAGCTGACAACTGAACTTAACCAGATCGTATGGTATTTCCATGCAGTGCACTTACGCCATCGTGCGAACCCACACTCTTCCAAGGTATCCATTCAACTTGGTCAAGTAATGCCTTGTTGTTAATTTTGTTGTTAGGCTATTAATTCGCTTTAGGGGCTTGGGACATATTGGTCTTGTAACATCTAGAAAGGCTACAACATCCCTGGAAATGGTACCGCAACCATAGCCAAGCCCCACCACTACTTTCTGTTAGACAAGTATCGAGCATGAATCGGATAGGTCAGGGGAGGCGTAGATAAGTCGGATGAGGGCCCTGCTAGACACGCCCGCCCCAGGCGTACGGCTTTGATAGATGCAACATTATCATAAGCACCACAGGAGGATTCTTAAATTTCTCCCATGGTTCATTCTTTAATTTACACTGAATTTCTAAGAACATGAGTAAACCTGCATTTTATTTTTATATGAATGTGCCTAGTTGACATGATGAATTATTGAGGTAAAATGATTACTATCACATAATATTGTGTCAATGGGGTGTGATTACTAGATCTACATATATCTGTATTCTCAGTTGAGAAAGTTTTAATTAAGGCATCCTTAATTTTAAGAATTAGATTTCCAATGAAGAAATAATGATGATAAATCTTTCATTTGATCTCTGATGGTTTAACAGACACCAGCGCAGCAAAGTCTGCTCTCAGGGAGAATACAACTTGCCAGTAAACTGTTGGCAATGATGTATCACATTTGAGCATACACGGAAGAAAACTGAGTGTACAGGGAATCGATCCCGCAATCTTGAACAAATTCAAAAATAGCCCTACTGGCCATTCCTCTTTAATTATCTTTTAGCTGTCACCGCGGAGGCCCGGGTTCGATTCCAGGCTCTGCAACAAAATTTAATTCTGGTCTCAGGGCTGGAATGGGGTACACTCAGCCTCGTGAGGCAATACTGAGAAGAGATGGGTTCGATTCCTAACTCAGCTATCCTAGAAGTGGTTTTCCGTGTTTTCCCCACTTCTACTCCAGGCAAAAGCCAGGACGGTTCCTAGACTAAGCCTACGGTTGCTTCCTACCCAAATCCTACCTCAATTACAAATTCACACACTATTACAGTCATCACAGTGACACAGGTTACCACGCAAATTCAACACACACCCAAGTACTCGGGGCTACATGACCGTGATGTCACAAAGTCCCTAAAATAATCAACAACAACTATTTAATTATCTAGTGATTTATTTCACACCAAGTATACAATTATAATTTTGAATTGCAATTTGCGTGTAGTAACCGACAGAAGAACGCAAATGCATGAAATATTGTGCACGTAAATGAGCATTTAGTACTGAACATGATCCCAATTTACTTATGTCTCCGATCAAGTTTGCTGTATTCTCATTTATTTCGTTCCCTTAGGAAGATATGATGTAGTGCATTGCTTGTTGGGTATCATTCTGATCTTGGAGTGTTGTGGACCTTTGGAAATCATCACTTAAAATTCCTGCAAACTGCCTTTTCTCTCTTATGAATGTCCTCAAGGACCCAAAATAACAGTAAACCAGCCTCTAAATCCTGTCAGCTTACCATTAACGAACGTGTCATTCCCCTCCAGGTTGTTGAGAATATCTGTCGCCCAATGAAAGTCACGCATAGAAATGGACGGAGTATATATGACCAACTAAATATAGACCGTTGGCAAAATAAAGTGGAGTTTTTATTCGTATAGTAATAGTGTGGTTCCATAAATACACGCCAGCTTCTATTTGAGTAGGCGGGAAGCACTGCATCTGCCGCTGTCAGTACAGTACAGGGGAATCCAGAGACATATGGAGCCCTACCAGTCTACTTTGTTATGACTGCTGGGGTCTCCATTGGAGGGGGTGGTAGACTTTACATAACACACTAATACTCATTCATCTTGTCGACCAACAGATGAATTCGACACTACTTACCCAGTATTCCATGACCAAGGGATCAGTTACAACCTGAATATCGTATTTACTTCTTCAATAATTCCTAGGTTAATTTCTGCAATTGCATTGTCACGATATAGTTCATTAACGAATTCAATATTATATTGCTCTAACGTCAGACGTCTTACAAAGGATGTAGAACCTCGTTCAACTTAAGACTCAAACGTACTAAAACAATTGGTTAAGGTATCACACCACTTAATGAGGTGTCGGGGTATCTATTGCGCCTCTAGATCCAAAGGTTCTGGTTTCAATTCTCGACTCTGGCAAGAAATTCAATTCTAAAGGAAGGGAGGTTTTAGATTTACGTGACAATTAATCTCTCGATCATAAACCGCATTGCCTGCTCTGAGCTACAGGACCGGATATTCATGTCGATAACTGAACCAGGTTCACCTTTTTGAGAAGCAAGCAGCTTGATCACTGGACCACCACGCAATAGATGCATGTTATTCTGGTGTGTATCTTGGAACGGGGTGCATTAAACCTAATTGAGACAAAACTGAGAATAAGTGGTTTGGATTTCCAACTCAGCCTTCCTCAAAGTGGCTTCACGTACTTGCCTACTTCTACTTCACACAAATACCGGAATGAGTCTCAACGCAAAACAACGACCACCGCTCTTTGCGCTGGGATTCGATCTGTCTCTCTCCGGACTTGCTACAGCTTCCCATCGCGGTCGTAGTGAGCAATTTAACACGCACGGCTACGCTGCGGAGTAAACAATTTCTGCCCACACCGAAGTACATGGGGCTGATATTGACGATGTCCAAAACCCTAAATGAAACAACACCAACAACAAGTTGTGATCGAAATACGCACACAGGAAATGTTGTGTTTCGAAACCAGTCACAAAATTGCAGATGAAGTAAGTTACAGTAGTTGAATATTACCGTTAGATGGCCACACCAAGATAATATCCTCTTCTTACATGCGTTGTATTATAGAGCATGCAAGATGGCGTATGTTACTAACAAGGGAAATTAACAAATTCAACATCAAAAATTGGCATAGGAATATTATTGACACATCAAATTAAAGTTAATGAATGTAGAAATGCTGTGAACTAGAGATTTTTGAATACTTTGAAAACTTTAGCCACCTTGTGTATTTTAAGCAATGATAAAATTTCATTTCTTTTTCGACAAATGAAAAGAAAGAAAAACCTCCTCCATTCTGTATTTTGCAGATAAATGCGCTATTCTAGTTCACATCATTATAAGACATCATTATAAGAACTCAGGAAAAAATTTAATGATTGATGATAATAGTAATGTTATTGGTTTTACGTTTTATGCCCGGGTGCCAAGAATTTGCCCTGAAGGGGATCTTTAGCGTGCCAATTAATCTACTGACACGGTTCCCTTTCATTTTCTCACCCTCAAATGCCAGCTGACAGCGCCAGGATTCGATCCGGCATTCTTGGGTACAGCAAGCGAGTACGTTACCGCTTAGCCACGCAGTCAGCCATTTAATGATTGAATAACATTTAGTAATTTTAGGGCATTTAGAAAAATTGGCATTATTATGTTTTTCAAATGTTCAGAGAACTGAAAAGAGAAAACAAAATTTCTGAATCGGTTCAAAAATGTGGATTTTCTTCATGAACATGTATACATACCTTAAGCAAACAATGAAAGTGCTCTTGTTACCGGTAGAGATTTTCATTCTCGCCTTTCTTTCTTTCTTTCTTTCATTCTTTATTTATTTATTTATTTATTTATTTCTTGCTTAATTTTCGTCCCCAGAGCCAAAACTGAAAGTAATTAGTAGAATAACTTTGGTGTTTACTTATAATCGCTGAAACCGCTTAAGAGGTCCTCCTTTAAACTTACCCTTTAGAGATGGTCAAAAGAATTGGCAAGAGTGCGATCATGTTCTGCAGTTGGCAGTCAGAGTGAAAGGTCGTGTTTTTCCCGAGCTCTCAGGTGTGCTGAAATGGGTTGTTCTCTGGAGTGTTATCGCGCGAGGATCGGACTGTGTTATGCGAAGGGTAGTCGGGATTTCCAGTGTTTGTGTGTGCGTACGGGACCTAGTAACTTGTGGTTTATAGCCCTAGTGATAGCTGCGTTGCTAGTTATTGGTGGAGTGGAAGTGAATCCAGGCCCTGTTACTCCAAATGTGAATCAGGCAAATGATCCAGTGGCAGCATTAAAGTGTTCAACGTGCAGTAAAACATTGAAGAATGGTGTTGAGTGTGGACTATGTGAGAAATGGTTTCACTTCGGCTGTATTAAGGTCAAGAAGGAGGATTGTGATGTCGGGAATTGGTTTAGTACAGTATGTGATACGCCGGACTGTTTGAGGGTGCAAATCAAAGTAAGGGATCAAATAATACAGGAACTTAAAACAAAGCTTCGTGAATCAGAGGAAACGGTGAAGGATGTGACTGAACGGCTTTCTACTGGGATCAGTGTGGAAGAGGGTGTGCAGGAGCAAACTGAGGATGACGTCATCATAATGGGTGATTCTATGATACGATGGAGTGCGAATATCTCGAGGAAATCAAGTGCGAAAGTGCGGTGTTATCCGGGGATTAAAATTGACCAGCTTGCCCAACAAGTGGAAGAAGCAAATTTAGAGGACAAGAGTTTAGTGCTTTTCAGTGACAAAGTTAAAGTGTTGTTGCTCCATGTTGGGACGAACGATTTGAAGAAGAGGGCTACAGCTGATTACATCATGGGGGAGCTCTACGAACTAGGCAGAAAAGCTAAAATCAAGTTTAGAAATGCAAAAATTATAATGAGTGGCATTGTTCGGCGGGGAGATGTTCCGTTAAGGCAAGTTAAGACTGTAAATGACCGCATGGACTGGGTTTGTGCACAACTGGGATTAGTGTACGTAGATGCTGACTGCTGGATTGGTGGCCGTGACTTCGCCCGAGACGGGCTGCATTTAAATCGACGGGGCGCTTTCAACCTAGGGAGCCTACATGACAGGGTCATCGGTTCGTGCCGGCCATTGTGAGGAGGAGCAGGTCCAGAGGTTGCCAGCTGACGGGAACAGAAGGAGCTACTTCGGGATATTTGCTGCGGAGGTAAGACTCTAAGATTACTGCTGGTTAATTGTCAGAGTTTAGGAAATAAATTAATTGAATTTTGGAATCTTGTAGAGACGTATTCTCCGGACATTGTCATTGCTACTGAATCTTGGTTATATGAGGATATAAATAGTAATGAAATAATTCAAGGGACCTACGAAATGTACAGAAGGGATCGGGGGAAGCGAGGTGGTGGGCTATTTATTTGTGTGCACAAAAATATAGCTAGTTTCTTAAAGTGGGCTGATACGGATCATGAAATGTTATGTGTACAAATTTCGGATAAAGGGAATGAATTCCCTCTTCAGGTGATAGGGGCGTATAGAGCACCGAAAGATAACTTTTCGCTTCTCGACACACTGTATGATAAAACTTGTACGGGTAATGCTATGAAAAAGAGCATAATAATTGCCGGATATTTAAATCTCCCCAAAGTAGACTGGTCTGATGAGTCAACTAGCTGTGGTCAAGCTCAGAGCGCTGCAAACAAATTCTTAAGGGAGGGGGGGAGGGGGGATTTTCCCAAGTAGTTGACTTCCCAACTAGAGGTAATAATACCTTAGATGTTTATCTCGCAAGGCCTGTAGAGCTGTATATTAACTGTCTGAAAGTACCAGGAATTAGTGACCATTCTGGGGTTGAATTAAATATTAGATGCGGTGACATTACAAAATTAGACTCTGATATAGCAAATAAGATCATATTCCAGTATCGGAGGGCGGATCAGGGCAAATTTCAGGGGTATTTGAATGAGCTATTTGTAGGATGGGCATCGGAAGGAAATCACATTAATATCCTGTGGACTAACTTTTTGAAAATTTTAAATAGCGCTATTGATAAATTTGTTCCATTTAAATTACTGAAACAAAACCCAGATCCTGAGTATTACACACGGGAAATCAGGAGTCTTAAACGGAAAATTAGGAAATTATACAATAAAAGACATGATAGTGACAAGTATATGTTGAAATTTAAGTCCTTATCAAGAGAGTTCGTCTTAAAAAGAGGGCTGCTCATGACAATTGTATGCAAGGTTTACTTGGTTCGGGAGGCGATGGGTGGAAAAAAATACAGTTATGTTAGGAGAAGAAAGGGAAATTCAAATAATTTGTCGATGATAATGTCCGGTAACGGTAAATTGATTACTGAGAAGCAGGCCATTGCTAATGAATTAAATGTATTTTATGGTAGTGTGTTCAATAAATCCAATAGTTGTGTTTTGGACCTTAACGGTGAATCAGGGGCTCCACTTCTCCAAATAAACCAGTCAGCAATTGTAAAGCTAATACAAACATTACGTTACAATATATCGAAGGGTCCTGATAATATTGGTAGTGAAGTACTTAAACTAGGAGGTAGGGCCGTGGCACGATACTTAGAGGTGAAGTTTAATGTGTCCATTAACAATGCGCAAATCCCGGATGACTGGGAAAGAGCTACGGCAGTCCCAATATTTAAGGGAGGGAGCAGACTTGAATTGGGCAACTACAGGCCGGTTAGTCTTACGTCCATCCTTTGTAAACAGATGGAGCATCTCATTTGCGACTACTTGAGGGAACAGTGGGAAACATTATCGTGGTTTAATGATAGGCAACAAGAATTTCGGAAAGGTTACTCATGCGAGAGTCAGATGCTATCACTTTTTCAAGATATTAGCGAATCGTTTGACGATGGAGTTTCAGCCAACGCCGTAGTTATGGATTTTGCGAAGGCATTTGATGTCGTGCCGCATGTCATGCTACTCCGTAAATTAACTTCGACGAAGATTGATAGAAGAGTAATTTTATGGATCCAAGAATTTTTGACGGGTCGTTCCCAGAAAGTGAAAGTTGAAGGCCGATTCTCGGATGAAATTACCGTAACGTCAGGTATCCCTCAGGGCAGCGTAATCGGAACTTTGTTATTTTTGGCGTTTATAAATGACTTACCAAATGGGATTCGCAGTGACTGTCGATTGTTTGCGGATGATTGTGTAATATATCGAAAGATACATGACTCACAAGACAATGCAGTACTTCAAGATGACCTGAACCTGGTCTATAAGTGGGCGATTGAAAATAAAATGAAAATAAACACAAGAAAATGTAGTCTAATAAAAATAGGGAAAGTGCGAAGGTAAGATTTTCAATATAACATTGGCTCGGAAATACTTGTAGAAGAAGATTCTTGCAAATATTTGGGCGTTCACGTAAGAAATGATATGAAATGGAGTAGTCATATAGGATGTGTAGTTTCTAAAGCTTACAAATCCCTGCACTTTGTAATGAGGGTATTAAAAGGAAGTAGTACCTCTGCTAAAGAATTAGGATGTTTGTCACTTGTAAGACCTATTCTAGAATACGCCTCGGCGGTTTGGGATCCATATCAAGTAGGGCTCATAAATGAGTTGGAAATGGTACAAAGAAAGGCCGCTAGATTTATGCTCAGTGACTTTAATCCCAGGAGCAGTGTGAGCCGTATGTTAAAGAAACTTGGGTGGGAATCACTTGAGGTTAGGAGGATGAAATCTAGACTCTGCGCTATGTACAACACGTATACAAATCAACCAGCATGGGGTGAGCTTAGCAAACGTAAGGAAAAGCCTACTTACATGGGTAGGAGCGATCATCCTTTCAAAGTTCAGGGCCGACCACAGCGAACAAATTATGGTAAATATTCTTTCGTAAACCGTGCCATTGATAATTGGAACTCTCTACCTGCCGCAGTCTTAGAGCCTTTTCCCAAACATATAGGTGTGTTTAAGAAAAGACTGACTATTTGTGTAAATACTCCAGTTTAATTGATAGTGAATTGTTATGTACAATTATTTATTTGTTATGTATATCTAATTTGCCACCGGGGGACACACCCCCAATTGCAAATAAACGAATGAATGAATGAATGAATGTGTTGTTTGAAGCACCGGTACCTTAACCTTGAAACTCTGAATGTACTATCGATAGGCTGGAGATTAGGCTGACTCACCAGGGTACGAGAATAATTGCTTTCTAGCTTACGTAGCTTTACAAGTTTAAATTCAGACTCAGACGAAAGGAACTATTACGCTAAAAGAAGAAGAGCGAGAACTCGAAGCTAGAGCCCTGCGTGGATAAACCAAACATTATCCGCATCCGCCCCGCATCTGCACGACTGTTATCCGTATCCGCCCCGCAACCGCACGACTTTTATCCGAATCTACTGGCATTACAATATTCGTATTATACTGTATAATACGCTAAGGCTGTGTATGTTTCAAAAAAATCAAGCTCCTAACCCAGAAGGAGTTAGAAGGTGTGGTTTGTATCAAAATCTTCCAAATAGTCTCAATAGTAAAGGAAAAATCTTGCATTTCTTGAAAAGTCAACGCAAATTTATTTATTTGTTTATATCGTGCTTTTAAACAAATAAACAAGACGTTAGTCCCTGTGAGAACTCTGTCGCCTACAGCCCGCATAGCACTAGGGCTTGGCGGATGATCTGTACGCATGGCACACACCCAAACCATTGTGCGAGAGGTCTCGCAAAGTCCGCTAGTAGGCCTATGTTTAATTAGATAAAATATTAAAGCAACACATTTCGTGATGGCGCAGTGGCTTAGCTGCTCGTCTTTCACCCGGACGGACGGGGTTCGAATCCCGGTGTCAGCGGGGTGGAATTTTCACCTGAAGAATCACGTGGTGTCAGGAAGGGCATCCGGCCTTAAATCCCCGGCCAAAACCAAAATGAGCCTGGTTGGCTCCGGCGATCCCAAATAATTGGGAAAAGCCGAAGAAAGTATAGTATTTAAGCAACATATTTAGACCTTTGAGGAGAAAGTCGTTCCCCAAGGTTATGCATCTCATGTGCTTTGTTTAAAATGAATGTCATACAACCAGTTTGGAGTGTTAATTGTGCTTAAATCATCATCTTACATTTGTCATGGATAAAACATAACGAAAAAAATATGACATTTCATAAACATCCGAGTCCTAGTAATGATCTGACGCAGAGCTTTACTCGAAGCCTCTGGACAGACCCCTCACTATTAGTCTAGGGAATCACTGCAGCATCTAGTCACCGTGCCTCCGCAAAGGTCCGGTTCATTTCCCGACTCTGGCAAGACATCTAGTGGTCTCAGAGCTGTAACGGAGTATACAGAGCCTCGTGAGGCAGAACTAAGAAGAGGTGGGTTCAAGTTCTACCTCAGCCATCTTAAATATGACTTACCGTGGTTTCCCACTTTCCTCCAGGCAAATGTCGGGTTGATATCTACATTAAGATCTGGATCACCACCTAACCAAATCCTTGCCCCTATTACAAATACACGCACTAGTAGGCTACACAATTGTGCAGTCAACAAAATAATATAGGTTATCAGACAGATTCCACACACACTCAAATATACGGGAATACATGACCACGATGTTGATAAGCCCCACAATGAATCAACAACAACTCACTATTGCTGGATGGCAAAGTCGACTCTGAGAAACCATAGTACATGAGCAGTAGATACATTGTAGGCTCATTTTCTTATGAGTGTTTCATCGGACTTCTGCTTCTCAGAAACAGAAATAAAGAGTAGGCCTAACTTCTTCTATATATAAACAAATTAATGTTACGGGATAGTTTGTCTGTCTGTCTGTCCCCTACGCGTTTATATACCATCCATCCGATTGCGATGAAATTTGGATGAGTTGTTGTGTGCACTCCAGGGAAGGTTTCTGGCTACAAATTAATTATGTAACACAAAAGAGCGAGGGGCTTAAGAGGAACCCTTAAATCCCACAGTAGCCCAATTGCACAATCGGTAAACGTATCTCACCGCAAAGCCAGGTGTGAGAATAGCTTGCTGATTCATCGCGAGTTGACATGAAGAGTCTCTCAGCATCCCGCCGTGTTATCTGGTATTGCAGTCTATTCCAATACAGTTCACGCCACGGTTTGTGATCGGGGGTTCTTAAAACTGAACTCACGCTTGGCTGCCGGTTCGAATACGGTCATGGCACGCGAATCGTTTCAAGTCCCTTATGCATTCATAAACCATTCATCCGTTTGCGATTAAATTTTAGTAAATTGTTGTGCACACTCCAGGAAAGGTTTTTACAATATGCACAGAATCTAAAAATTAGTGACGGCCCGCGTATCGTTTCAAGAAAGTCCCGTATGCGTTCATATATCATTCATCCAATTGCGATGAATCATGAGTGAGTTGTTGTGTACACTCCAAGGGAAGTTTCTGGCTTAGTAAGTCCATTTCACAATAGGTAGCGCACGAGTAGGTTCAAAAAATGAGTGTTGGCCAGCGAATCGTTTCAGGTGAGTCCTGTAAGCGTTCATATACAATTCCGTCAATTGTGATGAAACTTTGTTGAGTTGTTGTGCACACTCCCACCATTGTTCCTGAATAAGTAAATCCATTTTACATTAGATGGCGCACGAGTAGTTTCAACAAATGCTCACATGGTCAGCTGTATGCTCACGCATCGGAAAGCCTTCGGATTTATTTATATAACCTACGCACCAGACAGAAAAAGAAAGAATATTGTTTTCCAAAGGCACTTCAGTAAACAAAATTACAATTCAAACACTTCTTTTCTTTCTTTCTTTCTTTCTTTCTTTCTTTCTTTCTTTCTTTCTTGGGCTGGCTGCGTGGCTCAGCGGTAACATTCTCGCCTGCTGTGACCATGGTTGCGGGATAGAATCCTGGCACAGCCAGTTGGCATTTGAGGGTGCGCAAATATGAGGGGGCCGTGTCAGTAGATTTACTGGCACGTTAAAGATCCCCTTCGGGCCAAAATTCCGTCACCCCAGCGTCTCTATGAGCCGCAGTTGTTAAAAGGGACGTAAAACCAGTGACATTATTATTATATTCCTTTCTGTCTTTGATGACATTGCAACGCATGCCGGGTATAGCTGAATTTGTAAATTGATTTTATTGAGTCGCTTCAACAAACGAGTATATTTCATACATTTTTGCGTCAGTGCATGTGTTTTCTTTGTATGAGTGCGAATGATTGGCAGAATCGAATTGAAACATTCACAGCGACATTTCAATTCGTGTGTGACATAATTTGCTTCATTCGTTACTTAATAATTGTCCATATTGAACCCTTCAGAATAGCAGTGTTTTATGCAAGAATCTTGATCAAGGGGTCGCGCTCAGTTCATAGTGTGATGTTTACGTCCGCCAAACAACATGCTTTACTGAGGCAAGGGTCATAGGATAAAAACTGTAATTAAGAAAGTAAGGAGACAAGACGTAAGATAATAACAAGATTTAATAACTAATTGTGCATAAAAGAAAATAAACAAACAATAATAAAAATATATCCTCCCTGAATTTTTTCCTGACAGGAATATCTAACACTTTGAGGAGTCAAACGGATCTCCCCCTTTATAATAAAATGTGGATCCTAGTTCCACTACCTTGCATTTGAGTTTTATGTGCGCGTGATGACTAACTACGAGAAAATGAGTACTTGGATGACCGTTCGTTTACAACGGGTTGACAGCCACGGTGCTCACGAACAATCATCACGTAAATCAACGTTATGGATATGGGCATGACATTAATACAAACCCTTAAAAACTCTAGTGCTGACACACACTACAAATCTATTATTTACAGGAATCTCTCTGAGATCCTCATTAGCGCGAAGACGCACTTAACAACATGAGCTACCAACTGGCCAATTGCTCAATACACACCAGGAAAGACAGCATTGCACGTGACTGACGGGGCACAGAAATGAAAATAAACCTGGAATAAACCAACAACAACAAAAGCCTGACCGGCTAAGATTACTTTATATGAACGAAACTGCATGTTAAGGTAACGCTTCGGAGATTATCGTGATTCGTAGGCAACTCCCATTTATTTCAACAATTCTTTTACCATTGATCAGTTCTTATCTGTAATTCAAGTAATTAGGGAGCCAACGAGCACTCCTCACTAATGACCATGCTTTGCACGTTCAGACAGCCTTGTGAAACATCTCCCCCCTTTCCTCAAATACTTGCCGTGTCCCAGTCCAGTGTATATAAATAGCCGACCAGCTGTTCCGTTACCTCACGGAATCAACAGCAACAAAAATCTCATCCAACTCAACATATGGTCAGACATAATCAGATATCCACAATTGCCCTCGCAAGGATACAATATGGACCGGGTACCAAGCTGACAGAAATCAGTCTCAGCTGAAATTCCCGCTTGTAATACCACAAAAATACACACATACACACATCTGGGACCGACATGACGCTTTTCACACAGGTCTGCTGAATAGGTGCTCACAAACATTAAACACAATATTTAAAACCTACGATAGAGCTGATTACTCTTCGTCACAAATTACATTGCTCCAATCGGCAATAGTCACACTGAATCTGATCAATAATAAATCTTAAACAATTTTAATTACCCTCCAATCTACTGTATAATTACATTAATTCAGTCCTACTTCTGAAACACAACAGATCTCCGAGAGACGTTTTTAACCGCATTGCGTAACATATGCAAACACGGCCGTTCACATAGCTACGTTAGTTAACACAATACAAAAACAAGAACCTTCCACTAACTACATTCGTGCGAGCTGCTTCCATACAAAAGTGTGTCAGACCAAAACTAAGTATACTACGTTAATCACACAAGCAATGTATTTACAAAAATATGTCCCATAAACCATAAGTTAATTTATCAAATAATAAAGAATATTATTTTGTACTCATCTCTCTTGTAGTCACCCGTCAAAGAACGTCTGCTGCCATTTCCCAACTGAATGGTTCTATCTCATCTCAGCCATCTGGACGGAGTGTTGAGAATTCCAAACTTCCTCTGTAGTCGTCGGTGTCATCTCTGGCGCTGCTTCAAAAATTAGATAATTATACACTTGATATCTGACTACTAAATTCGCTGTTCAGGTACTACTTTCCCTGTCACAGTTCGTTGGCGAATTATCGACGATACTGCCCCTACAATATAGTACTGTGACTATCTATCACTGAATTTAACACTTTACAATAATTTCTGTGTCCAAGACACACAAAATAATAATCAACCTGTGTCCACGACACACAAAATAGAAGTCGTTCTGTCCGCAGACGAACACAGTAATAAGACGACTACGCCCGTAGACGCACAGAATAATAGTCTACGTCCTCAGACGAACAGAATAGAAGTCCACGTCCGTAGACGCACAGAATAGAAGTCAATGTCTTGGCTCTTCATGCCACTTATAAAAGAACTGGCCCTAGGTTTCGATGGGGGGGGGGGGGGGAATTTATGTAAAAATTTCTCGAAATAATTGTGGTACAGGAATGAAATAGATATCACTGAACTCGTAACATTGCACAGGTCAAGAATATGCTCATTAATCCTAGAATCGATCGTAGAGATTTTGTCTAGGCGATTTCCCGCGTGAATGCTAGCCGAGCGTACCCACGCTAGACCTGCCGCGTTAACTAGGCATTCTTCTCTCATTGGTTCTCACATTTTCTGTAATTTGGCGGTTCATAGCAGATCTTGGCGTCGTAGGAGTGTCCAGCCTGCTCATCAGCCACTCACATTACTGCATCATATTTCTTCTAGGCGCGAATATCACAATGAACATACCGGCAGCATGTCTCACTGCGCGTCGCTTCTATTTGAGGCGGCCCACCTGTGCTTCTGACACATCGCTATGCTATTTCCTTTCACAGCTAAAATATTTAACCTATTGTCAACCTGCTTCAGGTATGTCCCCGCTGTCTCCAACCAATGCTTGAAATTTCCTCATCTCCGTCTGGCTACTTTCATGATGCTGGTGGAAATATTTATTAATTTGAAGAAATAAAACATAGAATCATTTATCCAACAGAGGATAAAAGGGTTCACAACTCTCCCACTCACAAAATTTCGAACTTAGGAATAAAGTCGACAATTTTTAAAAGACTTCCGTAGGCCAAATTGTTTTATTTCAGACTCACCCCTTTTCTATTACTGGTCTAGTCGCTCCTGTCTTGAATGGCATTTACTCGTTTTCATTTCCTGCTCGTATCTCCCCTCTCAGTCTGCTTGCATGACGCTCTGGTGCCTGAGGCAACACTCTGCTCGTCTCGTTAATGTTTGTCAACAACAACACTACTTCCTCGTTTACGTGCCGTACTCAACTACTCCTCGTGCACTTTGTTGATAATAGGACGTCCATATATTCAAACTGCATCATTAATTTTGGCGCTCCCATGGCTCACTTCGACGATACTTTTTTAGGTTGGCAGCGTTGTAGACTGACATTGTTCCTGTACTCAATTCTTTCACTCTGTAAGCATTGTTTCCAAGGTTACTTACGATAGAATAGGGTCCTATGAACTTCTCGCAGAATTTACTGAAGATTTTCTTTTCTGGGTCCGATGTAGCAGGTCGTTTCACCAAAACGAGCTGGTTGATTTCAAGATCCCTGTGAAACCTCTTATTTCTTACTCGCCGTAATCTGCGGTCTGCTTGTTTTCTCATGTAGGCTCTCGTCCTCTCAATTCGCAAGTCAGGTGCTATCATTGGATCTTGTGGACAGTTAATGATGCTTTTCCACGTTCTTACTGGATACTCGTTCTTGTGTAGGACCATAGGGATTTGTCCTGTTGACTCGTGCCTGGTAGAATTCATGCATGTCTCTACATCCTTAATCTTATCGACCCATTTGTGGTGTTCGTTCGGAATGAAGATCCTCAAATATGAAGTTACACACTTAATTGCTCTTTCACTTGGATTTGCTTGAGCATGTCGGATACTGCTTAAAACGTGTTTTATACCCATATCTTCCATACCTTTCTTGAATTCGGCGCTTGTAAAATAACTGCCATGGTCTGATAATATAAACTCTGGTTTTCCAAGGATTGGAATAACTCTATTTCGAATGCGACTGAGTACTTGCTTCGATGTAGTTTTCTGAATAGGGCATAGTACTACGAATTTAGAAAATACATCAATGCACACTAGCAAATGACGGCAACCTCGCCTTCCCTTCGGAATTGGACCGAAACAGTCGAGTGCCAGTAGCTCACATGGTTTCTGAGGTAGCAATGGTCTGGGATACTGCCTCATTAAGTAATTATTGGGCTTTGTCCTCTGACACGGATCACAAGTTGTAATGACGTCACATATAGTTGTTCTCATACGTGGCCATGTAAATGTCTCTCCTATAGTCGCTTCGCACTTATCTACGCCCACATGACCGTAACATTCGTGCGTATGCCATGTCAATCCTCGTTGTAACGTTGCAGGTACTAATATGCGTAACTTGGTGTGGTCATTATCTACCCATTTGTGCAGCAAATTGTTGACATAAACATATCTTCCTTCTTTGGCTTTCGCTTCTCGAAATGCAGGTGTTCCTGTAGGTAGTTGCTATCTGAAGTATTGAATTAAAAGCATCATCCATGGTTCCGCTTCCTGTTCTCGCTGTATCTCACGTAACTCCTCCAAGAATTCCCGGTCCTTCGGTGTTAACTCCAAGTGTTGTACCATCGCTGTTTCTTCATTATCAGGCTCTGGGATCCTGCTGAGTGCATCCGGTATCACGTTCATCTTCCCTGGGCATTGTTCAATCTCAATGCTGAACTGCTGAATATATATAGACCAACGTGTCACACGTTCGCTTGCCATCGACGTCTTAAACAAGAATGTTAGTGCCTTGTGGTCGGTCCTGACAACAATAGGGTAGCCGTAAATTATTCGTTTCCATTGTTGTAACGCATGAAGTATGGCCAACAGTTCTAGTTCCGTTACCGTATAATTGCGCTCGTGCTTACGCAATTTTCGGCTGACAAATGCCAAATATGTTTTGTGCTGCAGGTTACCTGGATCTTCTTGGTAAAGCATAGCACCTATACCAATTAGTGAAGCATCCGCTTGGATTATAAATTTGTGCTTGAAATCTGGATATCCTAATTTAATGCAGTTTTCCAATAGCTGCTTTGTTGCTTGGAATGCCTTCTCACACTCCGCATTCCATAACCATTTATTATTTTTCTTTAACATTTCCTGCATTGGAGCTACAGTCTCCGTGTAACCTGGACAGTTTTCCTTAAAGAATCCCGTTACGCCTAAGAAAGCCCGAATGTGCTTGAATCTCGTTGGTGTAGGGAAATTCTTTATCGCTTCGATCTTAGCTGGGTTTGGTTTCACTCCCTCCTTGTCAATGACGTGACCCAAATATAAGATCTCGCTCTTGAAGAAATGCGATTTCTTCAGGTTTACTTTGAAATTAGATGCATTCAGGTTGCCTAATACTTTATCTAAATTTTCCATGTGAGTTTCAATGTTGTCGGATGCCAGCAAAATGTCATCAATGTAGCGTGCCGTCATCTCCTTAACTTCCTCGGTTAAATTCCGGTCCAGAGCTCGGATTAAAGCACAGCCCGCTGTTTTGACTCCAAAGGGCATTCGAACGAAGCAAAACGTCTGGTTATCGAATAAGAAGCCAGTTAGAAGCTGTGACTTCTCATCCAATTCAATATGGTGGAACGAACTCGTCAGATCGACAGATGAATAAATGCTCTTGTTTTTAAAGCCTTTTAGTACGTCTCTGATGATTGGCGCTCTGTCATACTCAGGAAAAATGAGTCTTGTGTTAAGATTTCTGGCATCTAAACAAAGTCTAATAGATCCATTTGGTTTTGTGACTGCCAAAATCGCATTTAGATAAGGTTTCGGTGTCTTTCTTATCACTCCAGCTTGTAACATCTCATCTATAATGACCTTAACTTGACCACGATATTTTTCAGGAATTGGGTATAATCTGCTTTTGAAAGGTGACCAGTCCTCGACTTGCATAGAATATTTAAAATTTAATATTTTTCCAGGTACTGTATCAAATACTGTTTTGTGCTTCCTTAATATCTCTTCCAACTGCTTTCTGTGTTCACCCCCAAGTTGAATGTCATTGAGCCGCTCCTGTAGTAACTCTTCAAATTGTGCATCACTGTTATCTCCTTCTGTTAATAAAGACCATATCTCCTGGGATTCACTCTCCTCATCTAGTTCCACAACAGCTCCTTCTATGATGTTATCTTCTGCCTTTCGTACCTCCTCTTCCGTCTCTTCCGATATTGCTTCCAATGCCCAAGAATTTACATCTCTTCCGGTAGTGATCTCATCCATATGCAATCCCACATTTTTCAGCTGATCATACTCTCTAAAACTGACAGTATTCTTGTGCAAATCTATCACTGCTTGATAGTCACAAATGAAATTTGCACCAAGAATTATATTGAAATTCATCTTTGCCATGATAATGAATGTTTGCCCAAAAGTGTGTTCCAATATGTTCAGCTCTAAGTATGCCTGACGTTTGCAAGTGACGGTGCGTTCAGGAATAACACCCCTCACTTTGAGCTGTGGTACCGGAATTACAGGAATATTCTGACTCCGTCCCAACTCTCGAACCAAGGCCTCCGATACCAGACTGATCTGTGACCCCGTATCCAATAAACTTCTTATATTAATTCCACCAATCCTCGCGTAAATAATGGGTAACTGCCTAATTTCATCGTTCCGTGGATTCACCGTCTCCTCCAGGCAGTCTTCTGGCAAAGCAATCCATTCTTGTATGTTCGCTACTATCCATCCATCTTCAACTTCCGACTGTCGTGTTTGTAGCCTGTCTCCTTTATCCAAATTTAACATTTTTTTTAGCTCCATTGCGACTCCCATCATCCTTCTGTCGCTCATGTCCTTGATATCCCTGTTGTCTCAGTAGACTTCCAGCTTCCTCAGTATGTGTATCAGGATTCTTCATGTTCCCAATGGCCCTTTCCCATCTTCCTATCTCTCCACCTTGACTAGCGTGTAACTCCTCTAAGTAATTTTGCGATTGAGCGTGCCTATCATCCCAGTCATCTCGATAGTTACGTGGCTCTCCTTGATTTTGGTCTCTTCTTCCTTTCCATCGTTGATTGGCATTGTAATCACCGTATCTTCCATAAGGCCTGTCATTCCTTCGATTTTCACGCCATTGCTGATATCCTCTCTGTTGGTATCTATTGTTACCTTGGTATGACCTATTGTTGAACTGATTTTCGTTACGCTGATATGGTCTGTTTTCTCCTTCTTCCTGGTTTCGCCTAGGTGTGGAAGTGCTTGTGTTAGTGCCCTGCGTTTTGGTGTTTGCCTGTTTTGGTTTTACGACCTCTGTAGTATTGACTAACTCCAGCTGCCTTCCTCCTCTATAATGACTATGAGATGTAGTCTCATCTATTTGCCGTAGTATCTGCTCTGCATGTAGGGCCGTACTAACGTTCGCTGCGACTAGTACTTGTTGTACGTTTACTGGCATTTGTCTCGCTATAGTCATCACCAGATCTGCTTCATTTAATGGGTAATCAAGGTCACGAAATTTTAACATTTGCATGTTAAAGAAATCTGAGTATTTTGTTTGCTGGGTGGTTTGGTACTTCCTAGAGTAAAGCTCCATCCTTAGACTCTGTTGTGTTGCGGGCGACCAGTATTTGCGCAGAAACGCTAAGTTGAAATCTGACATGTTTCCAAATGTATATTTGAAGCTTAAAAACCATGTGAGGACATTTCCCGATAAAAATCTCTCCATCATCCTTAATCTTCGTGCTTCAGGTACCCCAGTGTCATTGAAATGGTCTTCCATCTCTTTGATAAAGGCTTTAGGTGTCACCCCTGAATTTTCCGTGTATTTCTACGGTTTGTAGTCATTTGAGCGAATTACTTGAATAAGTTGTGTGGGCTGATGACCGTCTTGTGGTGTCGAGCTCCTATCAACATTCTTACGAAATCCTTCCGTGTTTGTTGTTAATGGGCTGTCTGCCTGAGTCTGACTTCCTGCTGTGCTGGATTCTGGACTATTTGAGTTATCCGGCTTGTCTTTCACTGTTCCCGTTCTAAATATATATGATTTTTCTAATGAGCGGAGTTCGGCTTTAATGATCCTATCCGTCTGCTCTTTAAGTTTATTTTTCACCTCTTGCTCCAAAAATTGAAAACGCGTGTGATTTTCGCCTACTGTTTTAAGAATGGTGGATCTTTCCTCTTTAGAATCAATATTCATTTTCTTCCAATCTTTCCTTATTTGTTCTTTAATCGTGCTTACTTGCCCTTCGATCTGGCTTTTTGTGTCATCCTGATTACTTTCTATCTGGCTCAGCCTTTCGTCTAATGTACTCTTAAATTGCTCTTGCTCCGTTTTTAGGCTTTCCCATTGTTCCGCTGATTTTATCTCGAGACGGTCCATATCTTTAATTATGCCGGATATGTTTTCATCTACTGCTGATAATTGTTGTTGAATGACCCTGCCGCTTTTCTCCATCGCCTTAAATCGTCCTTCCAATTTATCCTGAGCTATTTTGACCTCGCTTGTATTCATTGTGCATGCTATTTCAATTTGCTCTAATTTAGCCAACACCGTTTCATCCAGAATGCTAAGTTTTTGATCAAAAATATCTTCCATTTTTTTAATCTGCTCTAATTGTTTCTCATTATTTTTGCTAACATCTAGGGCCAGTAATACCATCTGTTGATTTGTGTGATCTTTCATTTCTGCGGTTAACGAAGCTAATTGGTTCGTGTTTTTAATATTTTGCGCCTCTAACTGCGAATTGATAGTGTCATTAATTTCACTCTTTAATAACCTAGCTTGTTCCGCCTGATATTCATTTTATTCAATTCTACTGTTATTTAATTGTGTCCGCAATGATTCACTTTGCTCAGATAATTTGTTTATAGACTCACTTTGTTCTAGCCTACTATTGTTTAATTGTGTCCGCAATGATTCACTTTGTTCTAACAGTTTAGTATTTAGAGATTCACTTTGTTCTAACATACTAGTGTTTATAGATTGACTCTGTTCTGATAGTTTAGTGTTTATTTGTTCAGATAACTTCGTGTTTAGCGATACACTTTGTTCCGCCAATTTAGTATCCAACAATTCCTGAGTTCTCCTCGCCGCACTCTCAATGATCTCCTGGATCTGCTCCACCGTTGCCATAATACACACTTTATATGAGACATAAGGGAAATGGCATAAAGCAATGCCCCTTGACACACACATAAAATCCAATGCACATTTACTTTCATTATCCAACAGTTCATTTATTTTTTACATTTACTCCCACTAGTCAATTGCATCTCTGAGTGGTTCTAGTTTTACTCAATTTAATTTTAACCCAAGCACATATTTAGTCATTAAATTTTTATCCTGATCTGATATTAACACTGACTAATTAACAAAGTATTAATTGTCATTTTAGGCTCCAGCCTCCTAATATTTCCATGAGTTTGACTTTCTAAGCAAATCTAGTTTTAATTTATCATCATTGGGCGCCCGGTATCACATATTAATTTACTCTAATTTAAAAGACAAAAACGTGAACCGTATTTTACTTTGCAAACTCCTGATTTTAATTTATTTTTTCACACATTTGGCGGTATCCCCTTCGCCTCAATTACTTTTAATAAAATATCACTTCCCGGTGATTAAATACTGTCATATCTGCCTGCACTTGCGGCATGTCAGTTTTACTCAAATACGCCACTATTGACATGTGTAATCTCCGCCGTTACACCACAGTAAATGGCCCCACGCTTGGCCGCGCCAGTTTTATCCCTATGAACCCTTCAGAATAGCAGTGTTTTATGCAAGAATCTTGATCAAGGGGTCGCGCTCAGTTCATAGTGTGATGTTTACGTCCGCCAAACAACATGCTTTACTGAGGCAAGGGTCATAGGATAAAAACTGTAATTAAGAAAGTAAGGAGACAAGACGTAAGATAATAACAAGATTTAATAACTAATTGTGCATAAAAGAAAATAAACAAACAATAATAAAAATATATCCTCCCTGAATTTTTTCCTGACAGGAATATCTAACACTTTGAGGAGTCAAACGGATCTCCCCCTTTATAATAAAATGTGGATCCTAGTTCCACTACCTTGCATTTGAGTTTTATGTGCGCGTGATGACTAACTACGAGAAAATGAGTACTTGGATGACCGTTCGTTTACAACGGGTTAACAGCCACGGTGCTCACGAACAATCATCACGTAAATCAACGTTATGGATATGGGCATGACATTAATACAAACCCTTAAAAACTCTAGTGCTGACACACACTACAAATCTATTATTTACAGGAATCTCTCTGAGATCCTCATTAGCGCGAAGACGCAGTTAACAACATGAGCTACCAACTGGCCAATTGCTCAATACACACCAGGAAAGACAGCATTGCACGTGACTGACGGGTCACAGAAATGAAAATAAACCTGGAATAAACCAACAACAACAAAAGCCTGACCGGCTAAGATTACTTTATATGAACGAAACTGCATGTTAAGGTAACGCTTCGGAGATTATCGTGATTCGTAGGCAACTCCCATTTATTTCAATAATTCTTTTACCATTGATCAGTTCTTATCTGTAATTCAAGTAATTAGGGAGCCAACGAGCACTCCTCACTAATGACCATGCTTTGCACGTTCAGACAGCCTTGTGAAACATCTCCCCCCTTTCCTCAAATACTTGTCGTGTCCCAGTCCAGTGTATATAAATAGCCGACCAGCTGTTCCGTTACCTCACGGAATCAACAGCAACAAAAATCTCATCCAACTCAACATATGGTCAGACATAATCAGATATCCACAATTGCCCTCGCAAGGATACAATATGGACCGGGTACCAAGCTGACAGAAATCAGTCTCAGCTGAAATTCCCGCTTGTAATACCACAAAAATACACACATACACACATCTGGGACCGACATGACGCTTTTCACACAGGTCTGCTGAATAGGTGCTCACAAACATTAAACACAATATTTAAAACCTACGATAGAGCTGATTACTCTTCGTCACAAATTACATTGCTCCAATCGGCAATAGTCACACTGAATCTGATCAATAATAAATCTTAAACAATTTTAATTACCCTCCAATCTACTGTATAATTACATTAATTCAGTCCTACTTCTGAAACACAACAGATCTCCGAGAGACGTTTTTAACCGCATTGCGTAACATATGCAAACACGGCCGTTCACATAGCTACGTTAGTTAACACAATACAAAAACAAGAACCTTCCACTAACTACATTCGTGCGAGCTGCTTCCATACAAAAGTGTGTCAGACCAAAACTAAGTATACTACGTTAATCACACAAGCAATGTATTTACAAAAATATGTCCCATAAACCATAAGTTAATTTATCAAATAATAAAGAATATTATTTTGTACTCATCTCTCTTGTAGTCACCCGTCAAAGAACGTCTGCTGCCATTTCCCAACTGAATGGTTCTATCTCATCTCAGCCATCTGGACGGAGTGTTGAGAATTCCAAACTTCCTCTGTAGTCGTCGGTGTCATCTCTGGCGCTGCTTCAAAAATTAGATAATTATACACTTGATATCTGACTACTAAATTCGCTGTTCAGGTACTACTTTCCCTGTCACAGTTCGTTGGCGAATTATCGACGATACTGCCCCTACAATATAGTACTGTGACTATCTATCACTGAATTTAACACTTTACAATAATTTCTGTGTCCAAGACACACAAAATAATAATCAACCTGTGTCCACGACACACAAAATAGAAGTCGTTCTGTCCGCAGACGAACACAGTAATAAGACGACTACGCCCGTAGACGCACAGAATAATAGTCTACGTCCTCAGACGAACAGAATAGAAGTCCACGTCCGTAGACGCACAGAATAGAAGTCAATGTCTTGGCTCTTCATGCCACTTATAAAAGAACTGGCCCTAGGTTTCGATGGGGGGGGGGGAATTTATGTAAAAATTTCTCGAAATAATTGTGGTACAGGAATGAAATAGATATCACTGAACTCGTAACATTGCACAGGTCAAGAATATGCTCATTAATCCTAGAATCGATCGTAGAGATTTTGTCTAGGCGATTTCCCGCGTGAATGCTAGCCGAGCGTACCCACGCTAGACCTGCCGCGTTAACTAGGCATTCTTCTCTCATTGGTTCTCACATTTTCTGTAATTTGGCGGTTCATAGCAGATCTTGGCGTCGTAGGAGTGTCCAGCCTGCTCATCAGCCACTCACATTACTGCATCATATTTCTTCTAGGCGCGAATATCACAATGAACATACCGGCAGCATGTCTCACTGCGCGTCGCTTCTATTTGAGGCGGCCCACCTGTCCTTCTGACACATCGCTATGCTATTTCCTTTCACAGCTAAAATATTTAGCCTATTGTCAACCTGCTTCAGGTATGTCCCCGCTGTCTCCAACCAATGCTTGAAATTTCCTCATCTCCGTCTGGCTACTTTCATGATGCTGGTGGAAATATTTATTAATTTGAAGAAATAAAACATAGAATCATTTATCCAACAGAGGATAAAAGGGTTCAATATATGCCTCTAACTGGAGCGGATGACCTCGCTGTATTGATTCGGGAGTATCTCAATATTTCTGGCATTCAATAATTTACCAGTTACATCTACATAATTCAACCATTATGTGCATTTCTAAATATAGATATTTGGTGGCACAACTGCTGGAGTCCAACTCTGTGAACTTGCGTGGTCAGGGGAAAGGGCAAGCGACAAGTGAAGGGCCTGTCACCAGCCCGCCGAGTAATCTAGTATTCCTGTCTATTCCAATACTGCTAACATAGGGCCGTTGCCTAAACCACTGTGGTGTTGCGAATGAGTGAGTTTGTCACCGACCAATGTACAGGGCGTCAGGGAATGTTCTCTCCGCAGCGCCTACGTGTTGTTGCAACAGGTAGCATCAGAAGTTTAGTTGGCAGCATGGTGTCCTGGACAGGGTAGCAGTACAGTGCAGCCCACACGTGTGGGCTCTGGGCTGTCAAAATCGTCAGTGTGTTTTGCAGTAAGCGAGCGTTCAGATGGATTATTGGAAGCGAGTAACAGTATAGAGGCGGTAATACAGTGAGTCCGGGGATGTACTCCGCAGCGCTTACATGCGTCCGCGAGAGCTAGCTACAGCAGTTACGTTGGTAGCACAGCTGCCGCTTGCATCATAACAAATAAACAGTAAACTTTGTACTCACCACAGCATTCATAACAGATGCTGGAACCATTCACAGTTCATCACTCTTTTTCCGTAATCAGTTTGTTTGATTCATGAACCACGGTAACTTTATAAGTGAACAACTGAAGCTTGTCTCTTACAGCTTTATGTGCTGTCGACTTGGAGATTCCTGTTTGTTGAGCTTAATTTTCGTGTTGATTTACATGGACCACGAAGCATTATATTGGAGATTTCATCAAGTTTTTCGTCTGTTAAAAGCGTAGGCCTGCATGTTCCCGGTACATCGTGAACAGAGCCAGTCACAAGAAATTTACTTACGAAAACCCGAACGGTGTCACGGTTTGGACACTTTGAATTAGGAAACCGCGCCTGAAATCTTAATTTTATATTTTCTGTAAACCGATCGCCTTCGCGAAAAACGTATTCCACCAATAAAACTCTATCTTCAGTAGTAAACATTACCGCCTGTATACGGTTGCACTCTTCCAATAATCTTATCTGAACGCTCGCTTACTGTAATACACACTGAAGACATGCATGCTCGCTCGCTTATCGCAATTCACACTGACAGCCCACACGGGAAGTCCCGCTTTGAAGGACACAGTGCAGTGCAGCCAACTTAACTCATGACTCAACCACTCACAGCTGCACGTACCCACTGCGGAGAACATTCTCGGGCGCCCTGTATTTACTACTGAAGAGAAAGCTTCTTTGGTGCAATACATTTTGCGTGAAGGCAATAGGTTTACAATAATGTAAAATAAAAATTTCAGGCCTGGTTTCCTAATTCACAGTGTCCAAAGCCGGATACCGTTCGGGATTTGATAAGTAAATTTCGTGTGACAGACTCAGTTCACGATGTATCGGGAACAGGCAGGCCTACGCTTTTAGCAGACGAAAAACTTGATGAAATCTGCGATATAATGCTGCGTAGTTCAATAAAATCAATACGCAAATTAGCTCAAGAAACAGGAATCTCTAAATGAACCGCGTATAACGCTGTAAGAGACAAGCTTCTGTTGTTCCCTTATAAATATACCACCTGTTACAAGCGGCAGCCGTGCTGCCAACGTAACTGCTGATGCTACCGCTCGCAGCAGCATGTAGGAACTGCGGAGAACATTCCCTGGCGCCCTGTATTTGGTCTGTTACTAAGCAAGGACCGGGAACCCCACACGACTGTCATCATAGGCTATATCGTCATCCATGCGATCCACATTCCTCTCAGATTCACGGAGCTGGGACCCGAGCAGTACGCCAACAGCTCATTCTCTAGATGCAACGAGTATCGGTCTCAGTCAGCAGATAAGGTTGAGACTAGGAAGATATCGAATGTTGATCTCTGAATTACCTATATCAGTTTTATAATTTTACCATGTTCGTTCAGTGATCGTTTCCTTTTCAATTAGCCTATTATTATCATTAAGGGCAAATGACCTAGATGTTACGCCGCAGTTGTTAAAAGGAACGTAAAACCAGTAACATTATTATTATCCTCGTTTCTTTCTATCTGTATTTGATTAGCATTGCAATGCATGCCGGGTATAGCTAGTGTTTTATAAAAAACAAAAGATGTAGAAGTTTTGTTAGTTAAGCAAAATTTCGATTTCTGCGCCATAGCATTTTAACTCTCTACTCTCTACTCTACTCTACATCGATATTGCTTGCACTCATCGTACACGACGTAACATCTGACAATCTCCTTGCTTATCACTGTTGTCGAGAGAATAATGCTACGAGTTCAGTCCAGTAAGATGTAGAGAGTTAAGTCACGTTCAAAGATGAGGACTCTTGGAGACTAACAAGGGTTCCAATTTCCGTGATTATTGAAACGATTACTCCCCAGTATTTTTCACATTCATTTCATAGAAATGGTGGGATGTAAAGCCACAGGACACTGGATACGATACGGATGCTTGCTCATGCCCTATCCATAGGTATCTGAAGGAATAATAATAATGTCGTTGAGCAGTATCGTTACGCATGTTGCCGTAGATTATAAACAAAAGCGTAACGTCCAGTGCCGAAGGACGTGTGGCAACACAGTAGAGAGTCGCGTGGCAGCCCAAGGAAGCAAGCAAGTTGTGTCGTGAGTGGCGGGAGATGGGAAACAGTGGCGTATTGTTGACATCCCCGCGGGAGGTAGAGCACACTGTTACAAAAGACAAATAGCCATGTCACAGTTCACTGCGAGGGAATATTTGGATATGATTCTCATTTATGTCGAAGTACTGTAGTATAGAGGATCGAACTTTTTCCCGCTCAACAAAATGAATTGTCAATAAGTGACGCTACCACCTACGCCACCAAGTTAATAAAACTGAAGTTTGCTATTTAGCAAACTGAACTATCTGCTAATTTCGCCAGCTTAGGATGCGTGGAACGATTTCCACAACTAAGGGCTCCATATCGGCGAACGATTACTGCAGTTGTGCAGAGAAATTGGAAATATCATGCCCATCCGTGACCTTGGTCACCCTAGAACACTGGTTCGTAATCGGGGGTCCGCGAAGCCTCAAAAGTGGTCCACGGGAGAAAAGGGTCCACCAGCATGTATTAAAAAAGAAGTGGCCAATAAATGGGGATTTCGAAAGCGTTGTACGTTGAACGAGGGTCGTCCGAATGTATCCGTGGCGATGACTACCTGGTTTTGAATTCAAATATCTTTAAAATAAGTGCCATTAGAATATGACACAAAATATTTTTCATAACTTATATTTAATTGTGGAAAATTAATTTTCACCAACTTTAAACAATAACAAAGTCACATTAATTAAAATTATTCAGATTTTTATTGGTTTTGTTCGATGCAAACAACCCCTTCTTGAAATTGCATACAACTGTCGTGTTGTCTGCCTGTATTAATTTATTACGTTTTTAGCGGCTGCACGGCGCGGCGCTATTCTCCGCTGTCCTCTACACCTCCCCCTGTCAAGCGTTGGAACCTGAGCTCTTTGCTGCTTCTCTCTGCCATCCTGCGCGTGCTCTGCAGTCACGTGCGCACTCGCTGTCAGTCCTGGGGACAGCAGTCGGCAACTCATTTGCTCAATCTTCTTTTGAGTCTTTCAGAGCAGTACAATTCATATCGGTACCGGTAGCTTTTGTTGTGTTTACTGATATTGCGGGATATTGTGCGTGTTTGTTTGCACTTTTCCTGTCGAAAATGGCTCCAGAGCGGAAATATGACAGTTATTATATCAAGGTCGGATTTACTGTAGACTACAGCAATTATTGAGATAAAGAAGGATATTAGGCCTCAGTGCGTGATTGGTGCTGCTGTCCTCTACAATGAAGCCTTAAGACCTGCAAAACAACAACGTCATTTAAAGACAGTTCATTCTAACTTGAGTGAACGGCCAACTGAATTCTTCGCTGGAAAATTAGGAAAAGCTGGTATAGCATATGAATCATCTGAAAAAGCTCTCGCACATTCATTTGAGGTTTCACATCGCCAAAGCAAAGAAACAGCATATTACTATTGGTGAAACCCTACTGAAGCCATGTTTGATTAAAGCAGTCAAACAAGTTTTAGGGGTTGAAGATTCTAAGAAAATTTAAGTAATTCGCGTATTGAACAATACTGTGAAGGCACGGATCGATGCAATGTCCAATGACATTGAAGATCAGATGGTTTGTGAAATTAAAAATTCTCCATATTTCAGTTTGCAGTTTGATGAAAGTACCAACGTTGCTCAATGCTGTCAGTTGCTAGTTTTTGTTCGCTATTTAGGCGACACCGATGCAAACAAGGAATAATTGCAATTGGCCCAAGAGTTTGAAACAAGATTGACACGAGATGTCATGAAAATTATTTGGGATTACTATGAATGCCATGGCATAGAGCGGAAGAGGCTGGCTGGACTTTGTACTGATGGGGCCCCTGCTATGCTAGGATCACGTTCAGGCTTGGCAACGTTGGTAAAAGAGAAGAACCCTTCAACAACGACGATGCACTGCGTATTTCATCGCCAAGCATTAGCATCAAAAACGATGCCGGAAAACTTCTCGAATACAATGAAATTGGTCACAACGATGGTAAACGTTGTTGAAAGTAGTGCGTTATGCATTAGATACTGAGCTCAAGACACTACGTTTTCATACTGAGGCTCGTTGGCTGTCAAAAGGCAATATTTTGGCAGGCTTATATGAGTTGAGAGAAGAGCTAAAACTATTTTTATTGAGACAAAAATGCAGTTTTTCCTGGAAAAATTGAGTGAAGCAACATTGTGATGCAAATCACATGTCTAGTAAATATGTTTGGTCATTAGAATCAGCTGAACCTACAACTTCAAGGTTCTGGAAATGAATAGTTTGAATATATTGGCAATATATTTGTATTTTAGGGCAAACTTCGTATGTTTTTTGTGTAAAACATTGGTCTCTGGATAGCTAAAGTTGAAGAGAAAACATTCATTCTTTCCCGTCTTTGAAAACCCTTACTGACGACGGGTACTACGCCACTATTACAGACAAGGTACGACACCACGTACTCAGTGACTTAGGCACTCTTAAAGGATGAATTTGCTCGTTATTTGCCTGAGGATTTTAGCAGTGAGACACACGCTTTAAAGAAACGGATTGTAAAGCCTATAGATCTCCCTGATAATATTCAAGACGAGGTTATTGAACTTCAATATGACAGTAAGTTCAAGGACTTGTTTGAATCAGATGTAAACCTAGAAGCGTTGTGGTTTAAAATTGCCATATCTTACCCAAGCAGCTGTGCTTTCGACAACAGGTTTGTGTGAGCAGGGATTCTCGACTTTATTGTTGATTAAAAACAACAAAGACATCGGCTAGGTGCAAGCAGTGATTTGAGTTTAGCTCTGAGTAAGAATTCCTCAGCTTGTCAAAGAAATACAGTGATGGTAGAATGTCTTCCAGAAACTGTAGATAAGGTACGCTACCGAGTGCTAGGGTAATGTCCCCCATTATTCCAGCCCAAACATATATCGATAAGCGAACCTGGTGATGGGAACGTCGCACATCATTCAGCTTGTTCGCGTCAGGGATGAGGGGCGATGAAAGTCTATGTGGTGGGTGGTTTTAACGGCCCGATGACCTTGCTGACGCCACCCTTAAAAGAGGTGTTAATGAGAGATGAAATGAATTAATATGAATGAAACTGGGCAAGGATGTGGAAGGAAGTGGCCATGACATGTCAGGAGGTACCGTCCCAGCATTTTCCTGGAGTGTATTCCACCATCACTGCTAGAGAATATTTCACTCCATACCCGACAGCCCAAGCCCTGGGCGGATGCGAATATCTACAGATAAACCCGCGGATATCCGCAACATATTTCGCCATGCGGATATAGCTTCCATGGCTGTGTGGATAGCGGATAAGCTGCGGATAGTGTTTGGAGTAAATTTGCAGTGTTCTTGAATATAATCCGAAATTGATGAATATCATTATTAATTGCTAAGACCTGAATGATTCTGACATATCATATATTTCCGTTTTGATTTTCTTCATGACAAATGTCATCTCATTCAAGTCATGCCTTTAAGTCATGCCTGACCACGCATTTTGTGATATGAAATTGTGAAGGAGTTGAATATTTTATTAGCATTGAAACAGTCGATATTTATCATGCTGGAAGTAGACAAAATGTTACAAAACGTGCCAACTCTATGACACAGTCGTAGGCGGTCGAGGGAACAAAACAGATTTTTGTAAAATAAAATAAGCATAAGCAGATCCTCGCACGGCCAGGTACAGAGAAAAAAGAGGCGTGGCTTTCGCCACGAGTTAAGATCAAGCCAGGATTGACAGAGGGGGTTGGTCATGTGACCCGAACTTGCGATTCATTTTTCGGAATTTAAACGAAGCTGTAAATAGGTAATTACAATTGTTACATTAGAAACAGAAGTTATTAGAGTACACTGAGAATAGCGAAATATTATTACGATAATTGTCATTGTTTTTGAAATTAATTTGAGGAATCCAGTACAGCAAGAGAAATTATTTTACGAAGTAGGAGTGCCAATATTTCCTTGTTTTTCGAGAGGACGCTATCGAAATCGCGAGGTGGGAGAACGCACGATTATGAGCGTGGAGATTACTTTCTTGACACTTGAAGCGATCGGCTGTGTCACAGTTGGAGTACCGAGCATAGTCCGGGTGACAGCAAATTTGACGGCAAGTTCAGCCGCTTCTTGGGTTAGGCACAATGGAAAGACGTACTATCATCATACAGAGTGCGGTCTTGTGTATTTTCGGACTACAAAAAAATCTGCTACAATTAAGAGGTGGTCTTAAAACATTTTCACGATAGTGAAGCACTATCAAGTCACGACGTTAATGATTATTTACGAGCTGTATTATTTGTGGTATATTGTTTGAACATTATTTAATCTGCTCCTGAAAAACGCTTATAGATCTCCGACAATTTTATCTACGAGGGATTATTTTTTAATTCCTTAATTTTCGAGAGATGATAGTTCCAACATTTACGAAGTATTATAAAACATTTCTACGATATCGCATATTATTTATGCAGAGCAAATATTCTACGAAGAAATTTTACCGAGATTTTTCAAATTATTACTGAAAATTAAATTCATCACCGCAGCACGAGGAACGGCATTAGTCATTAATATGAGAGTTCATATGGCAGAGTAAACATGTAGAAGGGAATACTACATTGAGAAATATGGAGAGCCTGAGAGTAACCAGATGACATTACGCCAAATAATGGAAAATTCAGGAGTAACATAAATGCCACACTACAAAATTGTAATGAGAGAGGAGAACATCTAAAACATCACTTCAAGTCTGCGCTAAGAAGAAAAGTAAAAGATGATAGAACTAGGGAAAACCCAGTACGATTCAAGAACGAAAAGACAGTTTGATTCCAGAACGAGAACCCCGTTCGAGTCCCAAACGAGACTGGAAGTGGAGGTCCGAATACGCAGTTCTAGCAGAGGAGGAGAAGGAGTTCCAATCGCTGAAAATGCCAGAGTAACGAACGGTATATCATCCGTTATTTTCTTTAACAGCAGCAGAGATCGACACAAGGTACTGTCCCCGCGCCAGCTCTGAAAACCTGGCAGGAATGTGGAGTGGAGTGAGTAAGCCAGTGATGACGTAGCACTGTACTATACTAAGCATAAGCATGGCCCGGAATTCCCTTGCTCACTCATTTGTTCCCGCTCCCATTACCTTCCCCTTACCTCATACCCCGCGTCCACAGAGCTGGCGCGGGGAAAGTAGTAGTGAACTCCAATTATATAGTTTTGCAGTAGAAATGTTGAATTTCCATGAGAAACCATTTTTCGATATTTTATTTTCGACTATTTGTAGGTTTTTGAATTTTAGGATTTCGCTTTTTCAATTTTTGGATTAGGATTTTGTTTAGATCGATGCCTTTCGTTAGGATTTTGTCGTATATTTCGGTCAATAATTATTTTAATGCTGGAGATATTTATGACTCGACATGATTAATTTTAGGAAGTAATGTAGGGACTGATCGACATTCCTAGATAAGGATTAAAAGCCAGGATTGAACTAATGTATATTAATTTTGTGAAATGATATTGATCATTTTATTTTCAGTCAGACAGTCCTTGTTTGAGTATCAGACGATAACAGCTGATCACTTGATATCACGCAGGATTATTTTAGAGTTGTGACGGAGACACGATCAAGGTTTTGTTATCTCCATTATTAATTGAATATTAAAGATTGTGTTCGTTTTAATGGAACACTTTAAGCATTATTGACTGGAACATGAGATTGCAATATATTTTAACAAGATAATTTAAGCATTTTTAGTGCAACCGTTATGAACGATAAGCAGCATGGACAAGAAATGTATTATTGTTAACTTATGATGATGAATGTTGTGAATTTTAAATTCTTTGAAGTACTGCAAGTATATGAAACATGTCTTACGTAGGAGAAAGATAGACTGCATATTTTTAATTGATGAAAGAACACATTGCTGTAACATAGAAGCACGAAAGATGGTGTTTTGAAGTGAGAATTGTATTCCAATCGGCCATGTCGACGTTGGGAATATTTGTAACTATAGTAAATTAGATGGCAGTGGCTGTTTGTGAGTATATTCGTGCAAGTTTAAATGAGAAGTTTTTTAAAACTCAACCTTGTAGAAATCAATTGTTTGACGATGTTATGGAATTATGTGAAGTTTCATTCCACATGTTTCATTGTATGGGAAAGTTGCATAATATGAAAGATGCGTTAATTTGTATTGGAGAGCGACTATAGAAGGCCATGTATCATCGGAAAACGCACGACTGAAGTAATATTGAATTGAAGCAATGGTTAATAATTATTTTTGTTATTCTATTCAACCTGAAGTCGACAATTAATCATGAGATAGGCGTTTGAACGGCCATGACTATCATGAATGAGACATAAGCAAGATCAGTATTTAAAAGTATGTAGTTCCTTCTTAATATATTACTTAGGACGAGTTATGGCAGTGAAAACTCAAATTTATGTGATGTTACGATGTGGATGTCGTATGAGCGTTGTATATAATTGTAAATAGTTTAGGTAGATTGACAATAGTATCAGATGACTATTACTCAATAAGAATAAGTGTAAATAATTTTTATTAGAGATAGGGCGGAGTTTCTACGCTGTTTGATAAAGAAACTAAATTTTATTTAGATTAGACACACCGAATTCATGTTTTACAAATTTAATTTAGGATTTTTATTCTTATTATGAACTACGGAGAGGCGATTTTGGAAATGCAGACGGCGTTTTAGAATATGGATTTAATTTATTTTATTTTTGAGAATGAAGCTTCAGTTTTAGGTTTTTTTAAATTTTTGTTTTTGCATGGAAGCATTTATTTTATTATTGTATCGTCGCTAGTTAGGGCCTAATAAACCATTGGGCACGAGGGGTTCGTTTGTTCCCTACATATTTTTATAAATTCAGAATTTTGATTTATATCAATTAGTTAGAAGTTGTACTATGGAAGTAATTCTAGGCACCCAATACCTTTTTCCACCCTATACATCCAGTAGTATAGTAGGCCTACCATAGTACAGCTGTAGACTAGTTTCCTATTTGTCCTATCTGTCAGGCATTTCTTCCAATAATTCTGCGATCCCACTCATCTTGGATACTGGCAAATATTTGAAAGAAGGGTACACTACTTTCTCCTCGAATGTCTAAATGTGTTGCTTTAATACTTTATATAATTAAAAATATTATTATAATGCCAGTAGATTCAGATAAAAGTCACGCGTTTGGGGGCGGATGCATATAACAGCCGTGCGGATGCGGATACCTGCTGTGCGGATGCGGGACGGATGCAGATAACGATTTGTTTATCCGCGCTGGGCTCTACCGACAGCACATATGGTTCTAACGTGAGGGAACATCCCGCATTACGAAGTTAGTGCGCCACCTTCTGACGACACCTATCCGAAGCGTTAGGTGGGCGCTCGTGCCCTATCGGTTGACCGACAAGAAGCCCCGATCTGAACCCCTTAAATTTCTTCTTTTGGGAGCACATGAAATCTAAGGTGTACCACTAATAGGGCCGTATTCACCATCGTCGGTAAACTCTTCCATTATCTAAGATTTCGAAAACTCGGTTAATACAATTAGGTCTATCTCAGAAAACATAAACTTCGGTATTCACCATTGCCTTTATTATGCCGGTTTTCCAAATCTCGGTTTTCGTTTCAATGTGTACTGCGTCGCTGAAATTTTCATACATATGCACTGGAAACAGTAGACTAGTGCCGCGCAAATCATATGTTTATTGTCAAAACAAGGTTCTGTTATGTAGCTTTATAGGTTAGGTGTGAGATATAGTACAGTAAATATTCCTAAATAATGTCAAGTGTTGAATCGAATCGTAGGAAGAGGTCTAATACTACACCTCAAGAGATGCAACTGCTGATAGATTTAGTGGCTGAGAATATCAGCAAAATCAAGGTTAGGTTCTATGACGGACAATATTAATAAAGTAGAAGATTTAGATAACCTAAAACGTATTATAAAATCGACATCATCGTAATCCTCAAAATATGAGGCACGTTATTTTATCACCTAGGTCGTTTCCCTGCATATTCTTTCTGATAGCCTATTCTTCGTCACTATCGTTTTCTGTAGCGTTATTATTAAGTAATCCATTCGTCTGCGCGCCATCTTGTTCTGTTGATTATCTTAGTTTTTGGCATTTTACCGGTCAACCTTTCTCCAGTAAAGTAAATAACCAGGATAATCCGTATTAACCGAGATAATTGTGTTGGTGAATAACGACATTAGAGCCGGGCAAAAAGCTCTTGAGTTCCGATCGGTCTCGTTGGACGAGAATAAAAAACGTAAATGCTGGTTCCGGAACTGGTATTACCGATAATGTGGGCTCGATAACGATTATTCTCGACATTATCGCTCTTTCTCGCTTGGGCAATATGGCGCTGCCTGAAGGCACTGAGGCTTGTTGTGTAAGGATTCAATGGAAATTGGTCATTCCGTTGACTGGAGTCTGCGAATTGGAAGAATCCACTCAACTTCAACGATATCATATTAACAGACTACCTAAGGTATATTGAGCATATCATCCTAATAACATATGGAAGGAGATTTTGATCTTCAGTCGGTATTTTTTGTTCATTAAATTTCAGCAAAACAAAATGCTATTTGACGTGTAGGCTACATATTAAGATTTTTCGTGTAGTGCCACATTCAAACACTACCGTATGTAACTTTCTCGTAATAAAACCTGAAAATTCATGCACTCGCTATATTACTGTGATGCAACTGTGTTCTGTCGTATCATTTTTGTAGTTATATACTGGTAAAGTGGTCGACATAAACAATAAAACGTAACGAAACAAAAATTAAAATCACTTCCCTTACCGAGGATCGAACCCCGGACTTTTCATTCACGAGTCCAGCGCGTAACCAATTCAGCCATTTAGATTCTTATACAACGAGGGAAAATGTTACAAACATGAAAACTTTTGCGTTGGATACCTGACACTCTTTATCTCAAATGCTCCTACTAGTTTGAATAATATTCTCTAGTCGTCGGGCATACGAAAAAATAAAGTTCACCTTCAAGAATAAGATTGATTTTATATTTCGTCATAATGGCTTTTTCATATGCTTAGGCTAAGCCACCGCCATTACAATCGCGTCCCTACGCACGTGCTCACACGTTGCATCATGGGTATAGAGCAACGATATTACCTTGTGATCGAACGAGACTTGGGAGTATCGGACGAAGTGACATTCCCGCCGTAATGAGTTGTTCTCAGTGCAACTCCCGTCGCACTATTCTCACTCAAACTGTCATATCATTGGCATTTATGGACAAATCAGTGAGGTGTTTGCACTGACATGATTAATATACCGCATGCCACAAACTGGTATTGTTTTCAAGCACAATATCAGAGTTTTTAGTAGATGAAATTAGTTGAAACTTTTCAGCGTAATATTTTCCAAGTGTATTTTCACCATCGTAGCCAATTTTTGCACTATAGTTGCCTCTAATTACAACCAGTTACAAGGTGGAGAAGAAGGTTGAAAGTATTCTTTAAAGCAAATTCCTAGTCAGTAGGGCTAAAAATTCATGAGTCATACACGTGAGATTTTCTTGTAGCTCTTCTCTGCTACGCCAATTATTTGAGTTTTATTTTACTTTAGGGGCTACAACATCGTGATCATTTTTGTGTTCTTGTGTGTGTCAACTTTGTCTAATAATCTGTGTTATTATGGTGTCTGTATTAGTGTGTGTATATTTATAACTGAAGGTAGGAGTGGTAAGGAGGTGGCAGATGCGAGCTCAATTCAATGTGATCTTCCTGGGGTGGATCACTTCATACTGCTTTAAATTTGTCAAAAATAAGAACATTCCGGAGTTATTACAGGAGGCTTTGACTTTACACTTGCAGCTGCTTGAGTGACACGTGCAGCGGCGTGAGTGAGCTTGTTTTTCCTTTAAATAGATACTTTCGATAACGCCGAGAAAAAAGGAGTTCCGGTATTATCGAGACTCCCACTCAGTACCGGTATTATCGAGACTTAAGATTCTCGTTCAGCGGAGAGACCTGGCCTTGAGTGCGCTTGGTGGGGGGGGCGATACTAGCCATGCGGAAACTTACGATCCCGATCGGAACTAGAGCAAATTTGCCCGGCTCTAAACGACATAGCTATTATCTGAGATTCTTGCAGCTATAAACCAAAATAATCAAATTACATGCGTTGGTGAATACGGCCTTAAGAGGTGGAAACCCTACAAGAGTTAACGGAACACATGTATGAAGTTGCTTACAAGATCTGTGGAAACCTCGTGGTTCAGATGCGGGCCCAAGAAGAATTTATCCACAGGAGTGAAGCTTGTATGACCGCTTATGTTGGATATTTCGAACACCTCTAGTAACATTATCCAATGTATCCCACAATCAATCTGGTATGGTGTGTCACTCACAACAATGTAGGCCTACTCTAATCGACCTAACTTTTAATTATTTTCTTGTTATTGTTAGTGTAATTCTTTAGGGTCTTTGTGACATCATGGTCATGTTAGCCCTGTGTGTTTAGGCGTGTGTAGAATTTGTCTGATAACCCGTGTCACTGTGATGTCTGTACTAGTGTGTGTATTTGTAATTGAGGTACGGAAAACCACTTCCATGATGGCTGTGGTAGGAATCGAACCCGCCTCTTCTCAGTTTTGCCTCACGAGACAGAGTGTAGCCTACCCCGTTCCAGGCATCAGCTTTGGATTTTGATTGTGATATCATTGGAACAAGCCAAGTTCCGTTTTAAATTATTGTATTGAATTGTTACATTAGGGTCGTAAAGTTTTATAATTTCCTTCTTCAAGCAACGGCCACTGCCTTCCCAATCCTAACCTCAATAACAAATACACACACGATTGTAAACACCAAAGTGACACAGGTT
Organism: Meconema thalassinum; assembly: GCA_946902985.2. Taxonomy (NCBI): domain Eukaryota; kingdom Metazoa; phylum Arthropoda; class Insecta; order Orthoptera; family Tettigoniidae; genus Meconema; species Meconema thalassinum. The sequence goes on from OX336389.2 coordinate 1,401,655,213, forward strand.
AATAGACATCAGCAACACGGAGATGTTTCAAGTCTCCAAATGAAATGGGCCTAACAAGATTTGATTGCCAGCGGTCAAGATAGGAATTATTTTTTGTTTACACGTGTCACTCTATCAGCCTGCTTGGTGGAAAGGTACAGTTGCGCGAGTAGGATATGCCTCCGCTCCAGTATTCTCAGTCATCGTCAGTGGTGACACGAGCTCCTGTGACACTTAGCTGTGCTATTGCGAGAATTGTAGCGCGCAATGCTACTTGACTTATGTGCGCACTGCAGTCCTTCATCGCAGTGTCCCCCACTTCGTCCCTCAAGACTCCTGCTGCAATGAACAACAAACCCTGGCGCAGGCACGTTTAGCGGCAATCACATTTTGAATGGCTTATTACACTTGAAATAAAGCGCAGCAAAATACCCTGCAATGGCATGATTCCATTCCCCTGTCAAGCGGAGAGTCCAAAATGTTAACAGTTTACGCATCGGCTTTTGGCCGGTCAGCCCCAGTATCACAGTCGTACAGAGGACAGTTTGGGCGTTAACTGTAAATTAAAACAGTCGCATGATCCAGCTGGACTGAACAAGCTACCGGCACGCGCTACTCAGCCACAGTGTTGCACTTCTCCAAAGACGATTTTCTCGTGAAAGGTACAAGGTACAGACACTTATATGGCACCATTTTAATCTACTCACCAGGATCTATTAGCACATATATTTTCGTCATGGGTTTCCTTCCAACCTGTATATACAGCACATACAGGGTGTGGTAAGTAATTGTTGGGTAGTTAGTACACCCCAAGACACAATAAAATAGTTTCTATAAACCCACTCCCTACAGTCGATTATTCACTTCTTACAGACTTTCCAATTTTGTCCGTAGAGTATTGGTGGCACATCCCACGTTGAGTAGCTGTCACCATGTTGGTGTATCAGCAGGGAAACAGCATTCTACATGAATCTGACCACGCAAACTACGGTGGACATTATTTACAAGCAGTGGCCGGTGATGATTGCTCAGTATTAGTGTGAGATTCAGACCCTGGAGGATAATATGTTGTTGATTCACATCGTGGTCGTGTAGCTCCGTGTAGGCCTACTAATGGTGTGTGTGATAGCTATAGTAGTGTGTGCATTTCTAATTGAGGATTTTTGGAAGAGGCGACCGAGGACTTTATTTGGGTCTCATCCCGGCATTCTCCTGCAGTAGATGTGGGAAACCAAGGAAGTTATCGCTAAATTAATGATTTTCAGTTGGTCAACACGATTGTACCCCATTGTATTGGGTGTTTCCCTAAACCATGAAAATAAAATTGTTTATATGAGATTAATAAATACACTTGGATGACGAGTTTAGTGCAATTGATGCTTAATGTGAAAACATTACGTGTTTGCTGTTAAATGGTCAGATAAGTGTGAATGATGAACTTAGCTGCTTGAGTGGCTTGAGATCCGATTGCGAGCAGCAACTCTCGTGTCTGCCTGCACAATTATCTCGTGTGCTGTCCCGGTCGCAGTATTTTCAGAAGAGCTTCTTACGTTGTTTTGGGTTGTACTATCAACCCCCTCGGTTACCTCCCGCATGTTTGGTAACCCATCGTATATATGTATTTGTAACTCTTAGGAGAACGCAGGAACAGACTTCAGACAAGCACTAAAAGAAAGAAATTAAATCTATTGGCACAACGAAACATTCTTAAAAGCCTGGTCGCTATTCGGCGACAAGCAATGGCCATTGCTACGCACGCATGCACGCACGCCATGGTGGTATACGAAAATATTTGGCACTGAACATGGAAACTAGGGAGTGGGAGAAGAGGGAGGGAACTCACTGGCACGCTCCAGTTTATGTAAGCAGCAGGTGCATTTGGGCAGGGCACAATTTATTAATATAACACTCAAACACGATCTTGATCCAGTAATGGGAAACACGCATACACAACCGGCCGTAAATATATCGACAATTCTTTGATCTCATCGAAGATGTACGTAATTAAACTGAGTTTAACAGTGTATAAAATATATTTTTAAGTAAATTGTGAAAAAAGAAACGCACACTGTTCTCTCATGGACATAATAGACCTTCAAATGGACCGCAGTGATGGGATGAACAAGTACAAGTGATTATTCGAAATACATATTCATTTGCACGACATCGCAGTCTGTGTACCCAGATACCCTTTAGTGGGGCGGCTAGTTGATTCAGTAATACTGTCAGTCATCCTTGACACATTTACCGTGTCATCCGTTTTCAACTGAAGCAAATGCTGAGATGAACCCCTTCTAATAGCCATGGGTGTTTTTTTGGAATGCACCTAGGAAGCTAGGGCACTACTAAAGCACCGGACATAATATACGGTATTGCAAACGTACCAACTAGCCTAGCCGTGGTAGATCACCATGATATTTATATCAATCTCCTAAGTGGAATTAAAACCACTAAGTGATTTCCTGTAAGTAAAACACCTCGTGGTACAATGGCTGGCATTCATGGCTATCACCCCTGAGGACCGGGTTTGATTCCTGGCTCTACCAAGAAATGCAATTCTGGTCTGAAGGCTGAAACAAGGCACACTCACACTCGTGTGGTAAAAACTGAGAAGATGTGGGAATGATTCCCACCTTAGCCATCCTACTTCTACTACACTTCTAGGGGCCGATAACATAGATGATAGGCCCCATAAAACAACAATTATCATCATCATCATCTACTTCATTGTGGTGTTTGAAGCCATATTTTCAGTGTTGCCTTAGTAAACAAGAGTTTAGTGCTTTTCAGTCGGTCAACACGAATGTACCCAAAAGAGATGGGTTATGCCCTAATCCTGAAATAAATTACATGAGATTAATAAAACACTAGGATGACCAGTTTCGATCGTCAAGCGATCATCATCAGATCCATTACACTTAGGCTACAAAATCTATGTTTGAAATACAGGTGAAAATATTTACAATATGTACAATTATTTAGTTGCAGTATTGGTACTGCAACTGTCAGTGTATGCTAAATGCAGTATATATGTAAGGTGAAATGCTAAATGGTGATAGCTATCCGGAGATTGTACTTTAGAGAGATTATATGGTTGTAAACTATGGTTAAACTATAAATTTTTTGGCTAACTAAACTCTTGATCATCTACTTCACTTCGACTTCTATTTCAGGCAAATACCGGGATGGTACCCATCTTAAGACCACGGTCGGCTCATAGCAAATCCTATCCCAATTACAGATCCGCACACCAATACAGCGGTCACAATAACACAGAATTGTCAAACATATTCCACATATATCCGAGTACATGGGGCATGTCGCAAAGCCACTAAATGAATCAACAACAACTTCTTGTGATTAAATTATGAGTAATACATTATTTACCACAGCCTCCGTGACTTAGGCGGCAGCACGCCAGCCTCTCACCGCTGGGCCCGTGGTTCAAATCCCGGTCACTCCATGTGAGACCTGTGCTGGACAAAACGGAGGCAGAAAGGTTTTTCTCCGGGTACTCCGGTTTTCCCTGTCAAAAATTACGTTCCAGCAACACTCTCCACTATCATTTCATTTCACCTGTCATTCATTTAATCATTGCTTCAGAGGAGTGCGACGGGCTTCGGCAGCTGGCACAGTTCCTATCCTCGCCGCTAGATAGGGGCTTCATTCGTTCCATTCCTTACCCGGTCGGTCGACTGGAAGCAGGCTGTGGTTTTACACATTAATTACCAAACAAAATAAATATTATTTATTTATATATTAGCCCATTTTAAATAGGCTTATGCGATCACCTTTTGTCCGTGTATGTGTGTGCGTCTGTGTGTGTGTCCTCCCCTAATAACTTCTAAACGACTGGAACGATATCAATGAAACTAGGTAAGATCATAGTACTATTTTGGCTGACCCCGACCGTGCTCTTCAAATTTTACTACGTCTCACCAATCTAACATGGCGGCTTTGCGAAATATTTCACCAGCATTCTATATCTCCGAAACTATTACTCATATTACCCTGAAATTTGGAACGGTGATAAAAGGCACTACTATAAGTAGACGTTCACCTATGTGACTCTCAAAAACCTGTTATGTACAAAACGAACATGGGGGCCAAGCGAAGTTCAAACATTTAAATAGACTTTTCTCGCGACTTAACCATCCGAACGCAGTGAAGCTTGGTACAACAAATGACTATAAAAATTGCAATACACTGATATCTAATTTAGTTCAATTGTTTATATAACCTCAAGATGGCAGCTGTGCGAAATTTGAAAATTAAGTTCTTATCTCCTGTGTTCTAATCATGATATCGAAATCAACGTTTGAATAGTGAACGTACACAATAATCCTCATCTAATAGTACAGAACTCTATGGCCTACATATATTAAAATCCAACATGGCAACCATCCGAAATATTTAGACGGTTCTCAATAGCTACAGTAATCAAATTGAAATTTTGTATGTGTATAGAGACTATAATGGTAAGTTCACCTATGGGACGTTCATTAACCTGGTGAGCACAAATCCAACATGGTGGCGACGCGAATTTTAATATTCAAAAGGACGTTTCTCGCGATTTAAACATCCGAGCGCAGTGTAACTTGGTACGGTTTATGCACATATAATTTTTAATCCACTGGCATATAATTCACTTACATTATTTTCATAACCACAAGATGGCGACTGAGCTAAATTAAAAATCTCATTTTTATTTCTTGTGTCCTAATCATGCGATTGAAGTTTGAATAAACCACCTACACAATAATCTTCATGTAATAGTACATAACTATATGGCCTATATATATAAATCCAACATGGTGACCATCCGAAATATTTAGACGGTTCTCAATATCTATTAATTTATGTCAGCAATCAAACTGAAATTTTGTATGTGTATAGAATCTATAAACACAAGTTCACCTATGGGACGTTCAATAACCTGGTGAGCACAAATCCAACTTGTTGGCGACGCGAAATTTTAATATTCAAATTGACGTTTCTCGTGATTTAACCATCCGAGCGCAGTTGAACTTGGTACGGCATATGCTTACATAAAGTTTAATCCACTGCCATCTCAGTCATTAAAATTATTCTTATAACCACAAGATGGTGGTTGAGCAAAATTTTAAATTCTCGTTTTTATTTTTTGTGTCCTAATCATGCGATTGAAGTTTGAATAAAACACCTCCACAATAATCTTTACGTTATAGTACATAACTCTAATGCCTATATTTAAAAATCCAACATGGTGACCATTCGAAATATTTAGACGGTTCTCAATATCTACGAATCTATGACAGCAATCAAACTGAAAATTTGTATGTTAATAGAGGCAATTAATAAGTAGGATATATGAAAATAGGCTATTTAGTTCTTCACTGAACTACATGTGTATTTATGTATTTTATAATCTCCAAATATCGACAAAATCTGTATGAAATAACGTCAAATCTCGGAAAAGAGGTGAATAACGCCTTTGCGACCGCTACTGCATGGCCCTAATTTGGCCGGGGAATTCACACTGGCCACGGGCACAGAGCGGGTGTCCTTGTGCCCAGCCCTGGCCTGGACCATTCTTATATACAGGGTGTATCTTAATTATACCGACAAAAAAAGCAGGGGCGCTCTGCGTGTTATGTAAAAGACGATGCCGCAATCGGATTGGCGGAGAAAATGTTTCCCTCCGAGAAAATGAGGTTACTTTGTTACTTCCGGGTGCGCGATTCAAATCTACGAACTCGCCGTAATTGCTGAGCCAGAGAGCAAGCCGCTGGTCACCGCTGTGCTTCAAGCAAGGGAAGGGAGTGTGATAGAAGGTGAGAGGGATATGCTGGCGGGCATGCGCAAGTTTCCTCGTTCGCCTCGGCTTGCCGCATGCCCGCCAGCATATCTCTGTCTCCTTCTATCACACTCCCTTCCCTTGCCTGAAGCACAGCAGTGGCCAGCGGCTTGCTGCCTGGCTCAGCAAATACGGTGAGTTCGTAGATTTGAATCGCACGCCCGGAAGTAACAAAGTAACCTCATTTTCTCGGAGGGAAAAATTTTCTCCGCCAATCCGATTGCGGCATCGTCTTTTGCATAACACGCAGAGCGTCCCTGATTTTTTTGTCGGTATAATTAAGATACACCCTGTATATGTTAAAAATGAATAGTTTCACAAATGTGCAGTATGTGCAGCATTACTGTGATACTGTAACTGACGATATAAAATGAACCAGACATTGGTCATTACCTGCCTTGTGAGGTATAGAAACCAAGTATTTCGTTCAATTAACAATATAAAGACCAAAAAGCTTGTAGTTTTACGTGACCGTTAATCATGCGATCATGATCCACGGGACCTCCTTTTTACGTGGAATCCAAATCACGGGACCTGGCATTTCGCTTCGAAAATCACACATGAATTGACCGGGAATTGAACCCGGTCCACCTTGGTGAGAGGCCAATAGCTTATCGCTGCCCCACCACGCCCGTAATATAAAGACCGAGGATTGATTTAAATTTTCGTACGTAAATCCAGATCATACGCAACTATCACGTATGTGATTCTGCTAGGAAATCGTAATTAAAAATTATATGACAATGAAGTACTATCAATGTGTATCAATTATTTTCTATTAGGAGAAGCTTTCCAGCCGGTCAGCACTAGTGTACCCAATTAGTAGATGAAATGTTTTTCATACTTCAGGCACTAAGAAATTAGCTGTAAACCTCACCCACACACTCCTATTGACCGACTGAAAAGCTTACGCCCGTTGCTCACGGTAAAATGTTCCTTAAAATTTATTTTACAACTAATTTTATAAAAATTTGACGAAAGCAAGCTGTGTTGTTCACGGTAAAATTATTTCATAAAATCCGTGGATGTATCAGGATTGCCATCTACCGATAAACTTCTGAACCAAGAATCAGCTGTTCAACACACATTGGTTTGAGAGTATGGCTCCAACAAACAAAGCAAAAATTGCAAAAATTGTTGCTTTAGCTACAATTATATGTCGTACAGTGGTAAAAAGGAAGAAAAGAAATGCTAGGAAGTCCTGGACTCGGGAATGGATAAAAAGAAGAGAAGAGTAGAGGAATGCTGTCCTTGGTCGAAAATGAATTGAGGTTAGAAGGTCAGAATTCATATAGGAATTTTCTAAGAATGGAGGAAAGCAGTTTTAAAAAACTCCCTAGATCTTGTTGGTCCTAAAATTATTCTACGGGACACTAACATGACGCAAGCCATTTCTCCTGAAATGAGACTGCAAGTGACTTCGAAGACCGTTTATCTTCGCCTTCACATCAGCCTGGCTTGTGTCCGGTCGAATTTGTGAAACATATTCGGCGATTGAGATTTCTGCCTCCCTTCTTTCACTTCTACTGTGGTAGCCTATATGGGCGTTTTAACCTCATACAAACACTGATATTTCTGGTACCGGTACTCGTCCAGTAAAACACTAACAGCTTCCTTATTCCAGCCGGAGCCTGCCATTATCGAAGTGTTTGTTTACAAGCGAGCTTCACAATCTTCTCACCACGTGGCGCCAGCATCAACTTCATGTCAGCTTCTCTGATTGGTTCGTTTCGTAAAATTAATTTTACGGTATTGAACATGTCCTATTTTATGGAAAGTTTTATCAAAGGTTTTATAAAACTTGAATTTGACCGTGAGCAACAGAAATTTTATAAAATTAAATTATTGTACAATAAATTTGAAGGAAAATTTTACCGTGAGCAACGGGCATTATACTAACAGATTACTCAGGCAACACTGTTTTTTGTGTGTAATATTTCAATGTCAATTATTTTCTCCACTCAGGGACAGGTCTCTGTTTTCAGAGCAATGAACGATTGAGGCTACGAGGTTTGCTACATTCATGTCGTGTATAATGTTGACATTACGCCTGCTACAACATTTTGCCATTAGCCGTGGCTGTGCCACGATTGTTCCCGACTCCAGGTGTGTCAGTGTTACGCCATTCTTCAGCTCTGCTTTATTCAGTACCTCGCTGCATGGGTATTTTTAGCAGAGATTTAATTTGGTATCAAATCATCGATCTTCCTGTTCAAGTTCAGACAAATTTATCACGATGAATTCATGTTGAAGGTGAAACCGTAGTGCAGAAGAATTGTAATAAAATGTTACCATACAAGATGTACAGCCATGGTGGCATTCTAACTAATAACGCATCAGTCTCTATTTATGTTCTGCGTTCCTACGCTAATAATTTGTGGCACAAATTGAAGATGTGGTTTACATGCTCATGGAAAGAGATAATATTCATTAACATGTATGATGTTTATGAATTAAAACATCGTACATTAACTAAGCCTAAGTGAGCAGGATCTGATGATGAACGCTTGACGATCAAAACATGTCATCCAATTAAGTACTCCCCATTTTTGTACACAAAAGCGTGTTCTTTTTTGATAAATACCTTATGAATTATTTATTTCAGGTTAGGGTATATATTATTATTGGTATTCTGCCCGAAGTCAGGTCCGTGCCTCCGAAGAGGCTATCCTAAGCCGGAGTTTACGTGGGTAGGGTGGCCAGGGCCTTTCCCCTCCTCCTATCCTCGCCAACAGCGCGTGGTCCCACTGAACCATTGGATCCGGTGTTTCAACATGGCCAGACCGTTGGCTTTAGGGTATATAAACACTTGTTTTCTCGGCTAATGTATAAGGTGCATTCAAAAAGTAACGAGCCGGAAGCTGGAATGCGTATACCGGTGACTACATCGGCTAATCGTGGCGTGCGTAACGAGGTGTGCTTCCGACCAGAGCGTGGAAGGTCACAGCCAGTCGCTAGAGGGCACGCGTGCACGTCACGTGACGATACAAAGCGAGCAGCAGCATGCATCAATCGTTCAACGTTGTCAGTTGCATTGCAAACAGTGACATGGAGGCGTCAACCGAAGAGCAAAGAGGTGTTGTTCGGTTTCTGACGGCGGAAGGAGTAAGGGGAACGGACATTCATCGCCGAATGTCACAAGTGTACGGCGAACACTGCATGTCCTTTTCAAGGGTCAAGGCGTGGCACAAGCGCTTCAGGGAAGGACGAGTGTCGTTAGCCGATGATGCCTTGTCTGGGGCACCCCCCCTGCATTACCGGTGACAACGTCCAGCTGGTTGATGCACTCATTACCCAGGACCGCTGAGTGACAGTGAACGCCATAGCCGCCATGGTCGCTCCACGACAATGCACGACATCATACGGCCAACACAGTCGTGGCATTCCTGCAGAAATTCAAATGGGAGGTTCTCGGCCACCCTCCATACAGTCCAGACCTCTCTCCCTGTGATTACGCCATGTTTGGTCCCCTGAAAAGGACTCTGTGGGGCCAACGATTCACCTCGGATGCCGACGTCCAGCTGTACGTGCGGAACTGGTTCACATCGCTGCCCAGGGAATTTTATGAGACAGCCATTCACCGCCTCGTGTCACAGTGGAACAAGTGCCTCAACAGCCAGGGCCAATACTTCTAACAAACAGGTACTGGTTTCTGTAATTATGCCTCCGGCTCGTTACTTTTTGGACGCACCTTATAACTGGGCACAACTTGTGTTCAGCGCCTGGAAAGTGGAAAGTTCTCTTTAATAGAACTAGGCATCACTGAAAAATGACACTAGAAGATGTTGTTCTTGTTGTATTCATTTTGAGAGCTTGGACATAGTGAACATTAAGCTTTGTGTACACGGGAATACGTAGAATTTGACGGACAGTTTGTCATTGTTTTAAGGGGCGGAACAGCGTGGCATCTACTCCTACTTTGTCTGATAATCTGTGTTAGTGTGTTGTCTGTAGTATTACCCTTTCACCAATTGATTGCCGGCGGTCGAGATGGGTACTATTCTTTGTTTACTTGTGTCACACGTCACTATGCTTTGCTGACAGGTACAGTTGCGCGAGTAGGATATGACTCAGCTGCAGCAGCTGTCCATGGTGACATGACGCTTATCTGCGCTTCTAAGACAGGTAGCGCACGCAATGCTGCTTGACTTATGTGCAACTTGCACTGTGTCATCACTGTGTCCTTCTCCTTACCCCGCGGGGTTCCTGCAACAATAATCAACAAACGGTGGCGCAGCCAGGCTCAGCGGCAATCAAATATTAAACGGGTAATAGCGTGTGTATTTGTAATTCAGGTGAGTAGTAGGAAGGCAGCAACCGTGGTCTCATGTTAGGAACCATCCCAGAATTTGCATGCAGAAGGAATGGGAGAAACCAAGGTTTCAAGTACGATGTTTTTTTCGTCGTGTGGCCTCCTCAGAGGCCGAGTGCAGGTCTTTCTATTCGATGCCCGTGGGCGACCTGCGCGTCGGGATGAGAGATGGAATGGATGAAGATGAATGAAACTGGGCAAGGATGTGGAAGGAATCGGCCGTGGCCTATCAGAAGGTACCGTCCCAGCATTTGCCTGGTGTTGAAAATGGGAAACTACGGAAAACCATTTCAAGGATGGCCGACGGTGGGGCTCGAACCCACGCGTCTACCGAGTCAGCAGAGAGCTTGGTCCCATGACCTAACGCTGCGCTTTAGCCAGCTGAGCCACTGCTGTCGGTTCAAGTACGGTGCGTTTACTTGATGTTACATTTAATTTCCATTTAGTAAGTCAATTAGGTTTGCATGTAGAAACCAGTTAGGCAGTACAGAGCTTTCAACGACCACCATGACGTTCAAAATCTCCATTTTAATTATTTGAATATTCCACCAGCCATCATTAAGTTCAAGTTATTGATCTGAACAGTCAAGAGACATATACTCATTAAGAAATGCACTTCACTGGTGATTTGAAGAATACGCAGTACATCCCTACTTAGAATACGATTAAGGGACGTTAATGTATCTCTTTAAAACTAAAGCCCCTGCTTATCTGGGGCGGGTGGTCGTTCTGGCAAAGCGCCGACACTTCGTGGACCCAGTCCAACGGCAGCATCCGAACTGAGCCCGAGCCAATGTGTCCGGGCGTGGGAGGTAGGCAAAAATTCATCCCATATTAAATCTACTCTGATTGCCTGCTCACTGTAACAAATTTGCCGCGAGCAGATTAGAATAATCATTCACAGAACTCGAACTTCGTTAGTAACGATGTGAGACATTTGCTTTCTTGTTGATTTTCACAACCAGTTTGTCTTCTCTTTGCTCCTACTGATTTATATAATTAACTTACAACTTCCTGTCTTAAAAATCAAACACTAATAGGGCCCAACCTCAATCAAATGCATCCCTTGGTACCGTATATCACAAATAATTTTCAACAAATTTTCTTGCAATCGCGTTGGGGTCGATAACCTAGATGTTAGGCCCCTTAAAACAACAAATATCATTATCATCATCATCTTGCAATCGCCACTGAAACGACCTTCATAGCTGCAGGAGGATGATCTTATAATCATAACAATAATAATAATAATAATAATTATTATTATTATTATAACTAGTGGGCCCGTGCGAGAACTCTCGCATATGTATAAACCACCCAACTGGCTTTACTGTTATGCGGGTTCCTAAAAATTTGTTATTTGTTTAAGCGCACTTTAAAAAAATGTGGGTTGTATGCGCGGCTTGTGTGTACAGACTACCCGCCCGGCCCTCATGCTATGCGGGCTGGGCGCGACACACTTCAGGCTGGGGCTACCATCTTGTTCATTTGTTTAAAAGCACTTTATAAACAAAACAAAATATTTCCGTTGACTTTTCAAGAAATGCAAGATTTTTCCTGTACTATTGAGACGATTTGGAAGAATTTTGTACAAACTCCATCTGGTTTAGGAGCTTGAGTTTTGTGAAACATACACCGAAGCGTATTATATATAAAGATAATAATAATAATAATAATAATAATAATAATAATAATAATGATAATTAGACGCGGAATATATTATGGATCATATAACTACAGTATATAGTCTAAATGCACTAATAAAAAGAGTTTTTATTCTATTTCTTGTCGTAAGAACAGCCTGCATAGGATATAATAATAATAATAATAATAATAATAATAATAATAATAATAATAATAATAATAATAATAATAATAATTTTATTATAATCATAATATACAGTAAATTATTATTATTCTTAATATTATTATTATTATTATTATTATTATTATTGTTATATATATACTAGCATTACCTGTTGCGGCTTCGCTCGCGAAAATTGTTCAAGCACTAAACGTAGCGACGACTCACTCACCAATGCCATGATTTATTTGTAGTTCAATTTTGTAACAGCCCGCTTTATGATACGATCGAAAAGATACGTAAGAGTATTTTACTCCCTCTTGATATTATAGAAAACAGTTAAAGGCAAATTTGCTAGAATTGAATCATCGATTTGTCCTAAACACGATCAATATAGAAACAATTCTTTTATTCTCTTAAAAATAAATATATTTTTAAAATGTAGAATTTGTTATGTTGAAAGTAATACATACCTTATCAATTTAGGCTAACATCATCGATCAGCTACAGTATATTACCACTCCACTCTTACTCCTGCTTTCACATTGACTCTACGTAAAACGCGAATACAAAATATCAAAAAGACACAAATTTAGTGACTACAAAGAAAGAAAGAAAGAAAGAAAGAAAGAAAGAAAGAAAGAAAGAAGGAAAGGAAGAAAGAAAACTCAAAGAGCCCGTGAAGATGGAGTCACTATAATTAAAGGGTATGCTAGTTTCGTGCTCTGATTGTCGATCTATCAATTAATCCGTAGCAACAGCGTGTCAATTCGTATTTGTTGAAATGATTCGAGTACTGCCCATTCCAATGTCCTTTGGTTAAACAACTCGCTTGCACACAATTCTACTTAAAAATGGCGCATTTTCCACCGATGCCCATGTAGTAGCGTCAATCAACCATCTGGTGACGAACTAGGAAGTTCTCTGTATTTGTGTATACTCATTGACACAAATTTTTGTCCACATTGTCTTGTTCTATTAAAAACTAATTCAGAAACCTGCATGGGAGTGCGCACAACAACGCATCAAAGTTTCATCGTAATCGGATGAAGGGTAGGTTATAGGGATTGAAAAAACAGTCGACTTCCTAAACAACAACGAAATCAAGAATATAGGTAAAGACCCTACCAACAAATTCCAAATACAAATAAAAAGTGCGTTAAAAGAAACAGAATATATATTGACTAAAGCCGAAAAATCAAAATTAATAAACATGAATCCGAAAATACCGTCATTGAGGGGACAACCTAAAATACACAAAAAGGAGTGCCCAATGAGACCAATAATCAACTGTAGAAATGACCCTAATTACAAAATCAGCAAAGAGTTACTCAACATCTTAAAACACCGTCTTTCCAATGACAATAACAATTCTGTAGACAACACAACAGAATTAGTAACAGCTTTGAACATGCTACAAATGATACCTAGCTTGCGGCTAGTATCCTTCGATATAACTAACACGTAGGGACGACCGGGCAAAGCGGATGACCCGGGCAAAGAGACTATATGTAAAAGTTAAGGAAAATCACGACAGATGTCACTGAGTTGCTTCTGCAGGAAGCACTGCCATCTACTGGAGATATAAGAATCAGTAGTACAAAGACTACAGTGGTTGACAGTGTGAGACTAGAAGCGTTTGCAGATTTTTATAGCATTTCTTAAAATTTTATCAAGGTAGGAAGCACAATATTATTCATAGATTGGTATAACTATTTTGAAAGTGATTACATTGTGTTTTAGTATTGTTCCAACCCTCTTATTTACACACTTTGTTTGCTTTCTTGCTACACTACTTTTAAACGATCAGTCACGATTTCCACAATGGCGCACAGCTGGGCAAAGTGGTTATTTATTCACATTGCCCGTTTGGGTTAATGTTGTTGAATACTTCGTTCGCTAATTACTTAATAGCGACTAATAATGTATTATCTTGTTAGGAATACTTATCAAAGATTTTGCGTTCCCACATGGTAAAATGTTACAGAATTGGTGACGTGGTGTCTACGAAGCCACGTAAGAATGTGTCTACCTTTGAGAAGAGAACGATAAGACTGAAGGTGACGAACTGAGGCAGAATAGATGTTTAGACAGAGATGAGAAGGTATTGCAAACAAGTCTCGTTTTGCAATGAGTCCTTAGGGGTGTACAATTATCTCCCTCTCAGAGTCTGTCAGAAACCACGCCACCAGTTGAGGGTTAAATACCCTGAAATAAGTACTGAAGTATATCAACAGTAATCAGAATATTGTAATATTTGCTTACAGATGGTTTACAATTTCAAACGAAGCAGTGATCAGGGCAGCTGGTGCGAAGAAACAATGAAGCAAGCTCTGGAGGATTGTAGGAAAAGTCCTATTAACTCTGTTGCTTTAGTTATATCAGGTGACTTGTGACCGTTATAAAACCTATCGAAAAACAAAAGTGGATCTCATTTATATGCAATGTTGACTTTCTGTCAAATGTACACTTGCTTAGTATTAATAATCTCATGTCTTGAACAATGCATTCCGTTATTCACGTTGCCCACATATGAATATTCACTTTGCCCGGCTATACCGGCAAAGTGAATAATTTGACATAATTAATTAATACTGAATTCTAATTATGAATAGTTTCACAATTGATTCTGCTTTATACAGCAATTAAATGGGATGATAACAATGAACAACTACAGTAAATTGCATGTCATTGTCGTACGTAATTACATAGATACACTCATATAAAGTTAGTTTATTCACTTTGCCCGGTCTTCCCCTACACCAATATTCCAATTAATGAAGCAATTAGCACTATCGAAAAGATTTTAAATTCCAACAACTCAGAAAAGAAACTCAAGAGGTTGTGAGATTACAGAGGGTCGTTTTCAGCCAAAACGTGTTTCAATTTGACAATAAAATGTACACACAAACAGAAGGCCTAGCGATTGGGTCAGCACTAAGCGGGCTAATCGCCGACATCTTCATTTATGCACTAGAAAATGCGTTCTTAGAAAAGACTTCAACTAAGGGAATAGTAATATGGAAAAGATACGTAGGTGATGTAACCTGCATCTACGATACTGAATTAACAAGCGAAGAAACAATTCTCCAATCCATTAATAGCCTACACGACTGAATCAAATTCACTAAGGAACCCGAAACAGTTCGAAAAATAAATTATCTCGACATACCTATTGAACGTAAAGACAATGAGCTTTCATATTCCATATTCCGAAAAGCCACACAAACCTCGCATTCAATCGACAATCAGTCTAATCACCCCAGTACGCATAAATTAGCGGGGTACAATTCAATGGTGCACACGGCTTTAAACATACCCATGTCATAAGACAATTATAATAAGGAAATAAGAACCATTAAGCAAATAGCAAAGGAAAACAATTTCCCGCCAAACAAAATAGACCAAATTGTAGCCAAACATAAAAATAAAGATAAAACGACTCCAAACGACTTCAACTATGTGAATACACACCAAATCACTAATCTATTCAAAAAGCAAGGCATAAAAATAGCATTCACAACGAATAACACAACCGGCAGGCACCTGAAAAATAGTAATCTAAATAAACAAGGCCCGTATTCAAAATCAGGGGTATATTCTAATATGTGCCAAGATACTGGCTGTGAAGCTAATTACATCGGACAGAGTGGAAGAAGAGTAGATACACGTTACAATGAACATAGAAATGCGATAAAATATGGAACACATTCAGCCGTATGCGACCTATGTGAGACGCAGGACACAAATTCACTAACATTGAAACGGACCTAAAATAATTCATCACGAATCGAAAGGCAGAGCTCATGACATAAAGGAAGCAATCGAGATACACCTAGCCAGAAGAAACAACTCCAACAATCTAAATAAGCACACTTTAATTAAGAGCTCACCCCTCTTCACTCTATTAAAAAGCACACCCTGTCGGAAGCAAGACACAACTTAGCGATACAGACAAGCTAGATTAAAAAGGGGGGAAAATAGGGGTATTTTAATAGGTAAATATTATCTGGATCAGGAGTACGATGTACATTTTTCTTCAATAAACCTAAGACAGCATTCGCGGCAGTAATAAAGGTGCCGGGACATCCTCAGAGACCGGCAGCGCTTGTATAGGGCTACTAGCTTATGCGTGGCGAGGATTGATCCACGGTATTTAATAGTTGAAGACCATCCTGAATTCTATAACATACATCTTGTCTAGACTTTGCAACACACCACAAGGACACATGCACTTACTTCAGACAGCACATAGGAATTCGGGGCGGGGGGAGGGAAAACCAGTTCAACGAGATAACATTCCAATTCAGTCGCCAGTCACTGTTGCACGAGTGAAGTTGAAACTGCTCACAGCTGCAGCGCGGAAGACACCCAACCAGATACGTAGTAGCCTGTACTATACAGTACAACCATAGTTGACCATTTACAACCATATAGTCACACCAAACAGACAAATTCCGGATTTCTATCACCATTTTAGCATTTCACCTAACATCATAAACTAGCATACACTGACAAGTTGCATTACCAATACTGCAACTAAATAATTGTACATATTGTAAATATTTTTCACCTGTATTTTAAAACATAGATTTTATACCCTTAGTGTAACCGATCTGATGATGCTCGCTTGTCGATCGAAACTGGTCATCCTAGTGTATTTATTAATCTCATGGAATTTCGTTCAGGGTTAGGGTATAACCCAACTCCATTTGGGTACATTCGTGTTGACCGACTGAAAAGCACCAAACTTTTGTAATATCAGTCTCATGATTCTAGCCTAGCATGAAAGAAGTCTTTCGCTTCCCATTTTGCCTGCTGGCTGAGTCAACCACATTAATTGCAAGTTTGTAAACTCTTTAGATACAATTTCTAAATGCCTAGGATTGGATAAACTTTCTATCATGTACCATAGCAGTGTTAGAGCCTCCATGGCTTAGGCGGCAGCACGCCGGCCTCTCACCGCTGGGTTCGTGGTTCAAATCCCGGTCACTCCATGTGAGATCTGTGCTGGACAAAACGGAGGCAGACAGGTTTTTCTCCGGGTACTCCGGTTTTCCCTGTCACAATTTCATTCCAGCAACACTCTCCACTATCATTTCATTTCATCTGTCATTCATTTAATCATTGCCCCAGAGGAGTGCGACAGGCTTCGGCAGCCGGCACACTTCATACCCTCGCCGCTAGATGGGGGCTTCATTCACTCCATTCCTGACCCAGTTGGAGACTGGAAGCAGGATGTGGATTTTCATTTTCAGCATAGCAGTTTATTCACCAGAAATCGAAAACATATTGCATCTAGTTTCTAATCATTCCTTCATATTTAGTTCCTGTGTATATACCTAGAATGATTCATTGGGCAT
Organism: Meconema thalassinum; assembly: GCA_946902985.2. Classification (NCBI taxonomy): domain Eukaryota; kingdom Metazoa; phylum Arthropoda; class Insecta; order Orthoptera; family Tettigoniidae; genus Meconema; species Meconema thalassinum. The sequence continues at coordinate 1,401,672,507 of OX336389.2, forward strand.
TTTTGTGCTAAGCCTGAAAGACTCGAAATGTTAATTCAGGACACCCTTCACCTATTCTGCATGTATAAAAATCATACTCTTTTAATCACAAGCAATATCAAACACCCCATACCAGTTTAAAAAGCAAGATGAAAACATGGGCAAAATACGAGTATTTTAAACGAAACAATTTAATACGTTCATTTGATATTCTCACAACGGTTCAAGAAAAATTCAACCATTTCAAGGTAGTCAAGTTTAATTGATGAAATGCACACTACAATGTAGTAACCGTGACCCTTGTTAAGAAGTTATTGTAATACTTTCTAAACATACAAATCTACTTTTTCTTGTTAGATAAAATTGATATCGATCTAAAGGAACAGCTTTCCATTAAGCAAACTTTCTGACATCGTCTAAACATAGCGCGTTTTGGTTCTTAATTTGTATTGGTGAAGCTATTTATGTGAATGGTTCTTGTATTTTATTTTCCAACGAACTCTACTCTGAGTTGAAAGGGTGGTTTATTTTGAGAACACGATGTCATGGCAGATGTCACGTGTTACTGCTACGTTATTGTTACCACACATGAATGGAAATACTGTACGTTTAACCTTCTTCCAGTGGAAATGTGATTAGATGAACAATTCAAATAAAGTTACAACAATGGGCTAACCATGAGACTTGGAGCATTATCAGCTTCACTCTATGACCTGTATCCTGAATGTTTATTCCCTGAGGCACCAAGTATTCACGGCGACAGATGTATTAGGTTAAGAGGGAGAGAAGGTTTAATGCTGGGAAGTAACGCTTGTAGTTCATTTCTGGTACACAGCAAGGGCATATGCCACATCCAAAATTATAGCACATACTGTACACTTCCTAAATTGATTAATAAATTCTCACTATTGTTTTAAGCCGTAGGAAAAGAACTGGATTCTGAGGAAATTATCTAACTCAGTACTGTCATAGAGTCATAGCGAAGACAAAATGAAGTTCGTCTATGCGTTATGAGCCCTGCGCTGCGAGCGGGAAACATCAACCAACAGATTTCCAGAAATATTTGTGTGGCCCAAGGTAAGCGTATTTCACATTGTATACATGAATGTTGAGACTACAAAAGACGTTAAGAATGGTGATACATTAACGAGGATATACATACGATTTGTGTCATTTCCAGGTAACTTGATTGACATGCAAGACATTAATGCTGTTAACTTAAAAAAAAAAAATAACATTTATTTTATACTAGCAGTAGTGTCCGGCTTCGCCCGGTGGACTTATTTGTTTTATGGATGATAATGAATACTACTACAGAACTGGCACATGATACTTAAACCCCCGTGGCTCATAATCACAAGATTCACGGTCACGTAAAACTACAATCTTCCTTCCTTTTTTTGATACTTAAACTAACAGAAAAAATATATTTTAAATACTTTTATGTGGTGGTGGTGGTGGTGGGTGTTGTAGTGCGGGTGATAAGTAGTACAGTATAATGGACGTAACATTCAGTTCATTTTCCCGTAATTATAATAAATAAACGGCTATTATGTAACTACAGAACTGACACATGTAATTTACAAACATTTTTTTTAAATGATTAGAAAAAGGTGTAAGTGAAATAAAAGACACTGCCTAGGGCCTATATCTCATTGGCTGTTAGAAATGTAGAGACCAATAGTGTCGTCTTTAGTCGCATAGCGCCGTAGAAAAATAATAAGAACACTTTGGAAAACTTCGACTGTCCCAAGCTACTGAGGTAGCAATAGTATCGCCACATAATGCTCAACGATAAGGTTCAGAATAAATGAAGGTAAATTTGAAAGCACCAACGCTTATTGCAGCTGGTAACCTCAGTGTATTGCACCAAAACCATTGCACTTATACAGAGGCATAATATTTTCATGATGATAACTGTTTTTGGCGCCTAAGAAATCCTTCTGCACTAATTACTCCCCGTGACTGCAATTTATAAACAGTGCAAGATGCAACTATTTTCGCAATTCTGCACCAGAACACTGGTAGGGGTGACGTGATGCAGTCCGAACTGCCCGTCAACAATAGACGTATTAAAATACCCTTACAGTTACACTACTACGGACATGAAAGGTTCTAGGGCCTTAATACGTGGTTTTCAAGTTTATTTTGCCTGTTATTCTAAATGTCGAGAATGGAGAGCATTGTCCAAAATATCAAGTGGACAGTGTTAGCAGCAGGGTTTCAAAGTGTATGTAAAATTTGGTGCAATTGGGAGAAACGCTGTGGATTTGTGATAAAGGGCCTAAATGCAGGGAATGGAGTGGTCTGTCCAAAATTTAAAGTGGACAGTGACACCCGCAGGGTTCCAAAGGATAAGCATACAAAATAAGGTTCAGATCGGTGAAACGGTGTAGATTTGTGCCAAAGGACCTAAATACAGGGAATGGAGTGGTCTGTCCGAAATTTCAAGCAGACAGTGTTACTCGCCGGGTCTCAAAGGGTAAGAATGTATAATTTGGTTCAGATCTGTGAAACGGTGTTTATTTGAGCCAAAGGGCCTAAATATAGAGAATGGAGGGGTCTGTCCAAAATTTCATGCAGACAGTGTTACTCGCAGGGTTCCAAAGGGTAAGTATACAAATTGCCGTTCAGATCGGTGAAATGGTGTAGATTTGTGCCAAAGGGCCTAAATGCAGGTAATGGAGTGGTCTGTCCAACATTTCATGCAAACAATGTTACTCGCAGGGTTCCAAAGGGTAAGTATACAGCTTTTGGTTCAGATTGGTGAAGCGGTGTAGATTTTTTCCAAAGGGCCTAAATGCAGGGAACGGACTGGTCTGTCATACATTTCATGTAAACAGTGTTACTCGCAGGGTTCCAAAAGGTAAGTATACAAATTTTGGTTCAGAACGGTGAAACGGTGTAGATTTGTGCCAAAGGGCCTAAATGCAGGGAATGGACTGGTCTGTCATAAATTTCACGTAGACAGTGTTACTCGCAGGGTTCCAAAGGGGAAGTATACAAATTTTGTTTCAGTTCGGTGAAACAGTGTACGTATCACTAACCATAACCCCAGCGCATGCGGATAGAGCTGTTCGGGAGCACTTGTTCTACCGACTTACTGAACAAAAATCAATCTTGAATGTTACCTGAGAGGTGTAGCCTAGTACTACATAGCCTAAACTAATTCTCTTGAATCTGGCTATCGTATAAAAAAAGAATTTTTCGAATCGGACTGGTAGTTTCACAGATTAGCGCGTTTAAAGACACAAACACACAGACAAACTCTTCAGGTGTAATATATTAGTATAGATTAAGCGCAAAACAAATGAAAATATTCTGGAATCGTGGAGTTGTGAAAATTGTTTATTTGTTTTAATTAGAACCTTGTGACATCGCAATCTTAATTCTCGTGTCTGTATGAAATCTGTTCTGATAATCTACTGTAGTGTAGCCTATACTATCGGGGTGTATGAACTAGAGGTCTGCAACTGGCAGGGCGTCAGTGCGTGTCAAGAGTGGTTGCAGCAACACAGGTGCAGCGAGCAAGCAGTCAAGGGAGAAGTTTCGAGCTAAGGCAGCCCGTTCTGAGTTTTGTTGTGTTGGAAGCCATATTTCAGTGTTCCCGTAGTAATCGAAATGAATGCTTTTCATTTGGTGAACACGACTGTACCCAATTGTAATGTGTGTTCCCTAAACATTAAAAAATTGTATGATATTAAGGGGAGTCGTAAAGCCCTATATTTCCAATGTTAAAATGACAATATAAATGCCCCGTTTTCTCAGCATCTATTAGATATATCAATGTATACTTTTTACAGACTGTTTATTCGTTCTTCCTCAGTGCACTGATCCTCATTCATGTGGAAAACTTTCATAGAATATTTTAAATATTTTTTTCAGTGGACCTCTAAATTTTTCATTAAATATTTGGAGTTTTTTTTTGAAACCTATCTACTTGAGCAATTTGAATCTTCGAGGATCCACAGTATCAGTGTGCAATATTCGTTATATAGATAAATAATTATGGAGATACCACCAGTAGTTCCTGAGACAACGGGGCATTTATTTGGAAAAATGTTATTTTGAGAAAATCGATTTTAAAGTAAGAGTTCCATATAAACTAGCAGACATCATAAATTATTCACTTCAAAATCCTCCTGGTTGGTAATCATCATCATCTCCATATTCATCACCTACTGCTTCTCTCCTTCTTTTGGATCTGGCCTGTTTGGTCATGTTTGTTGCAGCAATTTCCGCCTTCATAATTCGCTCTCTGTCCAACGCCCTGACACTGTTTATAGTATTGAAACCTGCTGGCAAACCAAGATCTTCCAATACTTGTAGTCTTGCAGTATGTCCATCATTAAATGTAAGAACTGCATCATACACACCCAACTGCAGTGTTGGCATACCAACAAATACATTTTTGGGGATTCTAGACCATACAATGTTATTGAAATATTCATTTGTGTTTTGAGTTTTTCCCTTCAAACACTTCTTTAGTAACTCCGGGTGGGCTAGATCCTTAAACACAGGCTTGATGGCAAACATAACAGCCTTTGCTATTGCATTTTTGTGTGTAAATGTACCCAATGTACCAGCTTCTTTGGCCTTCAAGTATTTACACCAGTTCTGGGAACAAAAGTTGTGAATCGGCTCAGAATCTGTGGAGACTTTATGAAAATAAATAGCCCAAACTGATTTCTTCATGCCATCCAAATTATCTGAGTTGCTCCTGATAGCCATGCCATAATAGCTTGTGAGCTCATCAATGGTTTTGTCTGTCAGTCGACGATTGATGGTCAAACCATCGGATAGAATGGTTTTGCCAAGCTGTTGTCGCAAGTTCCTCAAACGTCTGCCCATCCTCATTTGAACGTGATTGATACATTCTAATTTTGTAATTGTCAAATCACCATAAGGCATGCTCTCTGACACTGTCTTATAAGTTTTGGAGTCACCATCTCCAAGTAATTGCACATAGCGAACACCCCGCTCTTCTTCAGAACGCTGAAATATTTTTAGTGCGGAAGCAACTTCCATGCCACCACTTGTTCCTTCGTAGTTCTTGGTGTATGATTCCTTGTGTTTCAATATCTTTGTATTGTCTTTGCCAGCTTGAACACAACCCTGACAGTATTTGGCCATAGGCACTACTTCCAGAACTTTACCATTGTCAATGCCAATAGCAGAAGCACAGGAATTTTTCGACTGAAAACCCCTCCTTTGCCAAGACCCATAGTAAAATATAGCTAAGTCAGTACTGTTATCATTTTCTACTACAGATTCACTCGTAGCAACCTTCATTGAGTCTTCAGCAAACTTCTTTACACTTTTCCCTACCACTGATGTGTAACGAATAACATTAGTTGGTGGGTTGGGAAGATTTAGCACACCACACAACACTTTGCCAGCTAAGAAACCCTTTCCTCTACATCTGAGTGCATAAAATAACCTCAAATTATTTTCAAACAGCTGGGTTTTCTCTGTTTCCTCAGATGTATAAAAACTCTTCATGCATTTACAATTGGTTCAGTTTATTGAAAGGTTAGTTACCCGTCCATCTTGTTTTGAAGCATTTTCACAGAGTTTCACTTTCCCCCTACAAATATTACAACTAACAGTGTCACTCAACACTGAATTCAAAATATTAAAACTAATTAATATGTTAATATTTGTTTTATCTTCATTGATGTCAATATACTTTTCTCCTATGTTATACAGTTTCCTTTTAGAAGCACTGGGTGGAGATTGAATATTTTCACTAGAATTGTTCAACATAACATTTTCACCTTGTTCAGCATCTACATCATGCTGTATCCATGGATACGTTCTATAATGCTGATTGCCTTTGTTCTTTCTCTTTCTAAACACACCTCTAGGCTTTGTCATTGTGAAAAAAAAAACACAAAATGAGGAGCACAATATGCAAAAATAGAAATAAATCAAAGATATTACCACTTGTTTACATTCAAACACATGATAACTGCTCAAAGCCGACGCCATATTGAATTAACAGAATAATCAACTGATGTATCAGAATTTCCCTAAAAATGTAAGCCAAACCACAGCCTTCTAGACCAAATAGTTCCTGAGATATGCGGTTTATAAAAACTTGCAAGATTTTTTGAAGAAAAATTACGATTACAGTAATATATATATAAAGGAATTAAAATAGCAAATATTAGACTATTATGATAAAACACATACCAAATTAATCAGAATGAATCATATATTATTAATGTGTAAAAAGTGAAAATGTCAAAATTAACCGATTTGGACCTTTACGACTCCCGTTAATAAAAACAAGAAGTTCCGTGACGAGCTAAACAGCCTACTTTTCTTAAGATTTAAGATTCATGCCAATGATTAATCTATATGGATCTATCTAGAATAATGACGAAATTAAGTTGGTAATATCGAAATTTCTAATTACTGTAGTTCGAAATACTGTATACCTGGCATAATGTATCCTTATAGAGAACTAGAGTTGGCAGCCCTGGTGACTGAATATATTCTTAGTTCCATCTATTAGGGTACAGAATTCAAAATTTGGGTGAAGTCCAATGGATAGCATGGACGTTACATGCACTTAAACATTGGATCTAACAGCGCCCGTAAAATCATGTTGGCAACAATGACATACATGTATTGGTCGGAAATAATCTGAAACAATATGATCTATTGTTGTGTCAATTTTGAATGAAATCCATTAGTTAGTATAGAAGTTACATGCATTTTAAAATTGGACCTATCAGCAGGCTTAGAATCATGTTGGCAGCACTGGCGTAGGCCTATATTAGTTACTCAAAATTAATCTAGAATGCCAGGTACTATACGTGTGCAATGTTTAGAGCTATTGGCTTGCATACTTTCTGATATATTGATATTAGGGTAACAAAAATAGAGACAGTATTTATTAACAGTTGGCAGCCCTGGTTACTCTTACGAATCGGCATAGTCATATCTGTTATGGTACATATAGCACATACGAAATTTGGTTGAAGTCCAAATGATAGTATGGAAGTTGCATGTATTTAAAGTTGGACCTCTCAGCAGGCTTAGAATCATGTTGGTAGCGCTGACGTATATAAGTTACTCCAAATTAATATAGAATGTCAGGTACTATACAAGTGCATAGTATAAAGCTGTCGGCTTGCATACTTTCTGATATATGGGTATTTGGATTAAAAAAATTGAAAGCATTTATTAACAGTTGGCAGCTCTGGTTGGTCTTAAGAATACGCTCATTCATATCTGTTTATGTACACATAGCACATACGAAATTTGGCTGAAATCTAATTGAAAGTGTAGAAGTTATATGCATTTAAAATTTGGACTTATCAGCAGGCTTATAATCATTTTGGCAACACTGCCATGTATGTCCTCCTGGAAATTAAACTGCAATATTATTATCTATGCGTGTGCCAATTTTGAAATAGCTCCCATTCATACCTTCCAAGATATCCAACATGGAGCTCAAATTTCAATTGCGATTTTTCAGCAGTTGGTAGCACTGATATCATTTTCAAATATGGCCGTGAGATATTCAGGAATAGATCTTTACTCCTACCAAATTTTGTTTCGATTGCTGCAGCCGTTTAGGAGTTGATAGGGGGGGACACACACACACAGCCAGACAGAAGGACAGACAGACAGACAGAAGGACAGACAGACAGACATTTGCCCGATCTCATAAGTCTACTTTTTCCTCATTTTTGCAAAATGTGAAAAGTAGGCTAAAATTACTTGGATGATCAGATGGGGGATCCGTTCTCCAGCAACTGCTTACACTTCCACTGGCTACACTGAATTGGATCCAATTAGCTAACTTCATATTCAATTCCAAACGGACCATTCACTAACAATCAGAGATATCTCGCTAAAGAAGCAAATGTGAAGGTCAAGAACCACTAGCAATACATTAACAGAAAATCACATATAACTAACAAATCTTGACAAGTTTATAATCACTGCTGTAACTAAATAAGTGTAAGCTACATACTGTAAATACACCCTCTGTCTGAAAAGTACGGTGAATGGGTCTGTATTACGAACGGATTGTTGGTTTACCTGAACCAGCCGTTACTATTCTTCGAAGTAATCCCCGTGGATGGTTATGCACTTCTTAGAATGGCTGTACAAGTCCTGGCATCGTCTTCCTGAGGGATAGCCTTCATTTGGGTCGTCACATTACGTTGGATGTCAAAAATGTCCTCGGGTATTACTTCGGAGGATAGTAACGGCTGTTTCAGGTAAGGGCCAGAGCTTCTGGGCTTTTCAGCGACGCTGGACCCCGATATTCCATACTTTGACGCTTGCCTTCGAGGTCGTACCTCAGGCACCAGGTCTCGACACCCGTGACGATGGTTTTCAGGACCATTCCATTCCACGGAACATTCACCCTTCTCACTGCCACCCGTCGAACAGGTCTGCACGTTAGGTTGCATAAATTCACCCTTCTCACTGCCGCCCGTCTATCAGGTGTGCAAGGCAGGTTGCATAAATTCACGCTCCTCTCTTGCTTTCAATTCAGAGTTTTGACGCCCCAAACTGACGGCTTTTCCTAAAGAAGACTATGCCAGGAGTTTCCAGAACTTGTTCAGTCGTTCTCAGAAGTGCATAACCATCCTCGGGGATTACTTCGAAGGACAGTAATGGCTGTTTCAGGTAAGCCAACAATCCGTTCGTAATATAGTCCCATTCACTGAACTTTTCAGACAGAGGGTGTTCCATCACCCAGATACTTGTAGACACAGACGTAATAGCCTAAGTATAAATTGCCTGTTTTTTTTAGCGTATGGCTTTTAGTGCCAGGAAAGTCCGAGGACATGTTCGGCTCGCCAGTTTTGTAGCTGCTTCGAGACGGACACCCAACGGGTGAGCTACAAGTACCGTTGTGGAGGAAAGTGGTAATGGAAGGACGAGGAGTTGGAAGGTAGCGGCTGTGGCCTATAGTTAGGGACCAACCCAGGCATTTACCTGGAAGGAAGATGGGAAACCACAGAAGACCATCTTCAAGGTTGCCGGCGGGGGGATTCGAACCTCCTCGCCTCCCGGATGTGAGCGACTGCCAGCAGTCATGCCGTAACGACCTCGGCTAACTCTCCCGGTAATGGCCTGATGATGATCGCTTAACTCGAAACTTGTCGTAGAAGTGAATTTATTTATTAGCGTCATGTATTACCGTATTATTATTATTATTATTATTTTTGTTTAGAGAAACACCCATACAGTTGGGTACAATCACGTTGACTGAAAAGCATTCATTTCGATCCGTTCTGAGCTTTAAAAGTTTGAGGATTACTCAATTCAAATTCTGTTGTTGTTGATTGATTTAGGGGCTTTGTGACATAGTGGTCACGTAGCCCCGTGTACTTGTGTGTTTGTAATTTGTGTAGGCTATCTCATTTCTCTTATATCATTATCTGAAGTCTATATACCTCAAATGTGGACAAACAAATGCACTTTGTTCACAATGTTTCACATGAAGGCGTATCGAGCTACGCGGGCAAGTACTTGGAGCGTCCGAATCAGGGATACATACCGTATTACGTCAACGAGCGAGGTGGGCGGGATGTATTACCTAATTTGCTGAACACTGGTAAGCACTAAATTATGTACTGTACTTGTAAACGCGGCATAGGGCTGCGATTTAAAAACACGAGGTCGTGCCCTTGATTAATGTATCATCTAGGAAATCAACTTCAGTTGAAGGAAGAACTATATAAAAATACTTCAAAAATGGTGAAGGGGATTTGAATCCACATTCATAATTGTTATCACGAGGCTGGGTGCACATTACATTCCCACCCTCATAACTGATATAAAAGCATCCACTTGAGCCTTCTTAACTTAATAGGAAACAAGAAGTTCCTTGACGAACTAAAGAGCATACTTTTCTTGAAATTTAAGATTCTTGCCAATCTATATAGACCTATCTAGAATAATGACGAAATTAAGTTGATAATATCGAAATTCCCAATTAGTTCGAAATATACCTTATATAATGTAGCCTAATAGAGCAGTACAGTTAGCAGGGTGACTGAATATAGGCTATTGTTAGTTGCATCTCTTAAGGTACAGAACACAAAATTTGGTTGAAGTCCAATGGATACCATGCACGTTACATGCAGTTAGACCTTGGATTTATCAGCGCGCATAAAATTATGTTGGCAACAATGTCATGCATGTGTTGGTCAGAAATAATCTGAAATATTATGATCTCGTGTTGTACCAATTTTGGATGAAATCCATTTGTTAGTATAGAAGTAACATGTATTTTAAAATTGGACCTATCAGCAGGCTTAGAATCATGTTGGCAGCACTGGCGTAGGCCTATATTAGTTACTCCAAATTAATCTAGAATGCCAGGTACTATACGTGTGCAAAGCTATTGGCTTGCAAACTTTCTGATATATTGATATTAGGGTAACAAAAATAGAGACAGTATTTATTAACAGTTGGCAGCCCTGGTTACTCTTAAGAATCGGCATAGTCATATCTGTTATGGTACACAGGTCTACGAAGAAATAGACGAAATTCTGAGGTATATCAAGGGTGATGAAAATGTTATAGTAATGGGAGATTGGAATGCTGTGGTAGGAAAAGGGAGAGAAGGGAAGATAGTAGGAGATTTCGGATTAGGTGAAAGGAATGATCGAGGAAGCAGGCTGGTAGAATTCTGCACCGAGCATGAATTGGTCATAGCTAACACCTTATTCAATAACCACAATAGAAGAATATACACATGGATGAGACCAGGAGATACAGGGCGTTACCAAATCGACTTCATTATGGTCAAGCAGAGGTTTCGAAACCAGATTTTGGATTGTAAAACATATCCTGGTGCTGACATAAACTCTGATCACAATCTGGTTGTAATGAAATGCAGATTAAAGTTGAAGAAACTGAAGAAAAGTCAAAAGCCAAAAAGGTGGGCAATAGACAGACTGAAAGAGAAGGATGTAAACGAAAGATTCAAGAAGAGTATAAAGGAAGGACTAATGAAAAACCCTAAACAAACTTCAATTGCAGACGAATGGGCACTTTTGAAGAATGAAATAACAAAATCCGCAGAAGAAAACATTGGTAGGAAAGAAAGAATAGGTAGAAAACCGTGGATCACTCAGGATATACTAGAATTGATGGATGAAAGGCGGAAACACAAGAATCTAAGAGATGAAAAGGGGAAAGCAGAATACAGACGTCTGAGAAATGAGGTTAACAAGAAGTGCAAGGAAGCGAAAGAAGAATGGTTGAAAGAGAAATGTGCAGGTATAGAAAATTGTCTGAAATTAGGAAAAGTAGACACAGCTTATCGAAGGATTAAGAATACTTTTGGGGAAAAGAAGACTAAGTGCTGTAATATTAAGGACACAAATGGAAAGCCTCTAACAGATAGGGATGAAAAGGTTGAGAGATGGAAAGCTTACATAGAGAGTTTGTATAAGGGAAAGGAGATTGAGAATCATGTAATGGAAAGGGAGGAGGAAATTGATGAGGATGCGAAAGGAGATTTAATATTGAGATCAGAATTTGATAGAGCTTTGGAAGACTTAAGCAGGAACAAAGCACCAGGCATAGATGATATACCGATTGAGTTGCTACGCTGCATAGGAGATGAAGGTCTGATCAGGTTATTTCACTTGGTGTGTAGGATTTATGAGACAGGTGAGGTACCCCCTGATTTCAAGAAGAATGTAATCATCCCTATACCAAAGAAAGTGGGAGCTGACAGATGTGAAGATTACCGTACAATCAGCTTGATTACTCATGCTTCAAAGATCCTGTCTAGAATAATTTACAAGAGGATTGAAAGCCAGATAGAAACGGAGTTGGGTGAAGACCAGTTTGGTTTCAGGAGAAATGTAGGAACAAGGGAAGCTGTACTAAGTCTTAGGCTGATTTTAGAAGGTAGAATAAGGAAAGATAAGAGAACTTTCATGGCTTTTGTAGACTTAGAAAAGGCTTTTGATAACGTTGATTGGACTAAATTGTTTGACATTTTGAAATCAATTGGAATAAAGTACAGGGATAGGAGGGTGATATACAATCTGTACAGAAACCAGACAGCAGTTATTAGAGTTGAAGGACATGAGTGAGAAGCTGGTATTCAGAAAGGTGTAAGGCAAGGCTGCAACTTATCACCCATACTTTTCAATCTTTACATTGAACAAGCAATGAAGGAAATTAGGGAAAAAATTAAAGTGGGGGTGAAGATTCAAGGAGAAATAATTTCAACTCTGAGATTTTCTGATGACATAGTCATCTTGGCCGACAAGCCTGAGGATTTGAATGAGTTTTTGAATGGTATGGACTCCGTCTTACAGAAAGAATTCATGATGAAAATTAATAAATGTAAAACAAAAATACTGGAATGCAGCCGAAATAAATCAGAAACCTCTATGGAGATCAAATTGGCTGGTGAAAAGCTGAAGGAAGTAGGAGACTTCTGTTACTTAGGAAGCAGAATAACCAGTGATGGACGAAGCAAAGAGGATATTAAAAGTAGGTTGGCTCAGGCAAAGAAAGCATTTCTACAAAAAAGGAATCTGCTGACATCGAATATAGATTTAGGTATTAGGAAGTCATTTTTGAAAGCCTTTGTCTGGAGCGTGGCGCTCTATGGAAGTGAAACTTGGACTATTGGTGCAGCAGAAAAGAGGAGAATTGAAGCATTTGAAATGTGGTGTTACAGGAGAATGATGAAGATCAGATGGGTAGATAGGGTTACAAACAAAGAGGTATTAAGACGAGTGGGAGAGGAGAGATGTTTCTGGCGACTGCTAATGAAGAGAAGAGATAGGTTGGTAGGACACATACTAAGACACCCAGGAATAGCAAGCTTAGTTATGGAAGGAAGGGTCGAGGACAAAAACTGTAGGGGTAGACCAAGGTTAGAATATGTTAAACAGATTGCCTCCGATGTAGGGTGTCGGAGCTATGTAGAGATGAAACGATTAGCTCAGGACAGGGAGGCATGGAGAGCTGCATCAAACCAGTCAAAAGACTGAAGACTCAAACAACAACAACAACTCATAGCACACACGAAATTTGGTTTAAATCCAAATGATAGTATAGAAGTTACATGTATTTAAAGTTGGACCTCTCAGCAGGCTTAGAATCATGTTGGTAGCACTGACGTATATAATATACTCCAAATTAATCTAGAATGCCAGGTACTATACGTGTGCATAGTTTAAAGCTGTCGGCTTGCATACTCTCTGATATAATGGTATTTGGATAAAATAAATTGAGAGCATTTATTAATAGTTGGCAGCCCTGGTGGCTCTTAAGAATACGCTCAGTCATATCTGTTTATGTACACATACCACATACGAAATTTGGTTAAAATCCAATTGATAGTGTAGAAGCTATATGCATTTAAATTTTGGACCTATCAGCAGGCTTATAATCATTTTGGCAACACTGCCATAAATGGCCTCCTGGAAATTAAACTGCAATATTATTATCTATACGTGTGCTAATTTTGAAATAGCTCCCATGTATACCTTCCAAGATATCCAACATGGAGCTCAAATTTCAATTGCGATTTTTCAGCAGTTGGTAGCACTGACATAATTTTCAAATATGGCCGTGAGATATTCAGGTATAGATCTTTACTCCCACCAAATTTTGTTTTGATTGCTGCAGCCGTTTAGGAGTTGATAGTTGATAGCCAGACAGACAGAGAGACAGAAGGACAGACAGACAGACAGACACATATTTGCCCGATCTCATAAGACTACTTTTTCCACATTTTTGCAAAATGTGAAAAGTAGGCTAAAAACTAAAATCAACTTTAGACTATGCAATATGGATAACGAAAAAAGAGTGGCATAGGGACTTTTGACATATCTAAAGAATGGCGTTTCAATTGGAAATGTGATGATGATGATAATTCTTATTTTAAAGGGGCTAACATCTCGGTTATCGGTCCGAATCGGAAAGGAAAGTGTAGATTAAATATTGTGCCCGTTTAGACCGAAGTCCAACGACCACATATGCATGTTACCGAAAATCAGCTAGCACGAGTCTCAAAAGATCTAGGTGAATATAAAACAACAAAACAAATTCAAATTTGCTTCACTGATTTTCGGTTCGATGGAGGAATAAGGATAGAAGGGAGATATGAAAATACCACAATTTCTAAAAATCTCATTGTATTTATAATTAAAAGTTATGATTTAAATGCAAAAATACCATTATGATGCATTAAAAAGTTTTCACATATATTGCACACAAATAGAATTATCAACACATATAAAACACTATGCTGGCCCCATGGTGTTGGGGTAGCGCGCCTGCCTCTCACCCGGAGGCCCCGGGTTCGATCCCCGGCTCCGTCAGGGATTTTAAAACTGACGTGAGGCTTGGAACGGGGTGCACTCAGACTCGTGAGGACAATTGAGTAGCTGTCTGACAGTGAGACAGCGCCCTGATCACGAAAACCAAGATTAACGGCCGAGGGGACCCGACGCGCTGATCACGCATCACCCCAATATCTGCAGGCCGAATGGCTGGGCAGCGGTCGCTTGGTCGGCCTTAGCCCGTCATGGGCTGTATAGTGCCAGGGGTTGACTTTTTTCTTACTATGAAAACACTATGAATTTGAACTAATGCCAAATATCAGTCCTGTGGCATTGTCTAAAATTTATCAAAATTATTTACAACAGTAGGTCGTTCAGGGCAAATTTAATCGTCCAGCCTGAATCCTACTCGACTATTTTCACTCGTAGAATATTTACATTAATAAACTGGTTCACTTGTTAATTAAATTCACTTGATTGAATAAGTACAATTGTTTAAATAAATTCCTTTCACTTTTCCAAGAATCATAAATTTCACATATTAAATCGGTATGTTCATTATCACATCATTGAGTCATCACAAGAAAACAATAAACATTTGTCAGACATTTGAGCATCAACAAAAACATTGTTTAAACATTTGAGCATGGATTCGAAGAACATCGATCATATGAAAATTTATTAAACCATCTGTTCTCGATCCGACAATTGCAATCATGAATAACAAGATTCATTAAACCATAAATTCCACGAATTAAACAATTAACCAAAACATATTATCCATCTGACAATTAAACACAAATTTAACTATTTAAACATTTTCATTCAGATCGTTGTAAAGATCAATCTGACTATTTCCATCATATCACAGTAGCAACAAATTATTATCACCAATAAATTATTAATATTAATTTATATATGAAATATTTACTTCCACAAAATTTAATCCGTTATTCAGATTTGGAATTCCTTTAAGATCAAAATTATCCGTGAGCTGGTGAGTGGCTGTTTATAACAATGGCAATATTAATTCAAGCACCGGCCCATTCCACTAATGTGTTCAACATCTATCTGATCACATTCATATTCGACCAACGGCAAGGCATCGTCAGAAACTAAAGATTTGTTTATAACAAAATCGGATTGACAAATACAGGGTAATATTATGTAGAACACGAGAAAATCATATTTACAATTTATCCATGATGGTTGCATGAAATAACCATTGGGTTTTCTACTTCAAAGAGAGTGTGATTCGTAATTACTATACTTTCTTTTTTTTTTCAACATATTTTTATATAAGCCATCTAACCATCACTATGGTTGACGCTACACGTAACAACATATTCATTCATGAGATATTATTTCACTATTTGAATGACCAAAATTAACCCTTCACTACACATAATATTTTTAGCCTACTTTTCACATTTTGCAAAAAATGAGATCGGGAAAATGTGTGTCTGTCTGTCTGGCTGGCTGTGTGTGTGTCCCCCCCTAATCAACTCCTAAACGGCTGGAGCAATCGAAACAAAATTTGGTAGGAGTAAAGAACTATACCTGAATATCTCACGGCCATATTTGAAAATGATGTCAGTGCTACCAACTGCTACAAAATCGCAATTGAAATTTGAGCTCCATGTTGGATAACTTGGAAGGTATGAACGGGAGATATTTCAAAATTGGCACACGTATAGATAATAATATTGCAGTTTAATTTCCAGGAGGCCATACATGGCAGTGTTGCCAAAATGATTATAAGCCTGCTGATAGGTCCAGTTGTTAAATGCATATAACTTCTACACTATCAATTGGAATTCAACCAAATTTCGTATGTTGTATGTGTACATAACCAGATATGACTGAGCGTATTCTTAAGATCCACCAGGGCTGCCAACTGTTAATAAATGCTCTTAATTTCTTTTATCCAAATACCAATATATCAGAAAGTATTGTTACGGCTGTGAGTTTGTGTCATCGCTCGCCGCATGAGTCACAACTGCCCCAGGGCTGGGCTGGGCTGTGCCCTGCCTCGTGTATTGCGTGCGCCTTATGCAACAGGGCTACTAGGACAAAGGGATGGTCCAGAATATTCGTGACCCAGCCAGTGAAGGAAATCTCTAGAAGCCGTGTGTCCTGGACGATTCTAGAATTCATTGAGTCACCAGCCTGCTATATAAGCAGCCTCAAAGTGAGGGGACTGAGTTTTCTGTGGGTGTGTTCTTGAGCGAGTGCGACAGAAGTGTGGTGACGAAGTGCCGTGCGAGTTACGAAATCCAGTGACATTGTTTCCCCAGCTTGTGGACAGCGAAACAGCGGGCAGCGGATTATCGTAAGTAACTGGAGTTGGTGTACATAAGGGAGAGGAGCCGGTAGTTTCTGTCAAGGCCACCGTACTCATTAAGACAGTTTAACTTCTGTGGTTTGTTGACAAGTGAAAGAACCAAGAGCGCTCAAGGAAGAGACTTGAGGAAACTGGAGTAAGGTTCCAATTGATTGTATTTGCTGATGAGTAATGTACCTCTTCCTGCAAGCAATAAAGCTAACTTCTCTTTAAAGCAGTAATTGGTGTTGTGTTTTCTACCCTCCGTAATCCAGTTAACAAAAGTGCCACTAGGGGGTGGCACGTAACAACTGGTGTCAGAAGCCGGATTACGAACTCAAGCACAACACCTGACGGTCCTGGTTTCAAAACCCGAGCAGGTCATTTTCTCTAATTTTCCTGTGAGTGCATGCCCTTTACAAGACAAACAACTAAAATGGAGGCGCAATTGGCAGCATTGCTAGAAAAGTTAAATGGCATGGAAACCAAGATGGAGGATGGCCAGAAGAATTTAACCAAGGACCTAACTGCCAAATTAGAAGACGTCCAGAAGAAGATGGAGGACGGCCAGAAGAATTTAACCGCGGACCTAACTGCCAAATTAGAAGACGGCCAGAAGAAGATGGAAGACGGTCAAAATAAGTTAGCGGAGGACCTGAAGAAGATGGAGGACGGCCAGAAGAAGATGGAGGACGGCCAGAAGAAGCTGGCCGAGAACCTAACTGCTAAATTAGAAGATGGCCAGAAGAATTTAACCAAGAAGATAGAGGACGGCCAGAAGAAGATGGAAGACGGGCAGAATAAGTTAGCACAGGACCTGAAGAAATTAGAACTGGGTCTGCGTGAGGAAGTCACGGCAGTAGAAAAGAAGTTCGACGCCTTAAAAGAAGAAGTTGCCGAGCTACGCCGACGCCCGCTGACGGGGGTGGAAGAGAGATTCAACGCTCTACAAAAGGAATTTGCTGAGCTGCGCCGACACCCGCCGACAGGGATGGAAGATAGATTCAAAGCCCTACAAGAGGAAGTCGCCGAGCTGCGCCGACGCCCGCCGACCGGGGTGGATGAGAGAGTCAAAGCCCTGCAAGAGGAAGTTGCCGAACTGCGCCAACGCCCAATCACGGGGGTGGAAGAGAAATTGAACGCTCTTCAAGAGGAAGTTGCCGAGCTGCGCCGACGCCCGCCCACAGGTACACCGGGGACATCAGGAACGGGACAGAGCAGAGTGACGCCCCCAACCTTCGACGGAAAGGTCCCGTGGAGCACCTACTTACGTCATTTCGAGGCGGCCTATACCATGAATAACTGGAACAACACAGAAAAGGCTACAGCTCTCATTGTAGCGCTGAGAGGTGACGCCCTTAACGTCCTTCAGGCCATCCCGACTGGATCCCAGGACTACGCTTCACTGATCGCCCATATGGAGTCCCGATATGGAGATAGCCATCTTCAGCAGGCCTACCAGATGCAGCTCCGGACCCGGGTGCAAAACAACGCGGAGACCCTGCAGGAGTTCGAGATGGACATCGCACGTCTCGTAAGGCTCGCCTACCCAACAGCGCCGGCCGACTTTCTGGAGCAGATAGCGACGCAGACTTTCACCGACGGGCTACGGGACTCGGACACTCAACAGGCGCTGCGACTCGCGCGCAATAAGACCCTGGCAGATGCGCTGAGCCACGCACTTGAGTTCGAGACGGCAAAGCAGGTACCTAGAATGCGCGCGCGGGTGCGTCCGGTGGACATCGACGAACCAGCCAAAGCCGACAAGACCAAGCCCCTGGACGATGAACTGATGGAGGCGCTAGGCCGGTTCTTCAAGAGTCGCAGTACCACCAACAAAAACGTAGCCGAAGGACATCCGGAGAGGCGGCCCGGAAGAGGACTACCGACCGGCTGGACCTGCCGTAAGAGAGGCCACCTGAGCAAGGACTGCGGTGATCGCCGCCGCCAAGGAATTCCGTCGGTAGGGAAACCGCGAGGCCCAGGAAAGCAAGTATCAGTCAGCCTTGGGGGGGGGGGGGGCAAAGGTTGTGGCTGACGTATCAAATGAAGTGATCATCAGACTGGACTTCCTGGACCAGAACAACATCATCTTGGATCTGAGTACCAACACTCTGCACTTCGGAGGTGAGGAACTTGCTTTGCAACCTGCGCACGAGTCCATCACCGCACGACGAGTAAGGCTGAGAGAAGACGTCATCGTTCCCGCCAGGACAGAGGTCAGCGCTGCCGTAATTGTCGACGGAACTGCTGAGGGAGTGGCGGCTGTCATCGGGCCAAAATATGAGGACATCCAGACAAAAGGATTGCTAATTGCCAAGACCCCCATCAACACGACGTCTCGGCCGTACGTACGCCTGTCCAACCTGAACGACTACGATATTACGGTTCACCGGGACACCAACCTAGGAGTCTGCGAGCCCGTTACCTAGATTGCCCGCATCACAAACACGACGGACGGACACCTGCAGACGGACAACCGAAGAAGACGCGCCCTGCCAGAAGAACTACAGAAGCTGTACCAAGGATCCCAGGACCATTTAGACGAGGAGCAATCATGCCAACTTCAGGACCTGCTACGCGAATTCCAGGATATCTTCTCCGTGGGGAGCAAAGACTTCGGTAGGACAAGCTTGGTCCAGCACAGAATCGACGTTGGGGACAGCGCACCGATTAGGGCCCCATTCCGACGTGTCCCGCTCGCCAAGAAAGCCGAAGTCAACCGGATGGTAGAAGAGATGAAGGAGCAAGGGGTGATCGATCCATCACATAGTCCTTGGAGTTCTCCGGTCGTGCTTGTGAAGAAGAAGGACGGTTCCACCAGGTTCTGCGTGGACTACAGGCGGGTGAATGACGTCACGAAGAAGGGCAGCTACCGTCTACCCCGGATCGACGACACGCTGGACACCATATCAGGATCAAGATGGTTCTCCACCTTGGATTTGAAGAGTGGCTACTGGCAGGTGGAGGTCCACCCTAAGGACCGCGAGAAAACGGCGTTCTCTGTGGGCAGCGGGCTCTGGCAGTTCACCGTCATGCCATTCGGTCTGTGCAACACCCCTGCGACCTTCGAAAGGCTAATGGAGTCCATTCTGAGGGGACTACACTGGAAGACCTGCCTGGTCTACCTAGACGACGTCATCGTTCTGGGAAGAAGCTTCGAGGAGCACTACAGCAACCTGAAGGAGATCTTGATGAAGCTACGGGCTGCCCAGCTGAAGTTGAGCCCCAAGAAGTGTCAGCTCTTCCAGAAGCGGGTCCAGTACCTTGGGCATATTGTCTCCGAGGAAGGGGTGCGCACCGACCCAGAAAAGACCGCAGCTGTGAGGGAGTGACCAGTTCCGAAGGACAAGTCCCAACTACGAAGCTTCCTGGGACTCTGCACTTATTACCGTCGCTTCGTGAGAGGATTCGCCGACATCGCCAAACCTTTACATCGACTGACTGAGAAGGACCAACTCTTCACGTGGACAGCAGAATGCCATAGTGCCTTCGAACAACTCAAGCAGGCTCTGTGCCCCGCGCCTATTCTGGCCTACCCAGACCTGGCAAGGTTCATCGTCGATACCGATGCCAGCGACTTTGGCTTAGGGGGGATCCTGTCGCAAGTAGTGGACGGCGAGGAGAGAGTAGTGGCCTACTTCAGCAAGGCCTTGTCAAAGCCAGAAAGGAACTACTGCGTCACCAGGAAGGAGCTGCTCGCCATCGTGAAGACCATTGAACACTTCCACAAGTACCTGTACGGGCAAGAATTTCTCATCAGGACCGACCATGCATCCCTGCGGTGGCTCCTGAACTTCAAGCAGCCTGAGGGTCAACTCGCGCGGTAGTTAGAGAGGCTTCAACAGTACAACTTTGAGATTCAGCACAGGAAAGGCCAACTGCATTCTAACGCCGACGCCCTGTCACGAAGACCGTGCCCCGAAGACTGCACCTTCTGTGCCCGAAGGGAGGAGAACACCGGGATACAGTGCCGAAGGACTACCGTGGAACTTCAAGGGAGCTGGAGCCGCGAATCTTTCACGCGGGCACAAGCAGAAGATGATGACCTGGGACTGATAGCCGAATGGAAGAGGGCCTGTGTCCCCAAACCCGGGTGGAAAATTGTGAGTGACTGCAGCCCAAAGTTTAAGTCCTACTGGGCACAGTGGGACTCGCTGATTGTAAGGGATAGCCTCATCTGCCGTACCTGGGAGAGCACCGACGGGAAGACATCTCGGGAACAAGTTGTCGTTCCAAAGGCTATGACGGAGGAAGTCCTGAAGGAAGTTCATGGAGGATCATCTGGTGGACACCTAGGGATAAAGAAGACCCTGGAGAAGCTGAGAGAGCGGTTCTACTGGATCGGGTGCCGAACAGACGTGGAGAACCACTGCGCGAGGTGCCAGGATTGCGCAGCCAGCAAGGGCCCAGGACGAAGACGACGGGGTCCACTGAAGACCTACAACGTGGGCGACCCCATGGAGAGAGTGGCCATCGATGTTGCTGGGCCATTCCCGATAAGCAAGGCAGGGAACCGCTAAATATTGGTCGTCAGCGACTACTTTACCAAATGGCCGGAGGCGTATGCGCTCCCTAACCAAGAAGCCGCGACGATCGCAGAGACCCTGGTGAAGGAATTCGTTAGCCGGTACGGAGTACTCCTGGAGCTGCACTCCGACCAAGGGAGGAACTTCGAGTCGCAGGTGTTCCAGAACCTATGCCAGCTGCTGGGAATTCGGAAGACAAGGACAACGCCGCTACACCCTCAGCCCGACGGGATGGTAGAGCGATTCAATCGCACCATCGAGAACCATCTCCGAATAGTCGTCAGCGAGCACCAGAGAGATTGGGACAAACATCTTCCACTATTTCTCCTGGCCTACCGCGCCGCCGTGCATGAAGCCACCGGGTGCACACCAGCCCGGGCCATGTTTGGGAGGGAGCTCCGTCTACCTGTCGATCTTGTCTTCGGCCGACCTGGGAATGATCCGGTCCCGGTAAGCCAGTATTGTCAAGAACTGGTCGACCAACTGGAGGACGTACACGCGTTCGCGAGGAGGAAACTGCGCATCGAGACCGACCGAATGAAGACCCGATACGACCAACAGACGGATGCCGGCGGATTCCACGAGGACGACCTGGTCTGGTTCTTCAACCCATGACGGAAGAAAGGCCTGTCACCCAAACTGCAGAAGTCCTGGGAGGGCCCTACCGAGTCGTGAAACGGATCAACGATGTCGTCTACGGGATCCAGCGGAGCCCGAGAGCGAAGATGAAGATCGTGCATCGAGATCGCCTGGCATCCTACGGAGGGACACAGACGGACCAATGATTGATCGGGACGATCAGCCCTTTTAGGAACGGGGTAGTGTTACGGCTGTGAGTTTGTGTCATCACTCGCCGCATGAGTCACAACTGCCCCAGGGCTGGGCTGTGCCCTGCCTCGTGTATTGCGTGCGCCTTATGCAACAGGGCTACTAGGACAATGGGATGGTCCAGAATATTCGTGACCCAGCCAGTGAAGGAAATCTCTAGAAGCCGTGTGTCCTGGACGATTCTAGAATTCATTGAGTCACCAGCCTGCTATATAAGCAGCCTCAAAGTGAGGGGACTGAGTTTTCTTTGGGTGTGTGTTCTTGAGCGAGTGCGACAGAAGTGTGGTGACGAAGTGCCGTGCGAGTTACGAAAGCCAGTGACATTGTTTCCCCAGCTTGTGGACAGCGAAACAGCGGGTAGCGGATTATCGTAAATAACTGGAGTTGTTGTACATAAGGGAGAGGAGCCGGTAGTTTCTGTCAAGGCCACCGTACCCATTAAGACAGTTTAACTTCTGTGGTTTGTTGACAAGTGAAAGGGCCAAGAGCGCTCAAGGAAGAGACTTGAGGAAACTGGAGTAAGGTTCCAATTGCTTGTATTTGCTGATGAGTAATGTACCTCTTCCTGCAAGCAATAAAGCTAACTTCTCTTTAAAGCAGTAATTGGTGTTGTGTTTTCTACCCTCCGTAATCCAGTTAACAGAAGTGCCACTAGGGGGTGGCACGTAACAGTATGCAAGCCGAGAGCTTTAAACTATTCACACGTATAGTACCTGACATTCTATATTAATTTGGAGTAACTTATATACGTCAGTGCTACCAACATGATCCTAAGCCTGCTGAGAGTTCCAACTTTAAATACATGTAACTTCCATACTATCATTTGGATTTCAACCAAATTTCGTATGTGCTATGTGTACCATAACAGATATGACTATGCGTATTCTTAAGAGCAACCAGGGCTGCAAACTGATAATATGTGCTGTCTCTATTTTTGTTACCCTAATAGCAATATATCAGAAATTATGCAAGCCAATAGCTCTAAACTTTGCACGCGTATAGTACCTGGCATTCTAGATGAATTTGGAGTAACTAATATACGTCAGTGCTGCCAGCATGATTCTAAGCCTGCTGATAGGTCCAATTTTAAAATGCATGTAACTTCTATACTAACTAATGGATTTCATTCAAAATTGGCACAACAATAGATCATATAATTGCAGATTATTTCTGATCAATACATGCATGACATTGTTGCCAACATGATTTTACGCGCGCTGATAGATCCATGCTATTCATTGGACTTCAACCAAATTTTGTATTCTGTACGGTACCTTAAGAGATGGAACTAAGAATATATTCAGTCACCAGGGCTGCCAACTGTAGTGCTCTATTAGGCTACATTATGCCAGGTATACAGTATTTTGATCTAATTAGAAATTTCGATATTAGCAACTTAATTTCGTCATTATTCTAGATAGATCCATATAGATTAATCATTGGCATGAATCTTAAATTTTAAGAAAAGTAGGCTCTTTAGTTCTTCACGGAACTTATTGTTTCACTTATTATTATTATTATTATTATTATTATTATTATTATTATTATTTTCACTTATTATTATTTTTATCAAGACACCGCTTGTTTTCAACATGAAGCTTCCTAGCTCCTCCAATAAATGAATTACCAATTTCACCATTACATTAATTCATATTATTCTTAGACCGTGTCTACTCTGGTCAACATTGTCATCTATAGACATTCCCATATGATTTATTAATTACACAGATGCAAGAAAACCCTATTTGATACAGGCTTCTTATATCCTTTTTCGATAACCTTCCGCGTCTTAACATACCTTAGTTCGTTAACGCAATTGTAAAATGCTTCAAAATTCATTCTATTACTTCAGAATGTGGGCGTGCGCAAAACCACTAACCATCGGATAAATAAACTATCCGAAGTAGTTAAGCTGTTCCAAACATCCAAACTTTTTATCTACATCTTTATAAAATATCATGATTATTAAAAGTTACACAATAATTTTTATTATCATCAAAAAAATCAGAAAATAAAATTATTATTAACATTATTGGAAAATTATTATTATTATTATTGTCATCTTCAAAACTGGAATTAATTTGACAAAACAACTTGAAAACAATCAAGCTCGAATTCCTAGATGGAAAAAACTATCCATTCCTCCATATAACAACTTAAGATCGACAGATCCTACGGCTGATGACCGCGATGAAAAAATAGAAGAACAAACTAAGATGCTCATGATGCTGTCCATAGAATCATATCGTATAATCAGTGCCTTTGAACACTGAAAATGTTCTAACATTGGCCTCGATTGTCTCGTAGCCTAGTTTGCCTCAGAAAAACAGAAAATAGTTGTGTGTCGATATTTCTTTTGAACGGATACATTCCAATTACCTTAGACTATAATAATTTAAATGTAGCTTACATTCTTGTAGATCTTGAAGATGTCAACCTCCTGGTTGGTTCCATATTATTTCCATTCTTCAGTCCTATCGGACCCGTACGTAAATCCGTGTATCCGCCTCCATTGCTACCCGTAGTTAGTTTAATAGCTCATGACCGCTAGTTCCATAGCTGACATGAAATACACCTGAACTGCACTGTCCATGTTGAACGTCTCAATAGCTGCTGCTATTTGAATAAAAGGGATACGATCACTCAGATCCATAGTGATAAACCAGTTGAAGCTTCAATACAGCTGTGACACATACAGTGGGTTTGATATTCTTACAATCTTACTTGCATTTCTGGCAACGTGGACTGGCCAAGCAAGACTCGAATCTGAAGAATACTGTAATGTTGTCGTGGATGATCTTTTAAGCTACCAAGACTAAAGCTTGTCACTGGTGGGTTGGAAACAACAATGTTCCAATACAAGGAATAAGGCTTGTAGACAAAGTCTATCATATGTCCAATGCAACGAAAAATTGACTAAGTGTCAACTGCATTTGAAGCCTAACACTCGAATTCGCTTCACTGAAATATTCAAAGTTCCACAATGCGTGAAATATTCTAACACTAGACCATAACTTTGTCCGACGATTTATAACAGTTTGCGTAGAGTAACTGCTTACTAGCATTCGAAGATAATAACGTGACCATACACGGAGTAGAAGTCGAAGTGAAGTGTGTTGCACTGTCGATACACTAGGAAGAAGTGATGTTGCACTGTCTATGCACTACGAAGAAGTCATATCTCAGCTCTGCCGGGCTCAAATTTATACTCGCTCAGCGCTCCACGCTCTACTCCACGTCACAAGCTGTGTCGTCACAGCGAAGAAAATACTGAACAAATAATTGCCAATATCTCGGCTCCTAATGATCTGATTTATTTCCAAGATAGTGCATTCTTCTTCTTTCCTTCGTGCCAGAAAACTGATGTATTCCCAAATTCCAAAAATATCGGGAAATAATTAATCCAAAATATTGCCTCCTTGATGACGTAGCACGCGTCACAAGCCTCGCTAGTGCCTGCAGATTCTTTCCAATTCCTTCGAGAACAAAATCCGCGCGCGATTCAAACTTTGCTTGCACTTCAAACATGTGCCTTGGACCTAAAATATGGAATAGTGGATAAGGGCAAAATATGAAAGTTTGCCCCTAATCATTCCCGTGTCTACGAGGATAAGGTAAGATGAATATCTATCTGTCAATGCATTCAATGGTCAGATGCACTTACTAACGCCTATCTCATAAGAAAGGATTAAATGCATGATACTGGGAAAATATTAGGATGTCGCATAAGTAATGTCGTTTTTTGAGTTTGGTGTTTTATAATTACTTATGTTTTATAACATCACAGAAGTGATAAAGAGGAAATCTGATATTCTACGGATCAGAGTGTGGAATGTTAGAGGTCTGATAGGTAGTGGAAGGTTAGAAAACTTAGAAAGGGAAAGTGATAGGTTGAGGTTGGATTTGGATGGGATTAGTGAAATGCGCATGCAGGAAGATCAGGACTTCTGGTTAAGAGACAATAGGATCATTAGCACTAAATCAATCAATTGCCAAGCAGGGCTTCGTCTCATATTGACTAGGAAACTTGGACAATGGGTAGAATATTATGAGCAATATAGTGAACGGATTATTGCAGCAAAAATCAATACAAAACCAACATGCACCACAGTGGTACAAGTCTTTATGTCCTCCAGGCAAGCTGATGATTGAGATCTTGAAAAGGTATATGAAGAAATAGATAAGTTCTGAGGTATGTCAAGGGTGATGAAAATATTATAGTAATGGGAGATTGGAATGCTGTGGTAGGAAAATGAAGAAAAGGGAAAATAGTAGAATAATTTGGATTAGGTGAAAGGAATAATCGAGGAAGTATGGTGATAGAATTCTGCACCAAGCATAAGTTGGTCATAGCTAACACCTTATTCAAAATCCACAATAGGAGAATATACACATGGTTGAGACCAGGAGATACAAGGTGCTACCAAATCGATTTCATTGTGGTAAAGCAGGGATTTCGAAACCAGATTTTGGACTGAAAACATATCCCGGTACTGACATAAACTCCGGCCACAAACTGGTTGTTATGAAATGCACACTTAAGTTGAAGTAATTGCAGAAAAGTCAAAAGCCAAAAAGGTGGGCAATAGACAGACTGAAGGAGCAGGGCGTGAACAAATGATATAAGACAAGTATAAAGGAAGGTTTAATGAAAAACCCTGAACAAGCTACAATCAGAGGGAATAATATTAATAAATAATAATGAAATAATAAAATCCGCAGAAGAAAACATTGGTAGGAAAGAAAGAATAGGTAGAAAAACGTGGATCACGCACGATAAACTAGAATTAATGGACGAAAGGCGAAAGCACAAGAATTAAAGAGATGAAAGGGGGAAAGCAGAATGACGTCTGAGAAATGAGGTTAACAAGAAGCTCAAGGAAGCAAAAGAAGAATGGTTGAAAGAGAAATATGCACGTATAGAAAAATTGTCTGAAATTAGGAAAGGTAGATACAGCCTATCGAATGATTAAGAGTACTTATGTGGAAAGGAGGACTAACTGCTGTAATATTAAGGACTCAGATGGAATACATCTAACAGATAGGGAATAAGAGGTTGAGAGATGGAAAGCGTACATATAGCGTTTGTATAAGGGAAAGGAGATTGAGAATCATGTTATGAAAAGGGAACAGGAGATTGAAGAGGATGAGAAAGGATATTTAATATTGAGATCAGAATTTGATAGAACATTGGAAGACTCAAGCAGGAACAAAGCACCAGGCAAAGATGATATGCCGATTGAGTTGCTAAGCTGCATAGGTGATGAAGGTTTGATCAGGTTATTTCACTTGGTGTGTGGGATTCATGAGACAGGTGAGGTACCCTCTGATTTCAGGAAGAATGTTATCATCCCTATACCAAAGAAAGAAGGAGATGACAGATGTGAAGATTACCATACAATCCGCTTGATCACTCATGCTTCGGAGATCCTGACTAGAATCATTAACAAGAGGATGCGAAGACAGATAGAAAGAGAGTTGGGTGAAGATCAGTTTGGCTTTAGGAGAAACGTAGGAACAAGGGAAGCTGTACTAAGTCTTAGGCTGATTTTCGAAGCTAGAATACGGAAGGATAAGAGAACGTTCATGGCATGTGTAGACTTAGTAAAGGCTATTGATAACGTTGATTGGAGTAAGTTGTTTGCCATTTTGAAAACGATTGTAATAAAGTACACGGATAGGAAGGTGATCTACAATCTATACAGAAACCAGGCAGCAGTTATTTGAGCGGAAAGACATTAGCGAGAAGCTGGTATTCAGAAAGGTGTAAGGCAAGGCACCCATACTTTTCAATCTATACATTGAACAAGCAAGGAAAGAAATTGGAGGAAAGTTCAAAGTAGGAGTAAAGATTCAAGGAGAAATAATCTCAACTCTGAGATTTTCTGATGACATCATCTTAGCTGACACACCAGAGGATTAGAATGAGTTTTTAAATGGTATGGGTTCTGTCTTGTGAAAAGATTTCATGATGAAAAGTAATAAATGTAAAACTAAAATGTTAGAATGCATTCAAAATAAATCAGAAACCCCTACGGATGTCGAATTGGCAAATGAAAAGCTAAATAAAGTAGATGACTTCTGTTACTTAAGAAGCAAAATTACCAGTGATGAACGAGGCAAAGGGGATATAAATAGTAGGTTAGCACAGGTAAGAAAACCATTTCTACAGAAAAGGAATCTGTTAACATCGAATATAGATTTAGGTATTAGGAAGTCATTTTTGAAGGCCTTTGTCTAGAGCGTGGCACTCTATTGAAGTGAAACATGGACTGTTGGAGCAGCAGAAAAGAGGAGAATTGAAACGTTTGAAATGAGGTGTTACATGAGAATGATGAAGATCAGATGGGTAGATAGGGTTACGAATGAAGATGTATTAAGACGAGTGGGAGAGATGTTTGTTGCGACTGCTAATGAAGAGAAGAGATATTTTGGAAGGACACATATTAAGACTTCCAGGAATATCAAACTTAGTTATATAAGGAAGGGTCGAGGATAAGAAGTGTAGGGGTAGATCAAGGTTAGAATATGTTTAACAGATTGCGTCCGAGGTAGGGTGTGGTAGATATGTAGAGATGGAACGATTAGCTCAGAACAGGGAAGAATGGAGTGCTGCATCAAACCAGTTGAAAGACTGAAGACTCAAACAAGAAGAACAACAATAAGATATAATTGTTTTTCATTGTTTCACCAATGTTATTTACAGGAGGCCATGTCTAGAATTGCGTATAATGCAAGAATGTTTCATCAAACGATACCACATCGCCAGATTAAGCAACTTGGAAAATCAAACTGAAGCAGTAGATCTGAACCTCATGAATTGACACCCTAAACATGCGCAACGTAGAGTGGTTATCTGTCGTCTGCAAATCGTTAACCCCATGGATGATAGATTTATCAGGAGAAATGTCACATGTAATGAAAAATGGGTTTATTACTGCAAGGCTGATGCCTCGAAATAGTACCTCTGTCCTCGTCAACCTGCCAAAGTCAACGTTAAAAAGAATCGGTTCTGCCCCAAAGTGATGTTGTATGTACTCGTGGAATTTTGAAAGAGTGATTTACTGGGAGTTTGTTCCGAACGGGCGTGCATGCAGTCAATGCGTATCTTTATTCTCTACAACTGGAACGAGTTCACGACATTTTGAGACAAAGATAATGTGACCGAAATCCAGGCATATAACTCGGCTACCCTATCTGTGGTCAAGGAAGGAAACGAAGGATAGCTAGCCAATCAACACCCAGAGCTTGAGAGCGAGTTTCCGAAGTCGGGAATATTATAAGTAATGTGTTCAGCATGCAACTCCACTTTTATGAAGTCTCACCGATTTATATTCATTATAACATCTTATAAGAATCTTCGTTATTTATTATTATCAAGCAAAGATAACAGAGGATATCAGTTGATAAACGATTTATTTATTGTAGCAGAGAACCGATTATTTCTTATGAAACATATTTGAAGCTCCTCACGCTCAGCTAGTGACGACAGACAGGGTGGATTTCTCCTACCCCTTTCCTCCCACGAGACAAGGAAGTTAGTTTTCCAGTACAATGTCAAACCCGACTGGAGTACATTCGTTTACAGTCACGGTACAGTTGCGAACACGTGAATTGAGCTCGTTAGTGTGATATTTTGAACTTAACTGCAATCGAAACATATTTACTTCGAATATCCGACGGGAGAATTATATTATTTTCCGTCTGCGCAAGCAACAGGTGATATTAAATTCAGTGCTAATACTTGTGAATATGTTGCAGTGGCTAATGTAAGTAATAAGTATCAACTTTTCTACACAGAAAGTGAACATTGAAATAATTCTACACTAAAATGAACTTATTAAAATGCACGCTGCAGTTAAATGGAACACATCAGTGGTTGCAATAATCAAGGCCAACCTCCTAACACATGTTCGAATGAACAAGCCAGACATGTTGTCTGCTGCTACAAGCTCTTTCAAACACGACATTCTCACTTCTTTACAATAGATAGTACAATCTCACAACGCAGAGCTAGTTATTACGCGCTGCAATGGAACATGCTAGTGAGCTTAGCATAACCCAATGAACAATATTGAGGGTGTACGGGAAGTAATGAACATTTGAAACATATGCAATATTTGATCAGTAGTGGGTCAAGCATTTCAACCATGCCAATTACACATAATTTGGACAAGAAAAGAAGATGACAGCTTAAACCAATTAAGAGAAAACATATTAGCGAAGGTGCAAACTAGGATTCAGGAAGACTCATTTAACATCAGGCAAAACAACACGTAGATGATAGAGTTTCAGGGATTCCGAGGGCGACGATCTTGGAAGATGAAGATCAGCTTTAAATACCAAGACATCGTACTCCATCACAACATCTACAAGGGCAGTGAATCCATATCACACCAACTGAACACAATGACAACCATTACCAGGAATTAATGCATTGATTTTTATTTCAGGTGACGGATATATTATTCTTGATTTCCAAACATAAATATCACATTAGAAATAAGACATTGCTTATTTTTTTCACACATACTTTTTGACGAATATAGTAATTTGATAATTTAATTGATTAATTTGATAATTAAATTGGATTAATTTAGTTCCATTTTCGTAATATTTTTCCATTGAGGGTTTCTGAGCTCAATTAATTTATTAATGAGATTGCCGACGGAATATGGAGTATTTCACACCGCTAGTTAACGAGTTCGACTAATTAAGTCAAGTTGAATATAACGAAACATAGTTACACTTATAATAAATTATTAATGAATTATTAATGAAGAATTAATTTATTATAATTACTTGGTAATCATTATTTATCATTATTGCAGATATTATGGCAATTTATTACTAAATTTTGAATTTTGATTGCAAATATTAGGCAGTTAACCTACAGTGATTTTGAATTTCTTATTCATTTCGAATTGATCGATTTAGATGGATTCAGATGATTGACATTGATAGATTATCGAGTATTATAAGACAGTATTCGGAACATTTCGGTACAGCACAAATAATTATAGCACGATTAATAATGATGTTGTAGACACTTTATTTAATGTGGTCTTATAGGGGCAACAGTTGGATATGAGTCAGATAACCAAACCAATATATTTCAATGATTTAAATATATATGATAAAGGGATTTCACTACCGATGTTGGTGATTATAACAATTTGTGGATGTGACAGTTTTAACACAGTCCTATTATGGTAAATTATGATGTGCGTAATGCTTGTAATTATGATTCTTGATAATTATTTATGATTATATAGAGGTGCTGGTAGACGAATACCGGTCTCATGATCTTCGAGAAACATAAAACGACATATCAGTTTTTAGATGAATTTGATCATTTTTATTTGAATGGTTAATGAAATCACAGGTGATCTGATACTAATTAATTTATAAATATTTAACATCCCAATCTTAATTAATTAATTATATTTCTCTGATGGTAATAATTATTAATGGAATTAATATCAATAACAATTTAATGGAATTTAAATCAGGAATAGACATTCATGATTGAGAACATTGCTGCAATTAGTCAGATGGAATAGTAAATAATCGATGGACATTGATATAAAATGAAATAAAATTAGGAAAGGTGACATTTAAACATTCTTCTACCTGTACTATGTAAATAACTTGTATATATTTTTCTTCGATTTATTGCGTCATATTTTCTAAAAAGTTATCATGATGATCTAACAGTGATTATCAGACGACGCGTTAGACTATTTAAAGAATATAGGTGTGAATATGTGTGCATATTTGTCAATTAGGTTTATTATTGGGGAAATGAAACATGCAAATTTTCAACTTTATTATTTTTATTCAAAGGTGAATAAATGAAAAAGTGAAGTGATATTCTTTTAAATACAGTTTGGGTTCAGCTTATTCAACGAACAGTTGAACTTAAATATTTTTTGTGCATAACCCCAGATAGACAAGACGATCAATTGGGAGTCTAGGACTTATGAACCGTACGATCCCAACATAATATCAGACCAATTGAATCCTAGGAGTGTTTTTCATTTAATTATTTTGTGTGTTCGTCTGCTCTTGGATAAAAGAGAACATTTTATTTTAGACATTTTAATATTTTTCTTGCAGATTTGAGCTTCTCCCTGATTGAATAATACGATCCTAATATATTTTGTAAATATATGTCCGAGTTAACATTATTCACCTATCCCGTTCAAGGACCCGAGATATTATATTTCTTGCCAGCCCGAGTGTATATTTGATTTTTTGTTAGCATTTTCCGGATATGTATTTCAGGGACTCCATTTTTCACTTTTATCGTACTGTATCGTTTCTTGGATATCACGTTGTGATTGCCGGGTTGACGTGACATCTGGGAAACGGGTACAATACCCAGCATTAGTTAAACAAAATAGAGTTCTCTTGCAGCAGGACAATGCGTGACCACATACTACACGAACAAACACGGCGAGAATTCAGGAATTGGAAGGAGTCGAATTGCTACCACATCCATTATACAGCCCTGATCTTACGCTTTCAGATTACCATTGTTTTCGATCCATGGTCCATTTCTCGCGTGGAAGAAATTTCCAAAACTTTGAAGCTCTGGAAGTGGATCTCGCCGAATTTGTTGCATCAATCCCCATAGTCCAGTAAAATTGCTTTTTTTTTTGCTGCATTAAATCATGTAGTTCCAAAATTTTTGTGAATTTGTAGGGGGAGGTCCCCTGAGAGGGGGGCTTCAAGGCTCCCTTTTTTAGTTCTTGGTGCATAACTTTACAAGGGTGCGTCGCATCGAAATTTTGATACGTTTCAAACTTAAAGATGATTAAATGCCCTACAAAAGGGTATATTCATATTTATCTCTGTGTGTTATCGTCTCCAAGATATGAGCCGGTGAAACTGCTGTTAGCACTTTGTTACATTACTAAACGAGTGTACTACTAGATTTTACCATCCCAAAGGTGTCCAGTGCCCGATTTATTGGTCTGGCTCAGGTATTCAAACAAGATTCCATAGACACTGATGGAACTGTTATGCGATGTACTATTTGCGATTCAGGATTTTTTCTAGATGAAAAACACAAGCGAGATCGCATCAAACAACACATTTCCAGCTCTAAGCATCAAATGAATAAGACTCTTCAAGTAAACAAATCGTGGCAACCTCTATTAAGAGATGCGTTTCAACAGAGCTCTTCAAAAAGCCAAAATTTGAAGGAAGTAAACACTGATTTGTGTATAGCTCTTACATAAGCAGGAATTCAACTCAATTAGGTGAACCATCCAGCCTTCAAGGGATTCTTGAAAATTACACAAAGATGTCAATGCCCGATGATAGTATTTTAAGAAAAAAAATCATGGAGCCTGCTTACCGAGAAACCATACAAAGAATCAAGGAGGAAGTGTCTGATTGCGATGTGGGAATCTTTGTGGATGAAACTATAGACTCAATGGAACGATATGTTTTGAACATTTTAGGTTTTCCCTTAGCAGGGGAGAACGTAAGCCCACGTTAAAAATGTATGGGCTGCAGAAAGGCAATGCCAGTACAGTAATGCAATCAATTACGGACTTCTGCCAAAAAGTGGCCTACTGGTATCGAGTTTGAAAAACTTCTTCTTGTGGTTACGGACCAGGCTCTATACATGGTTTCTTCTGTTAACCAATTGAAACCTTTATTTACTAAGTTGAAGCATGTGACATGCTTGTTTCATGCCCTTCACAGGGTTTGTGAATCCATAAGGAACGAATACGACATCGCAAATCAATAATTCATCTCTGAAGAAGATTCTACTGGAAGTTCCGAATCGTGTTGTTGCCTACAAGGAAACCACTGGCCTGCCCCTTTCAAATTTTGCGGTCATTACTCGCTGGGGATCGTGGATTGAGTGTTCTGCTATGTTGTGTGAATTTTTTTTTTTAAATAGAGAGTTTGTACTTTATTTGGATCCAGCCGACGCAGGTGCAATTTCCAAGGCACAGCAACTTCCATTCCCGGAGAAAATACCTAATTTGCAGAAAAAACTATATTGTGTCCATAGTTACAAGTACCTGACTGCAGTTATTAAACGATTAGAAGAACAAGGTCTGGAAAAGGAAAAACAATGGGATATTTTTACTTCCGTGAGGGAGCAGGTAGATGGCTTTACCAAAGACAAACTTGAGCCTAGTCTTCAGAAGAATCCAGACATTGTGGAATTCGCCACATCTTTAGAGTTGTCATTCAGAGTGAATACAAGATTTGCCCCACTGATTTCTGTGGATATCGAAAAAAACTTAAGCATCTACAAAAACATTATTTCTCCTAATAGAAAAAGACTTCCTTTTAAAAATGTAGAGATGATTAATGTCTTGAAGTACAACAGCTTCATGTTTTATCATTCTTTTGATGAGTGATTTGATGTGCTTGTTTGTAATTCAATAAACTAGAATAGAGGAAAGATAAAATTAGTCGAATAAACCAGCACCTATTTGGCCCTTTTATTTACCTTATTTGAGAACCTTTTTCATCTGAAATTTGCACCTAAAAATCCTAACCCTGCATACAATTCAATAGACAGCAGGAAACGTACCTAATCCACAATAATAATAATAATAATAATAATAATAATAATAATAATAATAATAATAGTAATAATAATAATAATAATAACACAACAGCCACAGAAGTGTATTATACTGTCTGTAGATAATTGACACATTACACAAGTTTTTACCAACTTATGTAATATAAATAGTGTATACACTGTATGTATTTGTGTTTAAGTGTGATTTATAAACATAATGTACTAGTTAAGCCTAAGGGAACAGGATCTGAGGATGAACGCGTGACGTTCGTAGCATGTCATCCAATTAAGTAGGTATTTGTACATAAGAAGTGTGTTAGCTTGTAGGGTATGTAAATATTTGTTTCCCTCCAAATGTAATTGGACACCATTCGTGTTGACCGACTGAAAAGTTTC
This sequence comes from Meconema thalassinum, assembly GCA_946902985.2. Classification (NCBI taxonomy): domain Eukaryota; kingdom Metazoa; phylum Arthropoda; class Insecta; order Orthoptera; family Tettigoniidae; genus Meconema; species Meconema thalassinum. The sequence continues at coordinate 1,401,707,418 of OX336389.2, forward strand.
CTTTATTAAAATTAGGCAACACTGAAAAGTGACTTCTATCACTACAATTTGTTAGGACTTCTGTGAAGGAATTGATAGAACCGATACGTAGGATGTTCGTTTTCAGTAGGTATCCTAGATTGGATTGCATAACAGGAATTAATTAATGTTTACACAGAAAACAACCTAGGATAAACCCATAGTACAAATTATTTTTGTATAGTACAGCGGAGTGATGGGGATAAGAGGAAGTCTTGAACTGTTTATCACCCATTCGTTCAAAGGGGTTGGTTTAGTGGAGACAATGTATAAACCAACAAGACCTTCCACTTTCATTGAAATTAACCGTTTTATGTTTCTCTTATGTAAGATCCAGTACAATTAGGGAGGTTAAATGTCTGTATCGTATACCTTTATCACACTAAGAAAAGTAATGTATTTCAAACCAACTGAACAAAATTAAATGCAAATAAATTTGTCTCTGAGTAAAAATTTGCTGTGCTCTGTTTCATTGGGCTGAAATGATTAGATCGCCATGAAGATAATTTTAAGTGTATGATTGCACTTCATAGTTTTCTAGCATCATACAAATTTCAGGTTGATTGCAACAGCTGTTTCCGAGATATTGTTAACCGATGAAATATTTCACCCGGTCAACATTTTGGATTGGTGACACTCATTGAAATTTGAAAGGCATGGTCGGGTTCAAACGGAGAAGATACAAATCCCTACCAAGTCTCATTGAAATTGCTCCTGCCAATCATATTTTATTAGGGGGATGATCATATACATAAATAAGCACACACATACGCTCGGACAAAAGTTGATTTCTATGTAAAGGCAGATAGAATCTGTCAAAATTTAATGGCGTTAAATAAGTACTTGGCAATTTTCTTTCACTGCAGGTGGTCTTTAGGTAATAGAAAGCCTTTATATTGTCCTGAAAAGGCCTCGCCACATTTTTGAAGCCCATTGAATATTTTTCTTCTAATTAGCTGTTTTGCGAGATTTTCAATTGAAGGCAATAACAATTTTAATTTGTCATTGAGGAAGATCGCTCGTATTTTAAGCCCTTCATGTCACGTAACTTTCATACAAAGGATGTATGGAAACGAATTCTTTTGAAAGCGGATGGCTGTAACAATGATACATAATCTCCAATATGTCAGACTGTCTCACATGCTCTGTTTGTCTTGTTGTGTCACAATGTGGGGCCCTTCAATCTTATCTGACTAGAGCGGCTACGCTCCTCTCGCCTTATTACACTGGGAGGCGGTGACACTAAACACAAAGCCATGAAAGATTTCTCCCCTTGCTTTGGGGCTGCTTGAGAAGTTACATTCCTTAATGCTGAGAGGCTGGAGAAGCGAGGGAAGTTGGTAATTCTACCACACCGACACACGCGCACACAAAAGAAATGCGAGCACTGTCCAGAGAAAGATGGCTCGGTAATTCTACACACAATCTTGTAACGGTCATCGCCATTGTTCCATTTTCTTTATCCTTCCTTATAATCCTCAACGTCTTTCATCTTTTTCTTTCCACTCCAATTGTAAAGTATTTCTATTTCTTCTTTACTGAGGAATTCTACCGTCCAATAATATACCTTAAAAGTGTGTTGCCACCATTAGTCACCTCTCTCCTCTCCCAAGTTACATTTTATACAGGATGTACGTTGTATAAGACTTAAATAACGGTGAAGGTCACAATTGAATTGGTTTCAAAAGAACCAGAATTTTTAGAAAGACTTGATCATCCTCAACTGTTGAATATAAACATAGGTTTTTAAAATTTAGGTATTGGTTAAATGAAATGTATAATTTATTTCATACATGCTCTAAAACGTCTCTTAAACATATTATTTTGTCTCATAAATAAGAAAACAGCTCTCCTTTTCAAATAATGTTAATCTATTCATTGACAATCCGCAGCCTGCGTCCAGTCGACCGACCGGGTCAGGGATGGAATGAATGAAGCCCGCATCTAGCGTCGAGGATATGAACTGTGCTGGCTGCCGAAGCCTGTCGCACTCGCCTGGGACAATGATTAAATGAATGCCAGATGAAATTAAATGATAGTGGAGAGTGTTGCTAGAATTGAAATTTTTGACAGGGAAAACCGGAGTACCCGAAGACAAACCTGTCTGCCTCCATTTTGTCCAACACAGATCTCACATGAAGTGGCCGGGATTTGAACCACGGACCCAGCGGTGAGAGACTGGCGTGCTCCCGCCTAAACCACGGAGGCTTATAATCTATTCCAATATGGTGCAAAATTATCTCAATTCAGCACTTTCTCATTTTATAATTCAAGCGTTTTGTTTTCAGAATTGACATTGTGGTGTTTGAAGCCATATTTTCAGTGTTGCCTTAGTAAACAAGAGTTTAATGCTTTTCAGTCGGTCAACACGAATGTACCCAAAAGAGATGGGTTATGCCCTAATCCTGAAATAAATTACATGAGATTAATAAAACACTAGGATGACCAGTTTCGATCGTCAAGCGATCATCATCAGATCCATTACACTTAGGCTACAAAATCTATGTTTGAAATACAGGTGAAAATATTTACAATATGTACAATTATTTCGTTGCAGTATTGGTACTGCAACTGTCAGTGTATGCTAAATGCAGTATATATGTTAGGTGAAATGCTAAATGGTGATAGCTATCCGTAGATTGTACTTTAGAGAGATTACAACCATATAATCTCTCTAAAGTACAATCTACGGATAGCTATCACCATTTAGCATTTCACCTAACATATATACTGCATTTAGCATACACTGACAGTTGCAGTACCAATACTGCAACTAAATAATTGTACATATTGTAAATATTTTCACCTGTATTTCAAACATAGATTTTGTAGCCTAAGTGTAATGGATCTGATGATGATCGCTTGACGATCGAAACTGGTCATCCTAGTGTTTTATTAATCTCATGTAATTTATTTCAGGATTAGGGCATAACCCATCTCTTTTGGGTACATTCGTGTTGACCGACTGAAAAGCATTAAACTCTTGTTTGAGAATTGAGTAAGATCATTCTAGTTAATATCAAACATACAGTATTATGAATAATACCGACAGTAGTGGCTACGTTGGCTAACGCGCAGCATTAGGTCTTGGGGCCAAGCTCTCTGCTGACTCGGTAGACGCGTGGGTTCGAGCCCCACCGTCGGCCGTCCTTGAAATGATTTTCCGTGGTTTCCCATTTTCAACACCAGGCAAATGCTGGGACGGTACCTTCTGACAGGCCACGGCCGCTTCCTTCCACATCCTTGCCCAGTTTCATTCACCATCATTCATTTCATCTCTCATTAACTCCTCTCATGAGGTTGGCGTCAGGAAGGGCATCCGGCCGTAAAAACCATCGCCACAAAGACTTACATCGCATCTCATCCCCGATCCCGTTGGAAAACGGGAATAATAAGGGCTTAGACATACATACAGTATTATGAATAATGACCCACTTTCAGGAAAACACTTGATGAAAATTCCTATGATGCTTTGGAAATAAATGTTCGCGATTACTTCACTGAATTGAAATTGATTGTATTAAAATTTTACTAGTCTGGTGTCCCGTTATAAATCGTCTATAATTCATGAAATATGCCAGAGCACTGGTCTATCAAAAACTTCCAAACAAGAATTATAATAAGAAATAGAAACTCTAATTGACTTATAACATATCAAGGTAAGAAATGACTCATAAATAATTCATATCTGAAAATGTTATAGTAACCAGCCAATTATTTCGTCACTAGAATATCTGGACTAATTTTGATACAGTGATGATATACGAGTATAACATAACATTGTTCTATATATTCCTCGATGTTAGAATCTTGAGTAAACTTGGTTTTCATTCATGAGTTTACCATGATGGTATTTATCTTGGCGTTGTTTCAAAAGTCACATCTATGAACATAAAGACACAATATTTCAATTTTGGCACTTTCACAGGTATCGAGAAAAGAGAGCTGAATTTCGAAAATTCGTGCTGCCTCCCTCCATATCGGCTTCATGCCTGTGTAAGTGTAAGGCTAGCAACCTACTTCACTTGCACTTTCTGGAGATCTGTTAACAATGTTTTGTGCAAGCTTAAGACCTCCGGGATGAATGAATGAAAATAGCCTATACATATACCGTGCCAAAAGTACGCGATCAGAAGAATACTTTTAGCAAATTTCTCTGTCCTAGCACATATGATAAGAGGTTGCTGTTCACCAATTTTGCAGAATATTCCTTCTCATTGTGTTTCGCCAAATAACCTATGTGGCTATCACAGTCCTTCTGGTACCAGATATGATAGCTGTGCAGTAAAGGAACTACCACAAGGACCACCAATCACTCGTACAAGAAGTCACATTTTACACTCAGACAGGATATTCCATAGGATTGTATTCATCAGCATACTCGAGTATTATAAGTCACACACACCCTCCTTGTTCGAATTTCAGTACTGGCAACTGCCATCCTGAGTGTGATTTCCCTTGACATTTTCCATAGTCACTCCACGTGGATACAGGTATGATAATAAGTTAATCTAAGGGGCCAGAACCACCTTCTTCAAACCTAGAATATATAATTACACGTACATATACTGCTATTGTAATGACAGTAATACGACTGGCTGCGTGGCTCAGTGGTAACGTTCTCGCCTGTTGTGCCCAAGGTTGTAGGATGGAATCCTGGTGCTGCCATTTGGCATTTGAGGGTGTGCAAATGCGTGGGATGCGTGTCAGTAGATTTACTGGCACGTTAAAGATCCCCTTGGGGGTAAAATCTGGTACCCCGGCGTCTTTATGAGTAGCGGTAGTTAAAAGAGACGTTAAACCAATAACATTATTATTATGACAGTAATACAGGTTGACAGTCTAAATAGAAACAAACCCAACAAAAAGGAGATGATGATCCCGATGTCCCAGCCCCTAAGTGAAGCAATACGCACTAGGCTGTTAAGAAACAACTGCATGTTATAGTTCTCTCATTTTCCTGGTAAACGACAGGCGACTCGTCAAACGTTGAGCAGTAGCACGCACCAATAATAAGCATTGTTTGCTGCTAACCAATAGCATGCTTGCTCTGTGACTCCACGTGGAGTCCAAAGTCCAGTCCTGGCTCCCGGCTCACTTTTCATGTCAGCAGTGGTGCAGAATTGCACGCAGTTCTGTCCAGTTTCCCAGCTTGCTCACAGTGGCTGTGGTGGAGAATTGACAACGCTGTGCAAGAGCTGGGGCAGCCCTGGCTCCACACATTCATGGAATAAATACATGGCCGCCCTGCTAGGTTTCAAAAGTCAGCCGATCGCCAATGAGGAAAGTGAGAGAACTATACTGTGATAAATATCCAATGTACTATCCAGCAGCAGTGTATTGGAGCCATGGGTTACAAACCCTTCCGAGACTCACTTGTGCATTTTACTACGAGACCTATTTGGCTTAGTTATTCAAAGCGTTTTCATATTTTTGTCTGGTAGATTCTGCTTGTGGCGAAAGAGACAGACATGAAGACAGGGGGAGAATGAGAGGAAATTATGTCATGATTACTGTAAATGAAGTTAAATTCAATTTGTATGTGAGAATACGTCGCATACAATTAAGTCGTGGGCTTGTAATGAGCCCTGATAAAAGCGAAGATAAAATCCAACTAACTCCAAGTTTATCTTTTAACTTCCAACTCATAAATCACATGCGAGTCTGTAGGAGGCAACTTATATCTGAGTAGATAGTTTCCTTGTTCTTTCTTTACCACAAGAGTGGGGAGTGGAAGATGAGAGAGATGGAGTAATAATTCTTGTTTTCCATTCCTGAGCTTCTTTTTATCCCCACTGTTAGCAAGAATAGACCAGGCTGCACACTTTAACGGTACACATGAATGGGGGCTCATTCCCAAGTTGGTTCCGGAGGCGGATAGGGCTTTTCATTAACCAGAGTGGCCAAGCCTCAATAATATAATATAATATAATATAATATAATATAATATAATCATATATATTATTTCAGTAGTATAGATCCCTCCTGCGGCGCTCACAAGCGACCGATCTTGACAAATGAGCATTCAAATGAAAGAGAATAGACATTAGCAGTGACGAATTGCACTCTAATTTCATAAATATCTATAATTTCTTTTAAAACATGGCTTTAAAAAATGTACGAATTGTGCGATTTGAAGATATGTTGCTGTAGCAAAATACGCTCCCTAATTGCTGTCCACTTCACATTTTGGCCACTGTGATGCCTGTTTCATGTCATTTTAACTTTCTGAGGTCTTTCCTTTATCAGTTTGCATGGATTTCAGAAACAGTAAATCAAAGGAATCAGTAGGCTACTCGAATCGTATAATTTCATAAATATCAAATAACCGGTGAGTGTTATGATGATACAGTTTTCAGGATTGCCTTCCAAGTTAGGGAACGTAGAACTTGGAATTCTAACTGAAATGTAAATAGTGTTCTATAATCATTTGGTTGAAATAAAAACATAAGAACCGTTCTCCTTAAGTCACTATTTATAAACCTATTGGGAAAGTGTGGTTTATGAACATGCGAGATTTCTTGCACGAGTCCGCTAGTATAATATAATATAATATAATAAAGCAAACCCCGTAACTCCACAACCCATGAAGGCCCCCAAGCGACCGCTTCACAGGTAATCGACCTATTTTGGGCTGACGCGTGGTCCGCGCGTCGGATCCCCAGGCCGTTATTCTTGGTTTCCGTGACCGGGGTGCTCAATTGTCCTCATGAGACTGAGTGCACCTCGTTCCAGCCCTCACGTCATTTTCTAAAATTCCCGACGGAGCAAGGAATCAAGATCGGGGCCTCCGGGTAAGAAAAAGCGCGCTACCCCAACAACATGGGGCCGGATTATATTTATTTATATATTTATTTAATTTTTAATTATGTATTTATGTTCGAACCTCACTATTATGTGTCAGAAATCTGTATCATAATGATGGTCATTATAACACTGTTTTTCATTACGATACAGTTTCTCCAGCCAATCACAGCTCGTTCATTGACCAATTAGGTAACGATACCTTCGCGCATGCGCTAAAAATCCAACATGTCGGACATAAACACAACATCGAACTATAATAAATTACCGACATGGAATACGCACCGTCCATATGTTCGCGTAAATAAACTGGCGAATATGAGACAAGAAATAGCACTGTAGCTTAATATCACCAACCCTAATTTCTACACAGCGCATAGCCTTCAAACGACTCCGGTGATAATATTACTGAGGGACGGCAGATGTAAACATATGGCCTGCATAATATGGCATTGCAAGCACACAGAGCGCATGCGTCGGTCGTTCAGAGATCTTGAAAGACAGAGATATGATACTCAGCGCTCGCTCTCCGATCACAAAATTCAAGTAGCTGACTCTCAACAGATATTTATGAATATTTATGATAAAACATATAATAAAGTTATAATTATCGTCGAACATAAACAGTCGTATGCAACTCGCCTATAATGGTAATTAAGACACTCGTATGGAAATTATAAAACTCGCATACGCTCGTTTTATAAAAATACTCGTGGCTTAATTATAGCCATTATAGGCTCGCTGCATAATGTACTATTATTTAATTACATAGCAGCTATGTTTGAACTAGTTCGCCTGAAATAACAGCTGAATCTATATCGCTTGGAACGTTCTCAAAATTCCTGGACTGTAGATGTGAAGGGTGCTTATAAAAGAAAATGTTCGAACATATTCTTTTAGCTTATTCTCATCATAAAAACAAGAAGTTCCGTGACGAACTAAAGAGCCTACTTTTCTTAAAATTTAAGATTCATGCCAATGATTAATAGATATGGATCTATCTAGAATAATGACGAAATTAAGTTGGTAGTATCGAAATTTCTAATTAGTTCGAAATACTGTATACCTGGCATAATGTAGCCTAATAGAGCACTACAGTTGGCAGCCATGGTGACTGAATATATTCTTAGTTCCATCTCTTAAGGTACAGAATACAAAATTTGGTTGGAGTCCAATGAATAGCATGGACGTTACATGCAGTTAAACATTGGATCTAACAGCGCGCGTAAAATCATGTTGGCAACAGTGTCATGCATGTATTGGTCAGAAATAATCTGAAATAATATGATCTATTGTTGTGCCAATTTTGAATGAAATCCATTAGTTAGTATAGAAGTTACATGCATTTTAAAATTGGACCTATCAGCAGGCTTAGAATCATGTTGGCAGCACTGACGTATATTAGTTACTCCAAAGTAATCTAGAATGCCAGGTACTATACGTGTGCAAAGTTTAGAGCTATTGGCTTGCATTCTTTCTGATATATTGATATTAGGGTAACAAAAATAGAGACAGCATTTATTAACAGTTGGCAGCCCTGGTTGCTCTTAAGAATACGCATAGTCATAGCTGTTATGGTACACATAGCACATACGGAATTTGGTTGAAATCCAAATGATAGTATGGATGTTACATGTATTTAAAGTTGGACCTCTCAGCAGGCTTAGAATCATGTTGGTAGCACTGACGTATATAAGTTACTCCAAATTATTATAGAATGTCATGTACTATACGTGTGCATAGTTTAAAGCTGTCGGCTTGCATACTTTCTCATATATATTGGCATTTGGATAATAGAATTTAAGAGCATTTTTAACAGTTGGCAGCACTGGTGGTTCATAAGAATACGTTCAGTCATATCTGGTTATGTACACATACAACATACGAAATTTGGTTGAATTCCAATTGATAGTGTAGAAGTTATATGCATTTAAATATTGGACCTATCAGTAGGCTTATAATCATTTTGGCAACACTGCCATGTATGGCCTTCTGGAAATTAAACTGCAATATTATTATCTATATGTGTGCCGATTTTGAAATAGCTCCCATTCATACCTTCCACGATATCCAACATGGAGCTCAAATTTCAATTGCGATTTTTCAGCAGTTGGTAGCACTGACATCATTTTCAAATATGGCCGTGAGATATTCAGGTATAGATCTTTACTCCTACCAAATTGTATTTCGATTGCTCCAGCCGTTTAGGAGTTGATATGGGGGGGGCTCACACACAGCCAGACAGACAGACAGACAGACAGAAGGACAGACAGACAGACAGACAGACATTTTCCCGGATCGATCTCATAAGACTACTTTTTCCTCATTTTTGCAAAATGTGAAAAGTAGGCTAATTACTAGAAGACCGGGCTCCTCCTACAAAGCATTCATGGGTATTTGTACAAATTTACAGCACTTTGTTCAATGCGACATTTGCTTTTATCCATCTTTGTGCTGAGAGCACAACCACTTGGTTGTCTTATTGGGGCATTCCAGTGTTGTAACCAGGACCCGATTTCACCAACTATGGTGGTAAATTTGAAAAACTTCCAAACGTTTGGCTCTAATTGGACAAAAATTAATACCAACAAAGTACATGCCACCATTACCTATTTTCTAAAGTTTTAGGTCGTTCCTGTATTGCCAACCAATGATATAAAGTGGTGTCAAATTACAATTACTATTGGCAATTTCGCAAAATATTTAAGCCAATTCAGAAAACCCTGTGTAGGAGAAAAAATAAGCACTGTCAATACACCCTCTACGTAGATTTAAGCGGTTCCAGTACTGCGAGTTGTTAGTAGTGTGTGGTACGAGATTTACTGTTACCCTTCTAAATCTTATAAAAGGCAGCCACAGTTTCGACTAAACATTCCACAGTAGAGATACGCATCTGTTACAAATTTATGAGGTTTCGTGTGACTCCAATATTCCCATTAGTAAGCAATAGCAGTAACCAACATACTGATTTCTTTAGTGATTGACTTATCCAATGTTAACGAAACGATGATGGTGTCAGGCAAACACCAACAACACACCGTTGATTATGGATTAACTGATTTCAATTCTGCCACCTGTATGAAATGGTTGGTAGAAAACTTTCTTTACACTCCTCACAAATGTGGAACGTAGCCTGTTCAGCTCTCAACGGAACATCTTGTTAATTTATTGTTCAAATTAATTAATGACCCTCTGTGCTCCCAAATTTTTTGAATGAATATACTCTATGCTATTCCCTGAAGAATACTGTATCTATCTCGATTTTTTTTATTGAGATCAGCCGTTTAGACGCCAATCCAGGTTAAACATTTTTGACCCTCCCAAGTCCCACCCCTTAGTCTGCTAATCAATATCTTGGCATAAAATAGAATTTACATTGTTACCTGAGATTACTATAACATTTCAAGAACGTCAAAGAAATATATTGTTTAAATTATAGGTCAAACATTGGGGCTTATATAGCTATGTGACGTCATGTCCCCACCACCCCTCCCCCAAAAGAAAATAAATGTTAAAACAATATTTTCCGTGTAACGAAGAATTTTCCTATTCAACACTTTGTCCCTCAATTTTATTAACAGCCATCAGTGCCCCAATTTACTTCCTCTAATATTTTAGAAAATATATAGCCTTTCATGACTCATGTAAACCTCTATAATCATCTCCAAATTTTCGTTTTCATCAGAATACCTATTTAATCCCTGTCAGACAATTTCGATCCCCCGAGGGCTCCTCTCCAGTGAGCATGATGCCCTGGCTACATTTCAGTATTGCTATGCACAGTATATTTCCATTCAATCACGTTTGATGCGGATTAGACTTTAATGTTGCGCAGGATAGACGCGACACCGTTCTGACATGAGCTATGACCTTTGCAATATTTGCAATTACTTAAATATTTAGATAACAGATTCAAGTAACTTGGCACTTAATAATTAATGCGTATAAAGCAGCAAACATCGTCGTCGTGAAATTACGATAAGATCTAAGTTACCGTACATTAAGAATGGCTCATGAGCTAAAATTTTATCCATGTGTGTGTGATTCCCACCCACTAGACCACTGTCAATTTTATAGTAATTTAGTCTCGTATCAACCATGCCTATAAAATTTTAATAATCGATACTAATCCAATATGGTGGCTGTGCGAAATATAACAAGCATCAAGTCTCCGTGGCTTAAGCGGCAGCACGCCGGCCTCTCACCGCTGGGTCCATGGTTCAAATCCCGGTCACTCCATGTGAGGTCTGTGCTGGACAAAACGGAGGCAGACAGGTTTTTCTCCGGGTACTCCGGTTTTCCCTGTCAAAATTTAATTCCAGCAACACTCTCCACTATCATTTCATTTCATCTGTCATTCATTTAATCATTGCCCCAGAGGAGTGCGTCAGGCCTCGGCAGCCGGCACAGTCCATATCCTCGCCGCTAGATAGGGGCTTCATTCATTCCATTCCTGACCCGGTCGGAGACTGGAAGCAGGCTGTGGATTTTCATTCAATATCTGGGATCCTATTAGAGCCATCAGATTGAAACAGTGAACGTTCATATCGGACTGTACAGTGAACAGTAAAGATATATGACTTTCAAAACCGTAATATGAACGAAATCTAGATGGCGCCCGTGGAAATTTTCAAAATGCAATTGCCTTTCTTCATGAACCAATTCCAGCTATAAAACTGAACCCTGATACCATGATAGAAGACAATAGCAGATAAATTCAGAGATTTTACATTCAAAACCATTGCAAGCTCGAGGCCAAGATGGAACCCAAGCAAGTTTTCAAAATTCAATACTTTTCGTGTGAACCATTACATCCATAAACCTCAACTTTGTATCATTTGAGAGAAATTTAAAGCCAGTTCTTTAATTTGATTTCGAAGCCGTGACAAGAACGATGGTAGCCGTACGAATGTATAAATTCTCAATAGTCTCTTCTCGGGATCTACTAAGTCTACAGCTATAAATGTGAAACCATGCACCACTGAAAGACAAATTCAGATTAGTGGCACTTGAAACTATGATAAAGACAAAACCAAGAGGTGATCGCGCATATTTTCAAAATGTTATTACCTTTTCTCTGTAGCTATTACAGCTATTGCCTAGTACTGAAATTGTTTTACCATGATACAGGAATAAAGAAACCCGTTCGGATACGGTATGTAACTTTCAAAAACGTAAGACAGCAACAACGTATTATCTACAATTCTGTTGCCATTTCTCGGTACCATTTACTGGTAGACTAAGCCTGAAACCTTGAACCATGATAGAAGTCTATAAACCAATTCAGTGATGTGGCTTTCGAAATTGTGACGAGCATGAAACCAATACCGCGGATGCACAAATCTAAGAACAATTCAATTACGGTATCTATTCTCGGAACCTACTAGAGGTATAACCCTGACTGTTATAACATGATATAAGACTGCATGATGAGTTCACAGATGTGACACTCGAAACTGGGACAAGCACGAAACCATGATGTTTACCACGTGGAGTTCCAAAATTCAGTTTCCCATTTCGCCGGACCTAATACAGCTATGAGCCTGAAACGTAAGCCCATGATACGGGAACTAAACGCATATTTTATGCATTCACGATTGCGATCCTTACCATTATACCAATATAACAATCACCCAAAAATGTGGTAAAGTGGTCATATGCGTAAGAGACCACAAATGCATAAGTCACAAGGGTATCACTTTTATCATTACGCTCAGCTGCAATTTTGAATACATAAAAGCTTTAAATCAATGATCACTATGTAATAAACTTAGGATTTTTAGCCTACTTTTCACATTTTGCAAAAATGAGGAAAACGTAGACTTATGAGATCGGGCAAATGTGTGCCTGTCTGTCTGTCTGTCCTTCTGTCTGTCTGTCTGTCTGTCTGTCCTCCTGCCTGTCTGGCTGTGTGTGTGTCCCCCCCCCCCCTATCAACTCCTCAACGGCTGGAGCAATCGAAACAAAATTTGGTAGGAGTAAAGATCTATACCTGAATATCTCACGGCGATATTTGAAAATGATGTCAGTGCTACCAACTGCTGAAAAATCGCAATTGAAATTTGAGCTCCATTTTGGATATCTTGGAAGGTATGAATGGGAGCCATTTCAAAATTGGCACACGTAGGCTATATATAATACTATTGTAGTTTAATTTCCAGGAAGTTATACATGGCAGTGTTGCCAAAATGATTCAAAGCCTGCTGATAGGTCCAAATTTTAAATGCATATAACTTCTACACTATCAATTGGATTTCAACCAAATTTCGTATGTGCTATGTGTACACAACAGATATGACTGAGCATATTCTTAAGAGCCACCAGGGCTGCCAACTGTTAATAAATGCTCTCAATTTTTTTAATCCAAATACCCATATATCAGAAAGTATGCAAGCCGACAGCTTTAAACTATGCACACGTATAGTACCTGATATTCCATATTAATTTGGAGTAACTTATCTACATCAGTGCTACCAACATGATTCTAAGCCTGCTGAGAGGTCCAACTTTAAATATATGTAACTTCTATACTATCATTTGGATTTAAACCAAATTTCGTGTGTGCTATGTGTACCATAACAGACATGACTATGCGTATTCTTAAGAGCAACCAGGGCTGCCAACTGTTAATAAATTATGTCTCTATTTTTGTTACCCAAATATCAATATATCAGAAAGTATGCAAGCCAATAGCTCTAAACATTGGACACGTATAGTACCTGGCATTCTAGAATAATTTGGAATAACTAATATAGGCCTACGCCAGTGCTGCCAACATGATTCTAAGCCTGCTGATAAGTCCAATTTTAAAATGCATGTAACTTCTATACTAATTAATGGATTTCATTCAAAGTTGACACAACAATAGACCATATTATTTCAGATTATTTCTGACCAATACATGTATGTCATTGTTGCCAACATGATTTTATGCGCGCTGTTAGATCCAATGTTTAACTGCATGTAACGTCCATGCTATCCATTGGACTTCAACCAAATTTTGTATTCTGTACCTTAAGAGATGGAGCTAAGAATATATTCAGTCACCATGGCTGCCAACTGTAGTTCTCTATTATGCTATAGTATGCCATGTATACAGTATTTCGAACCAATTAGAAATTTCGATATTACCAACTTAATTTCGTAATTATTCTAGATAGATCCATAGATCCATATAGATTAATCATTGGCATGAATCTTAAATTTTAAGAAAAGTAGGCTCTTTAGTTCGTCACGGAACGGCTTGTTAAAAGTTGCAAACGAGAGCAGAGTTAGTGTGCAACTTCTTTTTACAATCAATATAGTTGCTATACAATGCATACTATAAAATTATCAAAATCAATAAATCAGAATATAATCGAGCAATTACCGAGAAACTTGTTGAAAGAAGGCCACTGTATGACAGGTACAAGTTTCACAAATCAATGGGTAATTATTGGCAATAATAGACTGAGGCGCTATTCATAATAAACAGGATATTATCACCAACCATACCCGGGAAACTGGAGTGGAAACACCAACAACGCGTAATGGTAAAGAAGAGGGATATACCGTATAATATGTTTACTATTCTGAGCTCAATGATATATCAAATTGCACATCATATGAATATATACAATAATAAGAACAATAACTTATTATTTATAAAACTTCAAATTCCGTACTTTAGCTAGAAGTACGTGTATCAGACGATCAATATGTATAGGGATCAAATTAACGCAATGCTGTTGATACAAGATGGCACTCAAGCTAACTATTGTGACAGATCCACCTAGCTGGCGAGACAGTGCACAAAGTTTCCCGTATTGCTGGCCGCGGGGCTGTCCTTGCAAACAAACGCTTCTGTGAGTCCCGTAAGTTCACTGACAAGCAGAGATTGTTCTGTTTTTGGAAAAGGTTGGGGTGAGCGAGCCGTGAGACAATTCGAAACACATTTACATCACCCAATAACCTACGTCTAGAGTAGCCGAGAAGCTACCAGAGGTCCCGTTAGCAGGTATTTTAAGACCGACAAGCGTGACTCAAGGAATTCAAATCGTTTCGAGAGTTAAACACGAGAAGTGTCTAATAGCTGTGAAAAATGAAAGTCCATTACGGTTTTGACGAGTGTGTGTAGTAGAGCGAAGAGTGAACCAGTACGCTTGTGTAAGTAAGTGTGTTGTGCCACAGAGCGTTGTGTGAGGGTAGGAGTGGACCAACCTTCAGCGCTGAAGGCTCTTGGTTTGATACGGCACATGGACAGGCACATGGACTACAAAACCGAAACATCACGGTGAAACACCACTGAGCACAGCGGAACTGTGGACTGTGAACCTGGCAGCCTACTGTGTGAGAATTCTACACTGTGTGTAAAAAATTGTGTTCAATAGTCGTAATATAATAATTTAGTGTTTAGCAACGAACGCTACCAGTTGTGTTGTGATTTAGTTGAGCGAACGCTGATTCCCAACTATAGAAAAACATTAAAATCCATCTCAGAACATATGAGCGAGATTTCAATGAAAATGTGCAACTGAGGAGTAACATATAAGGACAAATTGCTTATCTAAGTCGCAAGACTTTTGTATTTATTAATACACGTGGCTGTCATCTAGAATTTGTTTTATATTAAAATCAAATACTTGGCATCTAATAAAGCTGCAGAAATAACTATCGTACGATAACTGGCAAGACTTTAAAACGAACTTGTAAAATTTAAGTCTGGTGTAGGCCTACTAACATGAACTACACCTGCAAGTTACTTTTCACAGAGAGATATTGATATATTGCGCAGAAATTATACCAGCCTGATAGTACTAAATCTTACGACAAACACAGAAGATAACCATTAAATAATAATAATGTTATGTGGTTGGTTTGAACAACTGTGGCTTTTAGAGACGCCGGGCCACCGACATTAATGAATTTCGAAGAATGTAGGCTATATGTACTTTAGGAAACACCAAGTGTTTCACGTGTCCTATTTTAGTGACAGGATTGATATACAATTTAACAGAGATAGAATGAAGATGATGATGATGATGATGATGATGATGATGATGATGATGATGATGATGATGATGATGATGATAACGACTGTTGTTTTAAGGTGTGGAACAGCGAATATATATACAGGGTGTAATTGATATGCATCTACCCCGTTTTACTGATGATAGAAGAAACTATTCTTAGCACGCTAGGTGAAATAATTATCATCTATCTTTAAATTGAAAATTAAACATAAAAAGTCAATAATTGTAGGTTTTACAGTAATTTTTCAGACTGAACGTGCAAACGAAGTGTGCTTTAGCCAGAGGGGATCGGGGGATGGAAAGAAGATAAGGAAGTTGTTGCATAATTGAACTATGACGTTACCTGCTGAGGAGGAGAGGGCGTCAGCTGTTATATGCGCCTAGTGATGTTCGTCCGGGTGAGTTAGCCGTGGTCGTTACGGCATGACTTCTGGCAGTCGCTCACATCCGGGAGGCGAGGAGGTTCGAATCCCCCCGCCGTCAACCTTGAAGATGGTCTTCTGTGGTTTCCCATCTTCCTTCCAGGCAAATGCCGGGGTTGGTCCCTAACTATAGGCCACAGCCGCTACCTTCCAAATCCTCGTCCTTACATGCCGACCTTGTAAATTATCTTCATCAACATCATCATCATCATCAACGTACCCCTAGGACCAAGACCACGGAAGGTGGCGTCACAGTACCTTATGGCTATTAGGTTATAACTGTCATCTAGTTAGACGAAATTTGAAACTCAAGCATGTTGTTGTTTAATTTAAGGGCTTAGACATCGTGGTCAACAGCTCCATGCAGTTTGGTATGGGTGTTTGTCTGATGACCTGTGTAGCTGTGCATTTATGTATGCATTTGTATTTAGCGGGGGCTTGGTGGCACAGCGGTCAAGCTGTTCACCTCTCACCACGGTGGACCGAGTTCGATTCCCGGTTAATATATGTGAGATTTTCAAAGTGAAATGCCATGTCCTGTGCTTCGGATTCCACGTAAAATGGAGGTCCCGTGGCTAATGATCGCGAAATGAACGGTCACGTAAAACTACAAATGTCCATTGCATTTGTATTTGAGACTATAAATGAGAAGGGGATGGCCATGCTCTTAAGTTCGGACTATCCGAAATTGGAAAATGAATTTTGAAAATCCACTTGAAAAAGATCATGATTTCGTGCTTGTCCCAGTTTCGATGGAAAGGTTAACAGGTATTCATCATCTAGATCTGAAAACATATCCAAGATTCGATGTCCCTCAGTGCAGAAGAGGAACTTTCTGTTTCATTGAAGTAAATAATATTTCTTTCACAGATTCACAAGAACATTTCATTCTCCTATGATTCTACACACCTTACACTACTTCTCCACAAAGTCACCTCATTTATTGACGCACTTGTCACAAAGGGGGCACAAATTACCGTATGCCTGCATTGGAGAACGACGCCGTCTGTGATCAAAGCTCTTTCAGGTAAAGAAAAGATAAAAATCACTAACTTGTCACCACATCAGGACTGTGGTGATGAACTTCATTGAACATTGACACCCATTTCCTCCCCATAATAGGTTATGTGGCATTTTATTTTCACCATACATATTACATGTTGGGGTAGCGCGCCTGTCTCGCACCCGGAATCCTCAGCTCCATCAAGGATTTCAGAAACTGACGTGTTGGCTGGAACAGTGTGTACTCAGCCTCGTTCGGACAATTCAGTAGCTGACTGACAGTGAGGCAGCACCCCAGTCACGATGACCAAGATTAACGGCCGAGGGGGCCTGACGCGCATATCACGCGTCACCCCATAATCTGCAGGCGAAATGGCTGTAGGCCTAGGCCCTTCATTAATGTAGCGCCACGGGGTTTGTTTTTGTATACATCTTACAAATGATCTAATGTTTCATGTATTCAAGAGGCGAATCACGGACTGTATCTCACACTCCATGAGCGGATATTTTGTCTTTACCGTTTTAAGCAGTAGCCAACACATGTCCATTCTATGTGAACGTCTCGAACGTTGCATGTCGTGTGTTAATAGATGAAGTAAGCCATTGCGCATGTCTATGATCGCAACCACAGCGATGCACCAGAAATATAAGAAAATGATGCTTACTTAAAAAAAGGATGCCTCGTATATTCCTTCAGTCGTACGGTGGCAGAATGTTGCATTAAATTCTTTATGGAGAAGTCGTGCATTACCTGGCGCTATACATCACTTCTTAGTTAAAAACGAATCCAGAAGTGTTTCTCCTGCCAGAACTGCAGCAAAAGGCACTACATGTCAAGCAGACATGTATCCTGAAAGAAACTATTTAGATGAGAGCTAAAACCGAAGTTTGATAAGAGCAAAGTTTGAAAGTAAAATGCATGTTTTAAAACTTTGAAGTAGCTCAAGTAAGAGCAGCAAGCATTTCATTCACGGATCATTAAACAGGCTTCCCTCACGTGTGGAGCTGTCGTACAGTCTGAAAGGTTTCATTGCGGGACTCCTTGGCGCGTGCTCCTCCTGGTCCAAAGACACCAACTCCATTTCGTCACTCGTGTGTAGACTTCCTAACTTGGGTATAGTTCCACTTTGATCATAGAGGTTTTCAGTAGTTTAGTGGCGTTATAAACATTGAACACATACAATAGTAGTTAAATAAAACGTGTAACAATAATTCCGAAAAGAACTATTCTATTTTCATACAGTCTTTCGGTCTTATCCATTTCAAATTCCCTCGCCAAATACATAGATTTTTCATGTGATGAACTAAATACCTTATGGTATATTACCTACATTGTGTTAAAGAGTTAGGCAATTAAACAACATCAAGCATCGTAATTAAATGAGAATGTATATTGGAAGTAAATCTTAACCATCTTGAAGGGGACCAGCTGTAATAATAATATTTCAAATAATAAAAAATGTGACAAAGTTTGGATTAGAGAACTAACTTTTTGACTAACTGGATTTGAGACGACATTTTCAGTGATATTATAAGGAATGATAAATGATCAAGCTGAGATCAATGTGACTATAAGACGATGGGTTGATATCCTAATTGATTGTATGTTTACATATTTGTTGAACCTATACAAGCCAGTTCATTAGCCTACTTTCGATTTTTGCAAAAAATGAAAGTAGACTTATGAGATCAACACAGGGCGAAAAAAGTGTGTCTGTCTGTGTGTGTATGTGTGTGTGTGAGTCTGTGTGTGTGTGTGTGTGTATGTGTGTGTGTGAGTCTGTGTGTGTGACTGTGTGTGAGTGTGTGTACTCTGAATGTCTGTCCCCCCCTATCAATTCGAACACGGTGAATGCGAATTGAACGAAATTTGGTACAAAGGTAGCACTAGCAAAGGACACCTCAGTGTCATGTTTTAGATCGCCGCCATCTTGACGGAAACGCAATGGCGGCCCCACAAATGTTCAAAGCTTAAATCAAATTACGACTAACCTAATCATCCGATCTCTTCCAAATTTTGCAACAACATACCTATATGGAGGGAGCATCCTTTGACCAAACCAATAGGTCATCAGCGTAATAGTTTGCAGATGGCGGCCATCTATGTGTGAAAATCGATTCACCCTATTAATTCGAACACGGTGCAACCGAATGGAACTAAATTTGGTACAGAAGTAGTACTAACAAAAGGCACCTCAGTGTCATGTTTTATATCGCCGCCATCTTGACGGAAACGTAATGGCGGCCACACAAATGTTCAAAGCTTAAATCAAATTACGACTAACCTAATCATTTGATCTCTACCAAATTTTGCAACAACATACCTTTACGGGGGGAGGATCCTTTGACCAAACTAATAGATCATCAGCCTAATAGTTTGCGGATGGCGGCCATCTTTGTGTGAAAATCGATTCCCCCTATTAATTCGAACACGGTGCATCCGAATGGAACGAAATTTGGTACAGAGGTAGTACTAACAAAAGGCACCTCAGTGTCATGTTTTATATCGCCGCCATCTTGACGGAAACGTAATGGCGGCCACACAAATGTTCAAAGCTTAAATCAAATTACGAATAACCTAATCATTTGATCTCTACCAAATTTTGCAACAACATACCTTTACGGGGGGAGGATCCTTTGACCAAACTAATATATCATCAGCCTAATAGTTTGCGGATGGCGGCCATCTTTGTGTGAAAATCGATTCCCCCTATTAATTCGAACACGGTGCAACCGAATGGAACGAAATTTGGTACAGAGGTAGTACTAAAAAAGGCACCTCAGTGTCATGTTTTATATCGCCGCCATCTTGACTGAAAAGTAATGGCGGCCACACAAATGTTCAAAGCTTAAATCAAATTACGATTAACCTAATCATCCGATCTCTACCAAATTTTGCAACAACATACCCTTATAGAGGAAGCATCCTTTGACCAAACGAATAGGTCATTAGCCTAATAGTTTGTGGATGGCGGCCATCTTTGTGTGAAAATCAAACACGGTGAAACCGAATGGAACGAAATTTGGTACAGAGGTAGCACTAGCAAAGGGTATCTCAGTGTCATGTTTTATATCGCCGCCATAGTGACAGAAACGTAATGGCGGCCACACAAATGTTCAAAGCTTAAATCAAATTACGACTAACATAACCATCCGATCTCTACCAAACTTTGCAACAACATACCTTTATGGAGGAAGCATCCTTTGACCAATCTAATAGGTTATTAGCCTAATAGTTTGCGGATGGCGGCCATCTTTATGTCAAAATTGATTCCCCCTATTAATTCGAACACGGTGGAACCGAATGGAACGAAATTTGGTTCAGAGGTAGCACTAGCAAAGGGCACCTCAGTGTCATGTTTTGTATCGCCGCCGTATTGACAGAAACGTAAAGGTGGCCACACAAATGTTCAAGGCTTAAGTTAAATTACGACTAACATAACCATCCGATCTCTACCAAACTTTGCAAGAACATACCTTTATGGAGGGAGCATCCTTTGACCAATCTAATAGGTTATTAGCCTAATAGTTTGCGGATGGCAGCCATCTTTATGTCAAAATTGATTCCCCCTATTAATTCGAACACGGTGGAACCGAATGGAACGAAATTTGGTACAGAGGTAGCACTAGCAAAGGGCACCTCAGTGTCATGTTTTATATCGCCGCCATCTTGGCTGAAACGTAATGGTGGCCCCACGAATGTTCAAAGCTTAAATCAAATTACGATTAACCTAATCATCCGATCTCTACCAAATTCTGCAACTACATACCTTTATGGAGGGAGCATCCTTTGACCAATCTAATAGGTCATTCGCCTAACAGTTTGAGGATGGCGGCCATCTTTATGTCAAAATTGATTCCGCATATTAATTCGAACACGGTGGAACCGAATGGAACGAAATTTGGTACAGAGGTAGCACTAGCAAAGGGCACCTCAGTGTCATGTTTTATATCGCCGCCATCTTGACTGAAAAGTAATGGCGGCCACACGAATGTTCAAAGCTTAAATCAAATTACGATTAACATAATCATCCGATCTCTACCAAATTTTTCAACTACATACCTTTATGGAGGGAGCATCCTTTGACCAATCTAATAGGTCATTCGCCTAATAGTTTGCGGATGGCGGCCATCTTTGTGTCAGAATCGATTCCCCCTATTAATTCAAACACGGTGAAACCGAATGGAACGAAATTTGGTACAGAGATAGCACTAGCAAAGGGCATCTCAGTGTCATGATTAATATCGCCGCCATATTGACAAAAACGTAATGGCGGCCACACAAATGTTTAAAGCTTAAATCAAATTAGGACTAACATAACCATCCGATCTCTACCAAACTTTGCAACAACATACCTTTATGGAGGGAGCATCCTTTGACCAATCTAATAGGTCATTAGCCTAATAGTTTGCGGATGGCGGCCATCTTTATGTCAAAATTGATCCCCCCTATTAATTCGAACACGGTAGAACCGAATGAACGAAATTTGGTACAGAGGTAGCACTAGCAAAGGGCACCTCATATTCATGTTTAATATCCCTATAGCACGTTGTATTTCAAAAAGCCACTACAACCAACATTCAATCATACTCCTTGAAAAGGACAAAGAGTTATAACAATACCCATGCATTTAGGAGAAAGTAGGCTATATGTTCTTTACTGAACATCTTGTTTAATTATTTAATATTATAGTGGATAAAATAGGGACGTATCTAGCTCGTATAATTAAAACACTAATATCGGAGATGTTGCTGTCATAACGTAGGTATATTATCAGGTATTTAAGTTTTCGGATCTCGTTGAATGATGTGCATGTCAGTGGATTAGCCGTATGCTACCGACAATAGAGTCAGTGTGACTAACTAGACTATATTTTTCAGTTATTTTGGTATTTACCAAAGGGAGTTCTTTTTTATACCATCATACTAGATTTTTTTCTTGCAATTTTTATGACGGTACTCTTGATTGATTTCTAAGTCGAGAAGGTTGGATGTTTATTTCTTTCAGGAAGGTTTTATTTATGATTCGCACATCATACCCCATTAAAAGCGTAGGATAGAGATCTTGGCAAAATGAATGTCAGAAGACAAATTTATTTTACTCTTAGATTATTTGTTCGTAGATTTGAGACATTTTCTTCTTTCGTATGTGTATTTTGGGCTAGTTTCGTAACTCCACCACTCCCCAAACCGATACTACCACAGAAAACAGGCTTGTGCGGGGACTTTCTGAAACGCATGTCGAGTATTACAGCATAGGCCTATAGGCTTTTTCTTCCAAGGGCATCTCACGTTGGTTGATCTCAGCCTTCAACCCCTTGGTGTATGGAAGCAAACGGGCTCAAAATACCTATATATAGGCTATATTTATTAAGTTGGTCATTATTTTGCAAAGTAAAAACCAAGGTATGTAGGTATGTCCTTTTAACGTAGAATCCAAACGAATGAGCACTACTTTAGACTAGAAAATATCACGTGCATTAGGCCTATCCAGAAAGCCTCCGTGGCTTAGGCGGCAGCACGCTGGTCTCTCACCGCTGGGGTCCGTGGTTCAAATCCCGCTGACTCCATGTGAGATTTGTGCTGGACAAAGCGGAGGCAGACAGGTTTTTCTCCGGGTACTCCTTTTTTCCTGTCAATATTTCATTTCAGGAACACTCTCCACTTTCATTTCATTTCATCTGTCATTCATTTAATCATTGCCCCAGAGGGGTGCGACAGGCTTCGGCAGCCGGCACTGTTCATGTCCTCGCCGCTAGATGGGGGCTTCATTCACTCCATTCCTGACCCGGTCGGTTGACTGGAAACAGGCTGTGGATTTTCATTTCATTAGGCCTATCCAGGACTCGAACCATGATTTGCCTCCATGAGAGCCAAGCAGCTTGACCGCTGTCCCACCACGGCCCTTTGATACGATTTACTAATAGCATTCCTATTGTATATCTGGAGGAGATCAATATCCAGAGCTGAAGCAAGATGAGCGGATGAGACGAATAAGACGGATAAGTGACTATACCGTTATCCAGGACAAGTCGGAAGTATGACTTTCTGACACGAGCAGTATTAGTTTCGATCTCTATTAATTCATCTTCTGTCTGGCACTCTTTGTTTTAAGAACATAAATATGTCCAGAGAGAAGCACTTTTCTTGGTACACACCGTAGGTAATGTTACGTGCTTAGAAACACGACCTCATAAATCTTCAACTCAGCTAACAGGGTTTGTACCGGGCCGCGCCGTGCAAGGCTGGCTTCAGTAAAAACGTGTGTGTGTGCTCGCCAGGAGAAATTTCCACTCACATCCACATATAGGTCTACTTGGTCATGTGTAACATTTTAACAATCAACACCATAGAGTAATTATCGCTCAGTTGACAGGGTGCTTGCCTGAATGAAAGCTCATGGTTCTCATCCGGCCTTGCCAACTACGAACGGCCATCCTGAGTGGGACTCCTCGAATTTTTTACACTCCAGGATAGTGATGTGATAACACTCTGGGCAAATTCAAAAGTTACACTATCCTGGTAAATCTGTACTCCAGTCATAAACAACAACAACAACAATATCAAAAACTCGATTGCGTTATTGAGCAACGCTGTGACGCCACAAAATTAAAACGAAGACAGCTTAGATCACTATTCTATGAAATGTTCATGAAATGATTTAGGCTACAATGAAACTGTTCGTATAATTCTAATCATATTTGCCGAGAAATACTGGGAATTTTTATGAGAAAATTCATTCTTTTCAGATGTCATTTTCTTAAAATTATACAGTAGATTAAAAATGCTTATTATACTGTATATGTACAAACATTCATATGTCCTTTAAATCGGCTAGGGGGTTTATTTGGCCCCGCTCCCTTCTGAAATGTTCGTCACAGACGCCAAATTGACCGCCTGTTTGGAGCCGTTTATTAGTTTCTTGTCTCCAGTATAGTGAGTTTAAGAACCACATTCCAGTACTGTCGGCTAGCATTGATGGGTACTAATATATAAGATACCCATTGTTTCGCTTAATAACCATTTCTGGGAATAATTTTTGCACTTCATTGTTTGTAAAATCAAAGTTCTTCAATGGTACATCATCAAACCTTTATCATCCCTAGTCAATAAAGGTATGATAAATGTATTTATCCGTTCATGAATTTTTTCTGGATTATTCCTTCTCTGTTAATTGGCCAAATTTAATGAGCGAATTTAAAACAATTCTTAAAATATTTATTGTTATTATTTATAATTATTTGACCCTACTAATGACAGTTATCCTGACAACTATTTTATCCAGATTTCCACCACAAATATTACTCTTATTGTAGCGTTAATTTAGGAAGTTTTATTACTTTTAGGTTTAATTGAAGTGAGAGTAGCCAATTTTACAGTGTTGCCTAGTGCTATAAGAAAGCTTTCCAGTCGGTCAAGACAAATGGTGCCTAATTTAATTTGGCGGGAAGACAGCTATTTATATGCCCTTACATGAAAAATATTACATAAGACATTTAACACAAACTAACATGATTTTATTTACAAAACTACCATCATATGTCACTGAATTTGTTAATCTATTTTCATTTATGAAAAAAATAGGCTCATGAGATCACATTTTGTCCGTGTGTGTCCCTAATAAAATCTAAACGGCCGAAGCGATTTCAATGAAACTAGGTCCAACCTTGAACGTGCCTTTCAAGTTGCAATACGTTTCACTAATCCAACATGGCGGCCGCGCAAAATATTTCACTGGCATTCCATATCTCCACAACAGTAATAGATATCACCCTGATATTTTGTAAACCTGTTAAGTTCAAAACGAACATGGTGGTCAAGCGAAGTTGAAACATTTAAATAGATTTTCACGCGATTTAACCATCCAAGCGCGGTGAAACTTGGTACAGCAAATGTTTATACACATTGTAATGTACTGAAATCTAATCAAGTTCAATTGTTTACATAGCCTTAAGATGACGATTGTGCAAAATTTTATAATTAAGTTCTCATTCCTGTGTCTTAATCGTGCCATCGAATTGAATGTTTAAACAATAAACCTACGCAATAATCTTCATCTAATGGTACATAACTCTATGGCCTACACATATATGTATCCAACATGGCGTCCATCCGAAATATTTTGACGCCTCTCAATATCGACGAATCTATTACAGCAAACTGAAATTTTGTATGTTGATAGAGGCTATTAACATAAGTTCACCTATGGGATTTTTATACCCTGGTGATCACAAAACTAACATGGCGGCCAAAGGATATTTAAATATTTTATTGGAATTTACTCGCGATTTAATCATCCGAGTGCAGTGGAAATAGGTACGGTAAATGTTCATATAAAATTTAATCGACTGACTGCCAATTAAGCTCAATTGTTTTGATAACCGCAAGATGGCAGCTGTGAAAAACTTTAAAATCAGGCTTTTATTTCTTGTGTCCTAATGATGCGGTCGAAGTTAACGTTTGAATAATGAACCTACCCAATAATTCTCATCAAATGGTACATAACTCTATGGCCTACATATATAACAATCTAACATGGCAACCATCCGAAATATTGAGACGTTTCTCAATATCTACGAATCTATTAAAGTGGTCAAATGTGAAATTGTATATGTTGATAGCAGAGGCGTAGCGCTATAATACGCCGATACGCCGGGCGTTCCCTGATTTAAAATGTGTATTCATCAGAGAGTAAAATATAACATTGTTTTTATTTGATATAAATGCGGTGTTAGCATATTACATAGCACTTAGTTATTTTATATCCGTACCCCCCATATAACTAGTCTTAGCCCGGCCGCGGTCTACTGCTGGGCGTTGCTCTTCTTGTCTGTACGCCAGACCTTCTCGGCGTCAAGAGCTATGTATCACCCTGGTCAGGCCACGTTGCAGCGCATGCGCCAGTTCATACTTGTTTCACGGAAGGGAAGCGCTACCGTACGCTGGCGTTTGCTGGCGTTTGAATTGTATGATCGCTGTTCTGTTAACTCAATAGCCCAATCGCTGCGCTAGTGCTATAGTTCGAACTGTAGAAGTGTAGTTTCTTTTAATTGTGCGTGTGTTTAATGCTGCCAATATGACTGAAGTAAGTTCACCTGACTCTAATGTTATTAATTTTTTAAAGGCAACTCCTTTGAGCTCTTTATCATATGAACAGCGATGAGAATTAAAAACAAAAAGACCAAATCCAAATTTATCAATTAAAGAAGTCGGTAAAAATCGCACACGGAGTTTTCAGCTTTCTTGGTATGACAGGTTTTCCTGGCTAACTGGGTGTGTTGAAAAAAAAAATGTTTTGTTACGTTTGCCTTATGTTTGGAGCGAAAGATACTGAATGGTGCACGGAAGGAATTTCTGACCTGAGTAATTTAATTAAAAAGGCTGTAAATCACAAGTCTTCAAAACACCACTTGTTACATTGTGAAGCATTTCATCTGCTAGGTAAAACTCGCATTGAGCATGCATTATCTGAAGCTGCTCGACTACAAGCAGTAAAACATAATTAGATCGTGTCTTCGAACAGGCAGTATGTGTGACGACTCATTCAATCAGTAGTATTTCTCTGTACACAAGAACTAGCCTTCCGTGGCCATAGAGAAGATGAAAGTTCTATTAACAAGGGGAATTATTTGCAATTGTTGAACCTGCTCGCTCAAAATGAATCTATAGTTAGAGACCATTTACAGTCGTCGTCATTATTAAAAGGAACATCTCCAGACATTCAAAATGACTTGATAGAAGTTACAACAATTGCATTAAATGAAAAAATCAAATCAGAAATAAATGAAGCCCCCTTTCTCTCCATACAAGCGGATGAGACATTAGACGTATCGTGTAAGAGCCAGATGAGCATAGTATTTAGATATTGTGTGGATGATAGAATAGAGGAGAGATTCGTCGGATTTTATGACGTTTCCATGAATAAAATAGCTGCGGGATTATCAGAAATCGTGCACAAAGTTTTACTTGACTGGGAAGTAAATGGAGAAAATGTTGTAAGCCAGACATACGATGGCGCAGCTGTAATGGTAGGCAGACAAGGAGGAGTTCAAAAGCTAGTGAAACAGTTTTGCCCATATGCTCTTTTCGTCCATTGTTACGGCCACCAATTAAATTTGGTACTTCTGTATGGCTCAAAAACAATAAAACCGGTTCGTTTGTTTGTCTGTGCCTTGACTGCTTTTCATAGTTTTTTCTGCAAGTCTTCTAAAAGGACGGTTTTGTTGACCGAATGAGGATTTAAGCTTCCACAAACTAGCAATACGAGATGGAATTTTCATTCGAGGGCAGTTTTCACCATTATGAAACATTTCCAAGAATTGTATAGTACTTTTAATGAAATTATTGATGATGAAAATAGTGAATGGGACGACGACTCTGTGAACTGTGCCATTGGTCTCAAAAGACATATGGATGACCCTACCTTTGTATATTTGCTATGTGTATTCGAAGCATGTTTCATTTACACTGATCATCTTTTCAAATTGTTACAATCATCGACAGTGAGTATTGTAACTTGCCATAATGAGATAGAGGCTGTCGTCAAAAGAATAGAAAACTTAAGAAATGAAGATTTCACTGACAGATGCGTTCAAAAAAGCATCCAGTTGAATGAAAACGTAATGTATGATGGCAATAAAAAGAACACTTTGAGAGTGCTAACTTTTGAAATAGTAGATTTGAAGATCTTAATCATCTAAATTTCATTGAGTTAGTACAAGAAAAGAAGTTTAAAGAATACACTGAAACATTCCCCCAGGGTAAATTAGATATTTTGGTAAAACAGTATCCATTCTTTAATGTTAACCAATTACTAAATGAACTTCACATTGTTTATGGAGATCAGACAAAGCATTTAGCTCCAAAAGAGCTTTTAAAATATTTTGTTGCCAACGGTCTCGACTCCATCTATCAGGAAGTAACTAAACTACTACGCTTAGTACTGACTATTCCAACTACTACAGCTAGTAGTGAACGCAGCATGAGCACGCTGAAATGAATTAAAACATACCTTAGAAATTCTATGAGCAATAGTCGCTTGTCGTGTTTAAATTCACTGGCCATTGAAAAACAGTTATTAGGTGAGCTTTCATCAGAGCCGGCATTTCTTGAACACATCATTGACATTTTCGCAGAAAAGAAGAAAAGACGAATGGAGCTGATGTACAAGACTGTGTGAGGTATGTGACAGTATCTTTCATATTAGCTTTTTGATTTTTTCCTTAGTTTGTCGTTATAAACTTTGGCGTCCCCAGCTCAAAAGTTCACGCTACGCCACTGGTTGATAGAGGCTATTAACATAAGTTCACCAGTGAATCAGTCAATAACCAGGTGAGCACAAAACCATCGTGGCGAAGACGCGAAATTTAAATATTAAAATTGATTTTTCTCGCGACTTTCAGCCGAGCGCTGTGAAAATTGGCATGGCATATCTTCATACAATCCTTAATATACTGACGTTTAATTTTATGGATTTTTTGTGAACTTATGAATGGCGGCTGTGCATTTTTATAAAATCTCGTTTCCATTTCTCGTGTCCTTAGTAAGACCAGAAGGATATATGGAAATAGGCTATTTAGTTCTTCACGGAACTACTTGTTTTCTGTAATTTCCAATTAACTCCAAGCAAATGGTACCTCTTCACTAGTTACACCCATATTCCTTAAAATCCTTTGTTAGCATCATTTCAAGTCATTTCAACCGTTAAAACTATCCAGAGAAACGGGAGTAATATTATTAATATAATAATAATAATAATAATAATAATAATAATAATAATAATAATAACAATCATAATAATAATAATAATAATATGCTACTAGGGGGCCCTGAGACGTCGAGTGATTGAAGATTGCTCTGAAATAAATCTGTACGACTGTATACAGTATGTCTATACTGGTCTCTACCATTGAAGCACCCTCAACTGCTAAACAATTACGCGTGTATTCGATACCCCAATCCAGTGCGCTCGTGTAGGCCTAGCTATTCATATTTTATCCGGTTGTTATGGTTGTCGTCTTAAGATAAAGGCATAGTGGTCGTTTATCCCTATAGGCCTATAGATGGGTGTGTGTGGGGTCTGTGTGATAGCCTGTGTCATTGTTATGGCTGTACTAGTAACTGAGTGTGGGGTTGGGACGGAGGCGGACGTGGCCTTACTTTATATACCCTCCCAGCTATAGCCTGGAAGAGAATTAAAAATCACGGGAAACCACATCTATTGTGGCTAAAGTTGGAAAGGGACCATCCTCTACGCAGTATCAAGATACTGGGTGTACCCGTTCCTACCTCCTTGTGTAGCGGCTTGCATTATATTCTGTCACCCCAGAGGTCCGCTTTTGATCCCCACATCTGCCAAGAAATTTAATTCAGGTGTATGGGCTGGAATGGTGCACACTCAGCCTTGTACCGAAAAGAGTAAGGTTCGATTCCCATCTCAGCCATCTTGGAAGTGGTTTTCCTTGGTTTCTCACTTCTACTCCAGACAAATGAGGGGATGGTTCCTAACAAAAGGCCACGGTCACCTTTTTTCCATATCCTCACGTAATGTTGCAGATACGCACACTGATACAGCCATTACAGTAACACGGGTTGGCAGACAAAACGTCTACTCATATACACACCCATGTTGGATAGGGGTGAATGGCCACGATGTCCAAGCCCCTCAAATGCAACAACAGGTAGACCTACCCGTTCCAGTCCTCTTGCCAGAATCATGTTTTTAGATAGAGCCGGAAGTCGAATCCTATTCATGTGGTCCGAAGCCTCAGTACGTACCCCAGAGGCCAAATATGCCGGCGTTATATATATATCCTACTTTATTCCTTATCCCCTCAGTCTCAAGAGATCTTAAGTCATGATAGATCAAAAGTAAACAAGCCCCTCAATACATTGGAGTAGCTAAATCCCTCTATTTATTATACACATCCTCCTTTAACCTCGGCTGTGAGTGTATGCCATTTTGGTAGAATTCCCTTAAGTAAACAGAATATGTCACTGCTGACAAAAACATTGGGTCCACGATGTTTGGAAGACAAGTCTCATCCTTAATGTGGACCCTTTCTCACTGCTTTCCATCGGAGTCCACTGTATTGTTGTACCTGTTTCCCAGCAGCCTCCATAAATTGCCGGCTCAACTAGACAGGAGTATGTTTGGGTGAATAGGCTCAGCAAGGGCGGACCCGCTGAGGGTGGGTGGATTCTTGTGTCATGACTTGAGTGGTAATAAACCATCATCCCTTCTGCGTTCAAGCTAGGGAGAAAGATCCACGACCCCACGAATAGTTACGCCTTTTTCGTCACGCAAGTGGGTCGGCAGCTTTCATGTCTAAATATATAGCCACAGCTGTGTGACTTGATCCCTTGTTGCACGCAAAGATGACACACTCATTGCTGTCGTTGTCTCCCCCCAATCTTCTCTTTCCTGTAGTTAGGGGTTGGCGTGGCCAAGTCGAGTTAGAGTGACAGACGAGGGACGTTGGCAAGACAGGATTTGTATCATTATTAATAAAAATAAATCATAGATGAAAGCATAAGCCACCCAAGATCGCGGGTTCAAACCCGGCCGAAGTCGTCGGATATTTTAAGAGCGTTAAAAATCCCTCAGTATGCCTTCCTTCGAAGGGGAAGTAAAGCCGACGCGGTGTTCCCATGTCATAGATTTATGGCATGTTAAAGAACCTTCCACTAATTACACCTGTGTGAAGCTAAATTGTATAGGTTAAGAATGTAAACAACGCTGTTAGGATCCCACGTTCGTTGCCAGGAGCCGACTGCGGTGGCGTCTAGTAGCTAAGTTCAGGACTAGTAGTCGTTGACGGTGGCGTTTGGCGGCAAAAGTAGGAACTATTTGAACAAATCTAAGTCTGCAGTCCTTACTTGAATTTAAAAAAAACAGATAACATACGCTAATACAGTCATCAGATTAACACCGGTTATCAGACAGATACTACACACACCCAAAGTACACGGGGCTACATGACCGTGTTGTCGCAGCCCCTAAACTGAGGAACCAACCTACCAATCAAAGCATATGCCAGCGTTCCTTGGTCAAATATAGCCTACATACCTATTGAAACTCCTATTCCAAATGAACTTAGTTCAATTTCTGCCTCTATCAAGAAATTTAATTCTCTTTTGAGGCCTGAGTGGCTTTGCTTGGCCTCGAGAAGAGTTGTTGCTGTTGATTCTTTATGGGCTTTGCGACTTCGTCATGTAGGCCCATGCACTTAGGTGTGTGTAGAAGTAGTCCGATAACCCGTGTCACTGTGATGTCTGTACTAGTGTGTGCATTTCAAATCGAGGTAGGAATTGGGTAGGAAGCGGCCGTGGCCTTAAGTTAGGTACCATCATTTTCCTGGAGTAGAAGTGGGGAGACCACGGAAAACCACCTCCAGGATGTCTTAGGTTGAAATTGAACCCGCCTCTTCTCAGTTTTGCCTCACGGGACTGAGTGTACCCTGATCCAGAACTCAGACAAGAATTAAATTTCTTGGCAGAGCCGGGAATCGTACCCGGGCCTCCGCGGTGACAGCCAAGAAAATAGCCACTACGAAACTAGATGGACGGTCTCGAGAGGAGAATTGGGAGAAGGCAAGCTTGCTTTCCATCATAGGATATCTAGGTTTCTTATTTCTACTCCATGCAAATGCCGATATGGTACCTTAAGGCCACGGGCACCTCGTTCACGATTCTAGTCTCCATTTCAAGTGTGCACATTTGTGCAGACAACTCAATGAGACATGATTTCAGACAGATTCAACACACACCCAAGTACAGGGACGAGTGACAACTAAGTTTAATTGCTTACTAGCAGTAGTACCCGGCTTCGCCCGGTGGAATGATGATAATATTTCAGTCTCCTTAACACTCAACGTCATTGATGAAGATGATACTGACGACGACTGCTATTGAACGGGTATAATAAACTTACACGCTAATAGAAATACATATTTTTAAATTACCGGCGAGTAATACTGTGGTGTTGCCTAGTAGTATAATGGGCGTAACATCTAGGTCATTTTCCCTTTTGATGAGGATGACAATGAAGACTACTACTACTGAACGGGTATATTAAACTTACAAACTAATGGAAATACACATTTTATAAATCACAGGCAATGAAGACTGTGGTGTTGCTTAGTAGTACTGTATAATGGACGTAACATCTAGGTCATTTGCCCTTTTGATGAGGATGATAATGAAGACGACTACTACTGAACGGGTATATCAACCTTACAAATTAATGCAAATACATATTTTTTAAATCACAGGCTAGGTAGACTCTGGTGTTGTTTAGTAGTATAATGGACGTAACATCTAGGTCATTTGCCCTTTTGATGAGGATGATAATGAAGACGACTACTACTGAACGGGTATATCAAACTTACAAACTAATGGAAATACACATTTTAAAATCACAGGCCATGAAGACTGTGGTGTTACTTAGTAGTATAATGGACGTAACATTTAGGCCATTTGCCCTTTTGATGAGGATGATAATGAAAACTACTGTTGAATTGACACGACAAACTTACAAACTACCGTGATAGAAAGAAATATTTCAAAATTCACAGGCGATGAAGACTTATTGTGTGTGGTGATTAGTGGTATAATGGGCGTAACATCTAGGTCATTTGCCCTTATGATGATAATAATAAGGTAATGAAAAATGACTACTAAACGAACATGGTGTAATTTTAAATCTGATATAGGCAATTTAGATTTCTACCTTCGATGTCTTCCAAAGTCTGAACGTTATTTTCTGGCTTAGGCCTATGTACTCGATGTGTGTAGTGAAAGAGCTTATCGAGTACTACCCGGGTCCAAGCTGCACGAATCGCAGATGATGACGATATATGATGACAGACGTTCGGGGGGGGGGGGGGGGGTTTCCCGGTCGTATTCACATTGACCGGTGAATCACTCATTCTTTCGTAACACTACAGTGGTTTGAGCAAAGACCCTGTATGAACATCAGCATAGTCAGCAATACCAGGTAACACGGCGGGGTCTGGACATTTCTCTCATGTCAACTCACGATGAATCAGCAAGCTATTCTCACACCTGGCCCCCTCCTCCCCCCTCCACCCACCAGGGTCTCTCAACTTGTGGGACGTGGGTTTGCGACCACGGGACCCCAACTGAGTCCGGCATTGCTTCTACTTACTGGTGCCGGGCTCCTTTCAGTTCTCTTTCCTGTCAGCCTCCCTTGGTCAAACTCTTGTTCTCTTCCGACCCCGATGGTATCAGGGTATCCGAGGCCTAGCGACTCTTTCACTTTCCCGCCTTAATTGGCCCTTGTCTAATCATTCCTGATAGCCTCATTCTTCGAGGTGTCAGCCTTCTTTTTCTTTTCTTAATATCTCATGTCTTCTGCTCAAGACCCTCAAGGAGGCAGGGTGTGTGTAGCCCCACAACTTCTGGTGCACCCTGGATAGTGCTACATCCTCAAGGGCTCATGGCTGGTGAGTTCGGGAGATGGCAACCCTGAGGGTTTCCTGAGCGGGTCCGGTTTTACCCATTTTTTTCCATTGCCTTTGGGACGGACCCTGTCCTCTTTCCGGGAATGGAGTGGTCTGTCCGCAATTTCAAGCAGACAATGTTACTCGCAGGGTACCAAAGGGAAAGTATACAAATTTTGGTTCTGAACGGTGAAACGGTGTAGATTTGTGCCAAAGGGCCTAAATGCAGGGAATGGGGTGATCTGTCCGCAATTTCAAGTGGACAGGGTTACCCGCAGGGTTCGAAATGGTAAGTATACAAATTTTGGTCCGGATCGGTGAAACGATATAGATTTTTGCCAAAGGGCCTAAATGCAGGAAATGGGGTGGTCTGTCCGAAATTTTAGGTGGACAGTGATATTCACAGGGTTACATAGGGTAAGTATACACATTTTGGTTGAGATCGGTGAAACGGTGTAGATTTGGGCCAAAGGGCCTAAATGCAGGGAATGGGGTGGTCTGTCGGAAATTTCAAGTGGACAGGGTTACCCGCAGGGTTCCGAAGGGTAAGTATACAAATTTTGGTTCAGATCGGTGAAACAGTGTGGATTTGTATACATAACAGACAAAAAGACAGACAGACAGACAGACAGACAAACATTGAGCTTTATATATATAGATATGAAACAACAACGTCGCCTCCGTAGCGTAGTGGTCAGCATGGTTAGCAGCCGCCCCAGAGGTCCTGGATTCGATTCCCGGCTCTGCCACGAAATTTGTACAGTGGTATGAGGACTGGAACGGGGTCTACTCAGCCTCGGGTGGCCCAAATGAGTAGAGGGGGTTCGATTCCCACCTCAGCCATCCTCGAAGTGGTTTTCCGTGGTTTCCCAATTCGTATCTCCTGTAAGGCCATGGCCACCTCCTTCCCTCTTCCTTGCCTATCCATCCTAACCTTTCAGTCCCTTCCCTCATGAGGCCCCTGTTCGCTTTGCAGGTGAGGCCGCCTGGGCGAGTGCTGATCCCACCTCACCAGTTGTATCCACTCCGATTAGATGTTCCCAGCTCTAGGACACTGCTTGAAAAGGTGGTAGGGGTGAGTTCCCTCGCTGAGTCCGTGGGAGCCACCACCCTGGAGGGTAAACTCGATTAAAAAAATAAAATAAAAACAGTAGCTGAAATTGTTGTTGCAGTATATTCTTCACCCAGAGGCACCGTCCGCGTCGTGTGGTTTTGTAAATTCCATTGCAGTCATTGCAATGGATAGCTGGATGTCAGGAGCTCAAAGGTTCGATTACTGACGCTAAGAGCAACCAATATAAATGGGGTTTCCCCCGGGTTCTTCCACACTTCCTCTAATCAAATACAGGATGGAATTATACCTTATTTCAAATCCTGATTTACCTACCCCAAACCCCTGATCCTTAAAACTACCGTCATTTAAACTGATACAATCAGTATGGGGCTGATGACCAAAATATCACAAGTCCGTATGATAAATTAAAAATAATACCACAATTTTCTAAAGACACAAAAAGTCGAATAAGAAATTATAAACTTTCTACGGCTTTTCCCAATTAATTGGGGTCAACGGAGCCAACCAGGCTCATTTTGGATTTGGCGTGGGATTTTAGGACGGATGCTCTTCCTTACGCCACGTGATTTTTCAGGTGAAAATTCCACCCCGCTGTCACCAGGATTCGAACGCCGGCCATCCAGGTGAAAGACGAGCAGCTAAGCCACTGCGCCATCACGCTCCCCTCAAATAAGAAATTACATTCGGTTAAAATCACAGCAATCGGTGAGGGGGAAGGGAGAACCCCCACTCATTTTAGCAATATTTTGAAATATTTCTATGAATAAACCTATGTTGGTAGACATGTGCCTAGTGATGTATGTAGTAATTATCATTGTTAGCTGCCATCCAGGAGGGTCCCGTGGCGTAGCCGTGCTCGATCGTGCACCACGACTGTGCGGGCAGCTGCAGCAAGTCCGCAGATCGTAGGATAATATCCCGATGCTGACAGCGGTTTTTCTCCTGGTTTTCCACACTCCCCCCAGACAAATGCCGGGATAGTAGGCCTAACTTATTTAAAGTCCTGGGGCACTTGTGCCTAATACAGCTACAAATATTACTACTGTCATCACATAAATACAGGTTAAAGACAAATTCATCACACACCCAACTACACGGAGCTGATGACCACGATTTGTGAAGCCCCGTAAATGTATTAACAACACACTGGAGGTCTGGGTTTGATGCTAACCTCTGGGTCGAGGCACTGGAACGGTATCGCTGACTTGCAAGTCATCCAAGTTCTTTAATGTCGGTTTCGAAGACTTGCTTCAGGTCAGTGGACTACACAAGTTTAGTAGGACACGTTCATAGGCTATAGTGTATAATCGAATGTTTTTATTTCTTATGTTAAAGGGGACTTTGTCGCCTAAAGGGGTCAAATTTGGGATTTTTATTTTATTGTTTAGTTTAATTAAGCACTCTTTTCTGAACAAATCTTAGTTTGTTTCATGAAGATTGGACTATTAGTTTTTGACATATAAGTTATTTTGTGCCGTAGTGCACAATGGATGTCTCGCCCCTTTTATACATGCCGAAACTAAAAGACATAGATCTCTGTAAAGCAGTGTCACAGAAGCATATTTCTCATAAAGGTAATATTTCAATGCGTGTATTGGCAGTACTGTATGTGAAGTTTGCTTGTTTATTCTCTGGATAAAGAGTTTGGGCGGGAGAACGTGTCAGTTCTCAGCTGGTTTGTCATTTGTGTGCATGTGTTGAATTGTGTTGAAAATATAGATCTTACAATGCGTAGGATAAAGAAGTTTTCCCCCAACGCTAAATTTAGAGGTAATCAGTACTTCTCTAACATAAGTCAGTGTAGTGAGTCTAAAGGAACTATTACTGGAATAAGAAACAGTAAGTGCAAAACCGAATTGAACGATATTTGGCACCTGAATGTCATGTTTTATGTCACCGCTATCTTGACGGAAACGTAATGGCGGCAACCGAAATGTTCTAAACTTAAATCAAATTACGACTAACCTAATCATCTGATCTCTTCCGAATTTTGCAACAACACCTTTATGTATGAAACATATTTTTTACCAAACTATAAGGTCATCAGCCCAATAATTTGCAGATGGCGGCCATGTAGGCTATGTGTGCAAATCGATTCCCCCTATCAATTCAAACACGGTGAAACAAAATTGAACGAAATTTGGTACAAGCTGTTAGGTATTGAACCGGTTGGCAACACACAGTCAGCCCTCACTGATATAGGCTAGACCACCAGCGAGTGATCGAAGCTGAAAAACGAACCAACGTTTCTTGGCAAGATGCCAGAAAGCATGAGAGGAACACTAAAAGGAAGATGGAAGAAGCCAATGATGCAGATGATCCCGACTATGGGGCAGGATTGTTCCAATTATGAAGGCAATGCTCTATTAACACGTGTAAAACTTTTAAATTGAAATTACCAGAAATGTGATTTTTTCAGTTTTAGGTACATATTTCAGGAATAGTAAGAGAGCTGTAACCTTGAAACTCACTAAACTTACTTTTTATACCCAAATAATGAATGTGATGCAAATTTAGGGCAATATGTTTTGTAGAAGTGTAAATACTTCTGTGAAGGGCATTGA
This sequence comes from Meconema thalassinum, assembly GCA_946902985.2. NCBI lineage: Eukaryota > Metazoa > Arthropoda > Insecta > Orthoptera > Tettigoniidae > Meconema > Meconema thalassinum. Next base: position 1,401,744,777 of record OX336389.2, read on the forward strand.
AAATTTTGATTTTTTTTAAATAAATGCATCGCGTATTTATTTATTTTATTTCTCAGATCACATTACTCCAAATGTACTAAATGTGCATGGCTTTGTGTAACATGAGATCCGTGATTTTTTAAAGATAATGTAATGGTTATTTTGTCTACAGGGTGTACCTAAATATGTCCACTTTTAACATTGAATTAAATGGGACATTCGTTACCTACAAGGTCCCCTAGTGTATAATCGAATGTTTTTATTTCTTATGTTAAGAATTATATATGAATACAATAAGGGGAGCGGGATCATGCAGCGCTCAAGCTCATTGCCTCTTACCAAGGCGGACTGGGTTCGATTCCCGGTCAATGCATGTGAGAGTTTCGAAGTGAGCTGCCATGTCCTGTGGCTCGGATTACACGTAAAACTCCCGTGGCTCGTGATTGCGAGATTAACGGTCACGTTAAACTACAAGCCTCCTTTTATTACAATAATATTAATATATGTCCACCTCATGGCGTAGTGGCTAGTATTCTTGTCTGTCAGCATTGAGGTCTGGATTCGAATTCTGGCTCTGCCAAACAGGTGCGAAATTGTGAGCCACATACCGTGATGCCAATTTATGGTAGCCTTTTGCAGGTAGCCACGGGTGATTTTGTGGGCTGACGAATGGGCGATGTCAACTTCAGGGATGCAACGTTACATGCATGTCACTTTGAATCAGCTCATCAACTCGTCCGGGTGTAATACTCGACTTGGATCTGCTGGCATTCGATGCACCATTTGCGTCAAAATGATGTTAGCCCTATACGTGTCCACTATACAAAACACAAAAAAAAACTCAGGACTTGAAGGAGGAGCTAGGTTCACTCGCTTGCCTGCGCCAGCCAATAGTAGAGTGATGATAATAATAATAATACCGATAATAATAATAATGTTATTGGTTTTACGCCCCCTTTTAATACTGGGGCTAATAGAGACGCCAGTGCACCAGAATTTTGCCCCGAGGGGGATCTTTGACGTGCTAGTAAATCTCCCTCGCATTTGCGCACCCTCAAATGTCAACTGACTGCGCCAGGATTCGATCTTGCAACCTTGGGAACAGCAGGCGAGAACGTTACGGTTATGCCACGCAGCCAGTCCAAATGAATAGTGTGACGTTGCCTAGACAACTAAACTCGCTAGGCTAGCTGAGCCGAAAAACATCTCTTCAACAGTACTTCTCTCCTCGGACGAAAATAATTAATTATTCAATAATTTTGATGATCGTAGGTTGCTAAAAATTTCAAAGCTGATTGTCAAAACATTGTGAAGCTACGACCAGCCCGAGATAACATCTGACCTTGAAAAGCAGGGATAAGTGAGATAGATTAGGTGTTACAATATTTAGGTTCGCCGGGTGAGGAAATGAAGAGTTCTTGGTAAAACCCAGACTAGAATGACAGTATTGCAGTATAAATTCAGTACACAGTAGTGAAGCGTATAGGAGTGCTGTGAGTTGGAAGTTCTGAATTACTGTAATTACAATGCCCCTTAGCAAGCCGAGTGGCAGCCGAACAGTTTGACACTGCCAGGCGAGAAATATAATTTTCATGTGTACGGCTTTTTAAAAAAGTTTTCGAATACAAAAGTACGTGATAACACAATTTTTTTTCTGAGAACAAGTGTTATTGTGGAGTCTGCAAAAGTGTGTGTGTATTTTTGTAATCTCGGAGAGGAAATTCAACTCTTCTCAGTTTTATCCCACGAGACATAGTGTATCCCGTTCTAACCCTGAGAAAAGAATTACATTTTTTGACTGAGGCGTGAATTGAATCCGCTAACAGCTAAGTATGCTAGTCACTACAACACATGGTGGTTCCCGACAAACGAAAACTGATCCCATTGAATTGTGTTCTGTATTTGTTTTACCTTAAGCCTCCGTGGCTTAGGCGGCAGCACGCCGGCCTCTCACCGCTGGGTCCGTGGTTCAAATCCCGGTCACTCCATGTGAGATCTGTGCTGGACAAAACGGAGGCAGACAGGTTTTCCTCCAGGTACTCCGGTTTTCCCTGTCAAAATTTCATTCCAGCAACACTCTCCACTATCATTTCATTTCATCTGTCATTCATTTAATCATTGCCCCAGAGGAGTGCGTCAGGCCTCGGCAGTCGGCACAGTTCATATCCTCGCCGCTAGATGGGGGCTTCATTCATTCCATTCCTGACCCGGTCGGAGACTGGAAACAGGCTGTGGATTTTCATTTCATTTGTTTTACCTTATAAAGAGTCCACAAGCATTGTTACTCAGAATGACATGGGGTGTAGATAACGTCATGTAAAATAATAATGTTGTAGTTGTTATTACATTTGCGGGGCTTGGACATCGTGGTCACACACACACTAATACAACCATCTCTATGAACAGGTTATCAGACAGATTTTCCACAAACCCAAGTATACGGGTCAACATGAATACGATGTTCTTATGCCCCTAAGCGAAACAACAACAACAACAACGATTATGGCCTTTTCAATATATTCCTGCATATAGGCTACCACTCTTATATCAACAATGTCAACATTATGTCTCATTCCGATTTAATGACTGATTTTTCGTGCTCCCTAAATAATAGAAAAGTAAAGTACATTTTTCTAAACGTTTCATCATTAGTAAAATTGTACTCTCGGTAAAACAATGAATGACGCACTCTTGACAAATACACTGTTTTCCTTCCTTTCTCTAATGTGTAGTTCTCGAGTTCAGAGGCAAAAATCAAACGAATGAACACTTTAGAGTAAACTCGTAATGCATACTTATAATCCCCGCCCCCCCCCCCCCCCCCCCCCGCCGTTGGGACTTGCCGAAAACAGTTGCCAAGATGGTGCTCATTCTTTCTTTGTGAGAGTGCCCCTTTTAATATTGATACGGCTTTTAAGACCTCGGGATGCCGACATTTTTCCAAGAAAGGGGCCAGTCAGTAAATCTCTTGCCTTTAAGCACCCTCAAAGGCCTTACTGATGGCACCGGGATTCAATCCTCTAACTTAAGACACACGTCGAGAACTTTACCTCTATGCCAGGCAGCCGGTCACGATACTTCATAAGATCTAAAGTAACCGGCCACGGTGGCTGCGAGCGCTAACTCGTGCCTCACTGGCATCGAATCTCACCTAGGCCGTCCTGTAAATCGTTTTCGTGGTTTCCCACTTTCAACACCAGGCGAATGCCCCGACGGTTCCCTTCAACAGGCCCACGGCCGATTTCCTTCCAAAATCCCATCCCTGGCCCATCCTGAATATAAAATAAATGGGCATTGGCTGCATTAATAAAATTATAAGATCTACGGCAGTAGTGCAGAGAGTGATGAACGTCTGACATGTTATTGTCAACCTCCGGAGCTCACCACAGGCTAGAAACTTTTCGCTGCCCTACATTCGAACGTGAGAGGAAATCCGATGGCTTGATTCTTATATTCAGAGCTAGAGATTCTATGCAGAGAGTTGTTGTTCGGGTATAGCTGTACAGGCAAGTTGTGGGTGGAATAAGCAAAAAGCCACAGTCGGGCTGCGCCATGAGAGTAATTCTGCCTTATCCGTCTCGCATAACGCCAAGTGGCTCTCGGGCATTGTATGGCGTCCTCCAAGCGTCGAGACGCCGGAACATGTCATCCAGACGCCTGCCCTAAACACTTGTAATTACCACTTTGCGTGCGTGCAAGCTAAATTCTCCCCTCTCTCTCTCACACTACGGAGCCACGCCCCACGACGCCAGAAGTACTACCACCCTGAAATCCACGTTAATTATGAAACAAATGATTGATTACGCCTACCACCGCTGTAATTTTGAAATACCCTAAAATAGCTTATCTTTGGCCTTTTAATATAGATTCCTATCATGTAACAAGTCTTTTGAAATCCCTATTTACGTGTTAATCAAATATGTGAGTAGCTCTCTTGGGATTATGTCTGGCCGACTTCATTCAACACACAGTGGGAAAGATCAGAAGACTGTTGCGTTATGTGAACGTTATGGCTAAGGAAATATAGTGTAACTTAGCTATCATCCATGCATATATTTTTCTGCACGGAATGAAATAACCATCGCATAAGGCAGTACGCCTATCAGTTCGGCCAATATCCTTCGCAGAATGCAGTATCTAAAGTCATTTCCTGTAAATAAATAAATAAATAAATAAATAAATAAATAAATAAATAAATAAATAAAATAAATTAATAAATAGGTTTGCAAATAAGTGATAATTCAATATTGCATGTATTTTAATAAATTTGGTGTTAGGAAAAGAAATTACCATTATAAGCTAAACATTTTGTTGCCTTCGGCGAGGAGAGTATTTGAGTAGTTGATGTGTTGTATATGTAGCCCAATATGTGTATACCTATATATTTAGAATTCCCAAAGTTACGTGTTAAGTTTCCTGTACTTGTATTATACTACAACCCAAAAACTCAGCCGAACGCGTTGAGGTACGCTCCAAAACAACAATGGTGAGCTACGATTTTGGAGGTTTGATTTCCGGGAAAGACAGCGACCATCCTGAGTGTAGTTCTAACAGGGCCTTCTACACTCTCTCCAGGAAAATGTCAGGATGGTACCTTATTTAATGTCTCCGCTCACCTACTCCAATAATAGTTACAAATAATGACAATAACACACAAACATTTACAATCATCCCGATAACACAGGATATAAAAACAATAATACACACACAACTACACGGGGTTTGGTAGCCCAAGCTACCTCGACCCCCTAACTAAACCAACAAGAACAATATTCCACTTTGTAATAATTATTATATGAAGTCATTATAGGTTTCCGGTAGTTAGACCAAGCCAATTCTAAGGCAAAGCGAAGAAACGAGGGGAACGCGATAAAAATGGTTTTTTGTGAAAGGGCAATTTTTGAGCACTCAATGAGACAATTGGTGTGGCCTGAGCCCTTAAGAGCACACTTCGAGTCATTAGCCTATTTTCATCTCATGAAATATTGACATAACAGACCACTTTTAGTCCGTGTGTGTGTGTGTCCCAAAAAAAGCATTGCATGTCTATAGCTATTTAAATGATAATTCGCAAGGGCTAATTCTCCGCCCGACTCCAATCATGCCGCATAACTTTCGACGTCACCAATCCGTGAGAAAATTCTACACTGATATTCAATATCTTCAAAACCACCGAGGCAATTAATCTGAAATCATATGTGGAAGTAGAGCGCAGAAAATTAAGTTCACGCGTACAACATTCAAAACCCTGAACACACAAAACCCATACAAAATTCGAATATTTAAATGAAATGTTTTCATGACATTCATCCGATTGCAGTGAAACTTGGAACAGTATATGGGTTAATATATTCGCCTGAATGTAATTCCATTTTTATGATAAATTCAAGATGGTGACTGTGCCAACTTCTTTAAACATGATTTATTTATTGAGTCCTAAATAAGCGGTCGAAATAAATCTTGATAAAAATGAATCACTCTTATAATATTAAACTACTGGTGTGCAACTCCAAGGTCTACGTGTCTTTTCCCTCCATTTCTAAGATACTTCATAACACTTTAAAATTGCTTTCTTGCCGCCGGACAACGTTTACAATTTATTTGAAAATTCCTCCAAAGATTTCTTCCTTCTGTTTGGTTCTGTTCCTTCCAACTATAAATATGATGCTCCATATTAGCTAGATTCCTTGTTTCTAGTGGTTTTTGTAAGCCTACATTTTACGTTTTCAATCCGTCTTCACTATGTCATTTCACCAAGATGTGCGCTTTATATTATCGTTATACACCGTTGTTCCAATATGTACCTTTGCTATTTCTGGCAATGAATTACTGTATCCTCCATTGTATTGTCCTGCGACTCTTCACCATCTAGTCATTGAAATTTCCCATTAATCATTTCCATGGATTCCTGATTAAGTTCAATATCCTGAAGATTTCCAACCCTCATTCGTCTTCAGGAATAACTTTTTGCACTTCACGTCAGACTATGTTTTGTTCAAAACCGATCTGTACGTGGTCTGTGTCATCAATATAAACCCCCGAATACCCTACAATTCCTGGCCAATTTCCTGATTTGAGAGTTAGTAGTGATTTATAATCTACCAAAGACCTAGATCCTTTATCCTCCCGCATATATTGCAGAATTTTTCTTATGCTTCGAGAATGTGTTTATAACAACTTATCACTTGCAAGCATAGAAACCCAGTCAACATAGCGTTGGTCGTGTTCGGATCAATTTGAGAATAATATATCTTGAAATACCGAGGTACCGTACCATATTAATTTTTAGATTGCCAAATGTGACATCATGAGATTTTATTGTAAAGGGTGTTAGAATAGTACATTATGCAACGAGCCTATAATGGCAATAATTAAGAAACGAGTTTGTTTATAAAACGAGCGTATGCGAGTTTTACAATTTCCATGCGAGTGTCTTTATTACCATTATAGGCGAGTTGCATACGACTGTTTATGTTCGACGATTATTATAACTATTTTATGTTCGAACATAAACATTCATAAATATCTGTCGAGATTTTGCCAGTTTTATGTACTGAACAGAGCGCATGGGACGCAGACAATGCCTTGTATTTGACCATGGCCTCCTCGATTACCCTACTATGACACTACTGTCGACCAAAATATTTGAGTTTGAAGGTTGTTTGTGAAGTAACCAATATACCTACATAAAATCCAATAACGTCATCATTTTCATCGTTCTATTTTACGTTAGTTCATGTAGGTTTGGAAGTTTTAATTTATATTTTAATATTTTTTATCGCAGATGAATCACAAAAAGTGCCCGTTTTTAAGCGTGTTTCAACCACGCGTCACATTTAAGAATTATTTTCTAACAAACCCGTCATCAGATCGAATCCAAATTTTAACACCATATACACTGGAATGTTGTATAAATGGTTTATTAATTTCAAAATTTTGTGTGTTCAAGAACGAAAGTTGTTATCATTTTTGTATGGTAACTTTTTCACGGCTCAGGGTCGATGGAAAATGTAGTTCTTGGTTGCATTGTAATCCTTATACCTCAAAAGGTTATGCTGTACGACTGTGAAAAACGTAAATTAATTCACTTATTTTATATCGGTTTGTATTTGTACGGGGAATTAAGACATGGTTCACCAGCTAGTCGCTCCGGGAAATGCTGTACAGCATTGCTGATATGGAGCCCATCACTTCCGAGCGAGGCGCACCATGATATGCATTTAAAAACTGGACCTATCAGCAGGCTTATAATCATTTTGGCAACACTGCCATGTATGGCCTCCTGGAAATTAAACTGCAATATTATTATCTATACGTGTGCCAATTTTGAAATAGCTCCCATTCATACCTTCCAAGATATCCAACATGGAGCTCAAATTTCAATTGCGATTTTTTAGCAGTTGGTAGCACTGACATCATTTTCAAATATGGCCGTGAGATATTCAGGCATAGATCTTTACTCCTACCAAATTTTGTTTTGATTGCTCCAGCCGTTTAGGAGTTGATAGGGGGGGGGGGGGACACACACACAGCCAGCCAGACAGACAGACAGAAGGACAGACAGACAGACAGACAGACAGACAGACACACACACATTTGCCCGATCTCATAAGTCTACTTTTTCCTCATTTTTGCAAAATGTGAAAAGTAGGCTAGAAATGATAGCACCGGCACATCCGGAGTTTGCCTGTTTGGGGTGATTATATGGTTGTAAAAATCAAATATGGTTTAACTGTAATAATACAGGCTGATACTTATCCGACTGTCTTCCTGGCTGGAACTTCGAGCAGTTTCGTGTTCACTCTAGCACCAGTTATTTGATTTTTACAACCACATAATCACCCCAAACAGACAAACTCCGGATTTCTATCACCATTTTAGCATTTCACCTAACATTAGATATACTACATTTAGCATACACCGACAGTTGCATTACCAATACTGCAACTAAATAATTGTACATATTGTAAATATTTTTCACCTGTATTCTCAAACATAGATGTTATAGCCTAAGTGTAATGGATCTGATGATGATCACTTGACGATCGAAACGGTCATCCTAGTGTATTTATTAATCTCATGTAATCTATTTCAGGATTAGGGCATAACCCACCTCATTTTGGGAACATTCGTGTTGACCGACTGAAAAGCACCAAACTTTTGTCTAATAACCAACTAATCAAATATTTCGAACATTGGAATACTTTATTCGAATTTCGAATTGGCGAATATTTGAGTTAATTGAATTATTGGAATATTCGAGTGATATGTACAGCTCTACGATCTAAAGTGTTGGTAAGTGAGACGAATGAAGGCTATTGTTCAACTGACGTTCACTCGCAAATTCACCTTCAAGTGTGGGTGTATTTACCTTGAAAGAGAGACATCATCAGTGTTTGATCCGTACGTTCACCATGAAGAGTGAGGAGGTCAGTGGAAAAAAAAACATTCTTTTAATTCCATTCGTCAACATTACTGTCAATAAATTGAGTGTCCGCTTTCAAGGCTGAGAGTGCTTTACTCGAAGGCCAGCCTTGAACTGTGTGCGACTGGTATGTCCACCTTAAGGGGTGGCAGAACCTTACAGTACATAAGGCCAGTCATAAACTTTGTGCGACTCGTTTGTTTGCCCTCAAAAGTGGCGATCAGTGAAAAACATACTTTTCTTGAAGGCCATCCTTGGACCCTTTGCGACTTGAATGCCCACCATTAAGGGTCAAATACTTTCATTATAAGCCAACTATTAACTGTTAGTCATTAGCGTCCACCCTCAATAGTAGGGCTAAATCATATGATACAAGAGGAACAACATCAACTGCCTGTGACTCGTACCACCTCAAGGGTGTAGAAGTCAGTGGAAGTAATACAATACTTGAAGCCCATCCATGAACCGTCTATAATTCATATGCCCTACCTCATGGGTGCGAAGAGTGGGAGATAAACTTTCCTTGAAGACCATCAATCAATTGTCTGTGAATAGTATATCTGCTCTGAAGAGCGGGAGTAATTTCCTCGAAGACCTTCCATGAACTGTCTGTGATTGGTATACCTGCCATCAAGGGTGCGATTAGCGAATACTTTCCTTGAAGGCCATCCATCAATTGTCTCTGAATAGTATGTCTGCCCCCAAGAGCGGGAGTGCTTTCCTTGAAGACCGTCCATCAATTGTCTGTGAATAGTATGTCTGCCCCCAAGAGCGGGAGTACTTTCCTAGAAGACCGTCCATTGGCTCGTATGCCTGCCCTCAAGAGCAGGATTACTTTCCTGGAAGACCGTCCATGAATTGTCTATTGGCTCGTATGTCTGCCCTCAACAGTTGGGAAGTCATTGGAAGAAGTAGCTTCCTTGAAGTCCTCCCATCAACTGTCGGTGACTAGTATAGCCAACCTTGAGAGTGGTAGTACTTTCCTTGTCAAGTAGCTATCAAATTATTTATGATTCAGTCATGCACCCTAATGAATGGGTATACTTTTCTTTTAAATCCAGCCATCAACTGTCTGTAATCTGTTTGTAGTTTGTTTATCCACTCTCTGGGGTGGGATAATCAGTTGAAGCAGTGCTGTTTTTGAGAGCAAGCGCCATTCAAGCGACTTCGTTCAAATGTTAATCCCAAACCATCAGGGGCCGATAACCTAGATGTTAGGCCCCTTAAAACAACAATTATCATCATCATCATCATCAAATGTTAATAACTGGCATTGATCAATGGATATTTTTGGCCACTGTGTTGACCTCTATAGCAAGGAAGTTTTAGTTTTGGTTTTTAAATAGTATGCTTGCATTGTGACATCTAAACCAATGCGTGTCATATCTGTAGAGTCTATGCCCTTTTGATACATTTTTAGCTTTCTAATGACTGTTAACCTTGTTCTTGGAGAGCAATTTACTGCCTGTCGCAGCACAAGGTAGACCATAGGTCTACCTTTTTCAAAGAACATATTAGGCAAAAACAATAGAAATAGGGGAACGATTACTACTGCTGGAAATTAATCGTTTGTCGTAATCTGTAAAATACCGTAACTATACAACAATCAGATAATGAAAGTTGGTGGAATGCAAAAAAATAGGAAATGTCACAAGGGTCAGTTGCTGGTAGGCATTGTCTATCTGTTTGGAGCTGTCAGTAAGGCTTTCTCGCACAGTCAGTAGCTTGATTGGTACTGAATTAATAAGACCATCCAGGAGAAACTGTGCCATAATGACATCTCCAAAAAAAAAAAAAATTGTTCCCATAAGGGAATGCTGAGTTTAAGACGGGCAATAGATTACAGTGAATAGGTGAATAATTTCCCAGAGAAACAAAATCACTCTATCAAGGCCAATCAGTGCAGAGATCGGTGAACTCCTCCGTACTCTAAAATACAAGCTTGGACATGATCGTGTCATCTTTATTAATTTCGTGCATCTTCAAAAGTGCCCTAACTCTATGGCATAGAAAATTGTGACCTACACACAGCCAGGTCAGTACCCTTCTAAGCCAGTCCCTCACCTCTCGGATCACATGATCGTTGCTCTCATGTTGAATCGAACTCGGACCTCAAGGGTGACAATAAGGAATGTTAGTCACTTTAACACGAGTTGGTATCTGAAGAACATTGGCGGTAAAAATACGTTAATTAAAATAAATAAATAAATAAATAAATAAATAAATAAATAAATTAAACTGAATGAATAAATGAAGCTAATTTATTGGAAGCATGCTGGACCAAAAGAGGCAAACTACAAGAAAATTTGCTGATATGAATTGAAGAATCAAGTGTTATGTATTTGATATTCAAGGTTGCCGTTTCCTGTATTCTTAAATAGTGAGTCCCTGAGGTTCAGACGGACACCAAACTACAGTGAATTTTCCAAAGAAGCAGAATACACTGCATGAAGGTCATTCAGTGCATGCATTGGTGAACCCCTCCATGCTCAATTATACAGGCTTGTACATGATCGTGACAAGTTTATTAATATCGTACATCTTTAAAAGTGCCCATTGTTGTGTTTCATATATATTCAGATATTGTTGCCAACAGTTCGCATTTGAGGTGGTCAGTTTCAAAACGGCCTATGTCCACCTTAGGTCGAAATTTAGTTCTTTGTTTCAGTGCATTCCTTAAGCTTCCCTATACATAATACTACCATCACTTTGCATCAAAACGTCCTAGAAACCACCTAAAAAGCTGTTTAAATACAGCTATTGGAATCAAAACGGCTCTTGTCCATAGCAAAATGGCTGCCTTATAATACATCCATTTTGAGATCAAAATGGCTCATCTTCCCATATGACATTAAAAGCGTCCAGCCTCTTAGGTTTCAAAATGCCTCTTGTCCGTCTGGTAAGTTGCCTAGAGACCAAGGAGAAAGTGCACATTTTGATATAAATTTCATTGGCGTCTCCTTGTATAATGGAAAATTTCAAAGTGGCAGGCCTGATGATCATCTACAACGGCAATATCTTACTTTCTAAGGATAGGCTATGTTTGTACACATGTTTGAAAGTTGATCAGCACTATGCTCTGTATTACCAGTAATTGACGCTGACGTCTGTCAAAGCTAGCACGTGGGGAAATGCTGCGTTGCCACTGAGACAGGTCATAACTCATAACATTCCAAGAGACTTGCAGGAAGACACAAATACTGGGTAAGTTAGACCCCTGCCTGGTGGTGTATTGACAGTGGCGAGTCAAGGCACAGTAGAACACTGTGTCAAACTATGTGCTCACTGCTGTGTCTGCATACTTGTAATACTGCTCGCTGTTGCCATGGATACCATTACCCCTCTCGTCTCCACTCCTCACCTCACCCTTCAAGCGTATGACAGCCTTCACCGTTCACCTTTGGTAAATCAGAGTATAGCACTTTTCTTTCGATTAAGATCTTCAAATAGAAACCTCTTGAATCCAATATTTGTTGGAATCTTTGATTGATAGTGCGTAGAAGGTATGGTATGAGGCAATACAGTTGCAATTCTTGAATTTCGTGACATTGACACAATATGTTGGAACTTCATTATGGTGATCGGTGGGAGGTAAATCCTGATTTGCAGTTCTACAGTGCTGTAATTAATCAGGATACAAATGATAAAATATCAGAGGATGAGTTGGAGGGAGGTATGATGGAGGATGCTGATGAGTTGTATGGATTGGAAACTCACTTTCTAAGTGTTAAACAAGTATTATCAAATTTGGCCTGAACTCTATTCTGAGAGTACCATACAAACTGATATATCTCACTTTTGTATGCTTATTCAATAATAATAGCTGTTTTCAGTACTATATCCTTCGATTTAATGTTCAACTCAAGTTTTACTTTTAATGCCATCGTATTACTTACTAACCATGCTGAATAGTTTAAGTGCAATTACGTTTCTATCTTCATTTTAGAATCAAAGGGTCTCTTGTCCAATGTATTTGTTTTCAAAATGTCTCTTGCCCATCCTTTAGTTTCAAAATGACCTTTGTCCAAAATAATGTCTCACATTATAGCAAAACTGATGAGTCTGTACAGACAATATTGAGATACAATGATAACTGATGATACAACGCATATCAAGGAAGTATTTCCAAGGGGTCTGGTAGATATTTTAGGTCTGAAAACGTTTTTCGTTATTTACCACAAATTTAGGAAGGTGGACATAGGCCGTTTTGAAACTGACCATCTCATTTGATGTAACACTCCAGCGAAGGAAATATGACCAATACGTTGTACTACAGGGGATGGAAACCTATTTAGAAAAGCAGAATTACTTTAGTCCTTCCTCAACTGGATTCGTTATTCTTCGATCACACGATCGGTGTTGTCAAAACGCAAGCCAGAAAAAAGTTTTCTCATTCATGTACAGGTGAGAATTAATATCATGGGTGTGAAATATACTCGTTTCTTTAAGAATTGATCCTTCACATGCTAAGGACGAATCAGGAGGCCATAAAACGTAAGATGATTAATGTTCATTGCGATCTGCACCCAAGGTAGAGAGTAATGTGATATATGGGGCTAATGTATCATTGATTTGATCTAAAAGTAGCAGGGAGTGGGGAGGGGGAAAGAGTGCAATTTTCTTTCTGCACGTAGGCTGGGTGAACAGCGACGTAATCTGTTTCACAAGATCCCTTATAGGAGGGAGAACTGCTGAGGTTGACATCATAAGTTCACTTCCCTTCGTTATTTACAACCCCAAGATAGCAAGAAAAACACATGCTGGTTTTATCTATTACATTCAAGTATTTAAGGTACAAGGTAAATGCGATATTAGGATAGCAACGTTGTTACTAACGTCCACAGAGTCTGTCCAGAATTTGAGATTTGATTCTCTATAATAATTGTTTACTCCTGTGTATATTTGTATCGAATGGAGATGTTCAATGATAATTAATGGCGTACAGGATTAATGAAATCTGTATTAAGAATGTATGCAGAATTTTTCTTAAGCAAGTTAATAGATGATGAGATCTAACTTTGAGGTTCACAATTATTTACAATGGAATGGCATACCATTACAAGCTAGCAAACAGCTGACTAAGGTGACAAAGAAAGCACAGTAGATGATGGCTTGTATTGAAATATTGAGAAATGAGTATTGCATGCATATTGTATCATCGTGAGCAGCATATTCCATGACATATAAGATGATGATGAGAATTACTGAAATAATGACGACTTTTTGGGAAAGTTATATAGAGTGAAATGTGATAAGTCCAATTTTAAATGCATATAACTTCTACACTATTAATTGGATTTCAACCAAATTTTGTATGTACATAAACAGTTATGACTGAGTGTATTCCTAAGAGCCACCAGGGCTGCCAGCTGATGAGATGAAATAAGGTGTTTGTGATATACGAGTATGAATATAATACGAGAGCACAAGGGTAGGCAAGTCATAATACAGGAATTTAATAATAATAATAATAATAATAATAATAATAATGATGATGGATGATTAGGGTTTGCTATAATACAATTTATACCATAAATAAGACCCATAAATAATAAATTTATGTGAACATTGAAATAAATTATCATAGATTGCTTGATCTGAAATTAAAACAAGTGGAGTAATAATAACTTGGATATTATTTCGCATAAAATTTGAATCTAATATTTTTTTTATTTTGAGCATCTAATATTCGATGATTTATAATAGACGGCTGATGATAAAACGTATGATCCCGAGGGTGAACATATTATGACAGTATGACTGGAGATCAAATCTGTAGTCACAAAAGATGACTTGTAAAAATTGTACGTTATTTGTGCGTGTGTTCGCAGTGTAGTATGGGATAGCACAGGTTACCGATAGGAATTAGCTAGATTTAACGTAAAATGTTGTTAGTGGTGGCCACCACAATTCAGAAGGGGTAATTTGTTAATATTATACATTATTGGATCCCGTTGTTCTCAAGTGAACATTTATGGACGAGGCTCTCGACCGGGCGTAGGATCAATGTCACTACCGCTTATCGTGTTATTATTGCATTTTCAAAAATGATACTTTTCTTTTGCCACTAATCTAGTGTTGCTTATTTTTGATTGATAGGACCATTGTGAGGGAATTTATAGGACTCACAAGTACGGTGTTTTCTTCTCTTTCTTCTTAAGGACTTTTGTGTTATTCAGCTTCGTAGCTCATTATGAGAGTAGGTAAGAGAACATTTTAGTTAAAATTAGGGATTAAAATCATCGATCTGAATATTGGTTAGTTTAATTGTTCAATATTTGTGGTGATGTTTTTCAGTTTTCATCTTAACTCCCTAAATTTCATGGCGACTGAGATGCATCGTGCGTAAAAGTGCTCCGTAGAATACCTGTCTAAACTGCAACATAGAGTAACTAACGAATAGAGTCTGCTAGGGTGTGAATTATTAACTACACACATCAAAAAAAGTTTTGCATCACCTCGGTTCCAAGAGTTCCGGAACCGTTAAATACAAACGGAATAGAGATCAACACAAACAACATTTCAGCTCGTTTTATTGCTCATGAGACCCACACATTGCATGTTGTACCATCATACAGCTAGACTTTCAGCATTTGTGGTCCAGATTGCAGTACACACCACTACCTCTAATACCCAGTAGCACGTCCTCTTGCATTGATGCATGCCTGTATTCGCCGTGGCATACTATCCACAAGTTCATCAAGACACTGTTGGTCCAAATTGTCCCACTCCTCAACGACAATTCGGCGTAAATCTCTCAGAGTGGTTGGTGGGTCAAGACGTCCATAAACAGCCCTTTTCAACATATCCCAGGCATGTTCGATAGGGTTCATGTCTGGCGAACATGCTGGCCACTGTAGTCGAGCGAGGTCGTTATCTTGAAGGAACGCATTCACAAGATGTGCACGATGAGGTCGAGAATTGTCGTCCATGAAGACAAATGCCTCTCCAATATTCTGCCGATATGGTTGCACTATGGGTCGGAGGATGTCATTCAGGTATCGTAAAGCCGTTTCGGAGCCTTCCATGACCACCAGTGGCGTACGTCGGCCCCACATAATGCCACCCCAAAACATCAGGGAACCACCACCTTGCTGCACTCGCTGGACAGTGTGTCTAAGACGTTCAGCCTGACCAGGGTGCCTCCAAACACGTCTCCGACGATTGTCTGGTTGAAGGCATATGCGACACTCATCGGTGAAGAGAACGTGATGCCAATTCCGTGGGGTCCATTCAGCATGTTGTTGGGCCCATCTGTACCGCGCTGCATGGTGTCGGGGTTGCAAAGCTGGACCTCGCCATGGACGTCGGGAGTGAAGTTGCGCATCATGCAGCCTATTGCGCACAGTTTGAGTTGAAACACGACGTCCTGTGGCTGAACGAAACGCATTATTCAACATGGTGGCATTGCTGTCAGGGTTCCTCCGAGCGGCAATCCGTAAGTAGCGGTCATCCACTACAGTAGTAGCCCTTGGGCGGCCTGAGCGAGGCCTGTCATCGACAGTTCCTGTATCTCTGTACCTCCTCCATGTCCGAACAACATCGCTTTGGTTCACTCTGAGACGCCTGGAAACTTCCCTTGTTGAGAGCCCTTCTTGACACAAAGTAACAATGCGGACGCGATCGAACTGCGGTATTGACCTTCTAGGCATGGTAGAACTACAGACAACATGAGCAGCGTACCTTCGTCCTGGTGGAATGACTGGAACTGATCGGCTGTCGTACCCCTCCGTCTAATAGGCCCTGCTCATGCATGGTTGTTTACATCTTTGAGCAGTTTTAGTGACATCTATGAACAGTCAAAGGGACTGTATCTTGGATACAATATACACAGTCAACGTCTATATGCCGGAGATCTGGGAACCGAGGTGATGCAAAACTTTTTTTGATGTGTGTATATACAACATAGTGAATATCCAGTCAACAGTCATGACCCTAAAAGCCATCAATCAAAGAATTTCAGAGTTTGAAGAAATGCTCAAAGTATTTCAAACTCGCCTAGAGGGAGTTACCACAGCTGGAACGAGCACTTCTACCAACCTCAACTCCGTGAAAGTGGAAACCCTAGCTTCGGAGTTCGAATATCTTCATCTCGAATTCATAAGGGAGTTAAGGGACTTTAAGAATGACTTGAATGATCAGACTGCAAAGCACTTCGAATTGATGAGGCAGAACAGTACAGCCGCCGGAACTGCCTACTGTACGATGACGTGTACACTAGAGTAACGGAGGTACTCAAGGACAAACTAAACATTGAATTAACTATGATGAGCATTGATCAGTGTCATCTATTGGGAAAATCCAAGAGATCTACTGCAGATGTGCTGGTTACCGGTAGAAGACCGATTATTGTCTCATTTACCCGTTACCACGAGAGGGAACGTGTCTAGCGTGCCAAGAGAATTCTGAAAGGAACAGAGATCCTCATAACCAAGTCTCTCACAGCATCGCGGAAGGAAATGCTCAAGAAGGCCAGTGATCACTTTGGAGCAAGAAAAATCTACACACTAGATGGGAGAATAGTGATCGTGGACTCTGAAGGCAAAAAACACTACGTAAATACTCCAGCAGAACTTGCCTGTCAAATGGAAGGGTCAGGTAATCGTATCGGAAGTTAAATGAACAGGTTAATGTATGTAATTGTGAGTGTGTGTTTAGTGAAATGAAAAAATCCACAGCCTGCTTCCAGTCTCCGACTCATTATGGAATGAATGAAGCCCCCAACTAGCGGCGAGGATATGCATTGTGCCGGCTGCCGTAGCCTGACGCACTCCTCTGGGACAATAATTAAATGAATGACAGATGAAATTAAATGATGGTGGAGAGTGTTGCTGGAATGAAATTTTGACAGGGAAAACCGGAGTACCCGGAGAAAACCCGTCTGCCTCCGTTTTGTCCAGCACAGATCTCACAAGGAGTGCCCGGAATTTGAACCACGGACCCAGCGGTGAGAGGCCGGCGTGCTGCCGCCTAAGCCACGGAGGCTTTGCGTGTTTAGTATTTTATTTTAATTTTAGTGTAATTTTTGCATAAGTGAAAGGTGTTTTTTCTTTTCTTTTCTTTTCTTTTCTTTTCTTTTCTTAGTCGTTTACCCTCCAGGTTGGTGGAACCCACGGACTCAGCGAGGGAACTCACCACTACCGCCTCTACGGGCAGTGTCCTAGAGCTGGGAACATCTAATCGGAGTGGATACAACTGGTGAGGTGTGATTGGCACCTCGCCCAGGCGGCCTCACCTGCAAAGCGAACAGGGGCCTCATGAGGGAAGGTAATAGATGGTCAGGATGGATAGGCAAGGAAGAGGGAAGGAGGCGGTCGGGGTCTTGAAGAAGGTACTGTACCCGATAATCCAGAAAGGATCCTGTTGGAATATCCATTGCCCCCGCTGGATTGCCTATTTCTAACTGCTCCGGCAAATACTACATTAGAAATCGCTTCCAACATGGTCTTTACGGATTTACAGACAGCAGTTACAAGAATATTGTGGATCAACAACCAACTACACGGGGCACTCACCTTTACTTACCTCGGGGACTGGGACTTCAGCTTCGCCTACACTACATCCACAATACTCTGCTCCTTATATTTAAAATGAATCACACTCCAACAACAATGGAAAACAATTTGAACAAATTTATTAACAAAAGGGGTAAACTAATCTAGTATAAACAAAATAACAATAAACGAATTTAACAATAGACATTAAAATTAAAAACACGCAATCATTCACACCTCCTTTCAACTCTACATTTTATTACAATGCTGTATTAAAAATTATGAGTATAAAACTTGGCTTGTTCTAGGCCTACACAGCGAAAAATAAAAACGTTTAATGAAGCCTCTTAATGGCATTCCAGACACATGGTTTCATTCACAAACCTGCGTTGTAGAACGCACGTGCAGAAACTTGGTTTCATCAATGAAATATCGGCACCACGCCGAACTCGAAACTGGTTTATACAATAAATACAAGGCTGTGAGTCTACACCTGTTTATATTATGTCATCGCTCTCCAATGCTAACGGTGAATCATTCTCGCTAGTCCACAGAGACTGCTTGTGTGTGCATTTATAAAACACGTAAAAATTAACATTTAAATCTTACAAAAGTTCACATAACTACTTTGTTTCTTTAACAATCATTCTAAAAATTTTATACACAATTTCATTCACACTCCGTCATTGTTCTAGACCAATACGGTTCCACATTTGCCCTTAACAATGAATAATCATTCACACGAAAAACATCCGCTCATAAAACACATACTATTCCAAAACAATTGATTAATAAATCCTATTAAATTATTTAACTAATTAAATCATTTCCACAAAAATATTTACATGTAATATGTTTATAATAATATCCATCTAGTGTTGCTAACGCGACACTTTCGAGATTCTAACTTCTCTGTTACAATATAATTCTTAACTAAATATATACACTGGTTTTTCACATAACCATCCTTCTCTAACGTTCTGTAGTTTTCATATACTGCTTACACCTCGTCTTATATATGATTCATTACATTATCGGTATAATACAGTCGACTAATTAAGGTAAACTGTACGTAATTACATAAATTCGGGTTTAATAAAATTTAATAATTGTATTATAGACGTGAGTAGACAATCTTTCTCATGTTGCATTTCCGCTGAAACCCTCCTGTTAACACAGCTAAATCGTTAATTCACAAAAACTGGACTGCTTGTATACAACGGCTCTTATCATGATACATGCCTTTTAATCAAAGAACAACAATACTTTGACTTCCTTAAAATGCGGAATTCCCTCGCCTGAGCACTCCATAGCTCTACAAATCCTCATATAACAGTATATATATGGCATAAACAATTATCATCTACTATGTTAAACAATAACCAAAAGGGATTAATTGTTATTAACATATCTTATGTAGGAACGTCTCTCAAATAATGGCATGACCCTCAGTATCATTTCACATGACTACTGGACTACAATTATACATGCGTAGGTTCTTCAAACGAAACTTCCAATTGTAATGAACGATATTAGACAGTCGTGATTAACCTCCTAAAGTTTACTCCACAACAAGATAATTAACTGATAACTCGTCTGTCGCAAATACATGTAATAAAAATAATACTCCTGTCTCTTCCTACTTGTCAAGCTATAAATTGTTTATCGTTGTAATATCATGTCCACAAATGACGTGATGTTACACAAATAGGATAAAATAGCACACATGTTATTTATAATGTCAGATAGAATTCAATCTTGACCGGGATAAACTAGCTTTGAAGTCCTAGCCAAAGATTTGAATAATCTTCTATCAAAAGGTATTTCCTCTCACATATTAAATGAACAAAGCTCTTAGCTTTACAGATAATAAGAAAGGTTTGTCAATGTCGTAATGTTTTTCCACTCTACACAAAGAATGTTCATAGGATTAAGACTTCGGTATTATCAAACGACTAGTATTTCGTAGATCGTCGATAGTTTATGTACAATAATGATATAACAATATCATTCGATGTTTCTTCTGTTCTTGAAGTAATATGTTGTTACATTAAAGTGCTCAAATTAAATTTAATAAGAATTTAATTTGAAGCTATGACACAATGTCAGAATACTTGGTTTAAATGAAATTATTAAAATTCGAGAGTCAAAACGACTAGTCTCCAATGAGGCAATATGATTCCTCAAACAAAATTTTAATGTCAGTTCCACAACTGATCCGTAGAATAAAATTGAAAAATAGATGAAATGCAATCATCTTCTAAATAATCTTGAAATATAAAAATCTCAACACACATCTGAAGTGTAAAATACATAAAAGCACTGAAATACATGAAATGTGAAAATGTAGAAAATATGTAATAAGATCGGCGAAAATATGGAATAAGATCGCCGGCTCAGAATGTTACTAATCAAGCTCTATATAACAATGGGATACACTAATACCTTATTTGGACGAAAACTTGAAGATCTATGTAAGTATTCCCACAATACTTTAGATGTTTCCTCAGTACAAGACACTGAGATGGATCTGCATTCGAACCTCGGATCTGCGACCTCAGAGATAAGAAAACGTCCCTCTCTGGAATTCACCAACATTCGCCTGGGCTCGAACGACATCCTTTTGGCAAATTCTTCTGTGTTGCTGGGCTACCCTAGCATCTTGACAAATCTCTTCTGTAGAGTCTTCCTTCTCCGTCGTAAATATGGATCAGCTTCATCATTGGAATATAATTATGGAAATATTCATATAAATAGTGAATAATATGTTTCCATTGCTAATTGATATTATATTAATGTTCGTAGACTGACCAAAATGCACAAGATGGACCGTACACTACGTCCGTATTCAAGAATACGTTGTCTAACGAAGCTCCATCGTTGTATCTTAACTTCTGTTATCGAATATGTCTCTGGCGCATGACTGTTTAGTTCATCATATCAACAATATTAATTAAGTTGAATGATAATGTTTGAAGAATAATAATAGTCATTCTATTAATGTTTATGTGTTGCGCCAATATTAAAAGCTCTCCGCCACTTTTCACTTGAACTGCGTTCGCCAACTTTACGTTGCAATTTATAATGATATTCAGCTTTATTTCCAACACATTTGGAAATCTAACTTGACAGGCTTATATTGTCGAACCGGTGAATATTAAAATGCTCGACTTTTCACAATATTGTAACGTTTTGGGGGTTCGTAAAAATAGGTCAGGTTATAATGCACTAAATCTTTATTTACAATAGTGTTATTTACACTAGTTAACACTAAATCAAATTATTTACACAAATTAGGCCTACTTACTTCCACACACACATACACAGAATCTCACTTTACACGGCTACAAGTCACTATTTATTTACAATGTTCACTGCAAGGAAGTATCTCCTATAGTTACTATTTATTTTCCACAGTTACTGTTTATCTTCCAGACTTACTGACTACGTTATTAATCTTCACAGCACTGTCTTCAATATTACAGCACTTCACATTATTTATTTCCACTGGTCGCTCGGCACGGCACACACCGACAGCGCGGACTCACTCAGGACTCACACTGACTCCCTGCTCGTGCACATCACTGGTATATAAACAATCGGCCTCTGGACTGGAATGTTCTCGGCCGTTGCTCCTTCCAGTAGCGGCATTGAGAGTGTTCTTGTGGATTCTATGCTGGCACCACCCAGTCCTTTCTAGTTGGCTGTTCCCAATCAGGCCACCTCTTTCAGCAGCGAGTACGTTCTAGTGGTGGATTCTAGAACCCTCTAGCCCCTCCCAGCGATGTTCCGGATTGCCTTTCCTCTTCCAGTAGGTTCGAGAGACAGAATAGTCTGGTGGCCCTTGCGCCAATAGTCTACCTGATTCGTAGCGCTATTGTATTTGTGGTGGCCTTGGGGAGGGGCTACCCTAATTAGCCCGGCCGGACTGGCCATTCTGCATTGCTCACACACCCCGCCTGCCCGTCACTACGAGGATAAAGAATGGCGACCGCTGGGCAATTGCACGAATCTTTACAATATATAGTAGGCGACCTGTTATTAATATATATATATTTAACTTCAGATCTCAATTATATATGAGATATAATCAATACAATGTTCCTCGCAACTTCACGTAGAATGGAAGTGCGGTGATCTCTAACGCTCCACCTAGCTATCCTCGCGTTTCCACAAGTCGACAGTCGTCGCACTCGGACTAAGCTTTGGGATCTCCGTTAACCCAGTAAAAACACTTCCTCACACTTCAAAGTCTGCTGGAATAAGAACCTCGATCCTTGGATCTCCCTCTCCAAGTCGAATTTTTGGCGGCCATATCAATCTCCCACCTTAATTTTAGCGCGTAGATTACTAATGCTTATTACTGCGTAGATTAACCGATCTGCGGTTTTTAAAGTATCAGACATAATTTCCCTTAATATTCTCTTCATTACCAAATAAGAAAATTTTCTTCTAAGGGCCTAAATGCATAATTTCATCATATTGTGTAATTAAAGTTGATCCCGTCTTCAATAAGACCTGTTCTCATTGGCTCTGGGCTGGGATCCAATAGCGTAATTTATAACAATATTTATAATATTAATCTCCAAACTCGCTGTTGCTAGGCTAAGAATAGCCTTCTAGAAGCGTCCATTGTGCAATATATCACGTGATCGGGCTCTCCCACAGTCTCGAGCTTGTAACACGACACTCTCGTGTCACACTTCCAGAAATTATATTTGCCAGTTAAATTTTATCATGGGGACGGAAAATACTCTCATATAGTCCCTAAATAATTCAATTTACGGGGGCAGTACCATCCCGGCATTTGCCCGAAGACGAAGTGGGAAACCACAAAAAACCACTTCGAGGATGGCTGAGGTGGGAATCGAACCCCCTCTACTCATTTGGAACACCCGAGGCTGAGTAGACCCCGTTCCAGTCTTCATACCACTTTTCAAATTTCGTGGCAGAGTCGGGAATCGAACCCAGGACCTCCGGGGCGGCAGCTAACCATGCTGACCGCTACGCTATGGAGGCGACTTAGTGAAAGGTGGTTAAATTTTAAATTCGGTGTGAGTGGCTGTTTATGTGATTCTAGAGGCTTGTGCATACATGAGGAAACAATGGTAAGTTGCATGCTGTCTGGCGACACTGCAAGTAACAGTATCAACTACACTGGCCAATGAGCCTCCCAGCCGTTCCCATTCCCTGTCTTCGTCTGCCCCTAGCCGCAATCATCTTGAAAGGGAATTTTCACCACTACAAACTCCAATACGCATGATATTAATCCCAATGAATTAAATGCTCACTTTTTAGGGGCAGATGGCCTCGTAGTTCCGCCCCTTAAGATAACAATAACTAACTAACTAACTAACTAAATGCTCACTTTGTTCGATAAATTATTAGTACTGATCCCCAAATAATACAAACAACAATAAATTCACTGAAATGTGTCCCACTACCTCACCGCCATTATTCAAGTTTCCTAAAATAAATGAAACTGTCGTAAGAGAAAAAATAATATCTAACAAATCACAATCATTCGGAATAGATGACATCCCCATTTCCCCTATCGTTAACCTGATAAAGGTACTACTACCATTTATTATGCATATTAGTAACACATGTCATTTAGAAGGTTTCTTCCCAACAATATGGAAAGATGATGTAGTTATTCCAGTTTCGAAAAATTCACTTGAAAATTCTCCATCCGACTATCGACCTGTATGCATACTTTCCTCAATTTCCAAAATACTAGAAAAACGTATGTATGAACAACTTCTTCAGTATTAGACGCAATACTCACTACTTGATCCGTTACAATCTGGGTTTAAGAACGGACACAGCACATTTACTGCTCTCATCATGATCACTGATCACGTAATACAAGAAATGGATGAGCGTAAAGTGACTATACTCATTCTTCTAGATTTGAGCAGTGCATTCGACACCATTAATATAGACATAACAATAATAAATAGCCTTACAAATCCCATAAGGGCTATGGCATCCAGCTTTGCAGGGAATTTCTCAGTTTTAACTCATCACGTGAGCAAGTCCTGAGAAGCATTATGCATATGGCTAAATTGCAATTCTTCCATCTTATCCCAGTTGCTCTCATATTATTCGCCTCCTATCTTCATAACCGAACACAACGTGTACTCCTTAATGAAAACAGAACTGAATGGAAGTACAAAATAAATGGAGTACCTCAGGGTTCAATTCTCGACCCTCTACTCATTCCATACCTGAATGACATCTCATCGAAACTGGAAAACTGCAGCTACCATATATATGCAGACGACAAAAGTAAATGACATAGATGCGGCAATTAAAAATATGAATCGAAATCTAAAGAGGATCAGCCACTATGCAGCTGAAAATTCTGTAGTCATCAACCCAATTAAAACACAAGCAATC
The DNA here is from genome assembly GCA_946902985.2 of Meconema thalassinum. Taxonomy (NCBI): domain Eukaryota; kingdom Metazoa; phylum Arthropoda; class Insecta; order Orthoptera; family Tettigoniidae; genus Meconema; species Meconema thalassinum. The sequence goes on from OX336389.2 coordinate 1,401,769,077, forward strand.
GTAATAGGACAGACTACATTGATTTTCCATTTACACAGTAGACCACGTTCCTAAATTCAACTTAATGGTGTTGCTATCCCGTTCTCTAAAACGGTAAAAAGTCTTGGAGTCACACTAAATGAAACATTGAATTGGGATGAGCACGTTACTAATACATGCAGGAAAGTTTACTCGTCACTTCATCCACTTAAGATTCACCAGTCCGTTCTACCCCGTGACTTGAAAATAAGACTCGTTCAAACCTTGATACTCCATATATTTAACTACTGTGATATTGTAATAGTAGATGCTACCGGAGAACAAGACAAGAAACTTCAGAGAGCTTTACATTTCTGCATTAGGTTTATATTTTCCTTAAAATTTTCCTCACACGTGTCTCCTTTCCTGGTTAAAAGTAGAGCAATAAGGAAACCTGCACATATGTACACTCATCTATCGACTTCTCAATGAAAGTACACCTCACTATCTCTCTCGTAATTTTCGTTTCCTTTCTTTCTTTCTTTCATGATCGTCACACGCGATCTGGATCTATAATGCAATTCCTCTGCATCATTCATCTGCCTTCAGTTACTCTTTCCTCGTGTCGGGATCTAGAATTTGGAATAATTGTCCTCGTGATGTTAGATATTGTACATTCCCAACAACCTTCGAACGTGCATGTAAAGATTTCCTCTTGAATTCGTAGACCAACTAGAACAATTTGTGTATGAATATGTGAGTGAATGACCATAGTAAAATCTTGTTCAAAATGTATGTCATTTGTATAGATTAGTTAATATCACGCAGTCGCCAATTTAATTCTAGTATTTAAGTTTTCCTAGTATATAAGTTTGGTAGGATAAGAATAACATATGCGAGTATTCATGTAAGTTGCACTGTGTGTGGTTAAGTGTAAGAGAGGGCCTAGAGCCCTAACTTTGCCACTATAAAGGCACCAATAAATAAATAAATAAATATGTAAATAAACTGGAGGTTTGATTTGCATTTGTCTAGTGTTAAGAGTAGCATGTATTCTGAACTGGGGCTCTTCCCACTTTCCGAATTGATTGCCGCTACGCCCTGACACAGGAATCTCATCCTTCGGTTCTAGTCCAGTTGCATAAGGGGTTATGTGTGTGGTTGTTCAGGGACATTGGTGCATATGGGAATGGATTAGCATTCCGCCATCCTGGGCAAACGGGCACAATACACAGACATACCGGTACATGGACATTTGGCACGTGTAGATCTCATAAGTCTAATTTAATTTCAGAAAATTTGAAAGTAGGCCAAAAAGGTGAACTTTATCGAGATTATAGACATGTATGGCATTAAGGTTGCATTGATTTAACCACATCTCAGGCTTAACTCCGGCAAACTGTATCACTGACTGTTGACCTAACGGAACCACTAACTACGGTAGAGTAAAGCTGAGGTCCAAGACAATGCTGTAAGGGGAACGAAGTGCACTGCAGTAAGCTAATATATCAATGATATCATCTAGGACTTCGCCGACTACCCCAAACTTTTGACATGCTCTTGCATGAGAATGAAGATAATTCTAAAGTTTTCTTAAGCGGAAATTTGAGTTTCTATATATCCTGCCTTTCCTTTGTGCTCTTTGTCACTTAATTCTCGTGAGTTCTGAAATTACAGAAATGTGAAGAATAATATAAGAGGGCGCTGATAATTTTAAAGGAGCACGGTTTATGCACCAGAAGGGACTGTGTATCAAATCACTATTTTCTAATATGCTATGGGCTGTGAGCACAGACATGAACTTGAAATGATTGTGATGATAGCAGGAATGCAATATTTACGGTCAAGAACAAATCATATTAAGACTGCTGGTATTTATCCTGGAATATACGTATCACAAAGATACAAACCCGATCGTAACTTACATTCCCTGATTTTCATATTCTGGTCTTAGGATTCTTGGATATACTGATGGATCAATCTCGTCACTAGAATAACTCAGTTATTTGTCACTAGCTCTGTGGTCTAGCACTCGTAATATAAATGGATTAATAACTTAAAGTAGATTCGTTCATTTATGCACTGGACGTTTTTTCCATTAATCACGACTATTCCTCATGTCTACGCTCACTCACACACGACAAATACCGACACAGTAGTAGTAGTAGTAGTAGTAGTAGTAGTAGTAGTAGTGGTAATAGTATACTGGGTAGTAGTAGCAGTAGAAGAATGGATTAAGGCATATCCTAGTCGTTGGCTATTAACTTCATAGAGGCTCTTCTGACCCAGAGTTAACATGAAGTACGATTGCCGGCTCCTTATGACTCTTTGTTCGCTGTCCAGCTGGCTGGGGTTTGATTTCGGGCGTTGTCATACAGAATTATATACTGACGTGAGGGATGGAGCAGGGTGTTCTCAGTTCTGCCAGGGCATAAGAGAAAGTACACATTCCTTATTTTGTTATCCTACAATTATTATTACGTGGCTTTTATTTTAACTTCAGGTGAGTGTTGGGATGGTACCCATCCAAAATGCACGACCAGCTCCTTGAAATGTCATCCTCAATTAATACATTCGGCTATGTTGCAGACACTAGAAACATCACGGGTTATTAGGAACATTCCACGTAATAACCATGATGTCCACAATTCCAAAATGTGAAGCAACAGCTTTCCCTCCACTACTACTCATCCTCTTGCCATACTTTACAACACGCTTTGAGTGCCTGCAAAGTTGGTTGTTTCAGTGCTCTTCGCTCTTCGGGCAACTTAGAGCGCATCTGTATACAACCTATCTGGTTGTGACGATGTGCTATGTAACTGCTATTAGACGTCCGAGTAAAGTAGGTGCAGAGATATTCAGTGGGAAGCAATGTTTTGTAGGAGAGTCGTTAGGAGTCTTTAGATGAGTTCACGTTTGGCCCATCTGACCAACCGTGTTGAGAAACACGCCTGCTACTTTACGTCATATTTCATTGTACCTTAAAACCTAACCCATTGATACCTCCGGACAAATATGCTTATGAAGTGAATGGGATGTCATATATTCTAGTTCTTAAAGCACGGCTAAGAATTGGCTGGTCATGGTGAATGTCACAAATTCATTCACGAGAAGAAAGTAGCTAACATTGGAAAATATGTTTCAGTAAATAAAATTAACATTGGTCTATGAACGAAACCCAGAGGCACAAATTAACGTGGAAGGCAAAATACTCCTACATTCATTAGCTGTTTATCACAAGACTAGCAACCCGACCCGGCTTCGCCCGGGAGAATGCATTACGTGATAAGCGCATTTTTTTCTCCAGTGTCAATGAACAACGACCAATATCCGTTTTACGTCTCGGCATGATGGGTTAAAATCACTGACTGGACTATTAGTTATATTATCATGGAGATACATGTGCAACAAATTCTCGTCAGACGTAATTTAAGAATGGCGACGTGCATGAAACACAAATCCCCTTTCCGTCCAATCATAAATTGACTGTGAATTTTGCGGGACGAAAAGTTCACAGCCGAAATGAAGAAAACCCGAGTTGCACTTCCAGGGAAACTCCAAACACAACCACCCTCCTCAGATGTCTTAACTCAACACGACTCAACGGTTTGCTGCTGGCTGTATCTGGGTCAATAGGTTCGCCTGCTAGCTAGGCTGTAACAGGGATGATAGATTCGCCCTTAGATAGCTCGTAAACTCAGTATTTGAATGGGCATGGTTGGAAGAAATTAAAACGTAAAAACACTCATAGTGGGCGATGTATTGAAGATAGACATATGCTCTCACGGACGTTTTGTAGAACTTTTCATGCTGAACAATTCTTACACTCATAGTATTTAGATATTTTTAACAGTTTGCCCAGCGTAAGCTTACAAAGCGCCCGGACGCCAGTTTTTTTAATTTTCCACCGAAATCGTTACTGCTCGGCTTCCTTTGATCATAAATAAATTATTTTCTACAGAAATCATCCTCGAGATATCCTTTACAGAATGGTGAAAATCGCATGAAAATCCATCCAGTGGTTCTCGAGTTTACCCGTAACATCCAAGAATCGGGGACATTTTTTTATACTAAGTAGAAATTATACGCCAATCAGTATAATTCAATATAATATAATCCTCCTTCCGTCCAATCTAAATTAACTGTGAATTTTTCGGAACGAAAAGTTCACAGGCGAAATGAGAGTTGCACTTCCAGGGAATGGCGAGGTGAATGAAACTCAAATCCCCCTTCCGTCCAATCTTAACTTGACTGTGTTTTACAGGCGAAATGAAGAAAACCCGAGTTGCACTTCCATGGAAACTCCAAACAAAACCACCCTTCTCAGGTGTTTTAACTCAACACGACTGGACGGTTTGCTGCTGGCTTCTATCTGGGGCAATAGATTCGCCCGCTAGCTAGGCTGTAACAGAGATGATAGACTCGCCCTTAGCTAGCTCGTACTCTGTCGCCTCAGTAGTTGAATGGACGTGTTTGGAAGAAATTAAAACGTAAAAACACTTTTAGTGGGCGATGTATTGATGATAGACATATGCTCTCAGGGACGTTTTTGTAGAACTTTTCATGCTGAACAATTCTTACACTCATAGTATTGAGATACTTTTAACGGTTTGCCCAGCGTAAGCTTACAAATCGTTCGGACGCCAGTTTTTTTTTCGACTTTTCCACTGAAATCGTTACTACTCGGCTTCCTTTGATCAAAAATAAATTATTTTCTACAGAAATAATCCACGAAATATCCTTTACAGATTGGTGGAAACCACATCAAAATCCATCCAGTGGTTGTCGAGTTTACCCGTAACAAACACAAATCGGGGGCTTTGTTTTGTACTAAGTAGGGATTAATAGAGAATTTATTGTACTTCCTTAACAATGCCAAAACTGCAATGGGAGTAGACTATACAGTGCATGAATATTCAAATATTTTTAATACATAGTTAAGATTTTATCAGAAAGTTTTTCTCAGTGCCAATGCACACTGGTTGACGTATCAGAAGATATGTTAATATTTATACTAAGGTAAAGATTTCAGAATTTTTAGGAGACTGTACAACATGATATACAAACAACACGAATTGGTATTAACTGACCGAGGAAAGTGGAACTTTGCATAGCTTAGTGAATATGATGTCATCGCAATATAGTCAGCTGATGAGAACTGAATCACTAAACATCCTCTACGTGAGTCCATGAGCATCACCATCTGGAAAATGGTAACATGCTATACATTATACACAATCTTGTAAATATTTAATGAATAATTTGTTAGCAGAATTTTCATAGCGTTTGCATTGTTGGAACCTTCTTTAACTCAAAATATTCTTGAAGTTTCCTGTGAATAATTCACTTCCCATATCGTCCAGTAAAATCTTATATGTAAGTGGCTTGTCCTTTTTACGAAGTGACTTAATTCTGCTTGCTCCACTTTCCTCAAGTTCACCCTTCACTCGTATCTCAAGTTGTCTTCTTACTATGGCCTGTTCACGCAATAGCACGATCAGTAGCATCTGTAACATGTATTTTCGTAACTGATAGCTTCTCTTGATCACAAAGCTTAATAACATTGGAACAAACACACCGAGCTTGTTCATGAATATGTTACCATTACGCTCCATCACTAGTACATGAGCGGACAACTAGACTGAACCACACTATTTGCAATATTGACTCGGTCGAGTGATGCCTAAATTTGCACTCGGAACGTTTAATCATGTAGAGAAAGCAACGATGTCACAAAAAATTGAGAATATAACTTGAAACAATGCAAAATTAAAAGAGTTAAAGCGAGGAGAGGGATCAATTATATTTAAATATAGGTTACCAGGAGAATGTTTTACTTCATTTTGCACACTGTCACATGCTATTGCATGTGCAAAAAGAATTCAGACCTCGTACAACAGTCTTTGCGTTTTACTTACCTAAAGTTGTGTAACTGCACCACCTTGCAGTTCATTTTGTCGCTTGAAAAAGAATTCTATAACTGAATGTGATGCTGGGGTGTAATGGGAACTTGATGTTACGCCAGCAGTGTGGCAGGATAATATGATATAGCAACAAGTAGTTCCATGAAGAACTATGGAGAGAATTGCCTATATCAACATACAAAATTTCAGTTTGTTTGCTGTAATAGATTCGTATAAATTGAGAACCGTCTAAATATTTCCGATGTATACCATGTTGGATTTTTATATATGTAGGTCTTAGAGTTATGTACTATTACATGAATATCATTGTGTAGGTGTAGTATTCAAACTTCAATCGCATGATTAATAATCACGAATTGAAAATCAGATTTTAAAATTTCGCACAGCTGCCATCTTGTGGTAATGAAAGCAAACGAAATAAATTAGATGCCAGTGTATTACAATTTGTATAAACATTTGTCGTACCAAGTTTTACTGCGCTCAGATAGTTACATCGCTAGAAATGCCCATTTACATATTTATATTTCACGTCGCCGCCATGTTGAATTTGTGCTCACCAGCTTATTGAAAATTCCATAGGTGAACTTATATTTATAGCCTCTATCAACATACAAAATTTCAGTTTGATTGCCTTCATAGAATAATAGATATTGAGAACCGTCCAAATATTACGGTTGGTCGCCATGTTGGATTTTTATGCATGTAAGCCATAGAGTTATATGTCGATTTTTGCGTAGGTTCATTATTCAAACGTTCACTTCGATTTAATGATTAATACACAAGAAATAAAAACTTAATTTTAAAATTTCGTACAGCCGTCATCTTGAGGTTATGTGAACAATTGAACTAAATTAAATGCCAGTGCATTACAATGTGCATAAACATTTACTGTACCATATTTCAGTGCGCTCAGATGGTTAAATCGCGAGAAAAGTCTATTAAAATGTTTCACTTTCGCTTGGCCGCCATGATCGTTTTCTATTTTACAGGTTTTTGGAAGTCGCATAGCAGAATTTCTAGCAGTACCCTTTATCACCGTACAAATTTCAGAGTGATATCAGTAATAGTTTCGGAGATATAGAATGGCAGTGAAATATTTCGCACAGCTGCCATGTTGGATTGGTGTGCCGTAATAAAATTTGAAGGCACAATCGGGGTCGGCCATAATAGTACTATGACCTTACTGAGTTTGATTGAAATCGCTCCAGCCGTTTAGAAGTTATTATGGGGACACACACACGCATACATACGCACACACATACATACACGCGGACAAAAGGTGATCTCATAAGCCTATTTTTTCATAAAATTAAAATAGGCTAACAAATATGGATATTCTTGGGGAGTATGATGTTGTAGTAGCATAACTACTTGCCTTGCATTTGAACGACTGGGATTCAAGTTCCAGTGACAGTGGGAGTGGGGGCAATTTGCATTCAAAGAACTACGTAATGTCAGCCAAGTCTGGCCACGCTGTGGACGTAGTGTAATGCCAGCGTATGGCATAGTCCAATCTAACTTGGCACAGCATCTATTCAAGTGGTCTGGGCTGAGATGCCCGTTCCTACGGTAAGGCGGAGTGGAGATAGCCTTGCAAAGAATGTACGAACACAAGGGTTGTGCCTTAGGTGGTCGGACTCCTGACCTTCCCAGTGTTCTCCTTGAGACGCTTCAATTTAAGGTGGTAGTTCAATACGTTAACGCACTGAAAACCACCCTTTCCACGCACTAAAGAATATCCCATGTAACGGAATGTTAAATGGTAATTAACATAAACGGTATTAATTCCTAAAACATGGACTTATTAGTGATGAATTTATTCGGCTAGGGGGAAAATAATCTGTAAACTCTTCCTTCAGTATACACGAAGAAGGATGGGGCTAGAAGACAGGCAGCACTCCATGTTGCATGGTAAATTGATTTTTGCTACCTGAGTGGGCTGGCCAGATCCGACTCAAGGCGATGGCTCAAGATGGATCACCCACCAGCCGGTCGTGCTACATGGAGCTAAAGATTAGTAGCAATTGAATGTGACGGTAGTGCTGACAGGCTTCTGAGTTCTGTACTAATATGACTTCCTCCTAACGATATGAATGATTCATATTCTGCACAACAATTCATTTATTCAGCAGCAGAAGGTTAATTATTCGCCAGTCATTTATTTCATCAAGTAATTATTTTACTAACGATATATCTACTGTACATTAATAAAATGTAAATGTGGTTACGGCATATCACGGTCTTCTAGGATGACTGAGGTGTGAGCCAAACCTGCGCCCTACTTAGTTATTCTAAACAAACAGAAAAAGGCACGTTCTAGTGTTCAAACAAGAATCAGATGCCTAGGAAGAAACGGGAATCGAACCCGAGCCTCAAGGGTGGTGGCCAACAAAGCTTACTATCCACCACAAGGTGATACTAGGTTTTACGAATGATAAACTTTGTTGGTAATTCAAAAGAAAAAACAGTTGCAATTCGATGGAGTGTTTCCTATTAGTAAATGACTTTTATCTTTCTGATAAACTAAACATTCAGCCAATAATTTGTAAAGAGACATAAACCAATTTGAATAATTGCTGTCCGATTAGGGAATCAGAATGATCGGAATTCAAGTCAAATCATTCATAGTTATACTTTTACATTATTCTTATTGAGACTTAATTTATTCTGATAAGCTATGTACATCTTGAGCTACTTACCGTATACCAAAATGTCATATCCGTTCTCTTTGTGTTTTGGTCCGAGGATTTCTTTTAAAACTAAAAGATAAGTTAGAAACAATAAAAAATTATGTCATCAAATTTTCACGGATTTCGTCAGGACACGGTCAGCTATATCCGGAGAGAGCAAACCTGCACAATACCCCTATCTCCTCCCGCACACCTAATGACTGTGGTAGAGTATTCATGAATCTCACAGTCACGCCAATCTTCTTACCCGTACGTCATGTATGGTTTAAATCAACGTGCATGGTTTAAATTTGCGTGATACTTTGTCGAACCGTCTTGAGTCTTGAGAAAGGCATCAAACCCTGTACTGTGTATACTTCATACGTTTGCCGTTAGGTAGCATTCCTCCTATCACTGAGCACACTGCATTGCAACGGTTCATTCTGATTAACCCTTCCTTATGACCAATGGTGGGATTCCAAGCCACCTGTCTTTCAAATATGCCAGCGTTTGACATCAGTTGTGGTTAAGTTACCGTAGTCAGTGTTGTAGTAAAAATACGTGAGTTATTCAACAGGTATTATTACCGGGAAATACATACATACATTTACATTTGAGACTGTTTTGCCTTTCAGCGTCCCGCCTAGTCTGCAAGCCTCTGTTTGCGAACAAGTCGGCCCCATGATCCCCTATTAGCTGTTAGCACTGCGGCCTCCTGTGCTTCTACACCTCTCACTTTGAAATCGTTCAAGACTGAATCTAGCCATCGCCTTCTAGGTCTTCCTCTGCTTCTTTCACCATCTACAAACGAACTCATTAACCTCTTAGGTAATCTCTCCTCCTCCTGTCTCTTCACATAACCCCATCATCCGAGTCGGCTCATATGAACAGCTTCATCTAGCATGTCCATTTCTAACTTAGTCATTATCTCTTCATTAAGAACTCCTTCCTGCCATTGCTTCCATCTATTTTTCCCAGAAATCATTCGTGCTACTCTCATATCAGTTACCTCTCACTTGTGTATCAGATATTCTGAATCTACTCAGCTCTCACTTCCTTACAGCAAGGTTGGTCTAAATACTGAGCGATGACGGGAGAGTTTGTCGCTACACTAATTTCTTTCTTGCAGAATATTTTACTGTAAATGGCAACTGAGAACCGGGAAATATAATGGTAATTAAATAACCCCTGGCAATATAGTCCGTGAAGGGCCTAGGCCTACCAAGCGACCGCTGCCCAGCCATTTGGCCTGCAGGTATTGGGGTGACGCGTGATCAGCGCATCGGGTCCCCTCGGCCGTTAATCTTGGTTTTCGTGATCGGGGCGCTGCCTCACTGTCAGACAGCTACTCAATTGTCCTCACGAGGCTGAGTGCACCCCTTTCTAGCCCTCACGTCAGTTTCTAAAATCCCTGATGGAGCCGGGAATCGAACCCAGGGCCTCCGGGTGAGAGGCAGGCGCGCTACCCCAACACTACGGTGCAGGCGATAATGGTAATTAGATGGATAATATGTGACTGTAAGTGTGGTTTGTTGAGTTTGACGGCGATAATATATAGAAAAACGAACACGAATCTTTTCTTGTTGGCTATCTAATAAACACTCCCTCTACATCTACATTTCAAGATTATAACCCAAGAAACTGAAACAATCATAACAATGATGATCGATAATAGGCTACTAACGGGTTAAACGTCCCCATCAGCTTCTGTGGAATTAGAAATGCTAGAGCGCACAAACTTTGCCCTGAAGAGTAATTTTAACGAGTCAGAAAGTCACTCACATTTTGAACTCCTAAATGACAAGTTAATGGGATCAAACTTGATTGTGCAACCTTCAATACAAGAGTAAAGTGGCAGGATAAAAGTTTCAATCAGTCATCCGTTGGAACAATCAATGGATCTGGCTAGCTTTCGAACCACTGCAGACTTAGGGAGAGCTATCGCATACTATACCCGCTGCAGGCAACAAAAACATGGTAACATTCACTACAAGGGTATTGGGAGATCAGATAATATAGTGAGAATTGCTGACTATAGAGCACCCAGCGTTTAGAAAAGACTGTGGGTCTTATGGGCTTTTACTTTTAACGGAAACCCTCCCTACACTGGTTTTGTTACCTCACATTTTACCATAAAGGAACTCTGAACATATATATTTTTCGTCATAATAGCTTCCTACAATTTTCTGCTAATTGATTACCTTTGCTATTGCATGATGATGATGATGATGATGATAATTGTTGTTTTAAGGGGCCTAACATCTAGGTTATCGTCCCCTTTGCTATTGCATACGAGTATATTTTATATTACGTCTTAGTGATTTAAACATTTTCTAGGTTAGCACGCTAGAAAGAAGAGCCTCGTCCAGTGCTGCATGCACGCCCGGAGTGGAGCACGTGCTCAGTTCCGCCGGCAACATAAGTTCTGAATCATTATCCGTCATTGGTGTTATTGTTGTGTGTCTGTTTTATTTTCTGTTCGATCGAATCAGGGCTGCCGACAGATGGGTTCCAACCCACTATCTCCCGAATGCAAGCTCACAGCTGCGCGCCCCTAACCGCATGGCTAACTCACCACAATATTACAAATATTAATCTAAACAAAACAACAAGAATAGAATTGAAAAAATCTAATTTATATCCTAACGAATAACAAAAACAGTGTTGCTGACGTAAAAATTGTTAACATCGTCAGCGTACAGTACATCCGGGAAGGAAGGAAGGGTTTTGCTCTCGACATGTCAATCAGTAATGCGTCACATCACAAAGAAATGAATGTCGTTATTGGTTCTCTTCGCGTACGGTATCCTTAATACTGGTCCAATTCGTTAGCACCTACAAAACTGCTCCTTCCTGTGCGTGTTCTACTTCAGGTAGCTGCTGGGGTTGTGTTGTCTCGCTAGCTTATGAAAGGACAGTACTCGAAGCGGGTGAACATAACTTATGACGTCAGCGCTACCCCTGCCTAGAGTTAGCAACACTGTCGCCATAAGGCTCCACATCTTTCCTAAACGCAGGATGCTCTATAGTTGGAAAATAGACGACTTCTGCCTTGGGCGTCATGTGTGGTTTTGTGGCTAAACACGCTAAGTATTCTCATTTCGTCGGCTTGTTTGTTTCAATTAGGAGAAGACTACATTGTCAGTTCAGGGTATTTGTATACTAGTGGCATAAACAAATCTACACCAGGATAAAGAACTGTTTCAAAACTAAAGGCTGAATTGTTTACTGCGCTACAGATGGTATTCGACGAACCGTGCTGAGTTTCAATGCGCACCTTCTGGAAATGGCTAGGTAGGCCTACCGAATTCCTTAATGTTTCTTCATATTACTTTTGGAACAGCTGATGAATGAATCTACAAATTATTCCAACTTCCATTCATGTGCAATAAGGAGACGTTCCAGCACATGAACATTTCAACGAAATAACAAACGTTAAACAATTCTTGAAATGATTCTTTCGCTATGTAAAAGTGCTTACCCCTTTCACCTTCAAGCTCTCATCTGATGGATGCGTGAAAACCGTCAGGCATATTTACCAAGCTGTACACACACTTCTTTTAAAATGAGATGGAAGAGAGACCATTAAAGATATTAAAATATTATAAATATTGAGTGTACAAATCACTTGTCATAACTGACAATAAGTGATGTATCTGAGCCATACGATTTCAAGGTTTAGAAAAAACAATGAAAAAAAATACAAATTTCAGTTTTGAAATTTTTGAAGTAATTTTGGGAAATGGAATTCTCTTGTCAAGTCTACTATTCATGTTAATAGAAACTGTATATTATTTAATAGCATGGTAAATGTTAGGTTTTCAAAATTACCAACGAAAACTGAGGAAAACACAAACAAGCTTGCTACCAACCACGACGTAAACATCACACGAAACTCTGTGAGCATATGTTTCAGACTCTAAGAATTAATATAAATATAGATTGTCAGAGGTTCCCGCGAAACGTAAACATACTGTAGTTAAAATTGCCTTCTACATATTCACAGAAAATTGATGTTATCAAGCGTAAAAGTAACGAGAAAATCAATAATAATAATAATGGCCGGTAACGATGGATCGTTACCCTGACAGTTTTGTCACGTACAGGGCGTAACGACAGAAAGTTAAAGGGTTAAGCACTGCAAGCTGACATTGCGCTAATGTTTATCTACTCAACTTAGAATAAGGTATACCGGTACTAATGTGCCGGCTGTCCAATAAGATGGTCCCTCCTTTTGTTAGAGTGGTGAAATGTGGGCCATTCAGTAACCAAATTACATGTCATAATCTTCGATTTGATTGAGCCAATATAACCATTCCCTTGTTACATGAGTATCACGTATGTTGAGAAAGAGATGCCTTGATACAAGTTTAGCTACATTCACGTAAGCACTGTTATAAGGGTAAAGGGCATCTAAAAATATCTTGTACTCGCCCTTCCCCTAAGAAGCAATATCCACATGTGTTCAGAACCTGTCAAGGAGATGGAACGATATTATTGTTTCGTTTTTTAACGAGACATGCAGTAGAAAAAAGTACGTCAAAAATGAGAAGAGACGTGTCTCAGCCTTCTTCCATATAAGCCCTATGTACATCAGGTAGTTGTTTTCTTTTAAATAGGGTTTGATGATTGTGGAGTAGAATGTTCAGGCAATATTTATTGCCTCACGGAGAAAAAATATTTAAAATGACTACTTACATGTTTCGACTAAATTTGCTAAACAGCGTTTTTGTATGCTAAATGATAAACAATTCTAGTTCTTTCATTATGACTTACATTACGATCGTGAACTATGAACGTGGTTGCATCAGTCGCATTGTAAGCAGTTTTGTTCTACGTATAAACGGCATCAATTTATTACAAGTGGTTTGATAAAAATGTAATGCAACAGACATGTCCGATGATGGCGTTTAATATTCTCACGTTGCCAGCAAGAAGCTGCAACAGCCCAAGCCATTTCTTCCTAAATCAATGAAAATGGACCCAAAAGACTGTGATAGGATAAATAACTTGATTGCGATGAAAAGTAAAGTAATTGAAATTAATAACAGCTGCATAAGCGACGACCACTGTGATAAGGGTAAAAGGCATCTAAAAATATATTGTACTCGCCCTTCCCCTAAGAATTAATATCCACATTTGTTCAGAAAATAGATGGAAAATTATTGTTTAAAAACATTCAATAACAAACAAAAGATATAAAACAACCAAAGTACATTCCCACCTCCAATGCTGAATGCAAGAATTCACGCTCCAAGTTAAAAAATAATTAGCCACACGGTCGGAGATTCAAGATTTAAATACCAGTGTGATGATGGTCATTTTTGCTGCGTATTTCCTGGGTTATTTAATTGATGTGCTGGTATTGTAACTTAAGGTCAACTCCCATGGCCCATAACTCAAGTGTAATAGTACAAGAGACACTACATATAGGCCTATCCGGGTTATAGCTTATGAAGAATTCCAATGATATACAAGTGCACGATGATAATGATCCTTGGTATCCCTAGCTTGTAAAACAACGACAATAAGAATACAGTGATATTTGAACACATAAGCAATGTTAAATGAGTGTGGTCCTTTCCAACACGTACGATTGCTGATGTTAAGCTGAATAGAGTAACTTCCCTTGGGATAAGTATCTGAGTATCTGACAAGTTTTAAATGGTACTTTTGAAGTGAAATTCAAATATGTTTTTCTGTGAATGGTTAAAGTATTGGCATCTGGGGAAGATTACATTTGGATTAGCCAGGGGAGATCTCCTACAACCTTCCTCAAATGGTTTCTATTACAGCGGAGACAATAACTCTTGACAACTATACCAGACAGTAAACATTTGCAGCCCACTGTTCGTGTAGTTCCTAGGGACATTGATATAAAGGGCACATATTGCGGTTACTCGCACTGTGAGATTTAATCTAACATTTTAATGGTTTCAAAATAAATGTAATTTAAAATTGGTTTTGAAGTCTGTGCTTCCAGGTATTCCTCGTTTTTGTATTTATACCAGGTGGCCCGTTTGCCCCGTGCAATCTAGTTTTAGGTGTCCCGCATTCACTAATGCTGTATGGGACGTCTGATAACTGATTTTCATAGGGGAACACTGCATGCTGGCCGATTAGGTCAGAATACGAAGGAATAACAACCGGACGGCCGCTAGCTGCAAGTTCCTCAGCGCTACCCGTCTAATGCACCCAATTGCCTTTAGGAGCCTCGCATTTGAGAGCGTAATAGACTCTTATGTGGTACAACAACACGACAGTTGCTAGCAAAATCTTGATGACAGCTGGTGTATTCAGCATCGATGAGTACACGGTCATTATACTAATCTAGTGAGAAGCTGGTCGTAATGCCGTTGAAGATCGTAGACGGTATGCACTGGTGTTTCCAGATGGACGTCAGCAGCCTCGACAAGTATTTCGACGAACAGAGCTGCAATTACGAAAGAATGGAATGTTCCAGGCACATACCAGCAGGACTTGACCCGTCTGCAGTAATGCTGAAATTGTGCAGAATGAACTGCAGTACTTTGAACGGAATCCTACACACGGTCAGTTAGGTTGGTTGGTTCCGTAGTTCAGGGGCTGCGACAACGCGGTCATGTAGCCCCGTGTACTTTGGATGTGTGTATAATCTGTCTGATAACCGGTGTTAATTGTGATGACTGTATTAGTGAGTGTTATTTGTTTTTAATTTAAGTAGGCTAAGGACTGCAGACGATGATTTCAAGTATTTGCTGCTTTCGCTACCAAATGATACCATCCATAAAACCTAGCTGTGAGCTTAGCTACTACTAGATGCCATCGCAACCGGTGCCGCCGATGCACGTTTGAACATAAGAGCATTAATCAAACCTAACCTAGAAATTTTGCTTCACACAAGTTTAGTTAGTGGAAGGTATTTTTCATGTCATAAATTTATGACATGGGCCCGCCAGCCTTACTTCCCCTTCGAAGGAAGGCATACTGAGGGATTTTAAACGCTCTTAAAAATTCCGATGACTTCGGCTGGGTTTGAACCCGTGATATTGGGCATAGAAGCTCAGCATGTTACCAACTACGCTACAGAAGCCGCCTCACGGTCAGTTACACTTCACCTTACTGAGCTGTTGCTGATAATAATAATCATTTAAATTTTGAATTAGAATGTATTTATTAATTACTATTGCTATTACATTTGTGATATGTCTCAGGACTCTGACGGCAAAACCGGTACAGATTATCCGTGAGACATATTAATTATTTTTACAACATTATACAGATTGTATTTCAATACAAGGGTGCATGCAATAATAAGTTTGTTATAAATTAATGCTTATTTAGGTAATAATTTTTATGCGACGTATAGCTCGTTGTTTGCAGTTTATAGTGGACAATCCAGGTGGTATTTCATTAAGTAGTGCTGGTACAACATAATTTAGTCTTTTGAGACCATAATAATAATAATGATAATAATAATAATAATAAAAAAACGAACCATCAATGTTACAATGTACACATATTTATTGTTGCTTAGGGCAAAGAGGAGCTGCAAGGTAGCTAGCCACAAACTTCAATACAGAGGATCCTGACGGAGCGAATATGGCATCCGTATAAGCCGCACCTACACCAACAAAAGGATGGAAATGATTTCGATCGCAGGGTAGCATATTGCCTAAGAATGGCTGCTGCATTACAACATGATCCACATTTTGCCAGGAATATTCTGTGGAATGATAAATGCTATTACGCCAATGATGCCAACGTCAATACTCACAATCTTTATTACTGAGCTCCAGTGAATCCTCACTCGTTTCAAGCACAGCATGTTCAGATCCACTGGGGGTGGTGTGGTATTCTGGGAGACTACATAATTGGGCCTATTTTCATCACCCCCAGACTCACAGGTAGGAATTATCTCGAATTTCTACAAACAGACTTGTCTCTGGGAAACCTTCTAGAAGATATTCCACTCTAGGTTGTATTACAACATTGGCACAGCATGATGGTGCTCCTTCTCACACCTTCCGAGCCGTTACGGAATATATGAATATACGATATCCTGAACGGTGGATAGGTCGTGGAGGACCCCTGCAATGGCCACCCCGATCGCCTGATCTAACCCCTCCTGACTTCTTTCTGTGGGGCTCTATAAAATCAAAAGTCTATGAAATAGCGTCAGAAAATATTGATGAATTAAAAGAACGCATTGGTGTGGTCTGTGCTGCAGTGACACCTGAAATGGTACGACGTGTCCATGCAGACACTGCGAGACGTGTTCAGCATTGTATTTGCCACCAGGGACATGTCTTTGAGCATATTCATTCTGAATAGCTGTCTAAGTGTGACATCTTAATGTATTTTATTTTCTAAGCAATACTATGTAGGTTTTTGTCCATATAGCAAGCAATGCTATTTTAGAGTAGAATTTCTGTAGCCTACGTGTAAAAATTAATATGTTATTAAACTTTATTTTCTGCATCATTTGCGTGTTTACAAATGAACCCTGTTTATTATAGAAACCGCTGTTTGCAAAGGAGCGTTACAACGTAGTACCGGTATACAATATGTTGGGTGTTGTGCAACAATTTAGCAGTAATTTTACTACACAAGTACTAACAGGATTCCTATTATTATTGTTGTCACTATGATGTCTGCACTAGACTGTAATAATAAAATAACTATAGTGACACAGGTTGTCAGACAAATTCTTCACACACTCAAGTACACGGGGCTACATGACCATGATGTTGCAAAGCCCCTAAAAATCAACAACACAACTTATTATTTCAGTACAGTGTAATTCAATGTACCGTGGGAGGGCTTCAATCACAGTACTGATATTCAGTCTGCACAACATCAGAATTGTAGCAGTCAGGTCTAGCCATGCTGGTATGTGCTTCAACAATCCATTAGCTCTTAATTACAGCTCTCTTCGGGGAAATACATGTTCAGAAGCCAAGCGTCTATTTGGAATCTCCTGTTCTTATAATGTGCGAGCTTTGGTGGGATTGTGACCAGATTCTCCATAGATTAAAATTGTGTGTTGGGGCTCGATTTTTGTGAAAGTTAGCCATTGTCGATATGTTGATAGCAACTTTAATACTGTTATAACACGTGCAATGCTACTATTCTGCGCTCGCCAGGGAGACTTCATAACGCTACGGGGCTCATTAGACGAGAGCACTGTGGAACATGCAGCGTGCTGCCGTCTGGTTGTTATCTCTTGCCATTCTGACGCAACCTGCTTGCATGCAAGACTACCCCTCAGCAATTCAGTTATTAGACCTCCCGTTCGTCACTAGTACACGCGGGACACTTAGAAGTAGATTGAAAAATGAAAATCCACAGCCTGCTTCCAGTCTCCGACCATGGTCAGGAATGGAATGAATGAAGCCCCCATCTAGCGGCGAGGATATTAACTGTGCCGGCTGCCGAGGCCTGACGCACTCCTCTGGGGCAATGATTAAATGAATGACAGATGAAATGAAATGATAGTGGAGAGTGTTGCTGGAATGAAAACAGGAGTACCCGGAGAAAAACCTGTCTGCCTCCGTTTTGTCCAGCACAGTGGAGTGACCGGGATTTGAACCACGGACCCAGCGGTGAGAGGCCGGCGTGCTGCCGCCTAAGTCACGGAGGCTTTGTAAGTAGATTGCACGGCGCAAATGGGCCACCTGGTATAACATAACTACACATGGTGGCTGAAAGAACGATTGGGGGACGGCGTGGCCTTGACCACTAAGGAGGACGGGAGGAGGGCAATGCACAGAGTGTTAGTTGCAATCTAACGCATGAGTAGTCGAGTCACTCTCATTGTAAGGGCGAACGAAGCTCGCGAGTTACCACGTTAGTGTTCTTTGCGGAGGATAGTTGTGCATTCGCCCTTTCTTTCGATTTTAGTGTCTGGTGTTTAGTTTTTGAGTGTGATTCTGTGTGAAATTTAAAAACAGTGGACAGAATTAATTATATGCGTATTTCAAATGAGATGGAAGAAAGAGAATAAGAGGACTTGTTTCTCGTGTGTTGCGCATCCCGATTGTGACTAGTAGGCGAAGAGCAGACGTCAAAGCTATGTGTGCCACACAAAACTGTCATAAACTTTATAATCTACTACTATATTCTATATAATTCAAAATATATGAGTTTAAGAACTGTTTATTGTACGTCTCCGTCACGTAAAAGCAACAACTTCGTACGTTTATATGAGAATGTTAATGCTATAATGGTTAATATCATAAGTTAAAACATGTTTATTCAAGGAGTTAAAAATAAAAGTACTGTCTTTGTAAAATGTGTGTTTTTTCCGTTTAATCAAATGTTAGATTTGATCTAACGCGTGAGTAGCCATGTAACTCGGAGAGGTACGAGTAAACGCGGGATAAAAAACATTAAGGTGCCAAATCTTTAACCAAACAAAAGATTTTTATTGCACCTAGGATTAAAGTTCGAACGTGTTAATATCCCTCTGACAATATTGTACCATATTTGGTCGGCTAGCCCCTTCCAGCCATACGGCATCATGACTTTCTTATTCTTTCTATACCGTACATCGAAAATTGTTGTGGATGTCAGTCAACTTCATGAACGTTTACTTTGTGGTTTTAGCAGTTTTTTTGGTAGCATTTGGGGAGTCAATAACTGATCGTCGTAAAATATTATGCATGCTCCACGACCTACTTGACATACAAGAAGAACCTGCTCCTACAGCCCCATGGTTCTTGTTGTACTTTGAAGTAGGTTTTATTGATTCATGCATAAAAATAGGTTAGAATGGTGGTAAAAAGAGGTAGGATAATGATGATTTATGCAACTTTTAGTTATATTTGGAGTTACAGGATTAAACCTGTGAGGCCATATGGCCATTGTATTCTTTTAATATGAGACATGTTAGAAATTCCTTCTCAGAGCTTTTTACCAACATAAATAGCTATTTTGTTGTATTATATTTTCAATTTAATAGTGCATTTTTATTAGTTATAAGAATATACGAGAACTAATAAATGTTATAATTGATGTATGTATGCCTACTACTGTATATGAAATTACATGATATTATATTTTGTTAGAAGTCTGATATGCAGTTTTTCTGTAGGATGGACGATAATGATGAAGGAGGAAAAATTGTATCAAATGCAGTTACTCAACCAGTACCAACTACTCTGATGTATGAGGCTGGCTCATGAAGTAAATACAGGAAGTGAATTGCATGAAGGTTGACATACGATTAGCCTTTCAGCTCCAGGTAGCAGCTTCTACTTTTGGTACACCAATAGCAAACGAGAGACAGGGGGACATGCAGTGGCCGTGCAACGGCTCATTGATTTGAGTTCATAGTGAATTACTTCATATTAGAAACAATTTTGCACTAACATAGATTTTTGATTTTCTGTTATAGATATTTTTATTGACAATTCAAATTTATGTGTTCAGAAGACATACTGTAAGAATGAAATGGGCGGAATTTCCTGGAATACATAAAATTCTGCTCCAGAATGTACTGAGAAGAAGCAATTTAATATCCCTCGCTTTTACATGTGTATTTAAAATCACTTTCCCAAATGCTCCAATGTACATAATTTCAAGTTCCAGTTCATATTCCGCAGTAAGTTGTGTGTGCTAAACACTACCATTTACACACATGCCACGAAGAAACGAGTTGTTCCCTGTAGAACTATAACCTCTTTTCATATATTCTACTGGTATTTTGCATTTAGAAACTCTTCTGCCTAATAAAAGGATTCTTTTCGTGATATACTAAATATATTTCAGTACAGGACGTACATCGCAATACAGCATAGAACATCAATTTCAAACTGAATACATACATTGCAGTCATTTCAGAGAGTAATAGAATAATGCTTAGAGAAAGGAAAATTGTATTTACTTACAGTAGTATGGGACTGGTCCTAAATCATGGTTTTCAAGATAACTCATATCAACACAATTCCAGCACTGGAAAATATGAGCAAAATATACACGATGAGACTTACCTGCAATAAGCTTACATAAATATTGTAGGCCTACACTACTAAGGGATTGTGTACTGGTTTATCAGCTTACCGGGAGAGAGGTTCATAGAAGACAGTAAATATATTTCTTTTCAGAAATCAACATGCGTATAATCCATAATTTACAATACTTACAATACAAAATTGGGGTAGATAACATTCATTTCTAACTCTTAAAACCGTTGAGGGGTTGGAAGCAATTTTTTCAGTGTTGCATTAGTAAAAAGGAGTTTAGTGCTTTTTCAGTCGGTCAACACGAATGTACCCAAAAGAGCTAGGTTATGCCCTAATCCTGAAATAAATTACATACGATTAATGTGTTAATCGTGTTGACCGACTGAAAAGCACTAAACGCTTGTCTTAAAACCGTCTTCACCACTACTACAATTAGAAATTATGTACTAGAATACATATCTTTCAGTATTGGATACGAGGAGTTGGATACGAGAACAAAATACATTTTGAATTGATGCCATCTTGAATTTTTGAAAGCAATTAACATCAAATGACTGTAAACTAAGATTTAAATAGAGATTCGCATTGCCATAATAATTTTTTTAATATTTGAATATCGCCTGGCTGCCATATTGTGTTAGAGTATAAGTTATCATGATTCTGAAAGTCACATATAAGTATTTAATTAATAGTCCTCTATCACCATACAAAATTTCAGTTCGATTGCTGTAATAGCTTCGGAGACATTTTGAACTGGTGAAATTTAGCACAGCCACCATCTTTATTTAGTCAAAATAATTAATTGAATTAAATTAGATGCCAATGTATTAAGCTTTGTATAGAAATTTACCTTGATAAGATTCACTGCGCTCGCGGTCGTGTGAAGAATTGAGAGTAAAGTGAATCTGAATATTGTATTTTTCACTTGGCCGCTATGTTGGTTTTGTGCTTATCAGGTATTTGAAACGTAACATAGGTGAACTTACTAAAGTACCCTCTGTCACTACACAAAATGTCTGATTAATAGCTGAAATAGTTTAGGAGATACAGAACGGCAGTAAAATACTTTGCGCCGCCATAATGTTGGATTCGTGACACTTATTAAAATTTGAAAGGCATGACCGATGTTGGACGAGGCAGTTGTTAGTTCTTATGGAGTTTCATTAAATCGCTCTAGCCGTTTATATTACCTTAGGGGTCACACACATACGCACAACGACAATACAGTATGTGATCTCATAAGCCTATATTTCATATGATGAATATAGGCAAAAAATGTTCAATACACTTTTAGGCCTGTACTCGAAAACGGAATTGGATAATAGTATTTTTGTTGTAGTTGTTCATTTATTAAGAAACTTTACGACATCGTGGTCAAGTAACTTCGTGTACTTGGGTGTGTGTTAAATTTATTTGAATTCCTGTGTTATTGTGATGACTGTATTAGTGAGTGTATTAGCAACTGGGGATAGTATTGGGTGGGAGGTGGCCGTGGCCATATGTGAGGTATCATCCAGGAACATTGCCTAGAGTAGAACTGGAAAACCACAGAAAACCCCTTTTAGGATGACTGTTGTGGGAATCGAGCCCACCTCTTCTCAGTTCTGCCTCATGAGACGGCAGCCCTCAGACAAGAATTATATTTTTTGGAAGAAACGGAAATCGAACCCGGTCCTAGCGACAGTGTCACGATGTGGTCAATAATTGGCTCCTTTGGTATATTCCAATATAAACTCAAAAGAGAGCTCAGTGTGAGTAATATAATAATGAGTAATATACACTGTATTGGTATTTGTAATTGGACAATCCAATGATTGGTCAGTATTTCAGTGAAGAAACAGGAAAATAATAATGAAATGCAGGTATATGTAGGTGTGATCATGCGGACACTAAATGAGATTGTAATGACCTGGCAGAGCTCGAGATGCACAAATGACAAGTCACTCTCCTTAACAACAGCTGATGCTACTTCACGCTGCTGGCTAAATTTATTGTGCTTCACATTCTTGGTGGCTCTCCAAGAATGTTTATAAACCGCTAATAGGCTATTGTTTGGCATTTCAACTACTATGGCTATCATAGTTAATAAACCAAACGATGTAAGAAGATGGTGCTATTAATCCTAGCTACCTCAGAGCCACAGGATATGGCTTAGTGAAACGACGGAAGTATGAGTATTATCCCCATGGATGAAGGAAACTTTGAGGCACGTAGAAAACTGAACGTGAAGTTTTGGTTATCAAATTGTTCAAGTAATACTGAAATAACGAATGAAGTTGTTATAGTAGTTAATTCATTTTATGACTTGGGGCATATTGGTCATATATGGTGTGCAATTATGTGTGAGTTGAACATGTCTAGTAACCTGTGTTTCTGTGGTGACTGCATCCAGAGGGTCGAGGATGGGGGTAGGTGCCAAGGGGTTTGAAATAAAATACTTTTCAAACATATCCTAGGAGAGTATGCGTAATAATTCGAAGAAGAGCCATACTCAGGACGGATGCTCTTAGTGCCGGATGTCAATCCTTCGATCTGTCGATTTTCTGGAGCGTTACTCAACTCACTCGCTTAAACTGCTGAGTGGAAAGTAGTAGCTGTATGAGATTTCGGGATGAAAATGTTTCAGAATATTCCCCAAAATTGTATTCTTAACAGCGTGAATAGGTTACATGTAGCTCTCCACTGATTGTAAATTATGGCCTGCGAGTAGCATATCCAGCAGCATTCAGTGTAAAATTGTTTTTAAATTGATCAACCCGTATAAGGGTGCCCAATTACCTCCGACGGGTACTTTACTCAAATATGCATATGCATATCGCCGCTGAGCTTATAATACCGCGTCTCTGACATTTCTCTTATTTTCCGTTATTTTCCTTATGATTGGTCACGCCTCCCAGCCGTATGAGGATGTGCCGTCCAAAAGAAAAATTCACGCTGGGTACATTTTCCTGTGAATATTACTGAAGTAAAATGAGCATTAAATATACTGTACTGTAGGAGTGCATTACTGCGCAGGAATATATTCTTCTACAGTGCAATGACATTTAATCTCATTCTTCTTGATGCCCTTAAACAGGAAAATGAACATAACGTGAATTGTTATGTTGAACGGCGTGACCAATCATAAAGAAAAATATTGCAAAAATAAGAGAATTGTCAGATAAGCGGCATTGCACGTTCAGCGACAATATTAAATATATTAACAATATCGCTCAAGATAGTTGGTCTCCACTAAACGTGTAGACTGACATATAATCCAGCAAGGCTCATTGAATGTCCGTGAAACATTCTGTATGCCAATAGATGGCTGAGGAGCTATGCGTGTAATTCCATATGAAATACTGTAGGATAGAAGAATACAATACAATTAATTGTTCTTTATATCAAACTTTTATTCGGCCGTCATTGATGGTCAGTAATAATATCCAAGCTACATCTGCACTATATTATACTTCAGGATGGCATAGACAAAGCATATCAATACTTCTTGTAGATACCAGTATGAATAAAGTGTAAAGTTTTGTTCAAGATAAACTGAAGGACTTTAAAATTAATATTTACAAATTTACAAAAATATTCCATTGCGGGACACAACCACACTCACTCAGTCTCGTCAATATTGATTCCTGGCTCTGCCAAATAATTTGATTCTCGTCTGAAGGCTAGAACTGGGTATACTCTGCCTCGTGACGCTGAATTGTAAAGAGATCTAGGTTGAATTGCTGTATGGGAAAGGGGAGGAATGCCAACCTTTGAGGAGTCATGTCATCGGATTGGTTGAAGTCACACTAGAGTAGACTGAACACGAAGTCCTGGAGAGAGCATATTAGAAATCGTCGATGAACTCTCCACTGTAGACTTATAAGCGGCTTATAGCTGTAAGGAAATTGCAGTAGTAACAGACTTGTTATTAGTGATGACTGGGAAAACCACTGCAAAAACCATTTGAACCACTTGCAGTATCAATGTACAATGAAAGTTTTGCTTATATTTTGCAAAAATTGGTTATCTGGCAGAACAATTCAAAGTGACCTGTATCCCGAAGGATCAATGAATTATTTGTGCTCCAATCAAGTGTAATGGCTTCACATCAACTTTCAATGAAAATTGAATACTCGATTTGGTTCTGTCATTTCAATGTGCTAGGTGCACTGGTACACGTTAAGCCACAAATGCTTGGTGGCGAGCCACTCCACACTCATGAAACAACGAACACACATCAAACATGAGAAGAGTGTTGTGACCTTGTGAATATGAGAATCGAAACTCGGGACATCCGGGGATGAAGTTCCTGAGCATTGTGTAACTGTAGACAGTTGTAATGACCAGATCGTCCCACGCTTGTGCGGCAATTGTAACCTTCCAATCGAATGATAATAATAATAATAATAATAATAATAATAATAATCCGCATCTCCTCTCTATAACATATAAAGGAATAAATAAACAGGGTTCGTGGGGTTTAAGCACCTGTACGATTGATAGCGAAAATGACAATGAAATGGAAACCAGAACGAAAATTAAGTGAGCCGGAAAATACTTACAAAAATGAACTCAAATTGCAACTACTCACAAAATGGAGAGCGGTAATACTTACAAAAGGGAATTTAGAACGAAAATACTCACAAAAGGAATAGATTGAAAAATACGCACAAAATGCAGGTTAGGTTCAAAATACGTACAAAATGCAATGTACAGTCGAAATACTTGCAATTGAAATTCAAAATTCTTACAAAATGCAAATGAGATTGCAAATACGTACAAAATGCACTTGAGGGTCAAAATACTTACAAAATGCAATTGAAATTGAAAATACAAAATGCAATTCACATTGAAATTCGCCCTTTTCAGATCCAAAATACTCACAAAGTGCAATTGAAATTCAAAATGCTTACAAAATGCAATTGAAATTGAAAATGCTTACAAAATGTACGGTAGATTCAAACTACTCATTTAGATTGACAATACTTACAAAATGCAATTAATATTGAAAATACATATAAAATATAATTTAGATCCAAAATACCCGCAAAATTCAATTGAGAATCAAAATACTTGCAAAATGCCCACCATAAAAAATGCAATTTAGAATGAAAATACTTGAAAAAAGTGGATAGTTTGAAAATACTTACAAAATACTCACAAAAGTCCCAGACACTTTATTGAAGGACTTACTAAAGAATAATTTAGATTGTCAATCTTTACAAAATGCAATTGAGGTTGAAAACACTCGCAAAATGCAATTTAGATTGTAAAAACTTACAAAATGCAACGTAGATTGATGATACCTACAAAATGGAGTGTAGATGCAAAAAAATCGCTAAAAGGAATTTGGATACATGGGGAGCCAATTAACAGAAACAGTGCGGGAATCTTAAAGAGAAAAGGAAATATAATGAAAAGAAAAAGAAGGCTGATCCCTAGTCGAATGAGGGATCAGGAATGATGAGAGAAGTACCAATTAAGGCGGGAAAGTGAACGACTCCCTAGGCCTCGGATACACTAATACCGTCAGGGTCGGAAGAGAACAAGAGTTGGCCAAGGGAGGCCGATAGGAAAGTAGACGGAGAGGAGCCCGGCACAAGTAAGTGGAAGGAATGCCGGACCCAGCTGAGGTCCCGTGGTCGCCAACCCACGTCCCACTAGATGTGAGCCCCTGGGGGGAGATGGAAGATGATGTTGACTTGTATTTACAGATGATGGCTGCTGGCTTGAAGACTATATCTACTGATTCTGAGGTGTTTGTTCCCATAGAGTCAGTCGTAATAACTTTGGTGTTACAGTAGATTTTTTTTTTCACACCCCTAGTACTGTTGAATTGTATTGGTGGCTATAGTTTGCCTACTTTCACAATCATACGAGTTTATTTTTTTACTCGTTGATTTGAATTTATTATAGAGCTCTGAATCCGTTTGGTGAAGTCCAGAACCTATTCCGCACCTGAATGTACCACTACATGGCATATCAGACCGGTATTCGCCGGTTAGAAAAATATTGTGTTGGCCCTCGAATATTAGTAATCATACTCAAACTTCCAGTACCTTACGCTTTTCAAGACAGTAAGTCATTGCTGACTTTCCTGAAACTAGGCAGAATATCCTAAGTTGAAGAATATCCCGACCTGCGGCTCAGTATATTAATTTAAGTACTGCAACTTAGAATTTTTCAAATAGTTCCTACTTTTGCCGCCAAGCACCACCGTCAACGACTACTAGGCCAAGTTCAGAACTTAGCTACTAGACGCCACCGCAGTCGGCTCTTGGCAACGAACGTAGAAACCTATGAGCGTTGTTTACATTCATAACCTATCCAATTTAGCTTCACACAGGTGGAATTAGTGGAAGGTTCTTTAACATGCCATAAATCTATGACATGGGACCGCCGGCTTTACTTCCCCTTCGAAGGAAGGCAGACTGAGGGATTTTTAATGCTCTTAATAAATCCGACGGCTTCGGCCGGGTTTGAACCCGCTATCTTGGGGATATAAGCTCAGCATGCTTCCGACTACGTCACCGAAGCCGCCTATTTCGGGTATAGGTGTGTAAGTTGCCTTTACATTTTGTCATTTACATAAAATACAGTAGCATTACTGTCATCACGTCAAAATGAATCCTCGTGCCTCATACGGAACTGGTGGAAATTTATAGAAGTGAAATAAATCCATGAATTAATGTAATTACTAATTTGAACTGGTTGTATGGTCGGAAATACCACAGGAATATACTGTATAAACTCTGACGCACTAAACAATACAGGGGACGTGGTGGTGGAACGGTCAAGCTGTTTGCCTCTCAACAAGGCAAACTGGGTTCGATTCCTGATGCATGTGAGATTTTCGAAGTGAAATGCCATGTCATGAGGTTCGGATTCCACGTAAAAAAAGAGGTTATGTGGTTTATGATCACGGGATTAACGGTCTCGTAAAACTACAAGCATCATAAATAAATAACTGATATAAACAAGGGACTACTCTAGTGTCAATGGCCAGACGCTAATGATCAAGGTTTCGTAAAAGCCACAAAGGCATTTCAATAGACGTGAAAAACAGTTGCATAATTGAGAGACTTGCAAAAAATGAAAAGGAACTATGAGTCGGTAATTTTTTTATTTTATTTAGTCGATTTACACTCTCGGTTGGTGGTTCCCACGGACTCAGCGAGGGAACTCACCACTACCGCCTCTATGGGCAGTGTCCTGGAGCTTGGAACATCTGGTCGGAGGGGATACAACTGGTGAGGTGTGATTAGCACCTCGCCCAGGCGGCCTCACCTGCAAAGCGAACAGGGGCCTCAAGAGGGAAGGGAGGAGGGGAAGATTAAGATGGATAGGCAAGGAAGGGGGAAGGAGGCGGCCGTGGCCTTGAAGTAGGAACCATCCCGGCATTTTCCCGAAGACGAAGTGGAAAACCACTTCGAGGATGGCTGAGGTGAGAATTGAACCCCCTCTACTCATTTGGGCCACCCGAGGCTGAGTAGACCCCGTTCCAGTCCTCATACCACTTTTCAAATTTCGTGGCAGAGCCGTGAATCGAACCCAGGACCTCCGGGGCAGCAGCTAACCATGCTGACCGCTACGCTACGGAGGCGACTGAGTCGGTAAAGTGGAGTGGTATTATTGAGATCCAGTCCTCTCCTCTCACACACTGTTTTCTGCCAAGACAAGACAGAGTAGCTGTTCAGTGGGTGTAACCAAGGCATGTTACCAACGCGTCCCAGTACACAAGCACGATAATGCTTGCCAGATGTGACAAAAACCTCAGTCATTGTCTTTAAAGGTGATACACTCATTCTTAAATTCTCCACCACAATCCGCAGTACAATCAATAACGTAGAATATTCCATTCCAAGACATACTGTAGAAGAGATACACAACATAATGACTTGATAGAAGTCACATAACGCTATATTTTACAGTGTTGCTCATGTTAAATTGTTTAATACGGCAAAGTTTGTTAATATGGCCTGTAGAATATTGGAGTTCTCATATTCATCATGAATGAAATGAAATTATCTTCTTATTTGCTCCGTAGTGGCTGCAGCTTAACTTTCTCCAAAATTGCCTGAGTTTGGCTTCGAAATAATATTTCCGAAGAAAAAAAACAAGAAATTGACATCTATATATTATTTTGGGCAGAGTATTCCGAAAGTATATTTGATACGGGACACAGGAGGCATTACATGATTTTGATAACTTACTTAATACAGTACGTAATATTTCGTTTGTAAGGACCAAACGAGTTTTACAACAAGAAATATGCTTTTCACTTTGTCGTTGTTTACGGGAGGACCCGGCGGTCAAGTATCATATTAATCTCACACTAATTACGCACTAAATCCACACAATATACTTACGCGCAGTTACGGATTTCTTTAAAATGACAACTCAATAGACTTTTAGGACACAAGCTTGCTCCTACACCATGACCAGAAATTAAATGGAGGGTAGAGGAGACTGCAAGGCGTTCACAATAGTTTTGCACACCAGATTTATAAAGTCACATGACATCGTTTAAAGCTAATAAAATTCGCTTCATTTTTTCTTTTTGGATTTGAGTACATGAATATACTGTATTTCCTAATTTAAATTGTAAGGAAGTCCATTTCAAAATTGATGTTAATCTATATTGCAAAATTCTCTTCTCCTAAACCGAATGTAGTGTTAAGCTAATAACCGAGCCGAAGGAGGCCTCACTGAAGGGCTGAAAACCTGTTTCTATAAGTAAGTAAACACATTAGTATTAACAGGTGCTCAAGCTAATTTAATTAGTTATCCAAGTTAATACGTAGAATTAAGCATTTTATATTATGGTTAATATTTTTATTTCATATAGTTTTCAAGGTATTTGTTCTCAGGGTTCTTAAATAAATGTACTATCAGATTTCAGAGTAATTTCTGGGTACGGTGGCGTAAGAAACAGTATAACGGTTTACGTACACATATATGAGCAATCGGTAGATACAAGTGGTTTTATAATATTATGGTTTTATTGGAGTGTTAAGGATCTATTGCCATATGGATAATATGTAACAAAGTTCCTTACGTTATTCATATTCCTAACCCGCGCAACAGATAAGAATGCTAGTACGTGACATCAGTCATCTTTGTCAAGTCATAATCTTATGATTCCCTGTTGCGAATAGTTGATATATTTTCAAACACAAATAGTTAGGCAGTTTAAAGATTCAGAGGGAGATACATTTCTGCAACAACATTGCCGTCCAGTGGGTTTGCGACATGCACTGAAATGCTACTGGAAGCTGTTATTGAGGTTGCTATAGGAAATGTTTGCCAATAGAACATCTGCAAGGAAATCGAACAAAAGCAAATGATGCACTCTATAGAGGAAGCTCAGAGTAGAAGCACTACACAGCAAATTACACCCATTTCTTTAAGATACTTCCGCCCATATTTCACTTCTGAGCTCTTCTGATATAAATGGCGTTTATAGATACGAGAGTAGAGTCTGCACTCGAAGGAACGCTTGCTGCTCACCCAATAAACCGACCCTTAGACGTAGCATGTTTATGAGATGTAGCCCACACGTGTTTCATATCATAGTACGCAATGATACAGTGTTTGATAGAATGATATCGATCAAAATCGCCCCTTGTACTCTAAACTGTACATGATTTTGACGAATGATTGTATGTCGAAACTACACCCTGAAGAGTTTCAGTAATGTGTTAGCGGCGCTATTGAGTTTGGTACCCTTAAATGCCCAATGAGAGGCTATGGTGAGGATTTGAGGCCACTGACCAGGCCACAAGATATGAGTGCCTGATCAGCACATACGGACTGTTCTCTACTTAACCAGATGCTCAGTAGGACGTGTCTCGGTTACTGGCCCCTATGTTAGACTATGGGTACTCCTGAGGGACATATGGGAAGATGTTGGGTAAGACAGGATGATGTTGTTCCTGAGTTATTTAGAGCTTTGCGATATCGTGGTCATGTAGCTCCGTATGTGTGGAATTTGTCTGATAAAATGTGTTAATTATAAAAGGAAAGAAGCTTGTAGTTCTAAGTGACCGTTAATCTCACAATCATGAGCCTCGATACCTCACTTTTTACGTAGAATCCGTACCACAGGACGTGATATTTCTCTTCGAAAATATTACATGCATTGGCCAGGAATCTAACACGAGCGGCCTTGTTGAGAGGCAAGCAGCTTGACTACTGCACCATCACGCCCCTCTACTGTGTTATTGTAAATACTGGCTATATTAGGGTGTATGCTTGTAATTGGGTACAGAATTGGGCACGAGGTGGCCATAGCCTTAAGCAAGGTACAATTATGGCGTTTGCCTGGAGTAGAAGTGGGTAACGACGGAGAAACCACTTCTGGGATGGCTGGGGTAGGAATCTAACCATCTCCTTCTAGTTGTGCCTTACAAATCTGAGTGTACAACGTTCCAGCTCTCTAATTCCTTGGCAGTGCCGGGAATCAAACTCGAAGCTCAGGGGTGACCGCTAAGAATGCTAGTCACTGTGCCTTGTGATCTGGAGCTAGATGGGCACTGATAACGCGGATATTGTGGATAGCAACCAGTATGAGGGGGGTAATATGACTACCAGTTAGAAACATCTCTGAATTTGGATACTTTCTTTTGTCACGTGAACATTTTCTTTGCTGCTATGAAAAACTACGACATATGGTTCCGAGTAATGAACACAAGACTGGTCAAAACATCATACATTTTTGAGCAGCTCTGCTGGCTAAATGAAAAAGAAATCTTATAACAATAAAAGATCTGACGTAGACACTGATGTCGGGATGCCCAGAATTAACTGCAATAGTCTGAGTCGTATTTTCCAGTCTTACAGCTCTGTTGCTCCAGCTCACTGACTACTCCTTCTAACCTATTCCTTCAACTACTGGATGAGACATTTTGACAGAGTATTAAGATGGTTCATTGCCAACTATAACTATCCCCCAAATAACCCTGATCTAAATACTCTCAACGATGCAATTCTTGGATATCCTGAAAATCTCGTTGTTCACTCCTTAAAACAATAACCAAAACCGCAATTTTAATCCATTTCTTTAGAAAAAGCGTAACGATTTGAGGAGAATAATATAAAGTTGACAAAAGTATGGTGATTTCAGTCGGTCAACACGATTGTACCCTAATGAGATGGGTTATACCCGTAAATACAAGACCCGTATTCAAACTCAGGGGTATATTCCATTAAGTGCCAAGGTACAGGTTGTCAAGCCAATTTCATCGGGCAGGAGTGGAAGAAGAGTGGATACGCGTTACAATGAACACAGAAATGCGATAAAATACGGGACACACTCGGCCATAAGCGAACACATGTGTGACGCGGGACAAAGTTTCGCTAACATTGAAACCGACTTAAAAATAATTCATCACGAACCGAAAGCAATCAAGATACACCTGGCCAAAAGATACAACCCCAATATTTTAAACGAACACACTTTCATGGAGAGGTCACCCCTCTTCACTCTACTAGAAAACACACCCCGTCAGAAACAAGACACAACATAACGATGTAGCCAAGCTAGATAAGGGATTAATAAAGGAAAATTATTATTGAATCTGGATGAATGATGTATCTTTTTCTTCAATAAACCTAGGCCGGTCTTCAAGGCAGTATTAAATGTGCCGGGACATTCTCACAGACCGGGCAGAGCTTATATGGCTACTAGCTTATGCGTGGCCAGAATTGAATCCACGGTCTTTAATAGTTGAACATTCTCATAGACCGGCAGCGCTTATGTGGCTACTAGCTTATGCGTGGCGAGAATTGAATCCATGGTCTTTAATAGTTGAAGATTATCCTGAACACAGTAACATACACCACATTTTAGAGTCTAAACTTGGCAACCTACTATAGGTACACTTGCATCAGGAGCACTCAGCACTTAGGGGAGGGCGAACCGCCCAGCGAGATAATAGACCCTCACACACAGGAATTTACTGTCAGTCGAGTGCAATAAGTGTCCACATAAACTGCTCTCAACAGGACCGCGCAAGACCCTAACCAGATAAGTAGCCTGTACAATACAGTACAATCAGAATTGACCATTCACAACAACCAAATATTTACTCAAAACAGGCAAATTCCAGAGGTCAGTTACCACTTCCAGTATCTCAACAAAACATCACATAGACCATAACTGACAAATACTGACGAGTTGCATCATCTCAACTACTGTAATACTCAACTAAATAAGTGTACATATTGTAAATATTTTCACCATATTTTCAGACATAGATTTTATAGCCTAGGTGTAATCGATCTGATGATTATCGCTTGACGATCGAAACTGTTCATCCTAGTGTATTTATTAACCTCATGTAATTGTTGTCAGGATCAGGGTATAACCCATCTCATTTGGGTACAATCGTGTTGACCGACTGAAAAGCACCAAACTTTTGTTTACTAAGGCAACACTGAAAAATGGCTTCAAGCACCATAATATAAATTTGCATAGAACCTTCTAGGTATGCTGCCTTACGTTACCTCCGCCGAAAAGCCCCATCCACTAGAACACAACTAGTAAGAAAATGAGTTTCGTCTTCCTATTTACACGAGTGTGATTTTAGTGTTAACAGCTTCGTGAAGTTACGGCTATCTTTCCAGTACAGCAGAAGGAACGTGAATAGTTTTCGATGGCATTTAAAGGAAACATTATACTGAACCCTTATTGATCTTCGATAAATAAGTATTCATATTTATTATTATTATTACTACCGCCCAGGCAGTACTTGAGGAAGTCGACATGGATATAAGGGAGGCTAGCATTTCGTAATATTGCAACAGGAGCTGAGCTGGTAGCTATTCTTGAGGGACGGCTAGAATTAGTCGGGTTCAAGGCCAAATTGAGCAACTACTGTACCAAAATTGGAAGCATAAAGGAAGGATCACGAGGCACTTGCAACGAACATACGATTGAATCAGCCAATCACAAGAGACCAAGCCATGACCACGCGGTGGACAGCGTCAGTAGTAAAAAGCCCGCGGAAATGGATATCTAGAGAACCGCCGAACGGATTAATCTCCGCACGAGTGAATTGAGACGTTTGATTTATTTGAAGAAGAATGACTTTAGTCCCATCTTTGTGAGACAAAAACTCTGGAAGTTTTTATCCGACTCCACCCCACTCCTCCGCCCTGTCAGTTTTCTAATAAATAGTTTGGCATGACGCCACTCTAAGTCATTCTTTGTGGAGCCGTGAGGGGCTTACTTCACGCCAGTTTGTATCGTGATTTTGACGCTCTGAATTCGATTAAGTCATTTTATTTGGGAGCTCTGAGGAGCTAAAGTCACAGCGATTGCATTATCGAATTTTAAAGCTCGAATACATTTTTTTAATTCTGGAATCAACTTTATTTTGTGAGCTAAATATTTCACGCCAGTGCGTGATAACTTGTAACAGTTACTTAAAGACGACGATTTCAGCTCTAAGGGGGAAGTATTGTAACACCCTAATTAGCGCTCACCGGAGCAAAGGTCCACAGTACAGGACGGAAATACCGAGCAAGATAGCGACTGCTAGTGCAGCCAAGATCTTAAACTTGTTAACGAGCCAGTGACGTGGTCTCGAGGTGTATATTTATGTACATATTGCAGTGTATTTTATATGTGTTTTATTGTGCGTGTGTGCGAGATATTTAGGGCCAGTCTTCGCTATTAATCGCATTAGGACAATTGTGGGTGAACTGAGTAACCTACAAGCGATTATAGATAGGTAAAATAATTAACATTGAACTTTTCTGCCGAGGAGTCGATACCAAGATGATCAGCACGTGGTTTGGAGTTGGGATGAACTTCAACAGATCAACGCAGACGACTACTATGGAGTGCTAATTTGTCCATAGGGGCAATGGGTTGAGGAGGATGTCCTTAGTTCTACAAGCGGGACGGTGATGTACTAAAATTGGATTATTTCAATTATGTAGTTAGATTTGGCCGGGGAACTTTGTAAATAGTCATGTTTCTTTTCTTGTTGTTAGAGTTTTTTTTTTGCACCGACGCTCAATGTTTTAAATGTCCGTTGGCGCGTGGCCAAAGTGTTTGTTAGATATTTGTTTTTCCTTGAGTCATATGTAATGCGCGCGGCGTGCGTGCGTGATTTTTATCCTTGCAAATGCGGAACCCATTACATTCGATAAATGGTGCTTTATTAACGTTAATATTTGAAATAGGAATGGGAGGAAATTACTGTAAGATATTTGCTGGACAGGTCATTATTCATATTAGGGTTGCCAAGCGCACCAACTTAAAAGTAATTTGTAGAACACCTTCGTTCTAATTTTAATAGATTTTTTTTGAGTCCTTTTCAGGTTGACTAGTCACGGCATAGAACGGTGGCGCCAGCATGTGGAATTTATTTGTGTCTTTTTATTTCAGGGTCTGTCAAAACCCATACGTGTGATTCTGTGTGTGTTACTGTGTCAAGTGTGTGTTGATTTTACGTGAGGAGGGGGTAGAGGTCCTACCGCCCTCATATTTTTGCTGCTGTTGTATTTTTGGTGGAAAGACAGGGTGCTCTAGGGAGACCGCTGTTTCTTGTCCATATTTTTCTGACACACACACACGTATTATTGTGCTTTGGGGCACACTTCTTCGAGATTCGACCCCATGTCCTGGGAGGTCGAGGTTATTGACACGTGGGTTGACAGACATGCAGAGTTCCACAAACCGCCCGTTTTGCCGGTGACTTATTTTTGATAGGCAGTCCTGTTTGTCCGACTGACCCCTGTAAGCTTTCATGTAGCAAACCTGTTCATTGTGATGGTGATTTTAAGCCATAATTAATTGGGGAGTTCGCCATGTGTGTAACGGCTTGTTGTACGTTGTATGGGTAAAATATTGTATTATTAACGTAAATGTTGGCTGTGTGCCTATTGCTTTGTTTATGACTCGATTCATGTAATTTTTGTGTGTCACACCCGTGCGGTGTAGTGGTAGAGTATTTGTAAATCTTGACAGCGGTCATTTTGTGTATTTTTATTTGGTCACGTGTTAATGTACTTGTGTTGATTTGTGTGAGAAGTCCTAAGTTTTTAGGCAGTAAACGTTGCTACGGCAATTTGGTTCCAATTTCACACGGAAATTTTGTGTTTGTTTATATTAGATTTAGGAAGTGTCGGTTTAGTTTTAAGTATTGTAGTTGTGTTCCCCCGTGTCGGTCTAGCTCTAAGAAATGTGGATTCATTGTCTGAAGGATCATTCTGGATGATGACGAATCACGCATTCATTGTACACATCGTGATGCATGTAGAACGGCATACGCACATATATGGTCACTTTTGTATTTTATCTTAGGGACACTTGGTCCAGGTAATTAATCTCTCCAGAGATTTTCGCCTAGTTTTTTTGGCATTTTTATTAAGTGGGAGTAAGATGGGAGTTTTTGTTGTTTATTTGTTAAGTGTAAATATGGTGATTTGTTATTCAATTCATTTGTTTTAACCCTGGCTTCACTCTTTCCTGCATGTTATTTTGTTATATGTTACCCTGCAAGTTTATGAAGCGCCTTGACAACAACTTACGATATGAACCGTTACACCCCCCGAAACTGAGTCTCATATGCTTCTTTGCAAGGGTTCAATACCTATAGCGTAGTTCGAAAGGTGAGTTGTTATTGGCACAACACACTTTGAAATATCATCTCCTCCATTCGAATATCGATATAGCATTATATCGACCCATTTTATTGTTATCGATATAGTTAGCCAATCGATTGATACATTAATAATTCAATGATATGCACACTTTATAAAGCATTGACACAAAGGTTGTATGTAAAGTCAACATAATTTCAGGAAAATATATATTTTCGTGATATTAAAGGAAGACAATTATTTTCCATTTGGTATCGAGAATAATGGAATATTTCCTCATCTAGATCGGTCCCAGAAATACTATCCGACATCAATAGCATGAGGATTTATTTTTACATAATTTACATATCTGCCAACACATAGTGAAAAGTAAATTATTCGTCGATTATATCGAGGAGATTCAAGATGTTGGGGAAAAGAGATTAATTCAAAATCAGCTTCGGGGACGTAATGACGGTAGAATCTAGTATGAGACAGGTCGGTTGCAAATGAAAGAATAGAGATCAGCAGTGGCAACGGCCAGCAATCGTGGAGCAGGGGGAGGATGAATGGAGAGAGTACGAGGTAACGGCAGACGTTGGAGAAACCAGGACTGCGAACTTGAGGTCTTGTAATCTTGTGCAGGTAATTGGAAGACTACGCTTACCTACAAAGTCCTATTACATCAGCAAGAGAGAAATGCTTACAGTTCATTCCCTTCAACTACAACTTTATATAAATATACAGTATATACTGACCCCAATATTTGCTTTGTCTGAAGTCATATTTGTGATCTGCTGGATGTAATAAGGATGATTCCAAAATGTGAAGGAAATTGGACTGTAATTGGCAAAGTTATGAAGTCGAGTATCGAAACTAGCGTGTTTATGGAATATTGCGGTACAATTGGAGATTAAGAAAAGCTTTGTCTGATGTAGATTTTATTTATATGAGAAATTCGCAACCGAAGCGGCTTGTCGACCCTCGGCTGAAGCTTTGAAGGTGAGGCGGCAATCATTAAGTTTTTCGTTTGTTTGCGCTGTTTAGTCGAGTCACACGTGAGGGAGAGTGGAAGGAGTTGACGCGTGGCGAACTCGTGATCTGACATCACGCCTGCAATATTTTGTTTGGTCAAGAGCATATCATATAATACGAACAGGTAATTGAATTTCCGAAGAGAATATTGTAGTTATAATTACTTTGGGAAAGTAATATGCATCATGAAGTACATGTTCGACTCTGAAAAATACGAGGCACGTCAAGTAAGTAAGTTCCGTTTGGTAATAAAATTAAATTGTGTACAGATACAGAAAAAATATTTATTGCACAAAATTCTACACCTCTTAAACTACTTTTCCATATAACTGCCGAACTTTTGCAGGCATTTGTCATAGCGTGGCACAAGTTTTTGGATACCTTCTTCATAGAAGTTTGTCGCCGACCGTAAACGAGAGTGAAGACTCCCCTGTAAGATATCCAACTGTTTGGCCACCACTGTTAGGCAAATTGCGTATGTGGTTAGGAGAACTCCTAAACATACGCAGTTCTCCTGGTAAGCACGCAATTTGCCTAACAGTGGTGGCCAAACAGTAGGATATATTACAGGGGAGTCTTCACTCTCGTTTACGTTCGGCGGCAAACTTCTATGAAGAAGGTATCCAAAAACTTGTGCCACGCTATGACAAATGCCTGCAAAAGTTCGGCAGTTATGTGGAAAAGTAGTTTAAGAGGTGTAGAATGTTGTGCAATAAATATGTTTTCTGTATCTGTACACAATTTAATTTTATTACCAAACGGAACTTACATTCTGGACGTGCCTCGTATTTGGAATTTTTTAATATTTTCAAAAACTTAGAAAAGGACTTTTAAAACAGAAACGATCTCATTCGGGGCATTGAGAGGGAATTTCGAACGGCAAAGCTGATAACCCACGTCACTGGAAAGACAGAGGAGAGGACTCGATTTGACAATGTCATAGGTGACGGATGTGTTTGGTGATCACGCAAATCTGAAGCGCGCGAATTATAAAGAGGAGACGGCAGCATCGAGAGGTTTTCCGGTGTTATGTTAGAACTTAGAGGAATTATATTACAATTGATATAAGACATTTATCGACGATAAGAGTTACAACCATTTTCTATACTACAATAATTATTATAAAAACAATTAAACATTACTTTGAATAAGCAAGTAAAATGCAGTACAGAGATTATTGGGAAGTTATGCTATACTTCGTCAAGCAACAATAAAATTTTACGTTCTACGAAAAGGCACTACCCAGTACATTAAATAATTATCTACATAAATATTCTACGAAAGTCTACATCACACTATTTTATAGACTTTGCAAATATCTACGGATAATTTTCGAAATTTATTAATATTTTGAAAAACTTGCAATGGAGTTCAGAAATTACTAGTTGGGAAGTGAGATTACTCAACAGTACGAGAGTTTGGTGATGCATTGTTAAGCGCATGGATTGGGAAGCTGGATAATTGAACTCGCAAGAATGGAGGAAGTGACCTAAATTATTTGAAATTATCGCATTTACGAGAGAACTTCTAGAATCTACAATGGAGAGACCTGATAAATGTAGCAGAATTGAGAGATGGAGTCGACAATCCACAACCGAGCAGAACACTAGTTCGAGTCCAGGAAGTTCCAGAATGAGAGTGGACGAGGGAGGCGTTCATCCATATGCTGTTCCAGGCAAATACTGAAATGGTGTCAGCAATGCAGCTTCCAATGCATGAAGTGTTATACTCAATCAGGTATGAGGAACACCTATCATCTTTGCGGAATATGTAGATTGAAGATTTGCCAATTACTCTTGTAGATATCTGGAACTTGTAGAAATCTCACGATTGACCAATTTTATTAGCATTTCGTATTTTATTATTCAGTTATATTTAGGCTTATTTCAGTGTTAGAGGTTGGATTTTTATATTTTTGCGATGTATGGCGTAACTTAATTTTGCGTTTTTAAGATTATTCATTCTGTTTGGAGATTTTTGTAGGTTTTTGTAGAATTTTAGGAGGAGTTTGTAGGATTTTTATCGTCTGAGAACAAGATTGATATTTTATATTTTCGATTCTGTTCGTCAGTGAGGCCATATCGAAGAATGGCACGATTATGTCAAGTTTGGTTTATTTTTTCTCTAGTTGAAATTTTTAATAATTTTGAATTTGAAGTTCATATTAGGAGAGATCTAGGAATGATCTACTGATCTCTGTATTTGATAAGACAGTTGGAACATGGTAGTCTCGTTTCCAAGATATTTGTATGGAGAAAACGATAGTTATGAGCAGAAGGTAGCTTGAATATTGATCCAGTTATATTATTTTAATTGCAGTTGCAATTTGCGACGATGGAATCAATTTAAAATTATTTTAAATGATGTTAAATGTGATGACTAGATTTCAGTCATTCTAGTGAACTTGAAACTACAGTACAATGCTATATTTGATCCATGACAGGTTTGTTTTTCTAGAAAATACTTCTGTTGAAGTATTGTTATTACTGTGAATAACAAAAATAAGTACGATCAGAGAGAGGTGAGAATTACTGTATATTTATTAAGCAAAATTCTGAAACAAGAATTTGTACATTCTTTTATGGTACCGGTACTTAATTGTAGATGTTATTAACATTGATGCAAGCCTCCGTGGCTTAGGCGGCAGCACACCGGCCTCTCACCGCTGGGTTCATGGTTCAAATCCTGGTTACTCCTTCTGAGATCTGTGCTGAACAAAACGGAGGCAGACAGGTTTTTCTCCGGGTACTCCGGTTTTCCCTGTCAAAGTTTCATTCCAGCAACACTCTCCACTAACATTTCATTTCATCGGTCATTCATTTAATCCTTGCCCCAGAGGAGTGCGTCAGGCCTCGGCAGCCGGCACAGTCCATATCCTCGCCGCTAGATGGGAGCTTCATTCATTCCATTCCTGACCCGGTCGGAGAATGGAAGCAGGCTGTGGATTTTCATTTTCATTTTCATTAACATTGATGACGATTTATTCCACAATTAGAGGTTGGTAGTGTGCAATGAGAGAAGTTACGTGAATTCAAGAGTATTTCTGCAGGAATGCGAGGTGTAGTTACGCAAGCGTCGTAACAAGTATAATGTGATGATTTATACCACATAGGCCCTATGTTGGAAAGTGACACCTAGTCTATATATTTGAGTAAGGCTCAAGTAAAGTTAAAATTGTAGTAAAAACAACTGTTTATTTTATTTAAATTGATAAGCAATGTATTTTGGGGTGTATTAGAATGTGGATAAAATTCGCAAGAATTAATGGAATTATTAATATTATTGATTAAGATATTCTACAACGCTAAGCATAACCGCTTTGGCAATTTATGCCAAAATATCACGATTTTAAACCAGATATGAATGGGTGGCGTATTTAAAATGTATTTTGCGAGGAAAGGTAGAAGAAGAATTCTCTGAGGAGAATGATGAACATTCCTCTGGAATGAAGAAGAGAAGTGGAAGTATAAAGAATGTAGCATTGTAAATAATTGTACAGACGTTTATAAATATTAGTTCTAGTGTTCATAGTATTTTATATTTTAGATGATCAGCTGATTGTGTTAGAAAATTCGACGAAATAAGGGGTTATTGTATAGATTTAAAACATGAATGTGAATTTAAATGCATAGGAAGGACATGATGTTCCTTAATTCCTTAATTCGTTTATTTATTTTATTATTCGTAAAATCAATATTTCTTGCTATTTTATTTTATTTTGATACTCCTAGAAGTGGTAGAAAACCACATGAATCAGCTGATAACAGATCAGCGAAGTCACGGATCGAATTTATTTTTTATCATTATTAATATTTTCCTATTCACGATTTTTTAATTATTTATTTATTTAGTTATTTCTTTAGGTAGGTTTAGGAGAGTTAATATTATTTGTGCTTGTTTTCTGTTAATAAACTTGCGAACACGCTGTGTTTTGCTCGTCCTTTTTTAGAAATTCCATCTTAGCCTATATTTACCGTAGTTAGCAAGATGATGAAC
Organism: Meconema thalassinum; assembly: GCA_946902985.2. Taxonomy (NCBI): domain Eukaryota; kingdom Metazoa; phylum Arthropoda; class Insecta; order Orthoptera; family Tettigoniidae; genus Meconema; species Meconema thalassinum. Next base: position 1,401,810,180 of record OX336389.2, read on the forward strand.
GATGGAGATAGCCCCCACTCTTCCATCCATGGTTTCCCGAGATTCAGGAATCTCATGTTCGAGCAACGTTAAATTTCTGTGTTTTAGGTAATTCCATTGTTCACCATCACTATCCATCTTTAAAAATATATGTGAAAATGAGCTACTTGTCAGCGTTACTATTTAGTCGTTTTTGCCGGGGACATCAGTGCTTCTTCGATGGTTTATCCTTCTGTGGATGGACAAGTACCGAGGAGGCTCGGGCTCATTTTCGGGTACAAAGCAGTATGTTGTTGTTAATTCAGTTCAGAGGCTTGGGACATATTTATCATCAGCCCAGATAGGTTCCCCGGGAAGTGAAATAATCGATTATCCCGGCATATTTCGGGATCATACACATGGTGTGTACAAAAGAATATCGGAGTTAAGTAGTGACCTGCAAGGAGTCCAGAAATGTCTCCGTGTGATTTCACTTAGTGAGGATAGTAATGGCAAACTACCTCACCCCTCTTCTTGCCTAGTACGCCTCAATATAGTGCTGCCTTGGGTTTTTGTGGGTATCTACCAACATAACCTAACGGCGGTACTTTTTGAGGATCCAACCAGCCTTCGGGCTGACTACCTAACAGACAGATTTCACTTGTGAGGGTATGTTAAGAATCACGTATGTACCACCGCTACCTTCTAGCCTACTGAACTGAGACCTAGAGTTGCTGCAGCTGACACGTCCATTTTTCCAGACATGCTGACCAAAGTATGCGAAGAGATGGACTATTGGTTGGACTTGTGTCTTGTGGCTGAAAGTTCTCAAATTGAGCACTTGTAGCGTGTGCTCTGAAAACTCGTCCACTTGCTATGAAGTATTTTGGTATACAATACGCAAGAGAAATGATTCTCCTTTAAAGACCCGACATCCATTTGTGAACAACTTCTAGGCTCATATATTCCAATTTCATAAACAGTTTTGTTGAGTTTTTGGGTAACATTTTCTTACAGATTTACAGGCACATATATATAATGCAATATTCAAGGGTAGTACAGTAGTTGATTGTATACATAGTATAAATTGTGTATAGATTTACTGGCACGTTAAAGATCCCCTTCGGGGCAAAATTCCGGCACCCCGGCGTCTCTAAAAGCCAGGGTAGTTAAAAGGGACGTAAAACCAATAACATTATTATTATTATTATTATAAATTGTGTAGGGGAACCTTTCATGGGGGGCCGTACAATGGAGGAAATTCGGTGATGCGTTCAGGGTATTACAATTGCGAAATGATGATAACTCAACTGAAGTCTAGGCGGGATTGCGACTCCTGAATGAGTGTCGCCTATTATTTTACATGTATAAAAGAGGCAGATGACCGTGCTGTTCCACCCTTTAAAAATCTAACATGTATAATCATGTGATTCATTCTAAGATTTTTGATTTGCGAAGTTTAATTCATGTGTCCACTTCAAGCGATTAATAAATGAAATAATACATTTATTTGTAATATGATTCGTTTATGGAACCTCATAGTTGGAATGTAGAAAATGAATTTAAAAAAATAATTAAAAGTATGAAAGTGGAAAATTTTACAGAAATATGATAAAGGTTAAATGATCGAGTCCTCAGATATTATATAGTAGTTCAATTATGTGCCAATTACCAGCTCCGTGGTGTTGATGTAGCGCGCTGTGTTTGAATCCAGGCTGTTTCAGGGATTTTTAGAAACTAACTTATGTGCTGGAACGGGATGCATACAGCCTCGAGAGGACAATTGAGTGTCTATATGGCAGTTAGGCAGGGCCCCGATCAGGAAATACAAGATTAATGACTGAGGTAACCCGACGCGCCGACCACGCGTCAACACGCAATCTGCAGGCCGAATGGCTTGGCAGCGGTCGCTTGGTAGCCCAAGGTCCTTCATGGCCTGTGGTGCCACGGGTTTTTGTTTGATATGTGCAAATTATTGGTGAGCATTCGTGATGAAGAATTCCACAGAATCCAGTGTGATGTAAAAGGATAGGGCGTGTAGGTGTTGTATATAAAGCTGCCTTTGTTGTTTTATTTGAAGGGCTTGTATTGTACATCATGGTCACGTACCCCCTGTACTCGGGTATGTAGAGAATTTGTCCGATAACCTGTGTTATCGTGGTGTATTTAGTAGTGTGTGAATTTGTAATTCAGGTGAGAGTTGGGAATTAGGCGGCCGTGGCCTTAAGTCGGGAACCATCCCGGCATTTGCCTAGAGTAGAAATGGGGAAAACATGGAAACCCATTCTAGAATGGCTGAGGTGGGAGTCGAACCCACCTCCTCTCATTTATGCCTCACAAGGCTGAATGTACGCCATCCAAGTCCTCAAACCAGAGCTAAACTTCTTGGGAGAACCGGGTATTGAATCCGGACCTCAGGGGATGGATGACTGGCAAGACTGACACTGCGCCGCAAGCCGGACTGTGTGTAATGCAATTGTCCAGACATACAGTAGGCTATGTGAGGTATGATTCAGCATATCGAGTCTGAGATCAGTGTTGATATTGTAATACACGTGTCAAAAATCATAATGGTTGTAAATTAACACAGGGACGAAGTACTGCTCGAGTCTAAGCTGCGTGAACCTGAGAGGGATGTGCATCGCGGACTATTAGTAGTGGTGTTGACGAGTTTCTCGGTCCGTGCATAGTACAGAGCCAAATACATTGGTCGGTGACTCACTCAGTCATTCCTAACACCACAGTGGTTTGAGCAACGGCCGAATGTTAGCAGTTTTGGAATAGAAAGGAATACCACATATCACGGTGGGCTGTTGACAGATCCTTCTCTTCACGCCCGACCCTTCCCTGCTCTTTCTCTTCACCCCGCAAGTTCATAGAGCTTGGACTCGAGCAGTATTGAGATAGAGATAAACATTAATTATTCAACATGCTGTAAAACCTAAACATTAAACGAAGTACAGAGAAATAATAATGTACAGCCTTCTGTAACATAATAAAATATTACAAATATAAATATAAGGGATAATTGATAAGGGATACGTGATTAAGGGATAAAAGGAAGTTTGTAGTTTTACGTGACCGTTAATCTCTCGATCATGAGCCACGGGACCTCATCTTTACGTGGAATCCGAACCACAGAACATCGCATTTCACTTTGAAAACCTCACATGCATGAACTGGGAATTGAACCCGGTCCCCCGCTGTGAGAGGCCAAAAGCTTGACTGCTGCATCACCACACCCAACAACAGAAGGTTAAGTAAATTAACCGATGATTAAATTATTTATTATGGTGTATGAAGCCATTTTCAGTGTTGCCTTAGTAAACGAAAGTTTGATGCTTTTCAGTTGGTCAACACGAATGTACCCAAATGAAAAACAGTTACATGAGACTAACAAACACACTTGGATGACCAGCCTCGATCGTAAAGCGATCATCATCAGATTCATTACACTTAGCCTACAAATTGTTTACGTCTGAAAGTATGGGTGGAAATATTTACAATATGTTCACTTCATTAGTTGCGGTATTAGTTGAGATAGTTCAACTCGTCAATATTAGTTAGTTATAGTCCATATGATGTTCTGTTAAAATACTGAAAGTCCCGATTGACCTCCAAACTTGCTTGGTTAGAGTGAATTATGTGATTGTACAGTAGTTAAATGGTCATCTCTATTGAGTCTTGCGTGTCCTGGTGAGAGCAGTTGTCTTCGTCACTTAGTGTAACCTAAGTGTAATGGATCTGATGATGATCGCTTGACGATCAAAGCTGGTCATCCAAGTGTGTTTGCTCGTCTGATGTATTTTTTTTTCAGGATTAGGAAATAACCCATCTATTTTGGAAACAATCGTGTTGACCGACTGAAAAGCACCAAATTTTGGATTAAATTATTTCATAATATTGATGTTACTCTCGTTAAATATAACTGAAACTTGATTGACAATTCCTTTCTGACTTAAAGAATTAGCATAATACTCAGAGACATAAGAAACTGTACTCGTCAGCATCGCGAATGTTCATTTAATCATGGGATGAAATTTATTGATAATTCGTTTAAAGTAATTTAATTGAGATCAATTACTGTAAAATGTTGGTCGGGAAATCTGGGGCGGAGACGACAGTGATGTACAATTGTGCAGTTAGCACTAATTACATAATTGAGAATTCATTGTATTTTATTCTTAACACCCCGTGGTATAGGGGTAGCAAACCTGCATCTCACTCGGAGGCCCTGGGTTCAATTCTTGCCTTTATCAAGGATTTTAGAAACTGACTTGAGTGTCATAACGGGGTGCACTCAGCCTCACAAGGGCAATTGAGTACGGTAGCTGTCCGATAGTGTGGCAACATCCCGGTCACGAAAGCCAACATTTATGGCCGAGGGTACTCGACGCACTGACCACGCGTGATCCCGCGATCTGTAGGCCGACTGACTATGCAGCGGTAGCTTGGTAGGCCAGGGCCCTCCATGGGCCACCCCACGGTCTTTTTTTTCTTTTAGTGCTTTGTGAGACTATACTTAAATTCCTGATTTCTTTTCATTATCATTTTATCGTGTCCTCAAGGTTAAATTGTAACATTTTGAAGAACGTGAGAATTCAGAAGCGAAAGAAACCACATAGAATACGAGATTCTTTTTACAAGAAGAACGTGCATGTACTAGAAATATATACAGTAGGTCGCAGTCCCGGAAGAGTATGTTATGATTTTTTTGAATAACGAATGTCATAATCTTAAAGAAAAAATGGATTTGCGTTGGGTAGATAGTTGGTGTGATTTCCACACCAGTGTCAAGAACCTTATACAACCCAGCATGCTATGGAACGTAAGTGTCCTTGCCTCGAAACTTGTCATTCAGATTGAAACTAAGGATTTTCCTGTGTTTTGTGATTGTTCATTTGTGGATCATGAGGGAGGATGACAGATCACCCGTCAGTGGGCTAAGAGTAATAAGCCCAGTACTCAGGGCAGATAACCGTGATGTTGCAATTCCCTAACTGAATTCCCCATCAGCACCATCACAACAGCACTATCCTGAGTGTGGTTTTCCCCCGTATTTTTCACACTCCCTTCAGGCAAATAGCGGGGTAGTAGTTTATTTCAGATCACGGGGAACCTACCCCAATCCCAAACTTACTAATTGCAGATACACACACTATCCCAGTAACCATAGAAACATAGGTTATCAGACAAACTGAATACTCCCAAGTACATGGCGCTCATGGCCAATATTTCCCGAGCCCCTGATATGAATTAAAATGAACAACAACAACAACAACAACAACAACAACGTTTGTAAGGGAGGAGTGAATAAGATGGATGAAATAAGCACTCACATTCAGTGCACGATGTTGCGGGATCCTATGCGGGCTCTGTGGATTGGTTAGTCTACTTCGTGATATAGTGGCTAGCATTCTTGGCTGCCGGCCTGGAGGTCTGGGTTCGATTCCTGGCTCTGCAAATAATTCTGATTTGAGAGCTGAAACGGGTACACTCAGCTTCCTGAGACAAAACTAAGAAGACGTAGGTTCGATTCCCATTTCAGCCATCCTGGTAGTGGTTTTCGATGGATTCCCATTTCTAATCAAGGCAAATGCCGGGATGGTTCCTAACTTACGCAACGGCCACCTCCTTCCCAATCCTCATCTGAATTACAAATACACACACTACTACAGACACCGTAATAGCACAGGTTATCAGACAAATTCTACACACACTCAAGTACACGGGGATACACGACCACAATGTAGCAAAGCCCCTAAATGAAACAACAACAACAACTCAAGTCGATTGGAACTTGAGTGTATTCGTATTAGTAGAATTATAGGTATGCGTCCATGTGACAGCGAGGTGGAATTTTAACGTGAAAAATCTCGTGGCGTAAGGAAATTGATCTGGTCTTACATTCCCGGTGTAAGCCAAAATGAGTCAGATTGGCACCGTTGACCCCAATTAATTGGGATGGACCGAAGAAAGTTTTTTAATGAACGAGGAAATATTTTAGATTACTTGCTGAGTCAAGTGGAGCTACTGTACTGAACTGCCAGTACCAGCACGATGCGAGTCGTACCTTATTGTGGTGAAATTCATATCGCAGTACGTGTGGAGATAAAATTCCATGTTATAGATCAAGTAATTAAATTACCAAAGGTGGCGAGTTGATATTAACAGAGGCTGGAAGAGTTGGAGGAGCGTGAGCGTAAAGTGTTAAACATTATTACGATAGCAAGAAAGTTCAAAGTTAAACTCAGGAAGTTTAGTATTGGGTGGCTGCAAGAATTATAACTTCCGCTATGTTTTATATTCCTTAATATAGACTAGAACAAGTTTTCCCTCCATATGTTATGGTTTCGCGACAGAAGAAATTCCACGTGTCCTATCTTCAGCATATTTCACATTTTCTGATAGTAGCTGTCTCTAGATGTCGTGTGCAGTATACAACTTGTCAGAATGGACTGCCTCAATATGTATTCAGTTCCCTCAAAGCAATAACAAAACACACCACAGCAGAAGTCAAGTCTGTCTGTTAATTAGTCAGCCCGAAGGCTGGTTGGATCCTCAAAAAGTACCGCTGTTAGGATATGTGGTTAGATACCCACAAAATCCCAAGGCAACGCTATATTGAGACGTACTAGGCAAGATGAGATGAGGAGTGAGCCATTGCTTTCCTCACTGAGTCAGAACAGCAGTACTATCCCTATGAGTAGAACCTTTCACAGCATCCACAGGCACCCACTGTGCCCTGAATGTCATAAGTAAGGACCACCCATACCTCAGTAGCTTCCATATAATCCCAGCCTCTAGTGGGACGTGGGTTGGCGACCACGTAACCCCAGCTGAGTCCGGTTTTGCTTCCACCTACTTGTGCCGGGCTCCTCTCCGTCTTCTTTCTTGCCGGCCTATCTTGGTCAACTCTTGTTCTCTTCCGACCCCGACGGTATTAGGGTATCCGAGGCCTAGGGAGTCTCTTCCTTTCCTGCCTTAATTGGCCCTTGTCTCATCTTTCCTGATACCATCCTTCTGCGAGGGGTCAGCCTTCTTTTTCTTTTCATGTTATCTCCTGCCTTCTGCTCAAGGCCCTCAAGGAGGCAGGGTGTGTGTAGCCCCACCACTTCTACTGCACCCTGGATATTGCTACACCCTCAGGGGATCACGGCTGGTGAGTTCGGGAGTTGGCGACCCTAGGGGATACCTGAGCTGGGTCCGTTTATCCCTCTTTTTCCACTGACTTAGGGGCGGGCCGTCTCCTCTTTCCCTTTCTTATCTGCCTTTCATGGCTCTCCTTCCTTCCAAGTCCCTCAATCCTCATTCTTCGGGGGTTGAGGGCATTTCTTTTATTCCTGTCCTTTATTTGTCTTATCCTTTATCGTTTCCCATTTCATCTTCTAGTATATAAGTCTGTAGCTAGTATTAGTTATATTTTTCATTCTCATCTCATTTTTCACTATCACCCTGGGGTTTGGTGGCGCAGCGGTCAAGCTGTATGCCTCTCACCAAGGCGGACCGGGTTCGATTCCCGGTCAATGCATGTGAGATTTTCGAAGTGAAATGCCATGTCCTGTGGTTCGGATTCCACGTAAAAAGGAGGTCCCGTGGCTCATGATCGCGAGATTAACGGTCACGTTAAACTACAAGCTTCCTTCCTTTCACTATCACCCAAACCATTAGGGGTTGATAACCCAGATGTTAGACCCCTTAAAACAACAATTATCATCATCATCATCATCATCATCATAATCCCAGCCATGAGTGAGACTGAGACATCGGTGAAAAGCCACATTTTACTCTAGCCTGCGCCAACAGACAAATGCAAATCTACTGCAATCATCAAGAGATGACAAACAGGCCACCAGAAGTCAAGAAGCGATCGTAAATTAAGAAATAAATGTTTGAGAATATCTAAACGTACTGTAAATATATACGTCAAACACTACCCACTAACCTAGGAATTAATTTGAAAGTTAATACCTTCAAAACAAAAATAATGAAATGCAGTCAAAACAAGTCAGAAACCCCGATTGACGTCAAATTGGTAGGTGAAGAGCTAAAGGAAGTAGGAGACTTCTGCTACGTAGGAAGCAAAATAACCAGTGACGGGCGAAGCAAAGAGGATATAAAGTAGTAGGTTGGCCCAGGTACGAAAACATTTCTACAGAAGAGAAAGCTCTCGACATGAAACAGATTGAAGTATTAGAGTCATTTTTGAAAGCCATTGTCTGGAGCGTGGCACTCTATGGAAATGAAACTTGGACTTTTGGTGCGGCAGAAAGGAGGAGATTAGAAGCATTTGAAATGTGGTGTTACAGGAGAATGATGAAGATCAGATTGTTAGATAGAGTAACAAATGAAGAGGCATTAAGAGGAGTGGACGAGAAGAGATGTTTTAACGTACATGGCTACGCCACCGGGTCCTCACAAAAGACTTCAGTTCGTTATCTTCTGATGCTATATAAGCTTTGATCACTCTTTATATTTCGATATATTTAAACAATATATTCCTCGGATGTCTAGTTGCGCACAACGACCATTGATAAGATATCCCTTACTCTTACTGGGCAATAAGCCTTTCTAGAATATACAGTACGGTATGTCTTACAGTTCAACACACGCTAAGCAATTATATAATAATAATCATAATAATAACATGTATAATAATTATGATACAATAATTATAATATTACTATTATTATTATTATTATTATTATTATTATAACTATTGAGTGGCTTGCGTTCCTTCTGCTTATTGCTACTCCAGAGATGCCGGAGTGTAGAATTTTGCCCTTTGCCGGAGATGGTGTGGAAAATTTTCTGGACAGGAACCACCTTTACCGTTGCTATTGTCAATGCTGGGATAGAGAAATAGATGACCTTGCTGCTCCGCCCCTTAAAGCCACAACAATCAATCCATCAATCAATGCTGGGATACTCATTTTGAAATTTCAAACAATGCTCATCCTCCAGTCCGTCACTATTCAAATCAAGTTCTGAGGTTAAGTGCACACCACCACCTAGAGGTGTAGCGGCTAGTAATCTTGGCTGTCGCGCCGTAATTCCAGGTTGGATTCCCGACTCTGCCAAGGAATTCAATTCTGTTCTGAGGGCGGGAATGGGGTACACTCAGCCTCGTGAGGAAAAACTGAGAAGAGATGGGTCCGATTCTCACCTTAGTCATTCTAAAGGGGCTTTCAATGGTTTCGCACATTTACTCCAGGAAAATGCCGGGATGGTTCAGAATGCAAGGCCAGGGCCACCTCCTTCCCAATCCTCACTCGAATTACAGGTACACACACTAATACAGACACCACATTAACACAGGTTATCAGATAAGATTTTTTTTTTGGACAACCATGTACACGGGGGTATATGACCACGACGTCCAAGCCGCTCAAACAGAACAACATAGGTATCCACGCTACTACCAACACTTCAATTGCATAGGTTGCCAAACAGAGTTTGGATTTTAGTGGCCAGTAGAAGTAGGCTTTGGCAGAAATAAGGAATATTTTCGTTAGAGTACTGTGGAAACTTTACAAATCAAAATCAATTTTGTAGTTTGATTCAAGCAATTTAATGCTTCGATAGATGTTAATTAGGTATTCGTTTGAAGTGGATTTCTTTTAAAGTATATTTTAACGGGGTGATGAAAGTAGGCGAAATGACATTGATAGTTGGTACGAAATTACAATCTTCTCAATAAATCCTCTCATGAGGTTGGCGTCAGGAAGGGCATCCTGCCGTAAAAACCATCCGTCACAAAGTCTTCCATTGCATCTTATCCTTGGCTATGTTGGATAACGTGAATAATAAGGGGTAGACATACATTACTACCACTACAGTATAAACGCATCCCATAAGATTTTATAAATACTTCACAAATAAATTACAACACAGGTTTTCTCGATTTTACCACCGGGTGGTAGCATTTGTGTTTCGCGCCAGGAGGGAAATATTATTCCACTGAACAATTTCATTTCGGGATGCTAAATTAAATTGATAGACTAATACATTTCGTTTCGCATGCCAGCCCTGGATTGGGCAGCATCTTGTATCTACGCATACTAGATAGCCTAGTAGTGCATATGTAGAGGAAGCTTGTAGTTTTAAGTAATCGTTAATTCCGCGATCAAATTCACGGGACCTCCATTTTTACGTGGAATCCGAACCACAGGACGTGATATTTCACTTCGAAAATCTCACATGCATTGACCGGGAATCGAACCCAGTCACCTTGGTGAGTAGGAAGCAGGTTATCCACTGCACCATCACGCTCCCCGTAGTGCATCTGGTAAATTATCACATAAGCAACCTTCGATATAGGGTGGTGTGAAGGCACTGCTGTCAAGCTTCTTGTCTCTCAACAAGGTGGATCGGATATGGCTTCCGGTTGATGCATGTGGGATTTTTGAGTTAAAATGTTAGGTACCAGTTGTTCATATTCCACGTGAAAAAAGAGTTTCCATGGCGCATCGAATTCAGGTTGATAGTCACGCAAATGTATACCGACAGCGGTAGCTAGGCTCATTAACACGCACCGCTAGGCTATGGGGCCGAGCTATATGCAAGCTCGGTTGACGAGCGTTCGTATCTCACCGTCGGCCGTCCTTGAAATGGGTTTCCATGGTTTCCCATTTTCAACTCCAGGCAAATCCAGGGACGGTACCTTCTGACAGGCCATGGCCGCTTCCTTCCACATCTTTGCCCAGTTTCATTCATTTTCATTAATTTCATCTCATTAACTCCTCTCATGAAGTTGGCGTCAGGAAGGGCATCCGGCCGAAAAAAATATCATCCGCCACATAGTCTTTCATCGCATCTCATACCTGAACCCGTTGAAGACGGGAATATTGAGGGTTGGACGTACCGTCATGCAAAACTATGAGCTCCATTCTTTCCATCATTCGTTTCTTCCTTCATTATCCTTCCTAATCTTGGAGACAAGGCTATAATTATGTCTCTGCCTCGTTACGGAAAGAGTTCCTTAATATCATTTCCCCATGCTTGGCTACTTTTTGGAATGCAGGTGATGCTTGTGGTTGGGGTGAAGTTACCTCGTTTCGTTGTAATATGCAGTGGCCAGCAAAGCCTCCGGACTTTATGCCTTGTGCCTTTGCTATGTTTTGAATGTTCAATGACAGAACGTTTACTACTCAACCGAGTTATGGGTAACATTCATAGGGGGTTTATTTAGATCAGGGATGGGTAAGATACTCTAAAAGGTTCTGTCTGTTGGTTAGTCAGTGCGGTGATTGGTCGGATCCTCAAAAGGTACCACCGTAAGTTATGTAGGTCGAAACCAACAAAAACAAGAAGTTCCGTGACGAACTAAAGAGCCTACTTTTCTTAAAATTTAAGATTCATACCAATGATTAATCTATATGAATCTATCTAGAATAATGACGAAATTAAGTTGCTAATATCGAAATTTCTAATTAGTTCGAAATACTGTATACCTGGCATAATGTAGCCTAATAGATCACTACAGTTGGCAGCCCTGGTGACTAAATATATTCTTAGTTCCATCTCTTAAGGTACAGAAAACAAAATTTGGTTGAAATCCAATGAAGAGCATGGACGTTACGTGCAGTTAAACATTGGATCTAACAGCGCGCGTAAAATCATGTTGGCAACAATGTCATGCATGTAATTATCAGAAATAATCTGAAATAATATGATCTATTGTTGTGCCAATTTTGAATGAAATCCATTAGTTAGTATAGAAGTTACATGCATTTTAAAATTGGACCTATCAGCAGGCTTAGAATCATGTTGGCAGCACTGACGTATATTAGTTACTCCAAATTCATCCAGAATGCCAGGTACTATACGTGTGCAAAGTTTAGAGCTATTGGCTTGCATACTTTCTGATATATTGATATTTGGGTAACAAAAATTGAGACAGCACATATTAACAGTTGGCAGCCCTTGTTGCTCTTAAGAATACGCATAGTCATATCTGTTATGGTACACATAGCACATACGAAATTTCGTTGAAATCCAAATGATAGTATGGAAGTTACATGTATTTAAATTTGGATCTCTCAGCAGGCTTAGAATCATATTGGTAGCACTGACGTATATAAGTTACTCCAAATTAATATAGAATGTCAGGTACTATACGTGTGCATAGTTTAAAGCTGTCGGCTTGCATACTTTCTGATATATTGGTATTTGGATAAAAGAAATTAAGAGCATTTATTAACAGTTGGCAAACCTGGTGGGTCTTAAGAATACTCTCTGTCATATCTGGTTATGTACACATACAACATACGAAATTTGGTTGAATTCCAATTGATAGTGTAGAAGTTATATGCATTTAAAAATTGGACCTATCAGCAGGCTTATAATCATTTTGGCAACACTGCCGTGTATGGTCTCCTGAAAATTAAACTGCAATATTATTATCTATATGTGTGCCAATTTTGAAATAGCTCCCATTGATACCTTCCAAGATATCCAACATGGAGCTCAAATTTCAATTGCGATGTTTTAGCAGTTGGTAGCACTGACATCATTTTCAAATATGGCCGTGAGATATTCAGGTATAGATCGTTACTCCTACCAAATTTTGTTTCGATTGCTCCAGCCGTTTAGGAGTTGATAGGGGGGGGACACACTCACAGCCAGCCAGACAGACAGACAGACAGACAGACAGACATTTGCGCGATCTCATAAGTCTACTTTTTCCTCATTTTTGCAAAATGTGAAAAGTACGCTAAAACCAAGGGAGCGACACATTGTGGCGTATTAGGCAAGGTGAGGATTGAGGTAGTTTGCCATCGCTGTCTTACAGTGCCAGTACAGCAGTACTAACCCAACGAGTAGAACCTTTCATAACATCCACAGGTACTGGCTGTGACCTAAGGGCTATTACTCTACACTATCCGTATAATCACAGCCATGAATGAGACAGACACATCGGTGAAAAGCCAAATTTTACTCTGGCCTCTGGCAACTGACAAATGCAAAAGTAGTGCATTCATCAAGAGATGATAAACAGGCTACTACTATTCATAATGAAAAGTGATGCCCCTACGCCTCTTTCGTTGGTCAATGGATTTTATATGCACATGATCTGACACATATCAATATTAGCGCACTTGTGATTCGGGTCATTGTGTTCTACTAGACAGCCTCGCGAAATTACTGCGTCTCTCTTACTGTGAATCCCCTTCTGCGGCGAATATCCGACACTCCAGCCTACGCAAAACTAAAGCACTTGATAGAGACCCCTAAAGCGGTTAACTCATTAGACCAAATTGAAATTACGTTAAGAATTTGTTCGTTCGCACACATCACAATTTCCTTATCTCATTGTAATAGAGACCTGCAAATGCAATCCATCTTAATATGTAGAGTTCACTCTGAATCGAGTGCTGGACAGTTAAGTTTCAAAGGAGTGGATGTTCGTTGTATATTTGAATCATCACGTACACATTCTGTTAAAATTACTGGTGGAATATTTTTGAGTTTAACGTGAGGGAGGCACAGTAATTCTACTCTATTCTACTGACCAACAAAGCAAAGGTGGAGGAATCATTTTTCGTGATTTCGACACTATACTCCATCCAGGGAGTCTGCGAAGTACGTTCGCGTGTGTCGTCATGCGGAGGAAGTGAAAGTGTGAATGCGATTGTTGAATTAGCTGAACAATTGCGAGAGAGGTGGCGTGCACAAATTTGTAGCACAAATATCAACAGAAATAAAGTGCATCTCAGCTGATATCACTGAAGAAAATCACTGAACCAGAGCCAAACCCACTGCTGTGATTATGAACTTATTTGGACCATTCTGTGCAGAGGTACGGCAGATCTGTAACAATTTACATCAACTTTAACTTAGATAATACACGTAAAACGTAAATATGCAGGGACCATTACGGAAGGTTCTTTCCATATTTGACTGTAATCTCACCAGCTGATCTGCTACAATCGTCTTCCAAATTGGAGCGTTACTGAAAACTCGCCATGTGGGGGTGTATTTTTCTTATTCTTTTCGGCGAAACATCATTCAGTTACCTCAGTGAGAAATATTTGCAATGGATACATATGAAATGTAAAATGGGCTTTAATTCATCGCTTGTTTTACAAAAATCCGCAGAGTTGTTTTCTACTTATTCAACTTCAAGTAAACTCTGATGTACATTTATTTCTGCGCCGGAAATAATAACACTCTTCACATTTCTCTTGGCCTTAATAACGTGTGTAGACCTACATAATATAATAGAGATAAATAGGCTGATACGGTTTCCTGTAGGAAAGAAATAATAAAGGGTTGACAGAAATACATATTATTAATTTTATAATCATTTTTAGTATAATCATTATTATTATTATTATTATTTTTATTATTATAAATAGTATTGCGAAAGCACAAAAGAGTGACATCTCTACGCCCATGTTTTCAAAACCAGCACCCAATACGAACACGCTAAAATAAAGCAGAGAAATAACAATTGTCCTTATGTTCGGCAATCCTGACGTAAGGCCTCTTCTTCAGGCCTCCTTGGTACATTCAACAAGGGTATCTGCCCACATCAACGGAACTGTGTGTCCGGCATTAACCCTTGACTCATCAAGATAATACACGTCCCACCTTTTATGACGCGCCTGTCGTATTTTCGTCAAGTAGCTGTAAGCCGCTTCAGGAATTATCTTTCGCACTGCATCCAGCGTAATTTCATCAGAATCTCCAAATGGTGTTGCTCAATTTGGACGTTTCTCTTTTGTTTTGTTTCTTCCAGTCCCTCTTTTGAATCATTTTGACTTTCTTTCGTATCTTATACATGAAAGTTTTTCCAACTTCTGTAGGAGCTGAAGCCTACGCAGCACATTCAGACCATCACGAGCGGAAAGGTTCCCATATAGGCTACTGTGAGAACAATACGGCGCTCTCCTGATCGCAACAATAATCTAGCCAAACGGTTTACCATGCTCACTGCAGCTCGGTAATACACCCCGCAGTATGGATACTATTCACACAATATGGTAAACAAAGCGAGCCAAGATTCCGCCGCCCCCTCCCGTGCTGGTAGTTCCTTGGCCTCGCGCCTCATTTCACCAGTCAGCCGACTCCTTCCTATGCGTGGACGTGTTTTTACACCGGCACATCACAGACTCCGTGGATGGAGTTTATTCGGTGTTGAGTTGTCAGCAACACCCCAGGTGCCATTGTTCCCAGGGATTACACTATTACTCATTTCTCTTTTAGAGTGTGAAACACAGGGCCATTTTTTGCGCTCCCGATTTTGGTAGCATTTTTTCTAAAATTCACTGCAGGTGTGGTAATCGAATCCATTTCCTTCTCGTTAATTGCACGGCACTTCTACTTGCTTACCTACGCAACTCCTCTATTGAACAACTGCCGTCTTAATTAGCGGAGTGCTGGATGTCATTGGTGAACATAAGCTATCTAAACGCCCTTCCTCTAATGAAAGATGTCATGACTAACTGTGTAGTATTTTGTCATGGATAGCAGCTCCATTACCTTAGAGATATACCTTTATTGAAGGTCAAATCGATCCCAGATCCACTCAAAAACCAATCTGCAACACAATAGGTTAGACTGGGATATAGATACCTAACTACTGGGGTACACCGATGTAATACATTCCCGTAATTGAATAATTGTACACCGATGTAATAAATTCCCGTAATTGAAGAATTGTCTTTCATTTGTGTTAACCTTTGTTAGCTATCCATTTAAGAATATTAATGTATGTATTTACATTGGCAAGTACATATGGTGAGAAAATTCAGCATGTTATTAGTCTACCATACATATATCACAGTCGGACGTCATGGTGGCTGCCTCCTGAAATGTTCTAAATAAAGCAATGGATTTCTGTGGTCGCTAAATAAAACAAAAATAAGTAAGTTATGCCTCATTGATCTCGCAAGCTAACTGTGCGTTAAGCGCCCAGCGCCGGTGAACGTTAATTGTCCACTCTAAAGTAAATATTTCATTCAACACGTGTGTTTGATTAGAATCAAAATAGGAAAAAAAATACTTGGATAACATCAATTGAATGAAACCCACACGTATAATTAGACACAGTGCAGTTCCGTTTCATTGAACGGCAAAATGAAGTGTCCAAAACAAGAGAATTTAATCCTTAGCGGACCACCTTGTGGTGTAGTGGCTAGCATCCTTGGTTATCGCCCCGGAGATCAGAATTCAATTATTGGCTCCTCCAATAAATTTTAATTCTCATGTGAGAGCTGGAACGGGGTGAGGCAAAACTGAGAAGAGGTGGGTTCGATTCCCGCTTCATCCATCCTAGAAGTGGTTTCTCATTGTTTCCAACTCCTACTCTAGGCAAATGCAGAGATGATTCCTAATTTAAGGCCACGTCCGCCTCCTTCCCAAAAATAAGATATCCCTAATTAGCACATACACACACTTGTACAGCCATCACAATAACACAGACTACCACATAAATTCCACACACAAATACGACGTCGCAGCTCCTAAAATAAGGAACAACACTTTTTAGCGGATAAAATAATATAATCTATTTACACTGGTGAAATAGGGGCAGCTTTTTTCAACATTCTACTCCTTATTGGAACTTTGGAACTAGAATAGGCTACCTAGGTTCGATTCCTGGTTCTGGTAAGAAATTTAATTCTGGTCTGAGGGTTGGAACGGGGTACACTGAGACTAGTGAAGTAGGGCTGGAAAGGCGATAAATTCCCACCACAATGCACTAGAAAAGGTTTCACATGGTTTCACACATTTACTCCGGGCAAATGCCAAGGTGATTAAAAATGTACGGCCACGGCCAACTCCTTCCAAACCCTAGACCCAATTACAAGTACACAATGTACAGTACTAAAGCTACCATAATGCAATAGGTTGTCAGAAAAATACCACTCACACGCTAACTTCCATTGCACTAGGATGATGAGGGCACAAGAAATGGCTATACAATTTTAAAATTTCGTGTGACCACCATTTAAGTTCGTTGCTTATTACTCTTCGGAATGAGCCCTAGATAACTTGTTTTATAGACCTGTATCATGCCACAAATTTAAGGCTTTGATATTTAATAGGTTCCGAGAAAAGGCACTTAAATTTTGAAAAGTTGCACAGTTGCCATCTTAGTTTATTGTTTGACACTATTAATAAAGACAGTAATTTTATTAATAAAAGTGTAGACTATAACTTGCTGCTTCGGTTATCTGGACGTAGCATTTAAAATAGCCCTAGCTCAATAAATCGGCAGCAAATTCACTCCTCACTAAAACATGTCGGGTGCTAGAGGAAGATACCGTAGTGTGGTATTCTCGCAATAATTGAAATAATGTTTGCAGTAGGCTACTATTATTGTTTTTTCTTAATGCTCAGTTTTTTCACTTGGATAACAACGAATATGGTAAATCTTTGTACATTAATATTTTGTATAATATGAATTATATTTATTCTCTACGTTCATCTTCCAAGCCTCTTAAAATCACACCACTACAAACACCATAATATAGCAGGTTATTAAGACAGATTCCTTACACATCCAATCATACGCGGCGAAATGACCATGATGTCCAAATCCCTCAAATGGAACATTAACTCTTGTCACTATGTGCCAACTTGTAGTTGTAGTGTCTGCAGTAGTGTGTCTTTTTGTAATTGACTTAATAGGTGAACTTACAGTATGTTAATAGTATTTATCAATGTACAAAATTTGAGTTTGATTTCCGTAATAGTTTCGTAGATATTGAGAACTGTCTAAATACTGTATTTCGTATGGCCGCCAATTTGGATTCTTATATACGAGTATGTAGGCCATAGAGTTATGTACCATTAGATGAGCTTTATTGCGTAAGTTCACTATTCAAACGTTCACTTCGATCGCATGATTAGGGCACAAGAAATAAAAAGAAATATTTTTAAATTTCGCACAGCCGCTATCTTAAGGTTATGACAACAATTGAATTATATTAGATGCCGTTGGATAACAATTTTTATAAACAATTACTGTACCAATTATCAATGCGCTCGGATGGTTCAATCGCGAGAAAAGTCTATTTAAGTGTTACTAATTCGCATGGCCGCCATGTTGGTTTTGTACTTGAAAGGTTTTTGAAGGCCGCATAAGTGAACTTATGACACTGCTTGTTTTCAGTGTACAACGTCTCAGGGTGATAACAATAACTGTTTCGGAGATATAGAATGCCAGTGAAATATTTCGCGTGGTCGCCATGTGTGACTGATGAAACGTATTTAAATTTGTAAGGCACGCTCGTGTTGCAAAAGGTACGAGTATGTACTTACCGAGTTTCATTGAAATCGCTTTGGCCGTTTAGATTCTATTAGGGACTCACTCACACACGCAGACAAAAGGTGATCTCAGTAGTCTATTTTTTCATCAATGAAAATAGGCTGAAAATGACTTCCAACACTCATGGGAGGTTGCTTGATTCAGTGTTCAGAAGCGTGCCCCACGTCTTTGTTGTTGTTTTCATTTTAGGGGCTTCGGTTTGGTAGCAATTTAGTCCCGTGTACTTGAGTGTGTGTGTGTTTAAGGTTAAAGTTATTGTGATGGCTGTATTCGTGTGTGTATTTGTAATTTGGGATGAGGTTGGGAAGGAGGCGGCCGTGGCCTTAAATTAGCAATCATCTCGGCATTTGCCTAGAAGATGGATACCATTGAAAATCACTTCCAGGATGGATGAAGTGGGAACCGAACCCACCTCTTCTCAGTTTTGCCTCACGAGACTGAGTGTATACCTATTCCAGCCCTCAGACCAGTATCGGATCCGGTCCTTTGGTACAACAGCAAAGAATGCTAGCCGCTATATCACCTGCGGTAAATATGCAATGAAGTCGTATCTGAAAATGCGCATCTTATCGCTGATATTGAATGCAATACATAACATTGGCCACAATCATATTTGCATGCATATATTACTTACGATTCTTCTGGAAGTCCAGTGCATCGTCTGCAATGATTCCACCAGCGCACAGAATGAACAACGGTAAGAGATATCCAGGTCGTTTGACACAGTGACATACTGTTGACAGACACCGCAGCATGTTGGAAGATACCGGCTGGTTGGTGATATGACCTCAGGAAGTAAACACGGATAAACAGGGAACTGTTGACACCACGCACTGAACTTGACACCACTACAAAGACAGGGAGCGCCAGTTTCCAATCACCTCCCTACATGCTGACAAACGATCTCATTTCTATCAAACAGGCATTACAAGGAATTTTAACTTTCAAATGTACAGTTTAGAATGAAAACAACTCTTTCATTGTTGAAATATTTAAATTCTTTTTCTGTCAATAACAAATGTTTCGGACATCACATCCACCACGGAAATAAAACCTAATAACATTTTGAATGTTGCACACGCATACGCGACGCGATTCTCCACACTACATTGCATAGCCAGAGTCGTCTTCCCTATTCGAATGTTCGTACACGTCTGACGGAACTATTTTGGGAGCAGGCTGGCATCGGGCGCACATGACACACACACACACATAGGCTTACTTATGCCGCTACTCTTGCTTTCTCTTTTTATATTAAAAATTATATCACACCGTGTACTTTATCTGAGCTATGACGGAACTTCATACACGTAGTGAAAACAAAAGTGCCATGCCGCATTGAGGAACAAGTCGCTTATAGCACGCCGCGTCGCGTCGCTCGCGTTCCCTTAGTCATAGGTTATACTGCCGCTCATTTATATGTAGAGGATTATTGCTATTCTAAGAGAGCTACGCTACTTCTCATGAACTGGCTCAGAACATATGCCAGCGCACACATGG
Organism: Meconema thalassinum; assembly: GCA_946902985.2. Lineage (NCBI taxonomy): Eukaryota > Metazoa > Arthropoda > Insecta > Orthoptera > Tettigoniidae > Meconema > Meconema thalassinum. The sequence goes on from OX336389.2 coordinate 1,401,829,918, forward strand.
TCCAGCGTGGGTGGCTGCCGCAAGAGGAAGGGGTTATAGGCCTAGTCCCTTTTAATGAGTGAAGAAAGGGATGTGCTGGGGCAAGACACTAACACTTCATTTCATAGTCATTCGATGTGACAGGACTTTCCTAGTCAAATATCATTCCATGCATAATGGCTCCTGTCTTAATGAGGTGTGGGTAGAAGTTTTCTATGTGGTGAATGGCTTTTACGGCTCTGTGCCCTTCCTGACCCCAACCTCATCAGAGGCGTTATTGAGCGATTTAATGAATGAAGATGAATGTAACTTTGCGAGTAGGTGGAAGGAAGTGGCCATGGCCTACTAGAATAAAAATAATAATAATAATAATAATAATAATAATAATAATAATAATAATGTTATTTATTTTTCGTCCCTTTTATTTACTACGCCTTTTGGAGACACTGGGGTGCCTGAATTTTATCCCAAAAGGGATTTTTATTGTGCCAGTAAATCTACTGACACGGCTCCCTCACATTTGCGAACCCTCAAATGCCAACTGAGTCAGCCAGGATTTGATCCTGCAATCTTGGGTACAGCCGTTGAGAATGTAACTGCTGCACCACGCAGCCATTATGCCTATTAGAAAGTACCGTCCCAGCATGTATATGGTGTTGAAAATGGAGAACCATTTCAAAACAATGGTGTTGAGTGCACTCCTCTATTGGGTTCGAAGGTAGCTCGGCCCAATTGACGTGCTCTTTATGGCGCATAACTACCCCGGTTAGTCCGTATGCTTAACATTATGTCTCATGAAATTCGTTAGCACATTTATGGTATGGAGTTGTGATCCACGATCATCGTCGTTGGAAGGATCATATCGGTGTCACATGGGAGGTGTTAGTCTACCGGTTTATTAACCAGAGTTCAACCATTGTACCCAGCAGTTCATCCAAGCGCATTGAGTCATGCTCCAAGTCTGCCATGGGGACCAGAAGCAGTATATCAGTGCAGTCATTTTAATTTGCGAATTAACTGGCTCACTGGCCTTTAGCCCCGTTAATTTAGGGATGTACTGTATTTGTCTGATACCCAGTTATTTTTGGACACTGAAATGGGGCATGAAGCTATGATTATGAGGGTGAATAATTGGGGAAGTTGTCTCGCGACATCAAATGAGGTACCATCCCGATATACGTTGTTGTTATTTGAGTCTTCAGTCTTTTGACTGGTTTGATGCAGCTCTCCATGCCTCCCTGTCCCTGGGAATGTGGAATAACCAAAAGAAACGCACGTAAGATGACCGTTTGCACTTGTCTCCACTGATCGGTAATTGAATTAGGATAGGTTTAAAAGCTCATCACATATCACATCATGTTCCACATTCTGATCCGGACACACGCATACTAACTTAATCTCGTTTCCCTGAGCCACTAAGAATATTACCCATCTTTGGCCAATGCTTCCAAGGACATGGCACAGGAATGAGCTACTATATGTCAAACAGATACAATTGCACATTAGCGTGAAAGATTAAGAGTGAAATAGCAGCTGCCACTGACAATATTTTAGTAACTTGGGGCATACATTTCAAAGATTTTGATTTTACTCTGAAAACGTTCAAGGTGATCAACTTCGGTTAAAATGAACAAATACCTAGGGTTAGGCCAATATGAACAAATACCAATGATTTCTTCATGATTGTATTTGAGTGTCACATTAATGCACGAGGCACCCCGTCACGCTGCCCATGCGTCGCCCCACAATCTGCATCAAATGTCATCAACAGCCTGTGGCTTCCTGTTCATATCTTGCACAGTGACGGCTATTTTGATTATTACTTCTGCAAGTGAAATACAGTAATTGTGTTTGAATGGGCTTTTGCTTTTGGTGCAGGTCGACTTCTCCTTTTGCATACTAGCTACACCCAAAACGTAGGGATTTGAATTTCTCACGGATAAAGTGGTCATCAAGACCCGTTCTAAACTTTGTTGCCATTGTTAATTCAATTGAAGGCTTTTGTGTAGGTTTTATCTGACAACCTGTGTTATTGTGATGTTTGTAAGAGTGTCTCTATCTGTAATAGAGACTAGGATTGGAAATACACACATCAAAAAAAGTTTTGCATCACCTCGGTTCCCAGATCTCCGGCATATAGACGTTGACTGTGTATATTGTATCCAAGATACAGTCCCTTTGACTGTTCATAGATGTCACTAAAACTGCTCAAAGATGTAAACAACCATGCATGAGCAGGGCCTATTAGACGGAGGGGGTACGACAGCCGATCAGTTCCAGTCATTCCACCAGGACGAAGGTACGCTGCTCATGTTGTCTGTAGTTCTACCATGCCTAGAAGGTCAATACCGCAGTTCGATCGCGTCCGCATTGTTACTTTGTGTCAAGAAGGGCTCTCAACAAGGGAAGTTTCCAGGCGTCTCAGAGTGAACCAAAGCGATGTTGTTCGGACATGGAGGAGGTACAGAGATACAGGAACTGTCGATGACAGGCCTCGCTCAGGCCGCCCAAGGTCTACTACTGTAGTGGATGACCGCTACTTACGGATTGCCGCTCGGAGGAACCCTGACAGCAATGCCACCATGTTGAATAATGCGTTTCGTTCAGCCACAGGACGTCGTGTTTCAACTCAAACTGTGCGCAATAGGCTGCATGATGCGCAACTTCACTCCCGACGTCCATGGCGAGGTCCAACTTTGCAACCCCGACACCATGCAGCGCGGTACAGATGGGCCCAACAACATGCTGAATGGACCCCACGGAATTGGCATCACGTTCTCTTCACCGATGAGTGTCGCATATGCCTTCAACCAGACAATCGTCGGAGACGTGTTTGGAGGCACCCTGGTCAGGCTGAACGTCTTAGACACACTGTCCAGCGAGTGCAGCAAGGTGGTGGTTCCCTGATGTTTTGGGGTGGCATTATGTGGGGCCGACGTACGCCACTGGTGGTCATGGAAGGCTCCGAAACGGCTTTACGATACCTGAATGACATCCTCCGACCCATAGTGCAACCATATCGGCAGAATATTGGAGAGGCATTTGTCTTCATGGACGACAATTCTCGACCTCATCGTGCACATCTTGTGAATGCGTTCCTTCAAGATAACGACCTCGCTCGACTACAGTGGCCAGCATGTTCGCCAGACATGAACCCTATCGAACATGCCTGGGATATGTTGAAAAGGGCTGTTTATGGACGTCTTGACCCACCAACCACTCTGAGAGATTTACGCCGAATTGTCGTTGAGGAGTGGGACAATTTGGACCAACAGTGTCTTGATGAACTTGTGGATAGTATGCCACGGCGAATACAGGCATGCATCAATGCAAGAGGACGTGCTACTGGGTATTAGAGGTAGTGGTGTGTACTGCAATCTGGACCACAAATGCTGAAAGTCTAGCTGTATGATGGTACAACATGCAATGTGTGGGTCTCATGAGCAATAAAACGAGCTGAAATGTTGTTTGTGTTGATCTCTATTCCCTTTGTATTTAACGGTTCCGGAACTCTTGGAACCGAGGTGATGCAAAACTTTTTTTGATGTGTGTATATTGAGGGATGTGAAAAGAATACTGTTAAAATGATGTACAAGATGATAATAAATTATCGCAAATGTTTGCAATATCCACGACTTTTGGTGTTTTTGAGACTTCTCACTTAATTGGCTATATTTTTAGTTGGAATGCATTACTTTCGAAAATATGTGTAGTGAAAATATGTAGTATTTATAAAATCGAATGTAAGATTTTGTTAAAAAAAACAGCAACAATGAAGTGTTGAGTGTTCATCAATCGCATTGTTTAATTCACCATCTAGTTATGTTTTAGTGATTTAAACAAGAGACATTATTGTCAGTAGAATGCTTCTTTTTAAGAAACCAACACTCATCAGAATGCAAATTATCGAACAGGATGTATCAAAAGAACTTATTTTTGAATAATATTACATTGTAGTTCGTAGATTGACATAGCTTTCAATCTTATTGAAGTAAATATATTGTTATCCATAGTCAATTGAAGTAGAACATTCTTGATAATATTATAACAGCTGCTGTCTTGTATTTAATTTCAACTGCTCTTCGAAATTGGAAAAATAAAACAAATTGCGATAAAGTTGACATTTGACTTGTGTAAATTAATTTAGCGACTTGACCGATATAGTTTAGCTAAATCTTTTCACAATTTTTGTAAATCGTAAGAACGATTTTCTTCTTCTCTTTCCACCAAAACCGAAGATCTTTGCAGAATTAATCTTATTATCTTATATTTCCCTTCCGCCAGTGATGGGTGCACATAGTTAATAATAATAATAATAATAATAATAATAATAATAATAATAATAATAATAATAATAATAATAATAATAATTTGTATTAAGATTATTATTATTATTATAGTTATTATTAGTATCAAGTATGACGTTCCATCTAGGTAACAAACTGAAATTCGTCACCTCCTCTTCTTAGCCATCAACAGCATTCCTAGAAATGTTCAGTCATTGCGTGTTTCGTCATAAAAACTAATTTATTCCACTGCTCTGCAGTTGTAGCATCGGCGTGCGTTTCTATTTTGTCCCATTGAAGACACTCCCAGTGCTCCCTCACTTCCTGTCTTCGTGGCAAAGAATCCAGGCACTGAGCCAACAAGGAGGTTCACTGGAGCACCTGGACCTGCTATTGCGTCATTGCCATACCACTACTGACGCAAACTCTGGCATAACGGAGATGTGAGGATTTTTTACGCAAGTTTACAAGTGATGTATTGGCTAGCATTTTTGGATGTTATCGCTGAGGTTTGGGTTCAATTCCTGACTCTGTCAAGAAATTAAATTCTGGTCTGTAACAGAAGAGTTGTTTAGAAGAGTTGGGTATGATTCCCACTTATAAGTGATTTCCACTTCCACTCCGGATGGAAGCTGCGACAATTCCTGAGCTAAGGTCTCCTTCCCAATCCTAGCTTCAATTACAAAATTTACACATCACTTCACCACCATGCAGTTTGTGACTTCAGTCTTTCGACTGCTTTGATGCAGCCCTCTATGCGATCCTGTCCTGTGCTAATTGTTTAATCTCGTTATGACTACCACACCATACAACCCGGGCAATCTGTTTAACTTATTCTAACCTTGGTCCACTCCTACATTTCTTATACTCAGCCATTCCTTCCATCACTAAGTTTGCTGTTCTAGGGTGTCTTAATATGTGACCAACCAACATTTCTCTTCTCTCCAATTGCAGTCACAGAAATATCTCTCCTCTCCCACTCGTCTTTATACGTCTTTGTTTGTTGCCCTATCTACTCATCTGATCTTCATCATTCTCCTGTAACACCACATTTCAAATGCGTCAATGCTTCTATTTTCTGCTGCGCCAACAGTCAAAGTTTCACTTCCATATAGTGCCACGTTCCAGACTAAGACTTTCAAAAATGAATTTCTAATACCAAAATCTATATTTTATGTCTAGAAATTTCTGTTCTATACAAATGCACTCCTTGTCTGAACCAACCTACTTTATTCAGGGTGTAACTAAATGTGTGGGAAAGCTCCGGGGATTCGATAGAGGACCTGACAACAAGCAAAACATGTTCTGTAAACATATGGTGTTTGTGCTTTAGTTTCCGTGTTACAAGCATTGTTTGTGGTGTACCTAACATAGACCGCTTCACTATGCAGGTTGGTCATTTGTGTTGATAAAGTGTACGTTACTACTTACAGTTCTCTACAGAAGGTGCTCAAAATGGCTGCCACGAGCTGTAATGAAGACGTCTATGCGCCGCTTCATTGACTATCTCACACGCTTCCATTTTCCCGGCGTCTGTCGTATATGCTGACATCCTTGCTCTATTCACTGAGGCAGCATGTCCTCGTTATGAATAAGTGTGGCATACACAATGGCCTTTAAATGACCCCATAAGTAGAAGTCTAATGCGTTGAGATCGGGAGAACGAGCAGGCCACGATGTTGGTCCCTGACGCCCTATCCATTTGTTTCGGAATCTCTGATTTAAAATTGCTCTAGCACCAAGAGCAAAATGAGGTGGTGCTCCATCATGCATGAACGACATGCGCAGAATTAAATCCAATAGAAAGTCTTGCTACAAACCAGTTAAAATATTCGTTAAAAACGTGCAGTATGACGCTCCTGTCGATGTTGCTGGTAAAATGAAAGGACCAATTATTGTGTCACCGATTATTCCAGCCCACATATGAATACTGAACTGTTGTTGATGTCTGGTTCGCACAACGTGTAATGGTCCCAACATGTGACCATTCTTATATGTTCTTAACAATTCATTAATATTAATTATTATCAAAGGTTTAGTGCTTTTCAGTCGGTCAACACGAGTGTACCCAAAAGAGCTGGGTTATGCCCTAATCCTGAAATAAATTACATGCGATTAATACATACACTAGGATGACCAGTTTCGATCGTCAAGCGATCATCATCAGATCCATTACACTTAGGCTATAAAATCTATGTTTGAAAATACAGGTGAAAAATATTTACAATATGTACAATTATTTAGTTGCAGTATTGGTACTGCAACTGTCGGTGTATGCTAAATGCAGTATATATGATGTTAGGTGAAATGCTAAATGGTGATAAATATCCGGAGTTTGTAATTTGGAGTTATTATATGGTTGTAAAAAAGCAACTATGTTTAAAATGTAATATTACAGGTTACTACATATCTGGTAGTCTTCCTTACTGGAGCTGCGTGCAGTTTTCGTGTTCACTGTAACTCCAGGTGTGGTCGACTGAGAGGGGCTCAACGACACGGCTTTTTCCCTTTTCTTCCCCCTGTTCATATGTGCTGTGCGGAGTCAGTGCGATGTGTTTATGTGGGGTGTTGCCAACCTAGATAAGATGTATGTTATTGAATGAGGTGGGTCTACAACTATCAAAGACCGTGGAACATTCCTCGCCATGCCTGGACCATAAGCCAATCAAACTAAGCGCTGCCTGGTCTTATAAGGACCTCCCGGCACCTTTAAAACTGCCTCGAATACGGGCCTTGGTTTATTGCAGAAGAAAAGTATATCGTACACATGACCTAACGCTGTGCTTTATAGAGCGTAGTCACCGGTATCGATACAAAGATGATGATGGTAGGTTTTATGGGTCTTAACATCTAGGCTAACGGTCCCTCAATAATACAGACGTCTGGGTTGTACTGTGCCCGTTTAGACCGGAGTCCGCACGACCACATATGCATTTTACCAATAATCAGTCAGCACGAGAATCAAAATATCCCGGAGCGCCAGATGGGTTAAAGCAAATCGCAAAAACGACATCAAATTAAAAAAATGCTTTGCTGATTTTTGGCTCAATGCAACAATAAGGATAGAAGGAGATTTAATTGGGAGAAACACATCTGGTAAAATTATCTCAGTTTATTTAAAGTTAAAATCTGACTGCAAAGATGCTCAAAGCAGCATCACTCAACGTGTGGCGATCCACACTCTTATTTACACACAATATACAGAAATTTTCCAAACACATTTGACAATCTTTTTGGAAACACAAGTCCGATTAATAGTCCTGTGGACTGTGTTCCAAAGTTATTAATATTTAATTCCAGTTCAAAATTAATTGTCTATACTGGAAATAACGTAGATCACTGTTTGACTATTTACATGATATTAACACTCGTAGAATAAATGTTTATAGAATTTTTTAGACTTTCACTTGTTTTTCCAGTTTCAAAAATATATCGTCGAAAATATTATCATCATTGAAGCAATACAAATTATTAACACATATTAATAACATCTGAAAAGTATTTGACCTTGAGCATAGCATCGAAGAACTGTGCGAAGCACAACAACAATTAATTGTTCTTCTGACATTAAACATTCGAGAAGTGACTCGATTATGAACTTCAAGTTCCAAACAAAATATATGATTCTGAATCATCAACTTGATCAATAAATGGTTGAACCATTCAACTATTAGATTATCCACTTGGAATCATTATGAAAAAAATATTTATATTCATGGCCATTTTTAGTAACTTTTACAACTTGCAATTCTTCGACAGAATGCGGAAATAAGAATTGTAGTTTTATAATGAATTCATTTAGTTCATGGCACTAGGATTGAAAATATCCTTCAAATTATTCGTGGTTAAAGAATTATTTTTAATTGGCAGTGGCCCATTCTATTATTTGTGTAAGAACACAATATTATAACAACAACAACAACGGCAAAGGTCTTCCTCTGAAGAAGAATAAACTACTATCATGACAAATCCGGGTTCTAGCAAAATCAAAGTCTAAATGGAATTCGAAAACAAGGTTGAAATAAGAACTGATGATTTTTAAAGAAATAACCTTCGGGTTATTCATACGACGAAATGTGTGGCTCCAATACTCCTACTATAAACCTGAGCCATCGAACCTGCTATTTGATTGATGCTCGAAAAAACCTCTTCATTCCTGCGACTTAACATGCGCACCTGGGAATGGCATTTCAACTACTCCACACACATAAATTATCTTCCCAAAATTTATACAATAAATCAAGCCTCTGCTTGTTATCAACACTGGAAGATTAATAAACTTACAAGTTTATTTTATTTTACCATTCAGTTCAACCCGTGAATTTACCATACTTATGAAAATCTTCATTTCACTTTCGAAGTGTATTTACGTCATGATTTTATATAAATACAAAAATATCCTATTTGATACAAATATCATTTGCTTCCCGTTTCATGCCTCTCCGTGTTATATGAAAAATATACTTTACTCATCGCAAATATCAACTGTTCAACCAGAACTGAAATGTTGGTTGAATGCGGGCTTGCGCTAACCACTTTCCTTCGGAAAATCTCCTGTTCCAAACTAGAAATGATTAAACTACTTCATAGGCTCTTTCTCAATACATATGATTATTATAAAATATAATATCCAAGAATTATTTAGAAAAATTATGAAAATTATTATTATTATTATTAGTGGATTATTATTATTACTATTATTTGTTATATATATTTAATTATCATCTCATTATGTGAGAATCCACATGTTCGAACCTTCGAATATGGAAAAAATATCCATTCCTCAACAAAATAAATTTAACTTTTACAGTTACATCGGGGGTTTTCCGTGGTTTCCTTAAAATATGAAAAATTCAAATAAATCTTCGAAATGCTCGGTCATCGATCCTAAACTGTTCTGAGTGTTGAAAATACTCAGAATAACTCTAACAAGTCTTGCGTAAATCATTGCAAGCTTTAAATACGACGAAAAAAATGTGTTGGTCATCTGCAGAAAAAATAGTTTGTTCCAATTAGCTAGGCATAATATAATTCAAATGTGGCTTACATTTCTTGATGGTCTTGAAGCGTAGTAAACCTGGTCTGTACCAGATTTATCCATAGACATGCCCTATCGGACAAGCACGTATAATCCTTGTATCGGCCGCCATTGTAGACCCACAATTCGTCTAGTCAGACATAGTGGTAGTATCTTTCGACGTTTGAATAAACTGTGGTTCCATTTTAATATGGGCTTCTATCAAAGCCATAACAGTTTGTTGAAAAAGGGTCAGATCTAAGTGATCTCTTCTTAAATATGTCAGTTGTAACATAACTCACTGTAATCTCATCAGTACAAGATAAACATTGACAGTCTAAGCAATTAACGGCTGTTCTGAAGATCGTTCCCTGGGCATGGTTTGTATATCACCATCTGCCATGCGCTAGACAACCTGCAGTTTCCCTTGCGTAGACTAATGAACGCCACCGTTATAGACTAGTCTTCAGTGTACTGACAGATCGAAGTGGTTAACTAGTTACAAAAATGAAAAACTGACTGAATGGATTTAAACATCCAAGTATTAAGTTACTACTGGACTGTGACAAAATACTATTTTCTAGACAAAGTCTAGCATATGTCCTTGCAGAAATATAAATATTTCCACCAATGTCTGTAGAAAAACAATCACCTCAGTGATTCTCCTCACCAGAAACTTACTAAGTTTCAACTCGAAGCGCAGCACTTCTCGTGACTATCACGACTTGAAAAGAACTTCTGCGTAGATTCGGCAACCATGTGCCTTGGCTCAGCGTAGACGCAACTTGCTTGCCAAGTGCTTGTGTTAGAATGAGCTAACCATGCCTGTTCCAGCTGGCTTTTATTCAAAACGGTCAGGGTCACGCGTCATCGCCTGATATCTAGAAATCCTCATATCTCTTGAATCCCTGGTCCGATTTACTTGATACTAATTGCATTCTCTTTCATTTGGCCGTGCCAGTAATCTGATCCCAGTCTCAAGTCTCTACTCCATAGTTAACTATTTAATCAATAAATAGCCTCAACCTCTGCTATTACTCGCTACGTCACTTGCCATCCAACTATCGGTAATTTTCTTCTAAATGCTTCTCGAAGCAATGTAGCGCGATATTCAAATATCTGAACTTTCAAAAGCGGCTACAGCCTTTCCCTTGATATCTAGGTGTCTGAAACTTGGAATACCCATTCCTAGAGTTGGGCACATCCACCCCACACCTAGCAAAAAATAAAAATTGAAAAATTTTTATTTTTCCTATCTACACATTAAATCATCTGGTTCTTGAATAATAGATCTTCAAATTCGATGCATTATAAGTTCCCACGATGTTACCAGTTCGTGTATTAGCTACTTCATAGCTTCCATTATTGTTTACTTCCACAATATTCAAAATCTTCAATTTCACCAGGTTTAATGTCAAAAATATCGTGATACTCTTCCAAAATTTTCCCTAGCTCTGGGGACTCCTTCTCAGTGTAGACTTCTCTTCCTTCAGCTTCATGAAAAATCAGAGACCATTGAGCATCTCCCTCGATGTCTTCCTCTTCTTTTCCCTCGAAGTTAATCTCTTCGGTATTCTTGAATCTGATCGTCTCTGTCTTCATATCTATCACTGCTTGATATTTCTGAATGAAATCTGCTCCCAATATCATGTCAAAAGCCATGTCCTTCATTACAACAAATACATGTCGAAAATCATGTCCTCCAATCGTAATACATAAGTATAATTGTGTTTTACACAGAGATATTTTATTGGGTATTATTCCTTGGATCTTAATTCCTGATACTGGAATTTCCTCTAAATTCTCTTTGAGCTTCCACAGAATATAAAGCTTCTCACTCACCAGACAAAGCATAGCCCCAGTATCGATCAAAGTATCGACAGGCATACCGAATACTTCGCATGTTATGATTGGCATCCTAATTCTTGTACCCATTTCTTTTCGTTCGTCATTCTGTAGAATCAAATCATCATCCTCTGCTTGCCATTTAATAATTCTGGAAGTGAAAGTATTCAAAATTCTATCTTCTACTGTGAATTCGAAGTTTGTTTTTTTCATTACCATTCCCCCGGGATTGTTGTGTTCCCGATGGACCTGGATCATTGGGCCTCTGCTCCAAAAATTGCAAGTTATCTTGGTGTCTTGCTTCCAAATTTTTCCTCGTCTCCTTGTTAAACTCTTCATTGGACTGACGAGTATCTACATTCCCTCTGTTATTGTAGTTGTTTCTACCATAATATCTTCTTTCCTGGTACCTTCCTTGACTATCTCGTGGTCTTCTCCATCGAGTATTGTATCGATTACCACCATCTGGTCTTGCATAAGGCTTGTAACTGTATCTGTTACTGTACTGGTTCCATCCTCCTTTATTTGGATCTTCCCTCGGCGTTTTCTCTTCTCGCCCCTCTCGAATCTCTCGAGGTGTCTGAGAATAACTATCAGCCATAACAGCATACACAGCGTTGTTATTCTTTACTCCCTTCTGATGGAAGAATTGAGCGTTTGTATGATCCAGCTTCTGTAATACTTCATCAAATTGTTCCATATTATAGATATCAGCAGCGATCAAAGTCCTCTGGACGTCTGCTGGAAATTGACGTATCAATGCAGTAATCAACTCGTTATCTGGCATCGGCGGATCTAAATGTTGGAGTTTAGACAGCTGTCCAGAAAAGTACGTAGAGTATCGAGTAGGTTGTGACGTCGAGAATCTCTTCGAATATAACTCTGCTCTGACTGGCTGTTGGGTTTCCGGGGACCAAAACTTCTTCAATAGCCCACGAGAAAACTCCTCAAAAGTGGTTAGAGTGGATCTAAATGCTCTAAACCAAAGACGTGCAGGACCTTCCAAGAACTTCCCTATCACTCGGATCTGTCTTTCTTTAGGGATCTTAGAATCTTTCAGGTAATCACCTGCTTCTCTCAAAAATTCCACGGGTGTCACAGAATCTCGCCCTGAAAATTTAGAAGGCTTATCCTCTATATTCTTAAATACAGTTATGGGGTTGGATTGAAATACTGTCCTGACCTCATCCTGTCTTTGACTATCCGTGTCTCTAGCTCCTCCTAGATTTATCTGTATCTGTTCCTTTCCCCGTACATTTGGCATTTTCAACAGATGATCAGACTGTTTCTCATCCTTGATTTGACTTTTCATAGCCTCAAGTTCCTTCTGGTTTTCTTCTGCCATCTTCTTAATTGCTTCAGTTTCTTTACAATTGTCTTTAACATCAATGGATATCTGGTTCATAACAGCCTCATGACTTTTCAGTGACCCTGTCATATCTGATATGTCCTTCTGATTTGCTTGGATATCTTTGGCAATTACTTCAATATGGGATGACAAAGATTCCCTAATCTCCTTGATTCCCTCTTGGTTCTCCAGCTGTAACGATTCGATCCCATACCTATTATATTTAAAGGGTTATTCATTTATCATGTTATTATTATTATTAATTAGTACATCCATGAGATGATTTTTATATCAGATAATTGTAAGCGGTTTTTATTATTATAGTCAGAAATATTTTTATTAACAATTATTTGTAAAGAGACGAAGTAATATATATATTGCAACAAGATTGCCAATAAGGATCAACCCAATGCGTCACAAGCTGAACGACGTAGTAATAATTTCACCACGGCAAACTGCGTCATTTTCGAGATGCTAAGAAACCCAATATGAGTAACCATCACGTGCGCACAATCTAGTTCCTTCGAGAAGCAATGGAACATTATATTTCACGTATGGTGCAATCAATACGTCACTACTGGAGCCAAGGTACGCGTCAATGAATGGACAAGCCCCAGGTAGAAGGGGTGATTTGACTATGAAGTGGGGGCTGCTTACTACCACGTGACAAGGAAGATATAACCGCACACTCGCATCTACAGAGTCATTAGTGAACGACCACTCATTAGTGGCAGAGCAGCGACAGAGGTCCACCGACTGCTTTGTGAAATATCATTCATAGATTTTGCATACATCATGTCTCGACATAATAACTACAATGTTGACAATATATATATAAGCTGACCATGGCTTATAGTTGAATACTACAATTAATCTAGAGATGGAAACACAATGGAACGTAGTATGCAGTATCAAATGACATACTACAACATATTTTTTTAGAAATATGAAACGCAACATCGAGATCATCTTGCACACTTTTTTATGATGATACTTCAAAAGGGTGAGCAAACAATTAAATATCCGACGTCTCTGTAATATGTAACTTCAAGATAGATTCAATTCAATAATGTTTATTTCCTTTTAAATTAATTGCCGCATTGAGTAATTTTAAATTCAATTGTGTGACTATCACTATTCTGTTTTATTAATATTTTGTTCTTGAGTCAATAAATTCATTTTCTTTAACGTAATGCCTATTTCTTTCATAGTGGTTAGTAAATACTATAGGCAAATTCAATCATGCTCCTTAAATAAGTACTGAATGGTTAGTCAACTAAGTTACACTACGGCCCGGGTAAGTGGTCTCGACTCTACTGCTGATAGCCGAGGTTAAATCAATAAATTTCGATTCACTGTCTTAAATAGGGATCTGGCGCTCAACAACTTATTATATTACACTATCACAGGTAAGGTCACACCACAGTGTATATTATTTATTCTTATTATGTTTGTTAAATTGAACCTTTACAGTTGTCAACCACGTTTAACGACTCATTAAAAATGTTACATTTGGCGCTACAACGTCGGACACGAAAACCATTCGGTATTTAGGAGAGGAGTGAATAATTTCAGTGCAAATTGTCAGTGCTTTTGGGGGACAGTGAAGTGAAGTGAAATTTTGGAAGGGCAATTGTTATACGGTGTACTTCGAGAGGTCGGAAGAGGAACAGAGGCAGTTGAGAAGTAGGAATAAAGTCGAGAAATTTAATTATAAGGAGGTTGATAGCAGTAGCGATGTTGAAAGCGTAGAGAATAATACCAAGATGTCGGAGGTAAATCTTGAGAGTAATCCTGAAAATAATCCTGAGGTTAACCCTGACACGAATTCAGAGGAAAATCTCGAGATGAATACAGAGGTACATCCTGAGACTAGTGGTAGTCTAGAGAAAGAAAATTCTATAGAGATTCCTGAAGATCCATTAACTGCGCTCATAAGGCAGATGAGTAGAGATTTAAGTGCGAAATTTGATGAGAGTATGAATAAAAATAGTAGGGAGATGAAAAAAGATATGAATAAAAATATGGAAGAGAGTAAGAAAGATAATTTAGAAAGTAGGAAGGAATTCAATGATAAATTTGAGAAATTAGATAAAGATATGAATAAAAATATGGAAGAGAGTAAGAAAGATAATTTGGAAAGTAGGAAGGAATTGAGTAGAGATTTAGGTGAGAAATTAGATAAGAGTAATCAAGAGATGAGAGAGGATATGAGTAAAATAAATCAGAAATTGGAGGAGAATAATGTAAAACTAGATATTGTGGAAACGATGAATAGAGAATTAAGTATGAAGTATGATATGCTACAGGAGAGTATTCAGGGGGTGAAACAGGAAATCAGAGGTGAAATTAAGGAGGAGGTAGAAATGAAAGCTAAAGATATTATTAAGACAGTAGATAAGAAATTAGAAGCAGTAGAAAGTAGGATTCAGGAAAGAATAGTAACTGTGATTGAAGATAAAATAGCAACTCAAGGTGAAAGTTTTAGCAAATTGGTAGAAGTGGAAACTAGGCAGGTGGTAGAGACTTTAGGGGATACTGCAGTAGAATCAGTGAAGACAGCCTGTAAGGAGACTGTAATTGAAAGCAGATTGCAGTCAGGGGAAATGTTAGGTGAAAGCAGATTGGAAGTAGAGGAGATTTTAGATGAAAGTAGCTTAGGTAAGAAACAGCAGTCAGCGGAGATGATAGATGAACGCAGGATAGCTGTAGAAGAGACTAAAGAACGTAGTGAAAAAGAAGAGAAGATGAAAGTAAAGATAGGGATAGAAGTAGGTAAGATAAAGAAAGTACTAAGCACCCAAGAGATTAAGATGCAGACAATCATAGATAAATTAGATAGGCAATCTAGGGAAGAATTTAATGATGGTGTAGCGGAAATTAATGTGAAATTATTAGAGGCAGAGAAGCGTGCGTTAAATCATAGTCAGAAGAACATAATTAGTAAACAGGTTAAGAGGAGGAGAGAGATAGATAAGAGCAGAAGCAATAGGCAACGGCTAAAGAGAAAATTAAGTGATAGTAATGGATAAGTGAAGGGAAAACCTATAGGTAGATATTTTAGAAGTAAAATGAAAGAGAAGAGAATCAAGTTGCTAGAGGAAAAAGAAATCAGAATGATGTGCAGAGGCGTACTGAATTAGCCAGACTTGGGGAAGTGAGAGGGAGAAAGCCGAAGTACTGTGTTACTATGGATGAATGTAGTATAGAGGAAGTAGAAACTAATGTAACACGGAAGGAATCAGGTAGAATTCTAGTTAAAGATAGAATTGAAGATGAATGTGGTAAGAACTGTGAAATGCCAGAGAACGTAGTGATGTAAATTTATATTAACGATAGTTACTGTTCCGTATGACTTAAATATTAAGTAAAGAAATTTAGTATGATTTAACAGAGGTAGATAAGAAACCTGCTGTGTGTAATTTTAATTCAGTCATGAAGTTAGGATGGTTAGGGGCGCGTAGTGCCTACGCTTATTGATTTAGATTGACTAAAATCATTTAATTTGGAAGACAGAGGTTGTCGTGCTATTGAGCAATTCAGGTAAGTTGAATGTGGGTCCTTAAGCCGCAGGTAAGTTGGAAGAAGTGAGAATTAAATTTAAAAAAGTTGGGAAGATTATTACAAAAGTAAGTAATCGAAAGAAAGTAATAATTATTATGGCAACCATAATTATGAATATAATGGAAATAAAGATTTAATTCAAAAGTGAGTGAAGATAAGATGATACAGTGGTAATAAAACGAAAGAGTTGAAGAATTAGGTATTGATTTAATAAAGAAGTTTCATTTTGAGGACAGCGAGGTTATCAGTGGATATATTTTGAGAAATTTATAAGTGGTTTAGAATAGTTATGGTAATGCGTTGTATGAATTAACCAACATCGGGTTGAAATGAGGAAGTAGTAACATGATTAGGGCATCTGGTAATTGGTGACAGATATGTGTGTGTGTATGTGTGTTTTCACGTAAGGACGTGAGTTTGAAGTAGTAGGCCAACGAAGGTAATGCCGTTGAGCAATGTTTTTTGAGGAAGTTTTGGTAAGATGCCAAATGGAGTTTTAAGAAGGTTTTGGAGGATGAAGTAGGTCAGCGAGGTATATTCCGTTGAGCAATGAGTTTTTTTATGGTGTCTACGGGACAACGTGAAGTTAATGTTGGGAGTTTTTTTTTAAGTATATATGGATGTATGCACACAAGGTAATAAGAGATTACAAAGGTAAGATTGTCCAAGTTTTAGTTACAGGTACGCACGTTTTAAAGATATTACAAGGCTTGTTATTGAGCTAAACCACTTTGTAGTAAAAAGTTACTAACGAATTAATTATGTGGTAGATTGTTGTCCTACACACAGGTAAAAGTAAAGATGATAATAATAATTAAAAGGTTGACATAATATTTACTAATATTGAAAGGAATTTGTTATAATTCGACGTTTTAGGATTTAAAGATAAATCATTTTTTTAGTAGACGAGAAATTAGTTTTATTTATGTCATACGGAGTTAGTAAAGAGAAGTTTATATTTTTGAAGACAAGAGTAAGTTGGTAAGATAAGTGTATACCTAAGGGGTAATAATGAAGTTTCAACTAAAGGCATGTGTTATTTACGCATTTAATTTGGTAGAGCAGAGAGTGTCTGAACTGTGTTATAACTCAGGACTTGCTTTATGAAGTGATTTTGGGGAAATATTTACATGTATGACATATGCACTGAAATTGGAATTGCCTTAGGTATCTTGCTAAGTTATTTTTTTCTTCAATTATTGAAATTTTACTGCATTTGAGTAATCCCTTTATAGAGACGAAAGGGATATTATGTTGATTGTATCACCACATCGCGTGCAGTGATATGCGTGTGCAACGAAGTAATTACTTCGAAGAATGTAAAGTGAAGGGCATTATATGTATATTTTCTTTACAGCATAAATATAAAGAAGAATGAACATTATGAACATTTGGAAGAATGAGATAAATGAAAGTTAAAATGTGAATTTTTGTGAAGAATATCTTTCTTGTATATTTTTGTGTATTGATGAAGAGTATATTGTATGTTGTCTTTTTGGGGGTTATAATATTTAAATTTATAGTTTTTTTATGTTGGATGTGGTAAAAGAAATAATGTGAAATGTCATTTAAATTATTTATCTTAGGGGCGATTGTAACGATTCGATCCCATACCTATTATATTTAAAGGGTTATTCATTTATCATGTTATTATTATTATTAATTAGTACATCCATGAGATGATTTTTATATCAGATAATTGTAAGCGGTTTTTATTATTATAGTCAGAAATATTTTTATTAACAATTATTTGTAAAGAGACGAAGTAATATATATATTGCAACAAGATTGCCAATAAGGATCAACCCAATGCGTCACAAACTGAACGACGTAGTAATAATTTCACCACGGCAAACTGCGTCATTTTCGAGATGCTAAGAAACCCAATATGAGTAACCATCACGTGCGCACAATCTAGTTCCTTCGAGAAGCAATGGAACATTATATTTCACGTATGGTGCAATCAATACGTCACTACTGGAGCCAAGGTACGCGTCAATGAATGGACAAGCCCCAGGTAGAAGGGGTGATTTGACTATGAAGTGGGGGCTGCTTACTACCACGTGACAAGGAAGATATAACCGCACACTCGCATCTACAGAGTCATTAGTGAACGACCACTCATTAGTGGCAGAGCAGCGACAGAGGTCCACCGACTGCTTTGTGAAATATCATTCATAGATTTTGCATACATCATGTCTCGACATAATAACTACAATGTTGACAATATATATATATAAGCTGACCATGGCTTATAGTTGAATACTACAATTAATCTAGAGATGGCAACACAATGGAACGTAGTATGCAGTATCAAATGACATACTACAACATATTTTTTTAGAAATATGAAACGCAACATCGAGATCATCTTGCACACTTTTTTATGATGATACTTCAAAAGGGTGAGCAAACAATTAAATATCCGACGTCTCTGTAATATGTAACTTCAAGATAGATTCAATTCATTAATGTTTATTTCCTTTTAAATTAATTGCCGCATTGAGTAATTTTAAATTCAATTGTGTGACTATCACTATTCTGTTTTATTAATATTTTGTTCTTGAGTCAATAAATTCATTTTCTTTAACGTAATGCCTATTTCTTTCATAGTGGTTAGTAAATACTATAGGCAAATTCAATCATGCTCCTTAAATAAGTACTGAATGGTTAGTCAACTAAGTTACACTACGGCCCGGGTAAGTGGTCTCGACTCTACTGCTGATAGCCGAGGTTAAATCAATAAATTTCGATTCACTGTCTTAAATAGGGATCTGGCGCTCAACAACTTATTATATTACACTATCACAGGTAAGGTCACACCACAGTGTATATTATTTATTCTTATTATGTTTGTTAAATTGAACCTTTACAGTTGTCAACCACGTTTAACGACTCATTAAAAATGTTACATTTGGCGCTACAACGTCGGACACGAAAACCATTCGGTATTTAGGAGAGGAGTGTATAATTTCAGTGCAAATTGTCAGTGCTTTTGGGGGACAGTGAAGTGAAGTGAAATTTTGGAAGGGCAATTGTTATACGGTGTACTTCGAGAGGTCGGAAGAGGAACAGAGGCAGTTGAGAAGTAGGAATAAAGTCGAGAAATTTAATTATAAGGAGGTTGATAGCAGTAGCGATGTTGAAAGCGTAGAGAATAATACCAAGATGTCGGAGGTAAATCTTGAGAGTAATCCTGAAAATAATCCTGAGGTTAACCCTGACACGAATTCAGAGGAAAATCTCGAGATGAATACAGAGGTACATCCTGAGACTAGTGGTAGTCTAGAGAAAGAAAATTCTATAGAGATTCCTGAAGATCCATTAACTGCGCTCATAAGGCAGATGAGTAGAGATTTAAGTGCGAAATTTGATGAGAGTATGAATAAAAATAGTAGGGAGATGAAAAAAGATATGAATAAAAATATGGAAGAGAGTAAGAAAGATAATTTAGAAAGTAGGAAGGAATTCAATGATAAATTTGAGAAATTAGATAAAGATATGAATAAAAATATGGAAGAGAGTAAGAAAGATAATTTGGAAAGTAGGAAGGAATTGAGTAGAGATTTAGGTGAGAAATTAGATAAGAGTAATCAAGAGATGAGAGAGGATATGAGTAAAATAAATCAGAAATTGGAGGAGAATAATGTAAAACTAGATATTGTGGAAACGATGAATAGAGAATTAAGTATGAAGTATGATATGCTACAGGAGAGTATTCAGGGGGTGAAACAGGAAATCAGAGGTGAAATTAAGGAGGAGGTAGAAATGAAAGCTAAAGATATTATTAAGACAGTAGATAAGAAATTAGAAGCAGTAGAAAGTAGGATTCAGGAAAGAATAGTAACTGTGATTGAAGATAAAATAGCAACTCAAGGTGAAAGTTTTAGCAAATTGGTAGAAGTGGAAACTAGGCAGGTGGTAGAGACTTTAGGGGATACTGCAGTAGAATCAGTGAAGACAGCCTGTAAGGAGACTGTAATTGAAAGCAGATTGCAGTCAGGGGAAATGTTAGGTGAAAGCAGATTGGAAGTAGAGGAGATTTTAGATGAAAGTAGCTTAGGTAAGAAACAGCAGTCAGCGGAGATGATAGATGAACGCAGGATAGCTGTAGAAGAGACTAAAGAACGTAGTGAAAAAGAAGAGAAGATGAAAGTAAAGATAGGGATAGAAGTAGGTAAGATAAAGAAAGTACTAAGCACCCAAGAGATTAAGATGCAGACAATCATAGATAAATTAGATAGGCAAACTAGGGAAGAATTTAATGATGGTGTAGCGGAAATTAATGTGAAATTATTAGAGGCAGAGAAGCGTGCGTTAAATCATAGTCAGAAGAACATAATTAGTAAACAGGTTAAGAGGAGGAGAGAGATAGATATGAGCAGAAGCAATAGGCAACGGCTAAAGAGAAAATTAAGTGATAGTAATGGAGAAGTGAAGGGAAAACCTATAGGTAGATATTTTAGAAGTAAAATGAAAGAGAAGAGAATCAAGTTGCTAGAGGAAAAAGAAATCAGAATGATGTGCAGAGGCGTACTGAATTAGCCAGACTTGGGGAAGTGAGAGGGAGAAAGCCGAAGTACTGTGTTACTATGGATGAATGTAGTATAGAGGAAGTAGAAACTAATGTAACACGGAAGGAATCAGGTAGAATTCTAGTTAAAGATAGAATTGAAGATGAATGTGGTAAGAACTGTGAAATGCCAGAGAACGTAGTGATGTAAATTTATATTAACGATAGTTACTGTTCCGTATGACTTAAATATTAAGTAAAGAAATTTAGTATGATTTAACAGAGGTAGATAAGAAACCTGCTGTGTGTAATTTTAATTCAGTCATGAAGTTAGGATGGTTAGGGGCGCGTAGTGCCTACGCTTATTGATTTAGATTGACTAAAATCATTTAATTTGGAAGACAGAGGTTGTCGTGCTATTGAGCAATTCAGGTAAGTTGAATGTGGGTCCTTAAGCCGCAGGTAAGTTGGAAGAAGTGAGAATTAAATTTAAAAAAGTTGGGAAGATTATTACAAAAGTAAGTAATCGAAAGAAAGTAATAATTATTATGGCAACCATAATTATGAATATAATGGAAATAAAGATTTAATTCAAAAGTGAGTGAAGATAAGATGATACAGTGGTAATAAAACGAAAGAGTTGAAGAATTAGGTATTGATTTAATAAAGAAGTTTCATTTTGAGGACAGCGAGGTTATCAGTGGATATATTTTGAGAAATTTATAAGTGGTTTAGAATAGTTATGGTAATGCGTTGTATGAATTAACCAACATCGGGTTGAAATGAGGAAGTAGTAACATGATTAGGGCATCTGGTAATTGGTGACAGATATGTGTGTGTGTATGTGTGTTTTCACGTAAGGACGTGAGTTTGAAGTAGTAGGCCAACGAAGGTAATGCCGTTGAGCAATGTTTTTTGAGGAAGTTTTGGTAAGATGCCAAATGGAGTTTTAAGAAGTTTTTGGAGGATGAAGTAGGTCTGCGAGGTATATTCCGTTGAGCAATGAGTTTTTTTTATGGTGTCTACGGGACAACGTGAAGTTAATGTTGGGAGTTTTTTTTAAGTATATATGGATGTATGCACACAAGGTAATAAGAGATTACAAAGGTAAGATTGTCCAAGTTTTAGTTACAGGTACGCACGTTTTAAAGATATTACAAGGCTTGTTATTGAGCTAAACCACTTTGTAGTAAAAAGTTACTAACGAATTAATTATGTGGTAGATTGTTGTCCTACACACAGGTAAAAGTAAAGATGATAATAATAATTAAAAGGTTGACATAATATTTACTAATATTGAAAGGAATTTGTTATAATTCGACGTTTTAGGATTTAAAGATAAATCATTTTTTTAGTAGACGAGAAATTAGTTTTATTTATGTAATACGGAGTTAGTAAAGAGAAGTTTATATTTTTGAAGACAAGAGTAAGTTGGTAAGATAAGTGTATACCTAAGGGGTAATAATGAAGTTTCAACTAAAGGCATGTGTTATTTACGCATTTAATTTGGTAGAGCAGAGAGTGTCTGAACTGTGTTATAACTCAGGACTTGCTTTATGAAGTGATTTTGGGGAAATATTTACATGTATGACATATGCACTGAAATTGGAATTGCCTTAGGTATCTTGCTAAGTTATTTTTTTCTTCAATTATTGAAATTTTACTGCATTTGAGTAATCCCTTTATAGAGACGAAAGGGATATTATGTTGATTGTATCACCACATCGCGTGCAGTGATATGCGTGTGCAACGAAGTAATTACTTCGAAGAATTTAAAGTGAAGGGCATTATATGTATATTTTCTTTACAGCATAAATATAAAGAAGAATGAACATTATGAATATTTGGAAGAATGAGATAAATGAAAGTTAAAATGTGAATTTTTGTGAAGAATATCTTTCTTGTATATTTTTGTGTATTGATGAAGAGTATATTGTATGTTGTCTTTTTGGGGGTTATAATATTTAAATTTATAGTTTTTTTTATGTTGGATGTGGTAAAAGAAATAATGTGAAATGTCATTTAAATTATTTATCTTAGGGGCGATTGTAACGATTCGATCCCATACCTATTATATTTAAAGGGTTATTCATTTATCATGTTATTATTATTATTAATTAGTACATCCATGAGATGATTTTTATATCAGATAATTGTAAGCGGTTTTTATTATTATAGTCAGAAATATTTTTATTAACAATTATTTGTAAAGAGACGAAGTAATATATATATTGCAACAAGATTGCCAATAAGGATCAACCCAATGCGTCACAAACTGAACGACGTAGTAATAATTTCACCACGGCAAACTGCGTCATTTTCGAGATGCTAAGAAACCCAATATGAGTAACCATCACGTGCGCACAATCTAGTTCCTTCGAGAAGCAATGGAACATTATATTTCACGTATGGTGCAATCAATACGTCACTACTGGAGCCAAGGTACGCGTCAATGAATGGACAAGCCCCAGGTAGAAGGGGTGATTTGACTATGAAGTGGGGGCTGCTTACTACCACGTGACAAGGAAGATATAACCGCACACTCGCATCTACAGAGTCATTAGTGAACGACCACTCATTAGTGGCAGAGCAGCGACAGAGGTCCACCGACTGCTTTGTGAAATATCATTCATAGATTTTGCATACATCATGTCTCGACATAATAACTACAATGTTGACAATATATATATATAAGCTGACCATGGCTTATAGTTGAATACTACAATTAATCTAGAGATGGCAACACAATGGAACGTAGTATGCAGTATCAAATGACATACTACAACATATTTTTTTAGAAATATGAAACGCAACATCGAGATCATCTTGCACACTTTTTTATGATGATACTTCAAAAGGGTGAGCAAACAATTAAATATCCGACGTCTCTGTAATATGTAACTTCAAGATAGATTCAATTCATTAATGTTTATTTCCTTTTAAATTAATTGCCGCATTGAGTAATTTTAAATTCAATTGTGTGACTATCACTATTCTGTTTTATTAATATTTTGTTCTTGAGTCAATAAATTCATTTTCTTTAACGTAATGCCTATTTCTTTCATAGTGGTTAGTAAATACTATAGGCAAATTCAATCATGCTCCTTAAATAAGTACTGAATGGTTAGTCAACTAAGTTACACTACGGCCCGGGTAAGTGGTCTCGACTCTACTGCTGATAGCCGAGGTTAAATCAATAAATTTCGATTCACTGTCTTAAATAGGGATCTGGCGCTCAACAACTTATTATATTACACTATCACAGGTAAGGTCACACCACAGTGTATATTATTTATTCTTATTATGTTTGTTAAATTGAACCTTTACAGTTGTCAACCACGTTTAACGACTCATTAAAAATGTTACATTTGGCGCTACAACGTCGGACACGAAAACCATTCGGTATTTAGGAGAGGAGTGTATAATTTCAGTGCAAATTGTCAGTGCTTTTGGGGGACAGTGAAGTGAAGTGAAATTTTGGAAGGGCAATTGTTATACGGTGTACTTCGAGAGGTCGGAAGAGGAACAGAGGCAGTTGAGAAGTAGGAATAAAGTCGAGAAATTTAATTATAAGGAGGTTGATAGCAGTAGCGATGTTGAAAGCGTAGAGAATAATACCAAGATGTCGGAGGTAAATCTTGAGAGTAATCCTGAAAATAATCCTGAGGTTAACCCTGACACGAATTCAGAGGAAAATCTCGAGATGAATACAGAGGTACATCCTGAGACTAGTGGTAGTCTAGAGAAAGAAAATTCTATAGAGATTCCTGAAGATCCATTAACTGCGCTCATAAGGCAGATGAGTAGAGATTTAAGTGCGAAATTTGATGAGAGTATGAATAAAAATAGTAGGGAGATGAAAAAAGATATGAATAAAAATATGGAAGAGAGTAAGAAAGATAATTTAGAAAGTAGGAAGGAATTCAATGATAAATTTGAGAAATTAGATAAAGATATGAATAAAAATATGGAAGAGAGTAAGAAAGATAATTTGGAAAGTAGGAAGGAATTGAGTAGAGATTTAGGTGAGAAATTAGATAAGAGTAATCAAGAGATGAGAGAGGATATGAGTAAAATAAATCAGAAATTGGAGGAGAATAATGTAAAACTAGATATTGTGGAAACGATGAATAGAGAATTAAGTATGAAGTATGATATGCTACAGGAGAGTATTCAGGGGGTGAAACAGGAAATCAGAGGTGAAATTAAGGAGGAGGTAGAAATGAAAGCTAAAGATATTATTAAGACAGTAGATAAGAAATTAGAAGCAGTAGAAAGTAGGATTCAGGAAAGAATAGTAACTGTGATTGAAGATAAAATAGCAACTCAAGGTGAAAGTTTTAGCAAATTGGTAGAAGTGGAAACTAGGCAGGTGGTAGAGACTTTAGGGGATACTGCAGTAGAATCAGTGAAGACAGCCTGTAAGGAGACTGTAATTGAAAGCAGATTGCAGTCAGGGGAAATGTTAGGTGAAAGCAGATTGGAAGTAGAGGAGATTTTAGATGAAAGTAGCTTAGGTAAGAAACAGCAGTCAGCGGAGATGATAGATGAACGCAGGATAGCTGTAGAAGAGACTAAAGAACGTAGTGAAAAAGAAGAGAAGATGAAAGTAAAGATAGGGATAGAAGTAGGTAAGATAAAGAAAGTACTAAGCACCCAAGAGATTAAGATGCAGACAATCATAGATAAATTAGATAGGCAAACTAGGGAAGAATTTAATGATGGTGTAGCGGAAATTAATGTGAAATTATTAGAGGCAGAGAAGCGTGCGTTAAATCATAGTCAGAAGAACATAATTAGTAAACAGGTTAAGAGGAGGAGAGAGATAGATATGAGCAGAAGCAATAGGCAACGGCTAAAGAGAAAATTAAGTGATAGTAATGGAGAAGTGAAGGGAAAACCTATAGGTAGATATTTTAGAAGTAAAATGAAAGAGAAGAGAATCAAGTTGCTAGAGGAAAAAGAAATCAGAATGATGTGCAGAGGCGTACTGAATTAGCCAGACTTGGGGAAGTGAGAGGGAGAAAGCCGAAGTACTGTGTTACTATGGATGAATGTAGTATAGAGGAAGTAGAAACTAATGTAACACGGAAGGAATCAGGTAGAATTCTAGTTAAAGATAGAATTGAAGATGAATGTGGTAAGAACTGTGAAATGCCAGAGAACGTAGTGATGTAAATTTATATTAACGATAGTTACTGTTCCGTATGACTTAAATATTAAGTAAAGAAATTTAGTATGATTTAACAGAGGTAGATAAGAAACCTGCTGTGTGTAATTTTAATTCAGTCATGAAGTTAGGATGGTTAGGGGCGCGTAGTGCCTACGCTTATTGATTTAGATTGACTAAAATCATTTAATTTGGAAAACAGAGGTTGTCGTGCTATTGAGCAATTCAGGTAAGTTGAATGTGGGTCCTTAAGCCGCAGGTAAGTTGGAAGAAGTGAGAATTAAATTTAAAAAAGTTGGGAAGATTATTACAAAAGTAAGTAATCGAAAGAAAGTAATAATTATTATGGCAACCATAATTATGAATATAATGGAAATAAAGATTTAATTCAAAAGTGAGTGAAGATAAGATGATACAGTGGTAATAAAACGAAAGAGTTGAAGAATTAGGTATTGATTTAATAAAGAAGTTTCATTTTGAGGACAGCGAGGTTATCAGTGGATATATTTTGAGAAATTTATAAGTGGTTTAGAATAGTTATGGTAATGCGTTGTATGAATTAACCAACATCGGGTTGAAATGAGGAAGTAGTAACATGATTAGGGCATCTGGTAATTGGTGACAGATATGTGTGTGTGTATGTGTGTTTTCACGTAAGGACGTGAGTTTGAAGTAGTAGGCCAACGAAGGTAATGCCGTTGAGCAATGTTTTTTGAGGAAGTTTTGGTAAGATGCCAAATGGAGTTTTAAGAAGTTTTTGGAGGATGAAGTAGGTCAGCGAGGTATATTCCGTTGAGCAATGAGTTTTTTTTATGGTGTCTACGGGACAACGTGAAGTTAATGTTGGGAGTTTTTTTTAAGTATATATGGATGTATGCACACAAGGTAATAAGAGATTACAAAGGTAAGATTGTCCAAGTTTTAGTTACAGGTACGCACGTTTTAAAGATATTACAAGGCTTGTTATTGAGCTAAACCACTTTGTAGTAAAAAGTTACTAACGAATTAATTATGTGGTAGATTGTTGTCCTACACACAGGTAAAAGTAAAGATGATAATAATAATTAAAAGGTTGACATAATATTTACTAATATTGAAAGGAATTTGTTATAATTCGACGTTTTAGGATTTAAAGATAAATCATTTTTTTAGTAGACGAGAAATTAGTTTTATTTATGTCATACGGAGTTAGTAAAGAGAAGTTTATATTTTTGAAGACAAGAGTAAGTTGGTAAGATAAGTGTATACCTAAGGGGTAATAATGAAGTTTCAACTAAAGGCATGTGTTATTTACGCATTTAATTTGGTAGAGCAGAGAGTGTCTGAACTGTGTTATAACTCAGGACTTGCTTTATGAAGTGATTTTGGGGAAATATTTACATGTATGACATATGCACTGAAATTGGAATTGCCTTAGGTATCTTGCTAAGTTATTTTTTTCTTCAATTATTGAAATTTTACTGCATTTGAGTAATCCCTTTATAGAGACGAAAGGGATATTATGTTGATTGTATCACCACATCGCGTGCAGTGATATGCGTGTGCAACGAAGTAATTACTTCGAAGAATTTAAAGTGAAGGGCATTATATGTATATTTTCTTTACAGCATAAATATAAAGAAGAATGAACATTATGAACATTTGGAAGAATGAGATAAATGAAAGTTAAAATGTGAATTTTTGTGAAGAATATCTTTCTTGTATATTTTTGTGTATTGATGAAGAGTATATTGTATGTTGTCTTTTTGGGGGTTATAATATTTAAATTTATAGTTTTTTTTATGTTGGATGTGGTAAAAGAAATAATGTGAAATGTCATTTAAATTATTTATCTTAGGGGCGATTGTAAGGATTCGATCCCATACCTATTATATTTAAAGGGTTATTCATTTATCATGTTATTATTATTATTAATTAGTACATCCATGAGATGATTTTTATATCAGATAATTGTAAGCGGTTTTTATTATTATAGTCAGAAATATTTTTATTAACAATTATTTGTAAAGAGACGAAGTAATATATATATTGCAACAAGATTGCCAATAAGGATCAACCCAATGCGTCACAAACTGAACGACGTAGTAATAATTTCACCACGGCAAACTGCGTCATTTTCGAGATGCTAAGAAACCCAATATGAGTAACCATCACGTGCGCACAATCTAGTTCCTTCGAGAAGCAATGGAACATTATATTTCACGTATGGTGCAATCAATACGTCACTACTGGAGCCAAGGTACGCGTCAATGAATGGACAAGCCCCAGGTAGAAGGGGTGATTTGACTATGAAGTGGGGGCTGCTTACTACCACGTGACAAGGAAGATATAACCGCACACTCGCATCTACAGAGTCATTAGTGAACGACCACTCATTAGTGGCAGAGCAGCGACAGAGGTCCACCGACTGCTTTGTGAAATATCATTCATAGATTTTGCATACATCATGTCTCGACATAATAACTACAATGTTGACAATATATATATAAGCTGACCATGGCTTATAGTTGAATACTACAATTAATCTAGAGATGGCAACACAATGGAACGTAGTATGCAGTATCAAATGACATACTACAACATTTTTTTAGAAATATGAAACGCAACATCGAGATCATCTTGCACACTTTTTTTATGATGATACTTCAAAAGGGTGAGCAAACAATTAAATATCCGACGTCTCTGTAATATGTAACTTCAAGATAGATTCAATTCATTAATGTTTATTTCCTTTTAAATTAATTGCCGCATTGAGTAATTTTAAATTCAATTGTGTGACTATCACTATTCTGTTTTATTAATATTTTGTTCTTGAGTCAATAAATTCATTTTCTTTAACGTAATGCCTATTTCTTTCATAGTGGTTAGTAAATACTATAGGCAAATTCAATCATGCTCCTTAAATAAGTACTGAATGGTTAGTCAACTAAGTTACACTACGGCCCGGGTAAGTGGTCTCGACTCTACTGCTGATAGCCGAGGTTAAATCAATAAATTTCGATTCACTGTCTTAAATAGGGATCTGGCGCTCAACAACTTATTATATTACACTATCACAGGTAAGGTCACACCACAGTGTATATTATTTATTCTTATTATGTTTGTTAAATTGAACCTTTACAGTTGTCAACCACGTTTAACGACTCATTAAAAATGTTACACAGCTTGAGTGTGTCTTTAATTTCATTGACAACTGTGGTTTTAATTTCAGTTTGCAACTCACTAATCACACCTTCTCTTATTTATCCCATGACAAGTTCTTTGAATTGTTCCGTTAAACGTTGAACAACTAGAATTCCCATCTCGTTACTCTCCTTCTTCACTCTGACTTCCAGGTTGACCATGTCTTCACCAACTTTCCTAAGACCATGTTCTATCCTATCAGCTAAGCTTTGGGATCGAAGATCGGCATCGCGAAATTTATCGTCCATTAAACTTGCGTTAGTAGCTAATGAAGTTTCGAGCTCATGTGTTTTTTCGCATAATTTATTCATTTTAATTTCAAGTGTCATTTTCAAAATTTCAGAATTCTCTTTAAATTTACTTTCCATTGAATTAAATTTACTATTTAAATTTTCTTTCAAATTACCTTTTAACCTGCTTTCTAAAGAATCAGAATTTTCTTTAAGTTTATCATTCAAATTTTCTTTAAGTTTATTTTCTAAAGAATCAGAATTTTCTTTATGTTTTTCATCTAAACTTTCTTTCAAATTATCAGAATTTCTTTAAGTTTATTTTCTAAAGAATCAGAATTTTCTTTAAGTTTCTTTTCTAAAGCCTCTGTATTTTCTTTCATAATAGCGGCTACACGCCGTCCAGCCTCTTTTGAACTCTCCTCCAAACTCCTCATCATTCTCATCATTTCTTCCATAATTTTCAATTATTATTCAAAACTTAGGGGTATACAACAGTGGCAAACACAAGCTTATAACTAGAACAAGAAATATGAATAGCTAATTGGAACACTATAATAAAATGAGATTTGTCCTAATGTCGACGTGATGGAAAAACAAAAGTCTCTACTTTTACGAATTACATTTACCACAATATCACAAGAAAAATATGAAAGTTCTCAAATATCCTCCACCTGGATTCTAATAATGTGTATATCCAGTCATCGAACGTTTACTACTGAATTTACTTGACGCCCTAATGGTTAAGCCATTATCAAAAATAATCAAACCCATTCTAATTATTAACCAAGTTAAATTTTTAATTTCCCCACTAATTGGGTTTCCTACTAATTTATTCATCCAAACCAGACATCTCTCAACTCCCAAAATATTTCTATAAAAATTATCACAATTTCAAATCGGCATGCGATTGACCATGTCTAAATCGAGCCCAACGTTGGGCGCCATTTCTCTCTCTATCTTATTTTATGTGCCCGTTTAGACCGGAGTCCGCACGACCACATATGCATTTTACCAATAATCAGTCAGCACGAGAATCAAAATATCCCGGAGCGCCAGATGGGTTAAAGCAAATCGCAAAAACGACATCAAATTAAAAAAATGCTTTGCTGATTTTTGGCTCAATGCAACAATAAGGATAGAAGGAGATTTAATTGGGAGAAACACATCTGGTAAAATTATCTCAGTTTATTTAAAGTTAAAATCTGACTGCAAAGATTCTCAAAGCAGCATCACTCCACGTGTGGCGATCCACACTCTTATTTACACACAATATACAGAAATTTTCCAAACACATTTGACAATCTTTTTGGAAACACAAGTCCGATTAATAGTCCTGTGGACTGTGTTCCAAAGTTATTAATATTTAATTCCAGTTCAAAATTAATTGTCTATACTGGAAATAACGTAGATCACTGTTTGACTATTTACATGATATTAACACTCGTAGAATAAATGTTTATAGAATTTTTTTAGACTTTCACTTGTTTTTCCAGTTTCAAAAATATATCGTCGAAAATATTATCATCATTGAAGCAATACAAATTATTAACACATATTAATAACATCTGAAAAGTATTTGACCTTGAGCATAGCATCGAAGAACTGTGCGAAGCCCAACAACAATTAATTGTTCTTCTGACATTAAACATTCGAGAAGTGACTCGATTATGAACTTCAAGTTCCAAACAAAATATATGATTCTGAATCATCAACTTGATCAATAAATGGTTGAACCATTCACTATTAGATTATCCACTTGGAATCATTATGAAAAAAATATTTATATTCATGGCCATTTTTAGTAACTTTTACAACTTGCAATTCTTCGACAGAATGCGGAAATAAGAATTGTAGTTTTATAATGAATTCATTTAGTTCATGGCACTAGGATTGAAAATATCCTTCAAATTATTCGTGGTTAAAGAATTATTTTTAATTGGCAGTGGCCCATTCTATTATTTGTGTAAGAACACAATATTATAACAACAACAACAACGGCAAAGGTCTTCCTCTGAAGAAGAATAAACTACTATCATGACAAATCCGGGTTCTAGCAAAATCAAAGTCTAAATGGAATTCGAAAACAAGGTTGAAATAAGAACTGATGGTTTTTAAAGAAATAACCTTCGGGTTATTCATACGACGAAATGTGTGGCTCCAATACTCCTACTATAAACCTGAGCCATCGAACCTGCTACTTGATTGATGCTCGAAAAAACCTCTTCATTCCTGCGACTTAACATGCGCACCTGGGAATGGCATTTCAACTACTCCACACACATAAATTATCTTCCCAAAATTTATACAATAAATCAAGCCTCTGCTTGTTATCAACACTGGAAGATTAATAAACTTACAAGTTTATTTTATTTTACCATTCAGTTCAACCCGTGAATTTACCATACTTATGAAAATCTTCATTTCACTTTCGAAGTGTATTTACGTCATGATTTTATATAAATACAAAAATATCCTATTTGATACAAATATCATTTGCTTCCCGTTTCATGCCTCTCCGTGTTATATGAAAAATATACTTTACTCATCGCAAATATCAACTGTTCAACCAGAACTGAAATGTTGGTTGAATGCGGGCTTGCGCTAACCACTTTCCTTCGGAAAATCTCCTGTTCCAAACTAGAAATGATTAAACTACTTCATAGGCTCTTTCTCAATACATATGATTATTATAAAATATAATATCCAAGAATTATTTAGAAAAATTATGAAAATTATTATTATTATTATTAGTGGATTATTATTATTATTATTATTATTTGTTATATATATTTAATTATCATCTCATTATGTGAGAATCCACATGTTCGAACCTTCAAATATGGAAAAAATATCCATTCCTCAACAAAATAAATTTAACTTTTACAGTTACATCGGGGGTTTTCCGTGGTTTCCTTAAAATATGAAAAATTCAAATAAATCTTCGAAATGCTCGGTCATCGATCCTAAACTGTTCTGAGTGTTGAAAATACTCAGAATAACTCTAACAAGTCTTGCGTAAATCATTGCAAGCTTTAAATACGACGAAAAAAATGTGTTGGTCATCTGCAGAAAAAATAGTTTGTTCCAATTAGCTAGGCATAATATAATTCAAATGTGGCTTACATTTCTTGATGGTCTTGAAGCGTAGTAAACCTGGTCTGTACCAGATTTATCCATAGACATGCCCTATCGGACAAGCACGTATAATCCTTGTATCGGCCGCCATTGTAGACCCACAATTCGTCTAGTCAGACATAGTGGTAGTATCTTTCGACGTTTGAATAAACTGTGGTTCCATTTTAATATGGGCTTCTATCAAAGCCATAACAGTTTGTTGAAAAAGGGTCAGATCTAAGTGATCTCTTCTTAAATATGTCAGTTGTAACATAACTCACTGTAATCTCATCAGTACAAGATAAACATTGACAGTCTAAGCAATTAACGGCTGTTCTGAAGATCGTTCCCTGGGCATGGTTTGTATATCACCATCTGCCATGCGCTAGACAACCTGCAGTTTCCCTTGCGTAGACTAATGAACGCCACCGTTATAGACTAGTCTTCAGTGTACTGACAGATCGAAGTGGTTAACTAGTTACAAAAATGAAAAACTGACTGAATGGATTTAAACATCCAAGTATTAAGTTACTACTGGACTGTGACAAAATACTATTTTCTAGACAAAGTCTAGCATATGTCCTTGCAGAAATATAAATATTTCCACCAATGTCTGTAGAAAAACAATCACCTCAGTGATTCTCCTCACCAGAAACTTACTAAGTTTCAACTCGAAGCGCAGCACTTCTCGTGACTATCACGACTTGAAAAGAACTTCTGCGTAGATTCGGCAACCATGTGCCTTGGCTCAGCGTAGACGCAACTTGCTTGCCAAGTGCTTGTGTTAGAATGAGCTAACCATGCCTGTTCCAGCTGGCTTTTATTCAAAACGGTCAGGGTCACGCGTCATCGCCTGATATCTAGAAATCCTCATATCTCTTGAATCCCTGGTCCGATTTACTTGATACTAATTGCATTCTCTTTCATTTGGCCGTGCCAGTAATCTGATCCCAGTCTCAAGTCTCTACTCCATAGTTAACTATTTAATCAATAAATAGCCTCAACCTCTGCTATTACTCGCTACGTCACTTGCCATCCAACTATCGGTAATTTTCTTCTAAATGCTTCTCGAAGCAATGTAGCGCGATATTCAAATATCTGAACTTTCAAAAGCGGCTACAGCCTTTCCCTTGATATCTAGGTGTCTGAAACTTGGAATACCCATTCCTAGAGTTGGGCACAGTACAAGTAAAACAAAATTATAAAATGTATTCAGTGTTGAGGTAATTCACAAACAGAGAATCAAAATAACAAGATTCAGTACATGTACAAATCAATATTGCTCACAATTTAGCATTATCCTACTTAATCATGAGCTCAAAATGCATAGATGTAATACAGTAGCCCGAATTTAACAGGAAAACAAAATAGTCAATGGGTGTCAAATCAGGTGCACGTGACGGCCGACTGATAATGCCTTCAAGCACAATCCACCAGCCAGGATATAGAGTTAGTCTA
This sequence comes from Meconema thalassinum, assembly GCA_946902985.2. Lineage (NCBI taxonomy): Eukaryota > Metazoa > Arthropoda > Insecta > Orthoptera > Tettigoniidae > Meconema > Meconema thalassinum. Next base: position 1,401,863,628 of record OX336389.2, read on the forward strand.
GCCACACGCGAGTAGTGTGCAGGACACCATCGTGTTCATGCCACACTCAGGAAGTTCTATAATTCCACTCAGCCTCAAATGCAGTATCAGCCTCCTTTCTTAGCCTACCTATTTTCCCTTTTCCCCTCTTATCATGATGAAACAGTATGTCTCAGTGACCGTTGCCAGCTGGACTTACTTGATTTTCCATTCAACCCGATGTAGCCACGCTTGAAAAGGTCACCCTTTTCCTGAAGTACGCCACAGAAGCAATACAAGTTTCTATTAATAATGTTTTTAATGTAGCCATTGGCCCTGCATTTTCCTTTCTGGATGGGTCAGAAAAGGGATTTTGGAAGGCAATCGGCCGTGGGCCCATTGAAAGGAATCGTCCCGGCTATTGCCTGGTGGTGAAAATGGGAAACCACGAATACCATTTTCAGGAAGGCCGAGGTTGGATTCGAACCCACGCTCTCCCTAAGCCAGCGAGGCACGAACTAGCACGTTAGCCCTCTCTGCTACGCAACTCTAATAAATAAATAAAATCAACTGTTTAAATACTTTTTCAACTTGGACTATTCTGTACGTACTGTATTTGCAAAACATTACGCTTTCCCATTTCTTGTTATCCACTGGGGCATTTAAACAGCAACTAACTAACATTTGAGGCTCCCGAAGTGTGTTGCGCACCGTGAAGTATTTATTCTACATGTTATAGCAAATCAATAGCAATGTATGCCACAATCTGTCCTTTGTCCCGTTATATCAAACAGCTAGTGACGTAAGAAATTATCGGACAACAAATGAAACTGCATTTTTCATTTTTTTCTTTATTACTTATTTATATTTCCCTAAGAACCAAACTCCGAAAATAACGAATACGATTCTGGTTTCAGGATATTCATTCAGTTTCAAAGCAGATTACACCTGTGTACGAGGCTACGGTATGTAAGGGCACCAAAAAGTCTTGACTCACACTCAGCCGCCACGTACTAGCCATTCGCACAACGCGTCACCAAAAGAAGGCGCGGCCTACCACAATTTTCATATCCTCGATTTTTCAAAAAGTACTTGTCGGATTAGGGAAATAATAACACCGTTGAATTTGTTTCCGTAAAATCTGTTACCCTGTATGCAAAAATTAGTATAGTTCCATTTAAAGAAACAAAGTTGGTACTGAACCCGTATTTAAAGAGCTCAGAGTAAGTCACGAGGCGAAGATCGAACTGTACCAGCGTGACAATTATATGTTTTCATGTAAGGAGATAGATAGAAACCCCGCTTCTCAGACAATTATTCAGCAGAGCTAGGATGTCAAGCAGACGCGAGGAAAGAATTATATCGGCTCATTTATAAGAGAAGAAAAGAGAGATTTAGTATAAATGAATGTTATACAATGGTAATAATGTAAATTTTGTCGAACTGGAAACTACACAATTTCAAGTTGTTAGCGAAGTCTCGCCAGCGAGAACCGGTTTCAAACGGGTCACGTGAGACAAGCAGGGGAGCTGCAAGTAGGCACGTGGCTGATGGGCGACAACGAAGCCGAAATAATGACAAAGAAGTTAAGTGACAGGTTCACAGACGATCAGAATATTACAAATCCAAGAGAAGCAATTATATAGTAATTACTCTGGAATACTTTTAATAGTAATTAGAGGGTATAAAATTAAATGGGATTTAAAAATACACATTTCGGAATGAAAGGAATGTTGATTTGAAATCAAATAACGCTGATATTTGCATGTGAAATGGACCTTCAATTTTGCCGCCAATTTACGAGAAAGACGCTATCAAAGTTTGATAAGGAGGGGAGAATCCTGCCTTCGTTCAGGGTCTTCTATCACGAAAGCTGGAACAGTGCAGACGTGTCGGTCTAGCGAAATTTGAGTGCGGGGAAGTGAGAGTTGGGTTGACGGAGAGCCCGCGACTAGCTTCGGTCAAGCAGTATTAAAGCCACTGTGAAGTAATACGACTAAGGAAATGAACTTAGAATATTTCTGAACCTACAGACGAACTGTTATTAAGACGAAGTGAAATATAAAGTGAAGAGTATTGAAGTTATGACCATGAGAGTCTACGTAAATTACAGTCATGTATAATCCAAATTTTATTGCTACGTGAGTTATTAGAAAAAGAAGCATTATACTATTCTACGGAAACAACTTGATCATTTTGACTGATATCACAACGATTTCGAAATATAATTTTAGATGGGTTCTAAAATTGACTTGACGAGGATGTTTCTTTTGAAATCTTTGAAGGCTACTGAGATGGCACATTAAGCATTGAGAGGGAAAATATCCTATGACAATATGTGGATTCCCGGAGTAACATAAAACGCCGAGGAAGTCAAGGATGGTATAGTGAACATCCAATATTCACGTCTACGAGAGTCACGACATAACCGACTACAGAAATGAGTTCAAAATACCATTCCGGAAATCGCATAGAATATATATTTCTGATCGACGATAACTACCAGAGAGAACTTGAAGAGAGGTGGCGAATGAGACACGAACAACAGACTCATCTGGGTCAGAAGCGAACGAGTGAGGGCAGGTTCGAGTCCAAGCAGGGGCCGCCGAAGGTGAGGTCAACCGATCTCAGTCTACCAGTGCAGAGCCAGCAGCAAGGACGAGAAACAGCTGTTCATTCGAGCACGCTGAGTCAGTTGTTTCGAGTGGGAGCAGTAATATTATTGCCAGCATTAGAGGAGAATCAGGTTCGAAGCAGATGGTACGGGCTGAAGGTAGATACAGCGATCTGACCTATATTTCTTGGTTTTGTCTGCAGTGTGGATATTTTTCACCTGATCATTTTTGATAGCTAGTTGACGATGTTTAATGTTAATATTTGACATTTCAATTTTCGTTAAATTAATCTCAGTGATTTTTAACGTCATCGTATTACGATTTCGACGTATCGTAATTTTTATTCTTCGACGCATTTTTAATATTTTTAATTCTTCGTTTTATTCGAATTCGTATTTACGTAATGTGGAATATTTCAGGTTATTTAATGATATTTCATGATACAACATTAAAGGATATTTTATAGTATGATGTTATATGAAATTTTATGTCATGATAATATTATATTTAAATCTGTGGATTTAAGAAATAAATATTGATTTGGTTCTATGTTGAACATCAGTATTTTATGCAACTCGCTGGAGTAACGAATTAATGATATTAAAATTATTCTTAGAAGAATTCTAGTCTGTTATGTAGGACAGAACACATGAAAACTCTAGACCAGCGTTAAATAAAATTAATACAGAATTGTAATGGAATGTATCGTCGCGTAATTGTGATATAAATAATTCTGAGTTATGAAGGAAAGCAAAGAAGGAATTATTATTCCGTAATTTATAACACTGAAAGGAGAGGAAAAGAAACGTATTGTTATTAATATGATATTTATATTCAGACAATAATCTTAAAGTTAAACACAGAAATGAGATAAACAACATAGTGGTTATTTAATAATAATAATATTGTACTGTCATACTGGACACAATAAGTTGACAGGAATCGCTAATAAAATGTATTAAGATGAGAAGTTTTTAACAAGCATTAAGGAAGTGGAAGTATAACAAGTTATATATAATTCGAGCACGATGAAATGTATAGTAATGTATAATCGAAAGGAATACTATTGTGGAAATAAGGTTGAGGACGGAGATGATGTTTTTAACGTGGTGTATTGTTGAGGAAGCTACGTAAATTTGAGTAACAAGATGTGATGTTGAATTCCGTGTATTATTTTAGGTCGACGAGAAAAGGATTGTATGTAGGAAGGATTAAGCGTTTAATAAGACGTTATGTAAGACTTGTTGTATGGTATAGTAAGTGAATTTGAGTATTTTAGCGATGCTATAATGGAAGATAGCGATGTTTTAATGTTATTTGCGACAGTGTAGTCGATGAAAGCAATTTATTATGGTAACAGCAAAAATGAATGTAAATAAGAGATTGTTAAACCACTATTCAAAATATAATTGAAGTGTATAGAAGATAGTCTGATATAATATCATCCATATCGAATTCTTATCAAGATTATGACAATATTTAGAACTGTAATTAACTTAATCGTTCGTTACACAGTTCGTGGATTTGACAAGCTTAAAGCATTGAAATGTGATAATGTAAAAAGTAATGTGAAGCAAAAATGATCGTAGAAAGAGGAAGGTCAGTATCGTAACTGAACACGATAAAATTAATAACATTGTAAATATTAAAATAATAATAATAATAATAAGTGATAGGATTAAATAATTTATTAACTCATATGTTTTATTAAAGTAGGAATTAAGGAGATTTATGTATAGAGTAACGAAAGAAATGTAAATAGAAGCGATCGTTCTACAAATTCATTGAAAATGAAGTTAATACAGTTTGATCAACACGCTGTTGATAGTTTTAAAAAAATATTGATAGTCGAGACGTCTATAGATAACAATTTTATTTTTGTCCTTAATGAGGACAGAGAGAAGTCCAGCTACCGAAATTCACGGTAGGCCTATATTGTTATTATGAATGAAGATGATGTTTATTTCAAGCGTATGAAGTTTTATTTTCGAGTGAATTTTAATTTAATTGGTTTACGGACATTATTTCTATGTGTCGTCCTTATTGAATAAATATTAGCAGGCGCTTATTTGATTGCCTGCTCCTTTTATAGAAATTATCGATCTCTTCATTTAATAATTCGTTACGATTGTCCTACTGGTTAGATACTGCCGCCCACTTTATTAACTTAACCGTTCACCCTCGAGATTCCGAAAATCTCGTCCTCCAATACATTATTGTGGGATTTGCTTATATGTAGCTAAGTAGTAGTACACTCGTATATTTTATATCTATGTATCGAGAGATTCCTAACACGCCATCTATCAGGGAATTGCTGTTTCTTCTAGCTGGGTATCAGTGTCCCTTGCAATCCATTCCATCCTTCGGATAATAGTTGTTGGCTATGTGAATTTCGGGTAGAGTACCAATATCTCAGCTATTCACAATGAAAGGAATAAATAGTAGAAGTTAGTTTATGAGCCCCTTAGCACCATTCACAAAAGTGAAAGCAGAATATTGATATATTTATGTTCGACCCTGACTATTATATGTCAGAAAACTGTACTATAATGAGGCTCGTTATAACACTAATTTTCATTATGAAACAGTTTCACCTCCACCAATCAGAGCTCGAGATTAATTTCATTATGAAACAGATTATTGCACCTGCGCACAACGCAATTGTTGCAAAATCAAAGATGTCGGACACAAGTGAAGACATTGAACTTACACCACCGGAAATTTCCGCAAAAGCTCTGAATGTGACTAATACATTATTGCCTCAAAAGTCACTAAAAATGTACGACAAATTATATGGGCAGTTCATGGATTGGAGAAGAGTAAACAGCGTAAAATCTTTTTCAGAAAATGTATTGCTGGTGTACTTCGAAGAACTGTCACTGAAGATGAAATCATCAACCTTGTGGACCCACTACTCAATTTTGAAATCAACATTAAATATTAAGAACCAAATTGACATATCAAAGTACCAAAAATTGAATACTCTAATAAAACGTAAATCGGTGGGATATAGAGCGAAAAAATCCAAAACATTTTCACCTGAAGAATTGAGGGTATTCATAAATGACGCACCTCTTGCTAAAAGTAAGTAAATTTCGTTCAACTTCAGCAGTGTTACAATTAGCATAAAAGTAGTTTCAGATGTGGCAAAAATATAACGTCACAGTATTCGTATTCTTACAGGTAGCAACAATTTTTGGAATTATGGGAGCGTGCCGAAGACATGAATTACATGATCTGAAAGTGGAGAATGTAAAAGATATTGGTTCAACTATTCATGTTACAATCCCAAATACAAAGACGAAAAAGCACTGACCTTTACGGTAACTGGAAAGTACTACGTAATATGCAAGAAATTTATGGACCTACGTCCACAAGTTTGCAATACTCCATCGTTCTTTATAAATTACCGAGAAGGAAAGTGCACGATCCAAAATGTAGGCATACATAAACTGGGCAATATGGGAAAAGAGATAGCACTGTACCTTGATCTCCCAAACCCCGATTTGTACACCGGGCATTGCTTTCGTAGGAGCTCGGCGACAATTTTAGTCGATGCTGGTGGAGATATAACGACATTGAAACGTCATGGAGGCTTGACATCCACTATTGTGGCCGAAGGATATATTGATGACTCAATTCAAAATAAAATTGAAATCTCCAACACAATACTGAACTCAGTAGAGAAACAAAACACTCATATCAACATCAATCTACCTTCTACTTCCAATATTCCACAACCACATGACACATTCCCGCAAATTCACTTCACCAATTGTACAATAAACAATTTGTATATGAAATAAAGCTAGGTTATGCATATTCTAAGTTCCTTGTATGATAACCTTGTTTCCAAGCTTTGAAAACATATGATCTTAATTGCCTGAGGTCTTTGATCCACCCATCGCATGCGCTGCTTAAAGACACAAACCTTTCAAACTGCGCATGATACCATAGCTTATGGAATGATGAAACGCCACTTGGTGCAGCAATTCTCCAACAGAGTTCACTAATCTCAACTCAACGGAATCATGACAGATATTTATGAATATTTCTGTTCAAACATATAATAGAGTTATAATTATCGTCGAACATAAACAGTCGTATGCAACTCGCCTATAATGGTAATTAAGACACTCGAATGGAAATTGTAAAACTCGCATACGCTCGTTTTATAAACATACTCGTGTCTTAATTATTGCCATTATATGCTCGTTGCATAATGTACTATTATCGGTTTAGAAGATATTGGCGAGGGACATCTTAGGTGACTAAACTTGTATATTTTAATAATTATAATAATACTGTAATAATAATAATAATAGTAATAATAATAATAATAATAATGTTATTAAAGAGTATGCTTCACGTCCACTTGAGTGTCTCTGAGTGCTACCTTACGCCCTTTTTCCACATACACCCAATTCTTCACGTCCACTTGAATGTCCCTCAGTGCTGAATTACACCGTATTTCCACTCAAACACAATTCTGCACGTTTTCCTCCTCCTATAAATTCCTATACTTCGCACCGCTCAGTTCAGGCTGCAATGACTGGCATTTCCTTGCAGTATTCAACCTGAACTTTAACGAAATTTGCATATTAAGGCTTTCACGGCCCGGATTATTATATAAATAATTCATGCTTTTGGGCTAATGCAGTGTGTATTTTTAATTTGAACCATACGTTTCGGAGAAACCTTGCCTCCTTTTTCAATGGAAATAAACAATGTGGCCACAGAAAGTAAATCAATGAGATTACAAAAAAAAAAAGATAAATTCCTCTGTTCGTCACCAGAGAGCAGCTGCCAGAAATTACTGTATGAACCATGGTGGAACAGCGGACAGATTAGTAAGTAACGAGAAGGTAAAGGGGGCGGTGTGGAAATATTGAAACTCCTCGAAGAATGAGGAGGGGGGGGGGGGGGGGGAGGTGGGAGGGTTAGATGAATATATAGGGAAACATAAACAAAAGGGAAGTGTATCTGAACGATACCTAACGTCATACAGTCAACGGTGAAAAAACAGATGGAAACTCCCCCAGTGACGAACAAAGGAGATCAAATCCAGGCTCTGAGCCCTAGAGGGAAAATGTACAATTTTAAATATGTGAAGAACAGAGAGACTGAGAGGAACTATCTCCCTAGATCCTTAATAACTGGTAGCCAAGTGTCACTTAGCTGATATCCAGTGTCTCTGTTAAAATTATTGGGATTTTTACGAATTTCAACTGCCTCCCTTATAATTCTAGACCAGTTGTGCTTAACAAGGGCAAGCGCATGAGCATCCTTGAAACAAACATCGTGCCCTGAAGAGAGGGCATGTTCAGCTATAGCTGATTTGTCAGGTTGGTTTAGACGGATGTTCCTTTGATGCTCTTTGATGCGAGTTGCAATGGACCGTTTTGTTTGTCCAATGTAGTCCCATGTACTTGCGGAAAAGTCTACTCAAACGTCCAATGTAACGATTTCAACGTGTTTTTGGAACCTTTAAGAGCATGACTGATTCATTTTCGACTGCTTTGACAACCTGCGACACGTCCTACAGCGTTTTTCGCAAACTTCAATTTGAGGTTTTCGAAAATGGGCTGGTTTTCAGGGCACTACCCCGAAACTACTCACGTTGGAGAGTTGTACTGAAGCATATACATAGTAGGTGTCAGGACAAACGTCATACTGAGATTTCGATCTTGTGAGGTCAACTTTTCAAAATATGGTGGCCTTTGAAAAAAGTGGTGTTTTAATTTTTTTGAGCAGTTTATAATGAAGCAATTATTACATGAAGTAATTCTGAGTATATTCGAAGCATTCGAATCATTCTAAACATCCGAAATAATTTTAAACTTTCGAATCCTACTAAATTTTCGAAACATTCCACACTTATATAAAACAGATTTATCTAGAATCGCAAGTTTACTAAACTGTATATCGAAGTTCTCAAACAAGAAATCTATAACTTCATTCCTCAAAATGTCAAAAACGAAACTCGCTGACGAAAAATAGGAATCTGTCTATAATTTATATGAAAAAGGATACAATAACTTGGGGTGTGAATAAAAATCTCTACACAAAATTATATGTTGGTCAACACTGAATCACTCACAATACATAGCTAACTGCCAGCGACAAGCAATTAAGAATGCCTGGATTTCTCTGAGACAGCTGAGAATAGCTATGACACATGCACCCCCCGTCCTCACGCGTCTACCTGTGACAGGTCGTTCAAGGTCACCGCTGCTGGAAACTGGGCCACAGAAGGCAATCTCGGTTCCGCTCGCTGCTCGAACTCGTCCTTGCCTTTCTGCATTCCCGCTGGGCATCTTGCTTCTTCACGACATTCACTGTCTAGAAACTCGTACTTTTCCGAATCATAGATTCTGATGTTAATCGCTTCTATCGGCTTCTGTCTGGTAGTGAGTCACGGAAATCTCTGACTGTAGATAGTGTTCTATGAGAATTCCTAGATATAGATGGAATCTCATCATAGCGTAGCATATTCTGTGAATTCAGTGTATTGCGGATGTAATTGGCAATTAAATCAATATCATTGTTGTTATTCTGGATCTCACACTAATGCTGGTGTAGACTAACTTCCCTCCATGGTGAGAATTAGAACATATTCTACCTTTAATAACGATATTGCAGTTGCTTCTTCCCCTTTGACTGGGCTGAAATAGCATCCTGAATAATTTTGAAGTATTCGTAGTATAATTGTAGTATAATCGTAGTATAATCGTGGAGTATTACTGTTATAATGTTTCAGTATAATCAAACATATATATCTGCTATAATTCTGTAGAACTATGAAATGGTAAAATCATGAAGTTCTGTCGTTGAAATCTCGTTTGTAAAAACGTTCAGTTTCAAACAAGTTCTTTCTCTGTAGTATATTTCAATGTAATTCACCGGGCTTCCAAATCTCTTAGCTTGTGGAGATCGCTCTCCATCGGTCAGACTGTGCCGTCTCCCGTCGCTGCTTCAATTCTATGTGTTCTTGATCTTGGAGTGACTACTTTTGTAAGGTCTTAACTTGACCAAGCGTATAATAAAAATGACTCTCCGTCCATCGAGACTGGAGCCTCCTCACACTTCCATTTTCTCCCCGTGATTTGACGTAGACCAAAACTCCCCCCTCCCCCCCTCTCTTCCTTTGACACGCGTGGACCTTAAGTCTCCGCCGCTATTGACTCCACCGCCTGAAACCTGTCTTCTAATAAATGTTCATGCATCCTTCTTCAACTCAAAATATCCCTTCCTTTACCATATATAATGCTTCGGTATATAAATTTTAACTCATATAGAAATTTTATTTTCACGCATATAAAAGTCATGCGTCCCAGTTCGAGTCTTGCCTAAGGCATATTCATAGTCTCAAATAAATTCGGGTGCAATACCAACACTCTATGTAAGCTTTCCATCTCTCCACCTTTTCTTCCCTATCTGTTAGAGGTTTTCCAATTTAGTCCCTAATATTACAGCACTTACTCTTCCTGTCCCCGAAAGTACTCTTAATCCTTTGACAAGCTGTATCTATCTTTCCTAATTTCAGACAATTTTCTATACCTGCACATTTCTCTTTCAACCATTCTTCTTTTGCTTCCTTGCTCTTCTTGTTAACCTCATTTCTCAAACGACTGTATTCTGCTTTCCCCCTTTCATCTCTTTCATTCTTGTACTTCCGCCGTTCATCCATTAATTCTATTATGTGCGGCGTGATCCGCGGTTTTCTACCTATTCTTTCTTCCCTACCAATGTTTTCTTCTGCGGATTTTGTTATTTCATTCTTCAAAAGTGCCCATTCCTCAGCATTTGTAGCTTGTTCAGGGTTTTTCATTAGTCCTTCCTCTATACTCGCCTTGAATCATTTGTTCACGTCCTTCTCATTCAGTCCGTCTATTGCCCACATTTTTGGCTCTTGACTTTTCTTCAATTACTTCAATTTCTTCAGTCTGAATTTCATAACAACCAGATTGTGGTTTATGTCAGCACCGGGATACTTTTTGCCACCCAAAATGTGGTTTCGAAATCTTTGCTTGACCATAATGAAGTCGATTTGGTAACTCCCAGTATCTCCTGGTCTCATCCATGTGTATATTCTCCTATTGTGGTTTTTGAATAAGTTGCTAGCTATGACCAACTGATGGTCGGTGCAGAATTCCATCAGCCTGCTCCCTCGATCATTCCTTTCACCTAATCAGAATTCTCCTACTATTTTCCCTTTTCTTCCTTTTCCTACCCCAGCATTCCAATATCCCATTGCTATAATATTTTCATCACCCTTGACTTACCTCAAAACGTCACCTATTTCTTCGTATACCTTTTCGACATCTTCATCAACAGCTTAGCTGGTAGGTATTGTGCCCAACTGAGTTTGGCCCAAGGTATCGAACGCGAGGCCTGGGAGATGGAAGTATTGCCCAAGTTCCAAGCGAGGAAGAAGTATTACGAAAGATTACTTCAGCCATGTAGGAGTCATACCACACAGCTGCCTTATTAAATCAATTTACGAAGTCATAAAGACCACTATCAGCAATGAGTGTCAAGAGAACATAAACAGATAAGCGAAGTTCTGCACAGTCATGGGTTGGTATTGCATCAGGCAGAAGTCATTAAAAACCTTCAAGCCAACAATTTTTTATCAGATTTACGATGACAGAACTGTCAGAATTAATGGGACTAAATCCACTGAGTAATGGTTATTGCGATGATTCAGAGTGGATCCAAAGGGAGCCCACACAGCAGTAATTTTGTTACAGAAGTTTAGGATACACCAAACAAGAGCTAATCAATATTAGGGGGCAACATAACCAAGAGAAAACACCGTTCAGAGATACAGAGCGTTATGACTCATGTAAGGAGTATATCTTATTGTAGATTGGCAGCCCTGGGTGCTGACACGGATAAAAGTTGCAGCGTCAACAGTTACGTCATTGGTAATCAAAACGCAAGGATATGGAAGTACAGTATACTAATCCGCCGGCCCCAAAAGAGGGATAATAATCATTTTATTAATTAATAGTAAACGTGCGATGAAAATAAATTCCGCATAGAACAAATGTTAGAATTAGCTCATTCCACATCTGCATAAAAATTTTCAAGCAAATAATGGTTCAAATATAGAAGATAGGCTCCGCCAGTGAGTGAAGGGACTACGTTTTGACAAATCAAAATAAATATGGGGTCGAACGAGGCCCAGACACAGTCTTAAGAAGGCACACGGAGGTGCTGCGCTGAATCGCAGTCAAACAGTCAGTTCAGTGTACAGTATCCGCAGTGACGGAACATCGTGATCATTAGACACACAATCTTCAGCATAAACAGATTCGCGGAAGTACCGTGCTGTTTCATCGAAGTATTATCCAGTTACTATTGAGCGCTGAGACGCGTTACGCTAGATTGCAAAGTATAATTCAGCTTACCGAGAGTGCCCGGAAGGCATGGTGCCGTCTTCAGCAAATAAACAGTATAACTAAATATACAGCGGACTGTGGGAAGTCGTGCCAAATCACGTCAAAGCCATTAGTTAAAGGCACGGTATTATTAAGAGCCAGAGCGGCGCTGCGCGGTGTTAGCCGACCAAGTAAAGACAGTCGCGAGTTCGAGACCCCAGGGAGTCAGTACGGTAAAAAGGGCTGAAAGTAAAGTTGCCGAAAGAAAGGAACAATATTCAAACACCGCAGAGACATTACAGGACTCCAAGTTCAGAGAAAGGCGAGTTCAATTAGGCTAACAGAGCTAGGAAATGCAGTTGAAGTCAAGTTGCAATCCGTCTAGCAGAATGGGTCATCAAAGACATTTATCGTCAACCAGAACGAACAGTGAGGTCAAAAGATTAGACTTAGGAAAAGCAGTGTTCGAGAGACTTATAGGGGAAAGGAACTTGTACGAGCCCTTACTCGTTCAATGCTGTTTCTTGGAACTAGCAGCGAAGGGTCAGCTATAAGTACGAATCACTGAGATATGGTGGTCTGAAGAAATAGTGAAGTGAAGTGTAGTGAAGTGCTAAAATTAAAAAAAAAGGATATTATGATATTTTGTAGGTTAAGTAATTTTTTGGAAAGTGAAAATGTGTTATTTTATAAATCAGTGTATAATGCGTGATTATTGTAGGGAGTGTATAGAAATAAGTTCCATGGAAGAGCATTAGGATGTATGAAGGTGGGTGAACCTATTCAAATGATATAATCATCAGCTGCACACGGGTGAGTAATGGTAATTTCATTATGAGTGTCGTTGCACTATGTACTGAAATAGCGTAATCAAGTGTTGACTGGGGAGTTTGACCTTGATTCCGCTATATAAGATTGAAATGCACTAAAGAATTGATAAAATGTTTGGGGTAAAAGTAAAGTTTAAACGCGAGGATAATCTCGTTGGAAATGCAGATAAAATGGCAGTAATTGAATATAAATTGATTAAAACCGCAAATATGAAAGGATTAAATAATTACGTAAATGAAAAGGAAGAATCGAGACTTGAGATACAAATGGCTTGAATTTTCGCCATATAAATTGCAAACATAAATGAGCGCCATAAAAGGTTATTAAAATCGGAGATAATATTATAAATGGCTTGAATTTTCGCCAACGTAACTAACCGTAAAGTAGCTAAGCGCAGTAATGAAATAATTAAATGTTAATGAATAATGTTAATAAATGGTTTAAAGGATTACACCAGATAACGAAATTATACAATAAATAAGCCCCGGAATAAATAATTGAAAAGTTGAATAATAAATATTAGGAACTCCGGCTAAGGATATTAAATAATTGAAGGAAAAATAATGTTGATAATAATGGTCATAGTAATGAATTTATCAAGTTATGGTAATAGGTGAAAACGGATCACCAGAGAATGAGAAATATAATGATGCCGTGTAGGCTACCAGGTCAATGTTATAAAATAAAAATAATAGGAGGGCCCGGGAGTCTTACCGTGATAAATGAACTATGGATATCCAAGATAAAATAAAATTGCCGAAAGGACCAAATAATGAAATAAGTTAGCTTCAAGCTGTTATGGGATATGTGATCAAGAATAAGCCTTGTGTCGGGAGATGAAAATACGTGAAAATAAGTTGAAGTTGTGATTAAATAGAAATGAATAAGTTGGACGCCGTCGTCGTAAATGAAAATAAGTATGCACATATGAGTGCCACTGAACGGATTATGGGTCCCCAGCTTGGCATTGTGGTAATAAAGTGTTGAAATCGTGGATGCGTAAATTCCCACTGAAGTATAGTTGTTATGGTATTGTTGTGAAGCGTCGTAAGTAATGTGAGGTCATCGAAATGGAGCGTCGTAAATAAGTCGTCGGGATAGAGCGCCGTATGTGAGGTTGCTATAATAATGTATCGTTCATTTTCTCCGAACAAGGGCAAATTTATCCTGGGATCACGGAATATGAATAATTAAATGCGAGTAAGAATGCAAATTGTGATGATTGTGAAAGCTTGGATACCATATGTATGAAACAGAAAACCTTATAGGCAAGAAGGACGGGCCGCAGGGCATAATAAATCAAGTGAAGTGTCTAGAGGGAAGGGGACAGCCAGCCAGACCTGACCTACCCTAGCGAGTGAATGAAAGAGGTCATTTAATAAGTTCCGCTGCCGAGTTCGTTTAAAAGGGGATACTAGCTTTAAGCGAATGCTACATGAAAGTTTTAATTGAAAGGTGCTAGAATAAAATGATTTAGATAATTGGAATGGGGAGATCGATACGAATCTCCCAAGACTAAGCTGAAGAAGTTGGATAATATTTGACAGACTTGATCAAATATTATTCTTAGTAAAACAATCGATTCTCTCTTTATGTATAACAATACTAACGGGTTATGAAATAATAAGTTTTATATGATTTGCAATCCCATAAATGATAAATAAAACAGTGCATAGTGTCAACATTAAAACACCCTCTATGATTCATGAGTAGATGGAAAGGGAATGATGTTCGATCCATGATGTGATATGCTTTGTAAATAAATGTACTATTTTCTTGAATGACCTAAGGCTTTGTGGAAGGCAGTGGCTAAGAATTAAGAGAATAAATAAATAATAAACAAATGATTATATGAATAAAAATGACCCTGAAGGGTAGTGAAGTAATTTAAATACCCACAAGCCTTAGAAGCAAAACTTTAACAAAAATGATAGGAAGGCCCTACGCCGAAGTAAATAAATTTATAATTATGAATACTAATGTGTATACAAGCTAAGCAAGATAATTTCAAGTGGTTTGTCAGTGAATATTAAGTTATTTTAAGTGATTTTTGATTCTTACTCGAAGAGGACAATTCTGAGTATTGTTTATTTTTTGTGAATTTGATTTCTTGTTGATTATTGCAATTTTCTTTAGAGAAATAAATAGTTTGTAACTGTAATGTTGAGTTCTTTCCTTGATCTTGATAACCTTATTGTGTCTTCATATCGAATGTGAGGTCAGATGTGAGTGGAACGTAATGCGCCCCGACGCCGAGAGCGTAGCCTGGGTACTGACTAAACATTCTCCGGCAAAGCGGGTACAGTATATAGACTTGTACCACAGTGGTGCACTTAGGTTTTGTGTTGATTTTTGCTACAATAATCCGTTCACTATATTCCCCATAGTATTCCACCCGCTGTCCCAGTCTCCTAGTCAATATGAGACCAACCCCTGCTTCGTCTTTGTTTGATTTGGTGCTAATGATCCTATGGTCACCTGACCAAAAGTCCTGATCTTCCTGCCAGCGCATTTCACTAATCCCAACCAAATCCAACTTCAATTTACCCATTTCCCTTTCTAAGTTTTCTAGCCTTCCACTGCCTATCAGACTTCTAACATTCCACGCTCCGATCCATAGAATGTCAGATGTCCTCCTTGTAACTTCTTTGATGTTAACCCCCTTTCGAGTAGTCCCCACCCGGAGATCCGAACGGGGGACTAGTTTACCTCCGGATTGAAATTTTACCAGAGAGGAGGCCATTATCACATGTAATTATGCATAGAGAGGTGCATATCCTCGGGAAGTGCAATACGGCTGTAGTTTCCCGTTGCTTTCAGCCGTGCAGCAGTGTTGCCATTAGTTGGCTAATATTATCAATAAATTTACCGTGTATAAGACAAGTAAAGAATTGAATTACTACTTGCGCCACATTACGACATTACCGAGGTGTTTTCAGAAATGAAAATAGGCTAAAAATTGCATACTACACCGTAGCTGCGAATGGGCCTTCGATAAGCATCTGAAGGTTCTATCCGTTCCAAATCTCTTCCCCCACGCCTACGTTATATTTCAGCGGGAGAAAGGTTCTTTAGTAAATGCCTGACTAGGAGGAGAGGTGAGAATTGGAATGAAGCGAATATCACGGGAGACACTTCGCTCATTTCTACAGCTAATAATTATCAAGGAGATGAAATATCTTTTGGAAATCAGATCTTAATTTTCCAGCGGTTCACTACACCACTGACATGAGACGTATAAAGAAGAGCATTGGTGAATGGACTCCCTAGCCGGTATCATGTGATTCAAGAGCTTAGTATCGTATTATTCTCTTATCCCTATTAATGGCCATTTCCTTGAGCTTTATTTATAATTTTGTAACTGAATGCAGACATTATTTATTTTATGATGCTGCCACATACTTAGTAAGAAATTTTGAAATAATCAAAATCATAAGATATAATAATTAAAATAATCAAATCTCATACACAAGTTCTCAATTATTTCTTATAAGTCAGCTATTCCCATACTTCGTATGTAAGTGACATCTACTGTAAACTGTGAATTTCCTTGCTGAACTAGCTTCAGTTAGTTTCTTCACCCTTATTCTTGCCCTGCATCTATTCGGAGGATTGGTGATCACTGAGACATCTCACAAGCCATTATAATATAGGAGCTATTGTTTATAACCTCTGCATTGTGCAGGATATGGCCCGCCTGTTCTGCATCAAGCACACGCATATAACACTGAATGCCTTGCCGTGTGTATGAGTACAGGTAAGGAGAAACAGGAAGTACGTTCTCATCATTGCACCATCAATCTTCGAGAATTCATGTAAGTAATGGGCGCTGTGAACATGAGAGAGTGCACGTGTGTGTCTGTTAGGTTAGGTTAAGTTACCAGTCCAGTGGCTGTTTGGATCTGACTAGAAAGATTGATAGCCCAAGCAGAGCTATATTGAGTCACACTTATTGTGAGCAAGGTACGGAGTGAGGTAGCTTGTTGTTAATTTCTGCATTGAGCCAGTGGAACAATACTTACCGTATAAGTGTGCAACTTTCACAGCAGCCATAGACTGTACTGTCCTCTTAATGCCATCACACCCATCATGTAGTTTTTCATTTATTCACGACTCCATTTACTAGGATGTTTGAAGTTCCTCGTAACTTGTGTAATTGTCATGGCTGTAGTAGTGTGTGTATTTGTGCTTGAGGTTTTGGAAAGAGTTTGCTGTGGCCTTGATTTAGGTATCGTCGTGGTTTTTGCCTCGAGGAGAATTGAGCAGCCGAGGGAAATCACTTCTAGGAAAGCTATGGTTGGAATCGTTCTTCTCAGTTTTGCATCATGAGGCCGAGTGCAACCCGTTTGCAGACCTCAGACCAGAATTACATTCCTTGGCTGAGTCTGGAGTCAAACACGGGACCTATGGGTCTGTAGTCTCAATACGTACCCCGACAATGTAGTAAGTGGCCCGTCGTGTCGTGTAAATTATGGCTAGGTCTCAGAAATTTGCCTCAACATATTCATCCTTTTATTTAATACTCATATTTCAAAACTCTTGAATTATCTAAGCGTACCAAGTTCATTATAATGGCAATACGTATGTACAATCTACCCGGTATTATCACCGTTGGAACGGTGTCGAGGGTGAGATGCGATGAATGCCCGGATGGCCTGCCTGACGCACCTCTTCAGAAGATTTAATGACAGATGACACGAATGCATATGAATAATACTGGCGAGGAAGTGGGAGGAAGCGACCGTGGCCTATTACAGTGTAGCATCCCAGTATGGATTGAACATAGGAAACCACTGAAAATAATTTCAAGGACGGCTGACGGTGGGGTTGAAACTCAATCGCCTACTGAGTCTGCCAAAAGCTTCACCCTCTGGCCTAGCATTGCGGCATAGCTATCGTATTTACTGCTGTCGGGTCATGCAATGAAACCCTGTGATAAGAGGCATGATGGTGCAGTGATCACGCTCCTTGCCTCTCACCAAGGCAAACCAGGTTCGATACCCGGTCAACGAATGCGAGATTTTTGAAGTGAATTATCATATCCTGTTCATATTCCACGTAGAAATTGAATTCCCGTGACTAAACATCGCGAGACAAACGGTCTCGTGAAACTACAAGCTTCCTTTCTTGACGAATTATTAAGTTTATATAGCAAACTTTGCTTATTTTCATGATTCTCGTCACAATTTCACATATATTTTATTTTGTGCACCTACATGCATAGCCTATTTACACATTTCAAGACACTTGAACATATTTGGCCTTAAATTTGACTTTAAACTTTATCGTGTTCCTTCTATTTACCACGTACAAGTTTAAATAATCCATGATTTATATCGTCAAAATATTTGCTATTACGCGATATAAACAAGATTCAAGTATTGAATGACACCATGTTCAATCTGTACTACTCTTCGCGTCGCATCGTATTTGACTGCTTTCGAAATCAAAAGTAAAGCATTAGCAATTGTGTGCTTCTGTCGAAATTTTTGTACCGTTCAAAACCTGAAAGAAAAACACAAAATTTAACCAATCTAAGAGGAATCTATTGTAGTTGTTGTTTCATTTGGAGGCAACTGTAGTATGTCTTGTGTAAATGTTAAGTCGGGCTCATAATCTTATGGTGATTGCACCAGTAAGGATACGCTACTTGTGATTTGAGGTTTGATTAGGTGACTGTGGACCTAAGACAGAAACCATTTTGTTGTGGGGGAAAATGACCTCGTAGTTCCGCCCCTTAAAATAACAATAATGAACTAACTAACTAACCGATTCATGAATCGCACACATAGTCCTACCCACCAGCACGTACCCTCCCCCCCGCCCCTCCCACCCTCAAACATATACAATTCCACATCGGGACTTTGTACCTTTAAGCCTAAAATCAAGGATTTGCCATTTATGAGCAAATCTTTGTGCAGTACAATAACCAGGAAAGAGGTTTGCAGTAAATTGCGATTTATTAATTGAATTTTATCATGCATACAACTGCTGTTTTAGGCTATATTTATGTAAATTATGTGCTGAAATATAAGCATACTTTTTCATTTTATGTGCATGAAATTGCGAGGTCTAGTAACGATTCTTACTAAGGAATGTCAGTTTCTCTATCGCTAAAAGACGTGGTCTCATTCTGTATAAGCTATCGAGAGAAATCTGACTTTAAAAAGTTCTTAGTACTCTGCCGACAAAAAATTTCCAAGCTTGTGATCATAATAATATCTGATAGGCGTAGTCCGCTAAGCTTCGACCATCATAACCCATAATAACGGATTCAATCTCAGCGCAATCCGATGACACAAGGGTGTATAAATGTGACAAGTTAGTATCATTAGATTTATTAACACGTTAAAGATTCCGTCGAAGGACTAAAATTCTCACAAGCCGTAGTTTCTAAATTCACAGCAGTTATCAGCGACGTTAAGCTCATACCATTTTTCTTATCATAGTTATCGTTTTTATTGTTATTGTTTCATTTTAGGGGTTCGGACATCGTGGTCATTCAGCCGCATGTACTTGGATGTGTGTGGGTAGAGGTTATCTAATAAGCTGTGATATTGTTGCGTCCGTAATAGTGTGTGTGTTAGTAATTCAGGATTGGGCTTTAAGTTAGGGACCATCCCAGCATTGGAAACCAAAGCAATCCACTTCAGGGTCAGCTGAGGTGAGAATCGACCCTACCTATTATTCATTTTACTTCACTGGGCGGAGTGTACCCCATTGTATCCCTCAGACCCGAATTAAATACATTATTTGTATTTGGTAAGCCAACCTCTATACTACAAGACATAAAATTTGCTTGAGTTGTACTCTGAGTGGTAATGGAGCGTCCAGAGCTTGTTGTTGTTGATGGACTGCGAAAGGGTGACGAATCCAAGGGACTAGCGCATTGCGAAGAGTGAAGGATGATAACTATTCTGGCACCCAGGCCTCGCCCTCTCCCCACCATGGCAGTTGTCTATTTGCGGCCCGACCGAGTTGCCTCTCTGTCCTCATCAGTCGCAGCGTTCCGAGTCTGTAGGGGGTCGCATGCCACCAGCAATTCACGGCATCCCACGCAATAAAAAGAGGCGGTTTCCAAGTCATCCATCCGATCGGAAAGCAGCCAATTATTCTTAGGAAGGAAAACAAAGTGGAGATTCTCCCCCATTGGCAGGAAATAAACCAGCAAGGAGGCAGAATCGGACACTGGAGCTTGCTGGGCATTATTTCATAAGACAAAATTAATATTGAAGTGAATTAGTTGTTGCTTAACGTGACTGGGTTACCTATGAAAGTTAGCATGCAAGTTCCTGGGGGCAGATTGTCTTTGGACCTAGGAGACAAATGGGTTCGGATTCCATCATCGGGTTTTATTGAAATGGTTTTGCATAGTTTTCATTTTAACTCCCGGCAAATGCTGGGATAATTCCTTCTAATAAGTGACAGCCACCTTCTTCATTCTCCGTGCACTATTTAACTCAACTTCCTCTTGTTTTGACAAACAATATTGTAACATTCATTCGGGCAACTCAAAGGAAACTGCCCTCCATAAAAAGCGTAACACTTGATATTTTTAAGGTAATCTCAGTTTAAGGGAGCAGAATTTAGTTTCATTTTCAACATTTCATTACAGAATAAGAGAAAGAATATTTCTATGCAAATTCCAAAGGTGATTCTGAAAGCGTTGCCCAGCCTGATAAACGCGTGTGGAAGCGTATTCCACGCTTCGGCTCTACGGCCATGATTCTCTAATGCTATCGCTTTCACATAGTCCACGGGACATAAAGGTATGTTGAGGAGTTGTTTATGCCTCAGACAATCATCAATCAGCGCCAAAGGTGCAAAGGCGGCTTTGAATCCGAAATAGGCTAATGGATTTCATTATTGGCGCGAAATGAGCAAGAAATGCGCGGGAGTGTTCATCATTGTTTAACCGGATTACCATTGCATTAAAAATAACCGACAGGTGTTATTCATTGTTGAGTCTCCATCAATAACATTCACAGAACACTGGCCAATAAATAAATATTGAGAAACCTATGGTGGATGTTAACTAAGGTTTCTACAAATATGAAGTTTGACGCTGTTTTTTGGAGGGCAGTGTAATTCCAATTACTGGAATATGTAAAGAAATAACCTGAAATTAATTTTGTGTTGCTCGATTGAAAGTTACAATATTAGTTAATAAAGCAACACTGAGAAATGGATTCAAAACTATCTTCACATTTCTTCATGTATTTCATAATTCTTTTACTCCTCTCATGAGGTTGGACCCAGGAAGGGAATCCCGTCAAAAAACCATTGCCACTTATGACCTCATCGCACCTCATCCCCGCATGTGTAGAAACTGGAACAATATATGATAAAAGGTTGATGATGATGATGATAATTGTTGTTTTAAGGGGCCTAACATCTAGGTTATCGGCCCCTAATGGTTTGGGTGATCGTGAAGATGAAAATGAAATGCAAACTATAACTAAAAACTAACTACTAACTTATAGACTAGAAGAAGAAATGGAAAACAAAAGGAGAAAAAGGCAAATAAAGGACAGGAGGAAAAGAAATGCCCTCAACCCTCGAGGAATGCGGATTGAGTGACTTGGAATGAAGGAGAGCCATGAAAGGCAGATAGGAAAGTGAAAGTGGAGAGGGTCTTCCCCACAGGTAAGGGACAAAAGGGGTAAACCGGACCCAGCTCAGGAATCCATCGGGGTCGCCAACTCCCGAACTCACCAGCCGTGAGCCCCTGAGGGTGTAGCAATATCCAGGCTGCACCAGAAGTGGTGGGGCTACATACACCCTGCCTCTTTGAGGGACTTGAGCAGACGGCAGGAGAGAACATGAAAAGAAAAAGAAGGCTGACCCCTTGCAGAAGGAGGGTATCAGAAAAGATGAGACAAGGGCCAATTAAGGCGGGAAAGGAAGAGACTTCCTAGGCCTCGGATACCCTAATACCGTCGGGGTCGGAAGAGTGCAAGTGCTGACCAAGTGAGGTCGACAGGAAAGAAGTCAGGGAAGAGCCAGGCACAAGTAAGTGGAAGCAATGCCGGACGCGGCTGGGGTCCCGTGGCCGCCAACCCACGTCCCACTAGATGTGAGCCCCTGGGGGGGGATGATAAAAGGGGACATAGGTTAGTTGCATAATGTGTAAACACAGACTGATGGAGTATTAATAGTTTCTCTTAACTGCTCTGGTCAGCCGCTGCGTGGTTTAGTAGTTAGCGATATTAGCTGCCATCCCTGAGGTCCAGGGTTCGATTCCCATCTCTAGCAAGGAATACGATTCCGGTTTGAATCCTAAACAGCCTCATGGGGAAAAATCTGCGATGAAGGGAGATTCTCTTTACTCCTCAGCCATGCTAGAAGTGGTTTTCAATGGTATTCCACTTCTACCAGGTAATTACCTAACATAAGGTAACGGCCAGCTTCTTCCAAATCCTGTATCTGTTACAAATGCATTCCGTCAGGTGCCGTACAGGCTAGCGTTCGAGGTGCTCGCCCTAGAGGTCCACGTTCCATTTCTGCTCTGCCAAGAAATTTAACTTAAGCCTTAGGTCTGGAACAGGACACACTCATTCTCGTGAGGCAAAACTGTGAATGGGTGGATTTGATTGCCACCTCTGCGGTTTTCCATGGTTTTCTACCTCTATTGCAGGCCAAATCCGGAATGGTTCCTAACTTTAGGCCACGGCCGCCTCCTTCTAAATCTTCATCTGAATCGCAAGAAACTGGCTGCGTGGCTCCGCGGTAACGTTCTCGCCTGCTGACCCCAAGATTGCGGGATTGAATCCCGGTTCAGTCAGTTGGCATTCGAGGGTGTGCAAATGCGGGGGAGTCGTGGCAAAATTCCGGCATCCCGGCGTCTCTGAAAGCCACAGTAGTTAAAAGGGACGTAATACCAGCAACATTATTATTTATTATGAGTTATGAATACACGCACTACTACAATCACCACAATAACCCACGTTTTCAGACAAATGTTTCATACACCCAAATTCATGGTCTAATAATGTCAAAGCCCCTCAAATGAAACAACAACAACAACAATAACAAACGGAATTATAAATACACACACCTGTATCGTCACCACAGTAACACAAGGTGACTAATTCTACACACTTTCAAAGTATACTGGGCTGATGATCATATTATCGCAAACACAAATAACCGCCATGTTTTTAAGGAGCTGGGTTCGCTCCAACAGGCAATTTATACCTGGCAGCAAGACCACTGTGACGAATCTCTCCGAGTTCACGCGCTGAAATGCTTACCCACTGTTTCGGGATTCAGTTCAGTTCTACGACCTTGGACTGAGGAGACAATTGACTTCCCAATAACTAGACGTTTTAGGGAAAATATATTGTCAATAACTTAAATTTCAGATGAGATCAAAGTATTAGAATAACTGTCATATTCGCCTCAAGACACACGAGGTAGGCTATGTTAATACTTATAAATTAGAAAGAAATTTAAATGCTTTTCAATCGGTCAACACGATTGTACCCAAATTGCAATGGGTTTTGATCAATTACATAATTCCCTGATAATCCAAGTAGAATAACTAATCTCATGTAATTTCTTTCAGGTTTAGGGAACAACATCCAGTACAATTTGGATACAATCGTGTTGTTACACTGAATAGTATTTAAATTTCGTTAACTAAGGCAGCAATGAAAAATAATTTCTTCTTACCTGCATGTAAATAAGTCAGTACAGTTTTTAATATGCATATACACTATATTTTGGAAGCACATTCACCACAAATTTGACAATAATTCAACAAACAGGGTAGGGAAATTAGGAGTCACCGAATAACGACTCTCCAATTGTGAATATTTCATTATAAATACGAGGCACGTCCAGAAAGTATGTTCCGTTTGGTAATAAAATTAAATTGTGTACAGATACAGAAAAAATATTTATTGCACAACATTCTACACCTCTTAAACTACTTTTCCACATAACTGCCGAACTTTTGCAGGCATTTGTCATAGCGGGGCACAAGTTTTTGGATACCTACTTCATAGAAGTTTGCCGCCGACCCGTAAACGAGAGTGAAGACTCCCCTTAAGATATCCTACTGTTTGGCCATCACTGTTAGGCAAGTTGCGTATGTGGTCAGGAGAACTCCTAAACATACGCAGTTCTCCTGGTAAGCACGTAATTTGCCTAACAGTAGTGGCCAATTGGCAGGATATCTTACAGGGGAGTTTTCTCTCTCGTTTACGGGTTGGCGGCAAACTTCTATGAAGAAGGTATCCAAAAACTTGTGCCACGCTATGACAAATGCCTGCAAAAGTTTGGCAGTTATTTGGAAAAGTAGTTTAAGAGGTGTAGAATGTTGTGCAATAAATATTTTTTCTGTATCTGTACACAATTTAATTTTATTACCAAACGGAACTTACTTTCTGGACGTGCCTCGTATTTATATAGTTGGTGTTGCACTAATTGGAGAAATAATTTGTGCTCTGATATTGAACCACTTTTCAGAATTTATTGTAATTATTATTATTATCATCATGATTATTATTATTATTATTGTCATGTGTTGTGACATCTCTATATTACGCCTCGAGAGTTTAAAAGTGCGCAGTTTGTCTGTATGTATCTCTCTGTCTAACGTTGTGCAACCCCTGGCTACATACTGCCTTGTTCTCTCGTATTGGCTAGTGTTGTTGCTACCTTGCATTTTGTTGTGCAATTCGTTCTGCCATTGGCTCTGACAATATTTGACGCGAGTTTGGGGCCACTCCCAAACTACGCATTTGATTTTTCTGAGAGGCTTCTCTCCCCTCTGGGGGGACAGAAGCTAAGTCAGTCTTAGACGCGCCGAGATGTAAGGCGAACGTGTGTATTCGGGCAGAGGCCCACCCTCATGGCGCAGCGGAATGTGAGTACGGCTCAATGTATTTCTATCTAACGCAATGTAATTGTTTTTGTTAAACGTTCCTTCTTTTGCTTAATTCTCTTTCCTTTTCAAGATGTTATTGTTAGTATTTTAATCCTTGAACCAGATCTCCGGGACCTTGCGTAATGTCATACGGCGGAGTTCTTTTTGTTGCTTTTGTTATGTGCCCTTCTCACAGTTTTATTATTTTGGTTAATACCTGTAAGATTCGAAAGTATTGCGTTTCTGCGTCTTGGCTTATATATATTTCCTGTCGGGCCTTAGTGCTCGTCTTTTGCGTCGGTGTCTCTTTGTACCACAAATGTTTCATTTGATTGGTAGCAATTGGACCTTTGTTTGTGGACAGTATGTGTGAGGTAACGGGACTGATGTCCAACGTCCCACTAATACGTGTCCCTTTTGTTTATAGAATATATGTGACGGTGGTTAACTGGGATTTTCTCCAGCTCCGATGTCATATTATTCTTTTTTTTATATGTCGCGTTGGTGCGGCATTATGTTGGAATATAAGCCTATTTTATTATAGCGTGCTTTCGATTTTTACCGGTCTCTTTCGTCCCAAGTCAATTGTAATGTAATGTATCTCCGTATATCTCATTTTCCTTTTGTTTTGTTTTTATCTTTCGATTTTCGCCGTATTACATAACTTAATGATATTCCCCCTTTTCTTCCCCTTCTTCCTACCTCCGTGAAATCTCTCTTCCCTTTGTTTTACTCCCCTCACTCCTCCCCCATCCCTCAGGTATGTTTACAATAACATCATGAAAAGCTTCGCGTCTTAGCAGTTCGAATTTTGACTTTTTGCAAGTTTGTCGTTTCTCTCTAACTTTTGTAAGTTTCGTTTTATTTTCTTTCAAGTTTGTATCTTTTCGTTAGATTCATGTTGTTGAGCGGTACTCAGGTTCTGTCGTGCTTTTCAGTTTTTTTTAAGTTTTTGAATTCTTTATTCTTGGTATTGGGTTTCTTTTGTATTATTGATCTTGTCTTAGCTTGCCTTTTTCTTTGTTTTAAATAATTTGTTTATTTCGTGTACACGCTCTTTCTTTTATCCTCAATACATTTTTATATTTTAAGTAATATAGCTCCCTTGTCTTTTCATTTCTTATATTTAAGTTCCCCTTCCTTATCCTTATCCTTATCTCGATTTCGTCAATCTTGTCTTTGTGACGTAACAAAGGCACGATTAACACGCCTCTGGGATTTGTTTAATTAATTTTATGGGAATCTCATTTTTGCACTTTTGATTGTTGCATTAAGCAATTATTTGTTTGCATTTGGTTTTTTGGAAATCATCTTTTGCTCGCTCCGAAAACCTTGGGCCCAGCACCGGGTCGAGCAAGACGTCTTTTCCCCCATCCATTTGCGACCTTGTTGATTTTATCTTCCTCTGCTACTCTGACGCGTATTATTATTATTATTACCCAGACCTTGATCGGCGCAATGGTAGCAGATCGCGTGGTTGCGTGCGAAATCGTTCCCTCCTCTCCTCTCTCAAGTTATTAACCTTTTATTATTTTTCTCTTCATTTACATTGTATTAAAATTTGTTTTTCTTTGAGTTTAAGGAATTCAGTGAATTGTTTTTTCCCCACCCCTGAAGAAAGGGTGAAGTTACTTTCTGTGTGAACTACGGGCATCCAGGAAACCCATCTCCAAGGAAAGGTGGTTTTGTCCCTCAAGTAAACAAGACATCCAAAAGACCCAGCTTCGAGGTGAACAGTGGCAACATATCAGTGAGTACATCGCATCGCTGGAACACGACACGTCACGGTATTGTAACCTACTTTTATGTATTTGCTTCCTCTAGTAGACATTTGTTTAGTTAACGGTGATTTTAAGGCGACAGGAAATTTTGTTTGCTTTCTCTTCTTTTTCATTTCGTCAGTGTTGTGGACGTTTTTATTTTACTTTCTGTGAAGTAGAAAACGCATTTCTCTCAAGGGTTTGAGTCCTTACCTTTGTTGTTAATAGTCGCTTTGTTAACTGTGATATTTCTCAGAACTCACCTCACCCCTTCACACGTCTCAGTCTGGAACAGCTGCTGACAGGTTTCTTGTCATTACCGTACAGCCTAAAACCCCCGCCCCTCTTTCTCCGAAGTTTTCCCCGGCCCACTTATGGGAACCGTCTCTTTAAATCCTACGGTCACCCCGACCCCCCCCCCCCCCCCCCTTGAGCCTCGCGTAATTATACTAACGTTTGATGTTAGTAAAGTGTTTGTTGTCTCAGTTATGAATGGTCTGTTGAGCTATTATGTGTGTTATGATTGGGAGTTAAGTTTGTTTCATAATTAGGGAGGGTGATTGTTTTATTTTTGTCAGGGGATTTTCAATTTTGGTTTTCATTTAAAATTGTTTATATAAGCTTGATGTTACTATATGTTCAGCATGGTAGTGTGTATTTCGTTGGGAAACCTGCTAGGTGAGGTCTCCGTCGGGATTAGGGTTTGGGACCTGTCCCACGGCTTCGACGCCCACTTAGGGTGTACATAGATTCTACACGAGTCGTCAATCTTTAGTATGGGATGAAGTTTGTCACGATGACCTGTAGTCCATTGTTTGCGTTTCCATGGTGTTCCAACGACCCACATTCGCATTCTGGTGTAATGGGGAAATTTTGATTTGTTTATGGGAAGGAGTACGTATGTAGTGTTGCTGTTGTTGGTTGTATTTTGAGATGAATGTGTGTGTCTATGAGTTTAATGAATTTTTATCAATAGGTATTTGTGGGTGGTTTCAAATTTAGTTCAATTTTGATTTTATACCCTATTCAATTTAAACTATATATATATATTACGTACGAACTATTTATTCGTTTTTATTGGCAAACCAAATATACGATAAGTATTACTCAGAGATACCAACCATTTTAGGTCTACGGCTTCCGTGGTATGGGACATTGATGTTCGTGTGAACTACTCTGGCGTGCATTACCCAATTTTCTTATATTAGTATGGGATAGGCCATACCCTCTGTCTTTAATTTTTTTTATGCGGTACCTCTGAGGTCTACGGCCCGTATATTGACGCTGTAACCATTTTATTTTTGTGGGTTGGTAATATTTATTATTGGGTTTCGAGTTTGATTGATTGTATGTCTGGTCTTGATTGGTTTGATGCGAGGTTCCAGTCTGTTCCTTTTATTTGGAAGGTATTTTGTAACGTAATTATTTGGATTTTCGTTCTCTGTCCGGAATGGTATTTTTTGTTTCGACAGCTACTTTGAGTTATTATTCCTTTTCATTTGTTAGTATCTAATGTCTTTTGATGAATGTTATTAGTACATTTTTCCCCTTTACTCCTACTATGTATCTAGTTAGGCAGGAGACACCCGTGGCCGCCTGAGTTACACGGAGGATTTCGAAAGATGTGTTGAACTATACTTCTGCCTAAGGCAATTTCCGGTACCTGCCTGCTTTTGTTGTAGGGAGCCGGCCGGCCCATTGTCCGAGCTGCAGACACGACTTGCTATTGTTCGACAACGCCTGAGATGGTCTGTTGACTTACATTCTTTTCTTGTAGTGACAGTGATTTGTTTATTGATATAGTTGTTTACTATTTATCGTAACTTCTGTTTTACGTTTTTGTGATATCATGTTTTTATAAATCATTTCAATCTAATGTTTTCTCTAAGATAATGTGTATTATTTTCCTGTATCTGTCATATATTTGGAGAGTGTTTCCGGTAGCGATAGCTAGTCTCCAAGTACCTGAGAAGTGGCCGGTGTACCCTTTAGACCCTGTTCACGGCTCGTTTTCTCTTCTTTCATTTGGTCTGACGACCCTGCCTATTCATACTTTTACTTTCCAGCTGGCAGAATGAATCCACTTTCCCCCTTACGCAGCTTATGTAACCCCAAATATTTCCCCGACGCAAGCCTTATTTTGTATACAGGGTGCTCCCCTTTATATTTTTTTTGTGATCATGATTTAACCTTTCTCTTTCTTTTATTATTAGAAAATTGGCTGATTTCCAGAAGGTCGCCATTAAGAAGACTTCGCTTTCTCCACGTCATCTGGCAGAGTCTAGCTCAAGATTGACCGTTTTATTATCATTATTTTCTTTTTGGTACATCCATTTTTTATATGTGTGACGTATTGACGTGCAGTAGAGGTAGGATCCGCCTTTATTTCACGCCTGTACTGATCCTTTATATGATTTGAATTTTTGTTGTTTTAATTTCATCTTAAAGTTTTTTTTTCTTTCGTACCAAAAAAAAAAAAAAAAAATTTTCCTCACCAGTGAACATCTTCGTGAATACGTGTGTATGAAAATATATGTGTGTTTGAGAAAAGAGACTTGCGTTTCGTCAAGCCTTTTATGGAAGTTATGACGTTCAAAGAACTTTTAATTAAGCTGCGTTTTATGAATAAGAGAAATGTGAGAACATTTTATTATGTCTTAATTTTTCATGTGTGTATCTGGTGTACATGATGTAATCTTCTTTCCTTCACCCTGTTCAAATGTATCTAATCGAAGAATGTTATTTTATATAATTTTGTTATGAAAAAGAAAAAATTCTTTTATGCCTTTGTTATGTAAAAGAATTTTTTTTGGAGAAAGCGGTGGAATTTGAACCACTTTTCAGAATTTATTGTAATTATTATTATTATCATCATGATTATTATTATTATTATTGTCATGTGTTGTGACATCTCTATATTACGCCTCGAGAGTTTAAAAGTGCGCAGTTTGTCTGTATGTATCTCTCTGTCTAACGTTGTGCAACCCCTGGCTACATACTGCCTTGTTCTCTCGTATTGGCTAGTGTTGTTGCTACCTTGCATTTTGTTGTGCAATTCGTTCTGCCATTGGCTCTGACAATATTTGACGCGAGTTTGGGGCCACTCCCAAACTACGCATTTGATTTTTCTGAGAGGCTTCTCTCCCCTCTGGGGGGACAGAAGCTAAGTCAGTCTTAGACGCGCCGAGATGTAAGGCGAACGTGTGTATTCGGGCAGAGGCCCACCCTCATGGCGCAGCGGAATGTGAGTACGGCTCAATGTATTTCTATCTAACGCAATGTAATTGTTTTTGTTAAACGTTCCTTCTTTTGCTTAATTCTCTTTCCTTTTCAAGATGTTATTGTTAGTATTTTAATCCTTGAACCAGATCTCCGGGACCTTGCGTAATGTCATACGGCGGAGTTCTTTTTGTTGCTTTTGTTATGTGCCCTTCTCACAGTTTTATTATTTTGGTTAATACCTGTAAGATTCGAAAGTATTGCGTTTCTGCGTCTTGGCTTATATATATTTCCTGTCGGGCCTTAGTGCTCGTCTTTTGCGTCGGTGTCTCTTTGTACCACAAATGTTTCATTTGATTGGTAGCAATTGGACCTTTGTTTGTGGACAGTATGTGTGAGGTAACGGGACTGATGTCCAACGTCCCACTAATACGTGTCCCTTTTGTTTATAGAATATATGTGACGGTGGTTAACTGGGATTTTCTCCAGCTCCGATGTCATATTATTCTTTTTTTTATATGTCGCGTTGGTGCGGCATTATGTTGGAATATAAGCCTATTTTATTATAGCGTGCTTTCGATTTTTACCGGTCTCTTTCGTCCCAAGTCAATTGTAATGTAATGTATCTCCGTATATCTCATTTTCCTTTTGTTTTGTTTTTATCTTTCGATTTTCGCCGTATTACATAACTTAATGATATTCCCCCTTTTCTTCCCCTTCTTCCTACCTCCGTGAAATCTCTCTTCCCTTTGTTTTACTCCCCTCACTCCTCCCCCATCCCTCAGGTATGTTTACAATAACATCATGAAAAGCTTCGCGTCTTAGCAGTTCGAATTTTGACTTTTTGCAAGTTTGTCGTTTCTCTCTAACTTTTGTAAGTTTCGTTTTATTTTCTTTCAAGTTTGTATCTTTTCGTTAGATTCATGTTGTTGAGCGGTACTCAGGTTCTGTCGTGCTTTTCAGTTTTTTTTAAGTTTTTGAATTCTTTATTCTTGGTATTGGGTTTCTTTTGTATTATTGATCTTGTCTTAGCTTGCCTTTTTCTTTGTTTTAAATAATTTGTTTATTTCGTGTACACGCTCTTTCTTTTATCCTCAATACATTTTTATATTTTAAGTAATATAGCTCCCTTGTCTTTTCATTTCTTATATTTAAGTTCCCCTTCCTTATCCTTATCCTTATCTCGATTTCGTCAATCTTGTCTTTGTGACGTAACAAAGGCACGATTAACACGCCTCTGGGATTTGTTTAATTAATTTTATGGGAATCTCATTTTTGCACTTTTGATTGTTGCATTAAGCAATTATTTGTTTGCATTTGGTTTTTTGGAAATCATCTTTTGCTCGCTCCGAAAACCTTGGGCCCAGCACCGGGTCGAGCAAGACGTCTTTTCCCCCATCCATTTGCGACCTTGTTGATTTTATCTTCCTCTGCTACTCTGACGCGTATTATTATTATTATTACCCAGACCTTGATCGGCGCAATATTAATAGAGAGTAACGTATGAGTGCCAACTGGTTATAAATGATGTGACGCAAATAAACAACTTAGTTTTAACATTTTGTACAGCCACCGTCTTGAGTGTATGAGACCAATTGAATTAATTTAGATACCAATTTCCTTACATCTTGTGTGGGCATGTAGGGTTTTATGTTTAGCTGCGCTTTGATAATTAAATCGCAAAACAATATCCATTTAAATATTTTAAATTCCCTTGTACGGCACGTTGATTTTGTACTTAACAGGCTTATAAACTTAATAGAGGTGAATTTTCCTTAGTATTCTGTATCACGATGAAATAGGTCAGAGTGATATCGATAACAGTTTCGAAAATATAGAATGCCCGTCAAATATTTTGCGCGGAGAAACTTATTAAAATTTGAAAGGCACAGTCAAGGTCGGACGAGATAGTAGTATGTCCTTAGCGAGTTTCATTGCAATTGCTTTGGCCGTTTAACTCTTATTAGGGACACACCCGCACTGATCATACACCATACGCACACACACACACACACACACACACACACACACGAACAAAAGGTGATCCAATAGGCCAATATCATATAACGAAAATCAGCTACAATGAAATTATGTTCGTCGATGTCGAAATATAAACATTATGTGCCAGAAAACTGTATCATAATGAGGCTCATTATAACACTATTTTTCATTATGAAACAGTTTCTCCCACCAATCAGAGCTCAAGAAACAGTTGTGTGTCCAATTAGGTAAGGATACCTTCGCGCATGCGCTCAAAATCCAACATGTCTATATAAATTACCGAAAGTGCACCGTCTTCGCGTAAATAAACTGGCAAATATGAGACAAGAAATAGCACTGTACTTTAATATCCCCAAATCCAATTTCTACTCAGCACATTGCTTTCAAACGACTTCGGTGACAGTTTTACTGAATACTGGTGCACAATCTGCACATATGGTATTGAAGCACACAGAGCGCATGCGTCGGTCGGTCAGAGAGCTTGGAAAACAGAGATATCCTACCCAGCGCTGCACTCCGATCACAAAATTCGAGGACTGAATCTCAACAGATATTTATGAATATTTATGTTAAAACATATAATAAAGTTAAAATTATCGGCGAACATAAACAGTCGTATGCAACTCGCCTATGATGGAAATTAAGAAACTCGTATGGAAATTATAAAACCCACTTGCGCTCGTTTTATAAACATACTCGTGTCTTAATTATTGCCATTATAGTCTCGTTGCATAATGTACTATTATCAGGAGTACAGTTCTGAAAAAGTATTGAACATTCCAGAGGAATTGAGACTGAGTTAAAAATTGAATTACCATATTTTTCTTAGACTAATTCTGAAGAAATATTCCTTGCAGGGACTAACAGAAGCTTGCATGCAGTGACTGGCTGAATGGGTTACGGAACTTGGCCCTGGATCACACTAGCATGCTAACCCATGAGAGGTCGGGATTAGCAAGGAGGGTGGAGCATGGAGCTCATCTCAGCTTTGGGCTTTGTCGTCTTCTCTTATTTCCATGACCCGAGCTACAGTATTTTACATCTTATCACTACATCATTGCGTGCAACCATGCAGTCTATAACAACGTTCTCTCATCACTTGACATAACGTTGCGGGACCAAAACCACGGGCAGTAGATGGGCAATTTAGTGGGATTCAATGCGAGAGAAGCTGTTATTAGATCTACTAGCACGTAAAAGAACCACGTCTGGCCAAATTCCGACACTCCTGCATCTTTAGTGCACCACCAGTTAAAAGGGATCGACAGCAGTGGCTACGCGGGCTAAACCGCAGCGTTAGGTCATGGAGCCAAGCTCTCTGCTGACTCGGTAGACGCGTGGGTTCGGGCCCCACCGTCAGCTGTCCTTGAAATGGTTTTCCGTGGTTGCCCATTTTCAACACCAGGCAAATGCCGGGACGGTACCTTCTGATAGGCCACGGCCACTTCCTTGCACATCCTTGCCCAGTTTCATTCTTCTTCATCCATTCCATCTCTCATCCCGACGCGCAGGTCGCCCGCGGGCGTCGAATAGAAAGACCTGCATTCGTCCTCGGAGGAGGCCACACGGAAAAAAAAGGGACCTTGCTTCTAAACATTTTTAATATCACAACTTGAATCATCTCTAAGCATTTGTGTGAGCAATATCCTCCAATAAGGCTAACCCTTTTTGGTTCGGCAACATATGAATTAAAATTTGGCGTCCGAGTTAGAACAGGATTTATTAGGGCTCGTGAGGACAAATGAGAACAGAGGAAGTTCCAAGTCCCACTCTCGGCCCTCCTACATGTTGCGTTCCGTGACTCCTTTGTTTAGGTCCTTGTGAACGTCGGGATGGTACCTAGCTTAAGGCCGCGGAAACTTTCGTCCTAAACCCATCACCAATCCTAAGAATTCACAATAGGAATGCCACGAGATAACTCAGGTTGTCAGACGGATAATAAGGCTGGTGATCATGACATCCCAAACTTCATAAATCTGTAGCTATATACCAAAAGCTGTTACGTTAATTTTTATTACTATTCTTCCTGTTGAGATATCAGTTTCTGGCAGAGCCTGAGTTAACTTCAATGGCATGTCACATCTTCAAGCGTCCAGAGAGAACGTTATTGTGAACCAACTTGCATTTTCTGTATTTAGCAGATCAAAGCAAATTCGTCTGAATATCAGTTTATTGAAAATTTCACAAAATCACACACAAGATATTACTTCCGTCCAAATTTAGTGATCCTTGGAATATTCTCTATAAATTTATTCATTAAGGATGTGCACCGTTGGGCTAGATCTGCGAATTTCCTCTTGTTTTCTGAACCTTCAACAAAAGTGCATAATCACTTCGAAACAATCCACGAATTTTCTGCAATAAGATTGTAATAGGCCTATTAAGTAGAATGTAACTTCCGTGATCTGATATCATCTGTGTAAATTACACCACCTGCAGGTGTAGCTGCTAGCGTTCTTGAATGTTGTCTCGGGGGTCCGGGTTCGATTCCCGGCTCTGCCAAGGAATTTAATTTCGGTCTGAGGACTAGAACTGTGTAAACTCAGCCTCGTGAGGCAAAACTGAGAAGGGGTGGGTTCAATTCTCACCTCAGCTATCCGGAAGTGGTTCTCCGTGGCCTCCCAGTTCTACTTCAGGCAAATGCGGTAATGGTTCCTAACTTAAAGTCACTGCCGCCTCCTCCCCAATCCCCCAACACATTATTACTGACACTACAATAACACAGGTTATCAGACAAATTCCACACAAATACACGGGGCTAAATGACCTTGATGTCCCTCAAATTAAACAAAGACAACAACAACTGTATTTTACAGAAATGTTTTAATATTCACTTGGTACTTTCAGGTCTCTCCGATGTAACATTCAGGAATTCCGTATTTATTCAGGAACGATTGTCGTCATGCCAATCTACTCCACACGATATATTACTTCAGAACGATAGCGGATGGGACTATAATAACAGAATTGATGACACTTAAAATATAAAAAAATTCTTTATACATTGAGTACAATTTGAACAACGTAGGCTGAATTGTCTAACATATTAAAAATGACAAAAACATACAAAATATTCTTGTCAAATGTATTCGCACTCAAATATGTTTGATGACAAGCCACTGAAAAAGTGTTTACTGTAATATCGGGAAATATTATTCAACAGTTGCAGGCTATGATGTTCATAAAGTAATTAAGTAAGTAATTAAGTAAGCAATTAAGTAATTAATTACTGGTAAGTACATAGATATGGTGACGTCAATGTCATCAACTACAAAATTAACAGCAATATCTTATTAGGGGGAATTTAAATATTTTAAGAAGTTACTATCACCAAAAATTGGGTCGTCAAGTAGTTATGGGAGAACGTGCTATTCAGTATTAGGCAATCACATAAAGAATTATAGACGCTCATGCGAAATATTTGATCTTTCATATTGTTGCATAAATATAAGTCTTTCATTCATTCTGGAAAGCGAGTTCGTTCATAAATTAAACGTCGTGTTTATGAGAGAAGTAATCGTTACTTTAGGTTAAAAGAATACCCTTTGTCCTTATCACGTGACTTTAACGTTTTTCTTATTTCGTCTGAGAGAAACAAAACAGCTAAGAGAACAAAGAATTTTTCATTCAGACGCTCTGTTCTTTACAAATGTTACTTCTTTCAGAGTCGAACACAAAAAGAGAATTCTGGTATTTATTACGTTGTGCTTACGCTGGGGGCAAGCTTATTCATAACGTGAGCAGGCATCTAAATATAAAATTCTTTGCTACAGAAGAACTCAGAATTCAAGGCAACATAGTGTGAATATATCCAGTCTGCATTTTAAAATATTTCCGGCTTAGGAATTTAGCAAATTTGAAGTCAAAACATTTATTATTTCTTAGCTGAATGCTACGAATGAATTACTCTTCACTCAGTTAACATAATAACCGACAGTAGTGGCTACGCGGGTTAAAGCGCAGCGTTAGGTCAAGGGGCCAAGCTCTCTGCTGACTCGGTAGACGCGTGGGTTCGAGCCCCACCGTCGGCTGTCCTTGAAATGGTTTTCCGTGGTTTCCCCATTATCAACACCAGGCAAATGCTGGGACAGTACCTTCTGACAGGCCACGGCCGCTTCCTTCCACATCCTTGCCCAGTTTCATTCATCTTCATCCATTCCATCTCTCATCCCGACGCGCAGGTCGCCCATGGGCGTCGAATAGAAAGACCTGCACTCGGCCTCTCAGGAGGCTACACGACAAAAAAAAAGTTAACATTATAAAATGAATCCTGGTCCACTTCCTGGTGTCGCGGCTAGCATTCTTCGCTGTCGCCCCGGAGGTCCAATTTGGATTCCCAGCTCTGCCAAGAAATGTAATTCTAACCTGAGGGCTGAAACGGGGTACGCTCAGCATCGTGACGCAAAACTGAGACGAGGTGGGTTTGATTCCCACGGTTTCCATGGTTTCCCTCGCTTCTACTCCAGACGAATGCTAGGGTGCTTCCTAACTTAAGGCCACGGCCGTCTCCTTTTTAATGCTCACCTCAATTACAAACATAAATACGTCTACAGACTCACAATAAACAGGTTATAAGACAAATTCTACATACACACGCCCAAGTACATGGGAGTAAATGACCACGTTGTCCAAGCCCCCCAAATGAAACAACGACAACAACAAACAAGAGTCCTTTTATCTTGGACGGTAAATTTTTATGTGTTAAATCACCGCTTGCACACAGAAATAATGACTGTGACACATGAGACACCTACAGCACCTACAGCATGTGCAGCCCAATCATATTAAAACAGCCACCACAAGCATATTATTTAAGCAGCGCATCATTCACAAAACACGACACGTGTAGTGAGCTGGTTTGGAGAGTAAATGGATACGTTGTGGTCGATACATTTGGGGTCTTTGTGACATTGTAGTCATGTTTCCCGGTGTACTTATATAGATAGATGGCTTTATTTTGTCTGGCAAGATTAGGGCCATTGGGCCCTCTCTTCCATCTAACCAGAATTTACAATTAATACATTATTACATTATTTGCAGAACTTAACAATGGTACTTAAATCTAACAGGAATACATTTCCGATCCGATCACAATACATATAATGGCAGGTAAGCATGGCGTAGGAAAAAATATTGTAATTAGTTAATTATTGCTAAAGTAAGGAAATAATAGGGAAACACAAACACTAATAAAACAGAACCTGATGATGATGATGTGATGATGTTGATGATGATGATAAGCATCATGGATGAGTTATTACTATAGCCTAATATTGATTTTGCAATGCACATTTAAAAGGATGTAAGAAAACATTTAGGTAACTAAACAGAAAATAAATAAAATGTAAATTAGAAACACGATTATAACTCAGCATAAGGATTCAAATATTTGACGTGTTGAGTTCAGCTTTCATTTCTTTTGTGATGTGTACAGCTGGCATTGCTGCCTGAAGCTAGACGGGGTTGCTCCTCTGACAGGGTGTGTGTGTGGAATATATCTGATAGCATGTGCCATTGTGATGGATGTAATAGAGTGTTTGTTTGTGAATGAGGTTAGTATTTGAAAGGAAGTGTCCGCGGTCTTATGTTGGGAACCATCTTAACCTTTGCCTGGAATAGAAGTGGGAAAACATGGAAATCCAGTCATAATACAGCTCAGGTTCGAACTGAGCCCATTTCTTCAGAAAGTTACCTCACGAGACTCAGTGTACCCCCTTCCGACCCTCAGACCAGAATTACATTTCTTAACTGAACCGAGAATTGAACCCATGGACCATTCGATCCGGAGTCTTAATACGTACCCCGGGACCGCACACGGCAGCTACATAGATGTGCAAAAGGTAGTTACGCTACATATCACTCTTTCCAGTCATGGAATGAAAGGGTAATTTATCAGAATAGCAGAGGACGAATGTCGGATTTTGGTCCAAGGGTGACAGTATTTCTGATCGTGAACTGTTCACGTGCTGCTGAGTTGAAAGTGTATTGTAAGTGGACAAATGGCACCTTTGCGAATAACCGATTTGGAAACTCTCGAGCAGCTGGTTCCATTTACATGAGAGGCGAATGTAAGTTAGGAATGTGTATGAAGAATTACCATCACGGAAGAGTAGATTACCATCGAATTGAACCAGGGGACTTCCCGACTTGTGTCTCTAAGTGGAGCATCTCCCACAGCACTCGTTTGATGAGAAGGACTAAGATTTCTAAATACTTCATGGATATGAAATCAATTGAGCTAATGTAGGACGATGCGCAAGTGGGAAGCGCGACCTTGGCTGAACTAACTCTCACAACGGCTGGGCTGCCTAGCTCCACCTATCGCATTCCCTTTTCACTTCCTCTGTGTGACGTCATGCGCAAACCTACTTCACAGATTCCGTGGATGAGGTATAGTTGTTCTACGATTTAGGGGCATGGGCAACGTGGTCATCAGCCACTTGTACTTGAGTGTGTTGAATGTTTCTGACAACCAGTCTTATTGTGGTATACAGTATGTAGTTGTATGTGTATTTGTAACTAAAACTAGGATTGGAAGAGAGGTGGTCGTGGTCTTAAGTTAGGACACCATCTCGATATTCGCCTAGAGTAGGAGTGGGAATATGTAAACCTGTCAAAAATGTACTTTCCTTTCCTACAGCTATGGCATGCAAATGGCGTTATTATATATATATATACAGGGTCTTTCATATAAAGTCAGAACGGTGAGTGGCGGCTTTGTTTTCCGCTGCTGCAGTGGCCTTGGCCGAGCTTGTGGCATGCCTCGGCCCCCTGCTGTAGTATTGAAAACGCGCGCATAGAATATACTCTACTCGACCTTGCAATAAACTGTTCATTCGCCAGTCTGAACCTCAGATGCTAACATGAGACAGTTATCATTACAAAATCGTATTATTGTATGTAAAACTTATTTTAAGTACGAGTCGGCTCGTCGGGTACGTGATGCATTTGTTCAGCAATTTCCTGATGAAGTGCCACCTTCACTAGCACAGATTTACGTAATTGTAAATAAGTTTGACACTACTAACTCAGTGCTCAATAAAAAGCATAAAATTAAAAATCAGAAACATGACAGTGGCAGAACTCACTCGCGTTAGCCAGAATAAGGCTACTAGGTACAATGCCCGTATAGCCCAGGAAGGACGACACTTCCAGCATCTTTTATAAGGTAATATTTCATACAGGATTGTACACACGCTTAAAGCAGGGGGCCGTGGTGTGCCACAAGCTCGGCCATGGCCACCGCAGCAGCGAATAACAAAACTGCCGCTTGCCGTTCTTACTTTATATGAAAGACCCTGTATAATATGTTTTACTTCTTATTTAACTTTTGTGAGGATAGCCAAAGAGGCATTCACTCTCTGAAATTAAAGGGTTCCTGTTGACGTGTTAACTGACTCAACATCAATCTCACCGAGGATTTACCATGCCAATGGTGAATAATAGCACTTAAAAACCTCCAAGCATACACAGGGGTGCCGGCCTGGAATGAGTTGCGAAACAGAATGCATAATCCAGATTATATGGGTAGGAGAGATCACGAATACAAAATTAGGCCCATAAATCAAAAAACAAACTTAGCTAAGTATTCTTTTATAAACAGGGGTATTCAAACATAGAATGAGTTACCTGAAGAAGTCTTAGAACCATTTCTTAACAGTTTAAAAGTTTTCAAGAAGAAATTAAATGTTGCATTCAGGGAACCCAGAGACATTATGGAGAGAAATTGAGTTATAGGCAGCATGTAAATATCTTGTTACCACCAGGTTTTGCCTAACTGTAACAGTACCTATTAATAAATAAATAAAAATAAGTACTATTTCAGTAAAATGATCCACAGCTCAGTAAACACGGCAAAGCCAATACAAGTTGGATTTCGGCTCAGTCCGAGACATTACAAGGCTTGTGAATGCAACAGTTTCATGTCGGTAGATAGACCGGTAAGGCTGTCCAATGAAGTGTTCCTGCACTCTCCTGTGCTTTAAGACCACACCAGTTAAAATGAACGTTAAAGTAAAATAATAAGGATAATCACTTTTATTTTATTATTATTGTATCTAAAATAACTAATATTATTCAATGCATATTTATTGCAATGATGCACTTTACACTCCTTCAATATTTGAGTGAACTTTAGCTCAGGACGAAGACGGATCTCACTACCACATCTGCACATGTAAACGTGGCAAATCGCTGTCACACGCACGATTCATCTTTGCAAAGTAGAGTGTAAAATATTTAGCCTATCCTTGGATATTTTCACTCAGCGTACATGCTACTACAGTATCAAGCGCGTGGGATATACCATTCAGTTCAAGGCTGGCTTCGTAAATCTAAAAGGAATTCTGGCAGAAATTGCTTTCTGGAA
The DNA here is from genome assembly GCA_946902985.2 of Meconema thalassinum. NCBI lineage: Eukaryota > Metazoa > Arthropoda > Insecta > Orthoptera > Tettigoniidae > Meconema > Meconema thalassinum. The sequence goes on from OX336389.2 coordinate 1,401,903,638, forward strand.
TTGTGCCATGGACATGAGCTAACGTGATTCCAAGAAACATAAAGTTACAGGACATATGTTTCAGTAGAATGAAAAGCACGCTTTCGATCAGGATAGTGTACATTAATGTAATTCAATGTTTATGTACATAGCCATATTTAAGATAAGAATAAACATTATGAGAGGAAAAAGTTGCCATAATAACATCGGAACTATTTTTGGGATGAGAGTTATTCTGAGACTCGTACACAGCTTCCTTGGTGTTGGCAGCTAAAATAGCAACTTGATATAGCACAAGGTGAGTGAAGAGTGGCATATATCATTATTTCTAAGGAACACGTGGTGAATTAACGCATCGTACCGACTAAGACACATCTATCCAAGTCCGAGGTACAGATAGTGATGCACGCGGTTAGCTTGGAGAATGAGTTTTGATAACCTTATGGCAAGGTAGCTTATTATTATTTAGAACATCACATAAGCTATTGATAAATAAAGAATGGGGCGCGTTGGAGCAGTGACTTAGCTTCTTGCCCTCCTCGCGGGTGGCAGTGGTTCAAATCCTCCTGACTGCGAGTTCAAATTTTCGCCTGAAAAATCACGTAGGGTCAGGAAGGCTGCCCAACCTTGATCTATCAGCTCCATCAGCCCCACAGACACGTTCCACTAATGCAGTAGGGAGTTGCAGGTTCGAAGATCCGAGGTTTTACTCTCGGTAATGACAAAGCCATCCTTAGCAAGGTTTACCCCGTTTGTTTTTCACTTTCCCTCCGGATTATGGGTGAGGACCACAAACTAGGGGAGCACATTCTGATCACCAAATTATCTTACAACTAACGGGAATTATACTGTAGCACATTTTTAGTGTCACTAAAGAAGATAACATAACGTTTTGAAGCCAAATATCTCCATCACAGGTTTCAGAAAACGGATTATCTACAATTAATTCTCATATTGGGTAGGAAATTTGGACAACGGTTTGAATATTATGAGCAATATAGTGAACGGACTATTGTAGCAAAAATCAATACAAAACCTAAGTGTACCACAATGGTACAAGTCTATATGCCAACCAGTCAAGCTGATGATGAAGATGTTGAAAATGTCTACGAAGAAATAGATGAAATTCTGAGGTATATCAAGGGTGATGAAAATGTTATAGTAATGGGAGATTGGAATGCTGTGGTAGGAAAGGAAGAGAAGGGAAGATAGTAGGAGATTTCGGATTAGGTGAAAGGAATGATCGAGGAAGCAGGCTGATGGAATTCTGCACCGAGCATGAGTTGGTCATAGCTAAGACCTTATTCAATAACCATAATAGAAGAATATGCACATGGATGAGACCAGGAGATACAGGGCGTTACCAAATAGACTTCATTATGGTCAAGCAGAGGTTTCGAAACCAGATTTTGGATTGTAAAACATATCCCGGTGCTGACATAAACTCTGACCACAATTTGGTTGTTATGAAATGCGGATTAAAGTTATTGAAACTGACGAAAAGTCATAAGCCAAAAATGTGGGCAATAGACAGATTGAAAGAGAAGGATGTAAACGAAAGATTCAAGGAGAGTATAAAGGAAGGACTAATGAAAAACCCTAAACAAACTTCAATCGCAGATGAATGGGCAGTTTTGAAGATTGAAATAACAAAATCCGAAAAATAAAATATTGGTAGGAAAGAAAGAATAGGTAGAAAATCCGTGGATCACTCAGGATATAATAGAATTGATGGACGAAAGGCGGAAACACAAGAATGTAAGAGATGAAAAGGGGAAAGCAGAATACAGGCGTCTGAGAAATGGGGTTAACAAGAAGTGCAAGGAAGGGAAAGAAGAATGGTTGAAAGAGAAAAGTGCAGGCATAGAAAATTTTCTGACATTAGGAAAAGTAGACAAAGCTTATCGAAGGATTAAGAATAATTTTGGGGAAAAGAAGACTAATGGCTGTAATATTAAGGGCACAAATGGAAAGCCTCTAACAGATAGGGAAGAAAAGGTTGAGAGATGGAAAGCTTACAAAGAGTGTTTGATAAGGGAAAGGAGATTGAGAATCATGTAATGGAAAGGCAGGAAGAAATTGATGAGGATGCGAAAGGAGATTTAATATTGAGATCAGAATTTGACAGAGCATTGGAAGACTTAAGCAGGAACAAACACCAGGCATAGATGATATACCGATTGAGTTGCTACGCTGCATAGGAGATGAAGGTCTGATCAGGTTATATCACTTGGTGTGTAGAATTTATGAGACAGGTGAGGTACCCTCTGATTTCAAGAAGAATGTTATCATCCCTATACCGAAGACAGTGGGAGCTGACATATGTGAAGATTACCGTACAATCAGCTTAATTACTCATGCTTCAAAGATCCTGTCTAGAATAATTTACAAGAGGATGGAAAGCCAGATAGAAACGGAGTTGGGTGAAGACCAGTTTGGTTTTAGGAGAAATGTAGGAACAAGGGAAGCTGTACTAGGTCTCAGGCTGATTTTGGAAGGTAGAATAAGGAAAGATAAGAGAACGTTCATGGCATTTTTAGACTTAGAAAAGGCTTTTGATAACGTTGATTGGACTAAATTGTTTGGCATTTTGAAAACGATTGGAATAAAGTACAGGGATAGGAGGGTGATCTACAATCCATACAGAAACCAGACAGCAGTCATTCGAGCTGAAGGACATGAGAGAGAAGCTGGTATTCAGAAAGGTGTAAGGCAAGGCTGCAACTTATCACCCACACTTTTCAATCTTTACATTGAGAAAGCAATGAAGGAAATTGGAGAAAATTTTAATGTAGGAGTGAAGATTCAAGGAGAAATAATTTCAACTCTGAGATTTGCCGATGACATAGTCATCTTGGCCAAACGCCTAAGGATTTGAATGAGTTTTTGAATGGTATGGACTCCGTCTTGAGGAAAGAATTCATGATGAAAATTAATAAATGTTAAACAAAAATACTGGAATGCAGCCGAAATAAATCAGAAACCTCTATGGACATCAAATTGGCAGGTGAAATACTAAAGGAAGTAGGAGACTTCTGTTACTTAGGAAGCAAAATAACCAGTGATGGACGAAGCAAAGAGGATATAAAAAGTAGGTTAGCTCAGGGAAGGAAAGCATTTCTACAGGAAAGGAATCTGTTGACATCGAATATAGATTTAGGTATTAGGAAGTCATTCTTGAAGGCCTTTGTCTGGAGCGTGGCACTCTATGGAAGCGAAACTTGGACTATTGGTGCAGCAGAAAAGAGGAGAATTGAAGCATTTGAAATGTGTTGTTACAGGAGAATGATGAAGATCAGATGGGTAGGTAGGGTTACAAACGAAGATGTATTAAGACGAGTGGGTGAGGAGAGATGATTCTGGCGACTGCTAATGAAGAGAAGAGATAGGTTGGTAGGACACATACTAAGACACCCGGGAATAGCAAGCTTAGTTATGGAAGGAAGGGTCGAGGGCAAGAACTGTAGGTGTAGACCAAGGTTAGAATATGTTAATCAGAATGCCGCAGATGTTAGGTGTGGTAGCTATGTAGAGATGAAACGATTAGCTCAGGACAGGGAGCCACGGAGAGCTGCATCAAACCAGTCAAAAGACTGAAGACTCATTCAACACAACACTTAAGTTTAGCGCCTTAGGAAATGAGTCCAGGTGCTCTGTATTTTGAATACCATCGTGGGAATTCAATGAACAACATCTAGTCGGAAATGAAGTATACGTTGCAATGTTGATGCACATGCATATGTTATGGGTATGTGGTACTGATGAAAATATGGAGCCCGTGAATGATGTCAAATATTTGAAAAAAAAAGGAAGATTGTAGTTTTACGTGACCGTTAATCACGAGATCATAAGCCACGGGACCTCTTTGTTTCGTGGAATCTGAACCACAGGATATGGAATTTCACTTTGAAAATCTCACATGCATTGACCGGGAATCGAACCCGGTCTGCCATGGCGAGAGGCCTACAGCTTGACCACTGCGCCACCACGCCCCGTCAAATATTTGACAGGGATCATAAAAATATAATGTAAGAATTAGTAAATACACTGCCAGGGACCCCTCGTATTAGAGCACCGTCAAAATGTGATGGGATTCAATATATCAAGCTTGAGCTCAGTCTTGCAAACTACACAAATCTTAAGACGAGTATATCCTCCCTCATAGGCCATTGAGGTTCTATACTAATACTCAACCAAGGGTGTCCATATTGAGCGCACGTAATTACAAACAACACCTCGAATAGAGCAACGGATATCATCAATGGACATCGGACACAACTGGGGTGACGGGTTCCATTTACTGCTTAACGTTGCAGATGGTCATGTCGGCTTCTGGCGTAGCATCATGATGTATTATCCCATAATCGAAACATTCGGGCTCAACATGGCGTTGGTGGTGGTGTCAAGATCTGGGAAGCGCTCTCCTTTCATTCCACGGGATCAAAACGCATCATACAACAACTCTGGAGTGATAAACGAACTACTGATCCAATATTTGACCATCTGCACCCATATTTCTAAGAGGTCTTTGCTGACCACGGTAGCATATTTCAACAGGTGCTACCGTGTAGGAAGACCAAAATGAGTTCACCACAAACGGTAGGCTAATCGGACTGTGACACTACTCATCATTTTTTGGCACATCAGGGAACGGGGTTTGAGCTCCTTTTCCTTGTTATCTATATTCAACTTGTCCGGGCTTGTAGGCCGTGGTGAGCGTCAGCAGTGCTGATGACCAACAGACGGAGTGGACCTTTGATAATCCCGAACGCAGTCTTCGGCGAAAGGTTGGGAGAAAACAACCAGCCTGGACCACTGTCTACAAGCCCAGACAACTTGTGCTATGAACGCGCGCCGTGAATGCCTAAGCTGTTATATCCTCTTCCTTCATGTCAGTTGGTGACTGGCAGCGTAGCGCAGCGGCAACATTCTCAACTGTTGTCAGTCAGTTGGCATTTGAGAGTGCGCAAATGTGTGGGAGCCGTTTCAGTAGATTCACTGGCACGTTAATGATGCCCTTCGGGGCAAGGGTCCGCCACCCGGGCGTCTCTAAAAGCTGCAATAGTTAAAAGGGACATAAAACCAATAACATTATTATTTTTATTATTACTATTATTTTATCAGCTCTCAGAACTGCTGCATTGGTCTTGAGTTGAGTTGTCTATGGCTATGTCAACATATAAATAGGATTACTGTTAGGGAATAAATGGGAATGTCGGAGTGGTTTAATGTCTAGATTAAACGTTTATTATTGCTTAGATTTTAGCGAGTTGGAATATTATAGATATTTAGGGAATTTGAATTATTTTGACACTCTGATATAGCGAGAAGCATTGGAGCAGAATTATTTTGATAAGTAGAGAGAGGGTTTTAGTTTATTAGCCTAATTTCGATTTTTGCAAAAAATGAAAGTAGACTTATGAGATCTACACAAGGCCAAAAAATGTGTGTCTGGCTGTGTGTGAGTCTGTGTGTGAGTGTGTGTACTCTGAATGTATGTCCCCGCCTATCAATTCGAACATGGTGAAACCAAATTGAACAAAATTTGGTACAGAGGTAGAACTAGCAAAGGGCACCTCAGTGTCATATTTTATATTGCCGCCATCTTGACGAAAACGTAATGGCAGCCACCCAAATGTTCAAACCTTAAATCTAATTACGACTAACCTAATCATCTGATCTCTACCAAATTTTGCAACATCATACCTTTATGTATAAAGAATCGTTTCACGAAACTACAAGGACATCAGCCCAATAATTTGCGGATGGCGGCCTTGTATGTGTGCAAATCAATTCCCCCTATCTTTTCAAACACGGTAAAACCGAATTGAACGAAATTTGGTACAGAGGTAGCACTAGAAAAGGGCACCTCAGTGTCATGTTTTATATCGCCGCCAACTTGACGGAAACGTAATGGTGGCCACCCGAATATAAAAATCTTAAATCAAATTACGACCAACCTAATCATCTGATCTCTACCAAAATTTGCAAAACCATACCTGTTTGTGCGAAGCGTTCTTTCACCAAGCTACAAGATCGTCAGTCCAATAGTTTGCATATGGCGGTCATGTATGTGTGCAAATCGATTCCCCCTATCAATTCAAACACGGTAAAACCGAAGTGTACGAAATTTGGTACAGAGGCAGCCCTAGAAAAGGGCACCTCAGTGTCATGTTTTATATCGCCGCCATCTTGACGGAAACGGAATGGCGGCCACCCAAATGTTAAAAGCTTAAATCAAATTACGACCATACTAATCATTTGATCTCTACCAAATTTTGCAGCAACATATCTTTTTTGTGGGAAGCATCTTTTGACTGAACTACAAGATCATAGGCCCAATAGTTTGCAGATAGCGGCCAAGTATGTAAGCAAATCGATTACCCATATCAATTCAAACATGGTGAAACCGAATTGAATGATTTTTTACAGAGGTAGCACTAGCAAAGGGCACCTCATATTCATGTATAATACCCGTACAGAACGTTGTATTTCAACAATCTACTACAACCAACATTCAATTATACTCCTTGAAAAGGACCAAGAGTTCTAACAATACCCATGCATTTAGGAGAAAGTAGGCTATATGTTCTTTACTCAACATCTTGTTATTCGTTTTGATAGAAAAGGAAGTATCGTGAATTATATTAGTTGTAGCAAGATTGTGCTATGGTAAATGGTTATGGATTCCGTTACCTAATCCTTACTCGTTGTGCCCCGAGATCCGTAAGTTTCTCACTCCCCTTTGAATAGTTAGATTGTGCTTCCCACTAGAGTAGTCCATATAACAGTCGGAATTTAGGTGTTCCCATCATGTAGTATTTGTCGGTGGAATTTACTGGTTTCTCTAGCCAGGAACCTTGAAGATTCTACGATCGAGCTGTTCATCGGATTTCGACAAGTGCATCCTCATGATAATACGAGTGCAGTACCATTTTGGTCCTGCAGGTCAATAGGCTTAGGCCTCAGCGGTAGTTGACTCTATATATGTCTCTGATCTCTAGTTCTTTATATGGTGGAGAATTCCTCTTCGACCATACCTAAAACCACGTGGAATCCCATCAGTAAGGTAATCATTTTCTACAACTAGCTGAGTCGACCTAGAGACATGTTGTTGATTTATTTAGGGGCTTTGCGACATCGTGGTCATGTAGCCCTGAGTACATGGATGTATGATAACCTGTGTCACTGTGAGGTCTCTTCTAGTGTATTTGTAAATAAGGTAGGTGTGGGTAGAAATCGGCCGTGACCTTAAGTTAGGAACCACTGACATTTGCCCGGAGTAAAAGTGGGAAACCACGGAAACCCACTTCGAGGATGACTGAGGTAGGAATCTGAACCCGCCTCATAAGGCTGAGTGTACCCCGTTCCAGCCCTCACACCAGAATAAAATGTCTTAGCAGAGCTAGAACTCGAACCCAGGTCTCTTCAGTGACAGCCAAGAATGCTAGCCGCTACTTAACTAGGTGGACAAAGGGGACATGTAGATGATGGGGGAGAACAATAATATACTTGGAGGAATGTTAAGGAAGCCTACCACTACCATCGGTGGCCGTGTTGAAACAATGTGTGTTTATTAAACCAGTAATCTCACTTGCTGTATTACTGTACATTTCTACAAGGGTTGCAGAATCGGTGTGTGGTGTCATGCGTAGCCTACGTGGAGTTTAACTGCGGTAACGGTATTTGAATTAACACTTAGGCGACGTACTTTGTTGATATAGGTGACGGTTACCCTCCCAGCACACACCCAGCTTATAGAAGGAGGCGAAATACAGTCGCTGTATTTGTTTTTGCTCTCCTTCGTTACCTCATTCTGGTGACCAACGGATATGGCGCCTTTAACCCACGCCAGGGCTGTGCACTCAGCCCGTTCACTCTAATATACACTTACGAGGCCTGGCTTTCCGCTCGGAGAGAGAAACAACCCTCTACTAATTTTCCTCAATGATACTGTATCTGTATCCCTTAGTATTTGCAGTGTAGAGAAAGAGTAGCATTCTCGACAGCCCTCATAATAGCAGCAAGTCAAAGTTGAAAGAGAGAATTAATAGCGTCTTATACGTATCTTTTCCGCCTCAGGCGCTCCAAATACATTCAGTTAACCAAGAATTTATGCTTCTTCCACTGGGATTGAACGCGTTGTTTCTAATTTACGTTCTGCCATATACAGTACTAGTATTTTAAGTGCACGGCCTATTGCGCCAACGTGAAACTGACAATGGACTGTTGCATGAGTCCTGATAACTCGTTAGTAGTCTAACATATCTGCAGCTTGCACCTTGTCCTATGGCATATTCGAAAGCACAGTGGCCGCCTGGTGCTAATGCGGATGCACTTGCACCTGCTGACTGCTAGTCATGCTTTAGGCTATGTTGCTGCTTTATCACAGACTTCGTTAAACAGCCCTGTTTGAATGCGTCCGGCTTTGTTGATAATTGATAAGCTTTTGACCGTAGGGTCCCTCATTCGATTCATGGCTGGGCCTCATTCCTGCCCACACCATTCGTCCACTACCATGATAAGGTGCTGTTTCCTGCACATATGCGGGATTGTTCCGAGTTCCACGTTCTCTCCAGATGAGGGAACGACGAGTGTCCGGCTGAACACAAAATCTTGACTCATCTGTGAACAGAACCCGGCGCCATTCGTTACGACGCCAATCCTGATGGTCCTCCGCCCAGTTTCTGCGGGCTAAACGGTGGCGTGGATTTAATGGGACACACACCATAGGCCTCTGTGCGTAGAGGCCACTTTCCAGAAGGCGATTTCGGACTGTTTGTGTTGATATTGCGCGTCCTGTTGCCCCCTGAAGGTTGTGTTGCAGCTGAGTTGCGTTCAGCCTCCTGTCTCGACAGGCTGTTAACCGGAGATAACGGTCATCCCTTGCTGATGTTACCTGTGGACGACCTTGGCCGGGCCTTCTTTTAACGGTTCCTGTTGTCTGAAATCGCATCCAGGTCCTGAAAATAACACTTTGGGACACTCCAATAGCTGCAGCCACCTCCCTCCGTCCCGCTTCCAACCTTCCTATTGACGTCAGAAAAGTTGGATGGCGCAGCCACGCGGTAGAATGTTGAAGCTGTAACATTGTGACTGGTGAGGATTATTTTCATGGTGAAGCATTGATGTCGTGATGGAAACATAAATGAATTTGTCAAATACGAGGAGGTACTGCTCTGTATACGGTTGCAAATCGTATAAAATGGGTACGAATTCTCCTCACTACATTCCTGTACAAAAAGTTCAGAGAGAAAGATGGGCTTCGGCGCTGTCAATTGGAAAACGTGTTACACGTTACATGACAGTGTGCAGTCTGCATTTTTGTGAAGACGACTTCTTTCCACAGCGGAAGCACCGGTACTGTTAATTATTGATAGTTATTGTCTCTAATTTGTATTCACAAGGATTTAGCTACATCAAAAATACTGATAAACTTGTAGCCTAATACTTCTGTGCCGTACATTGAACCGAATGTAATCCGCTCTTCGTAAACTTATTTTAGGGGTTCTTCCGATTGACAATAGTCGAATGGTTAGAAAACTTAAGAAAAATGCTGTTCCTAGCCTTGATTTGCCAGAGAATTTATATTCTTGCCTTTGAACAGCAAGTATGTAGCTCAATATTTGCAATATTTTAAGTATGATTTGGCTTAAATTATGTTTTTGTCTATGATCTCCTTACTGTTGAATTTAGTTAATTAATGTGTAAAATCTTAGTTTTAAGTACGGTACCGGTTTGGTGACCCATCATCCCAGGCAGGCCGGTAACACCTATACTACCCAGGCAGATAGGTCACTTAGTCGTAATTTAGAAGTTATAGTGACGTTAAGTATGCATATGCGGTAATTTAGCTGGAGACCTGATCGGCCTAGGCTATTCTAACTTTAATTAGTTCCCATTTCAGGGTTTTTCAGTTTTGAGTGCGAATAGTTGGTTTGAAAGTTGTACAACAGTAAGGAGAGTATGTTTTGTATAGGTTTTAATTGGTATTATGGTTTATGTCGAGCTGGGGAGTGAATTTGATTTGGCTTAAGGTGTAGTTTTTGATCTGTTCCGTTTGCTTATTACAAGTTCAAATGGAGACTCCAGCTTTGTTAAATATCTGTATTTTAAATATCTAATTAAACATATTGTTAAAGAGGATGCCTCCATTTTAACTTGCCTGTGGCAAGAGATTAATAAATTTATATTCTTGCCTTTGAGCAGCAAGTATGTAGGTCAATATTAGCAATATTGAAGTATGATTTGAGCATCCCAAGTAACGCTTCTTTGAACCCAAAACATTCATGCAAATTCAGGGTTGCTGGATTCAATTTATTATCAGGGAGTCGTCCTTTGTGTTATGTGATATTGATATATATGTATATATTGTGAAATTAATAAAAACATCGATACCGCTAGGCTCTCAAGTACAGGCTTCATATATGTAACAGCAGACAGTAAATTAACTATCTACAGGTGGGTAATATTTTTAACTGGTAGTCTAGTAATTAAGCACTGCATTTAAATTGATTATAAAAACATTTCTACCAATGAAAGAAAATATGCAGTCTTAGCCATCATAAATTAGAAGCCATAACAAACGCACACCCTATCACTGTCTCGCTTACTTCTCGTCACTATCTCGCCGCCATATTGCAAACAGCTGACCGCAAGCTCCTCCCCCGTTTCGGACGTCAATAACCTCTCCATGCCATACCTTCGGGTAAGTCACGTTATTGTTGCATTGCACTCCTTGCTCACTACATCACCTGAACCCAACTGCTTGTGCCATTCGTTTGGTAGAGTAAACACACGTCCACACCAACCCCCTCTGCAGCAACATTCTGTTATTACCACTATCTCGGTTGCTGTAATTCTGTTGTCTCCACTCCGTAGAACCGACAGAAAGACGTCGAACCATTTTAGGTCATTCTGCCGATGACAATACGTCAGAAACTAGATATCTCAACTGATCCCCTAATTGTTTTGACCAGTGTATTAAAATTGTATGTCAACAAAACGTGACTCATACTGTACATGCCCACCAACTTTCTTCCCTCTGAGGCAGAGCGTCACTAACCGTAGGTGCTGAATATCCACTGCTTCAAGCAGTATTAGCATGACTTGGGAAATGATTACACCGCTGAATTCCTCCTACAAATAACTATACTTTTTGTACGAGAAACCAGTACTGCTCCGTTTAAGAAACAAAGTTGGTACCGATAGCACAGTCATTGAGGAAGCTACGCAAATATATAGAAAGTTTCTTTATATACGCCTTATTATTATTAAAGGTAAAACCTGAACGCATTTATATCTTTAATGATTTAGAAGGTATTTTAGTAGCCATCTAAGGAGGAAGAAACCTTGTAGTTTTACAAGTCCGTTAATCTCGTGATCATAAGCCACGGGATCTGTTCTTTGAGTGGAATCTGAATCACCGGGCATGATATTTCGTATCCAAAATCCCAGATTTAGTAACTAAGAATTGAACATAGTTCCCCTTGGTGGGAGGTAAAGCCTTGGACCACTGCGTCATCACATCCCGTCTTCTCAGAAGACTATCTGGTAACACACGACAAGGTTAGTATGATTTATTTAAACAAGTTGTTACTCCATTGTGGTGTTGTTCATTGAAACTATAACAACTAAAGTTTAATAACACAAGCTACCGTTCACCGATACTTATTTAGTTTTATGAAGATGATTCATGAGAAACCGGTTTATTTATATACTATTGTTGTAAGCAAAATTAATATTCTTTCTGCCCTACTATAAGCAAAATCCCAATTCGAAATCTCGCTTATTTTGCCTAACGTTCTGGAATTGAATCCCGGCAAAGTCATTTATAATAATAATACAGATAACGCACAATGTGCAGATTTAATAAATTAACAACGACAGAAGCCAGTTAGGGAGGTTTTTCTTTTGTCACAGTAAACGACGTGGTATCTATCACAAAGTTTGTAACACAGATTACAAATGCACTGGTCTTCCGGCTGGTGGTAGCTCATGTTCTGGCGGATAAGGTGGTGGCATTCGTGCACGGCGAGTCGCGTCATCATATGTCTGAGCTCGTAGTCGGCTCGCATCGAGTCTCTATTTGTCATTGCGTCTGTAGTATAAAAGTCCATCCAGATTTCTTCCATTTCCGCTTGTCGTTCACTTAAGATTCGAATATATACTGACGTAGATGGCAGTGCCAGTTGATGACGCAGATCTTCAATTAAAATTGTTTGTCTTGTCAGTACATGCACAAGTCTCGATTCTGTAGTTTTTGAGAGGCATAGTGCTCGCCTCAGGAAATTTGCTTTTATTCTTTCTATATCTTCTAGGTTACTTCTTGTCAGCTGTTCCCATTTTACGTCTAGTCCGTACGTCACGGTTGGCATTATCTTTAGTTGGAATAATTTCATTGCTGTATCTATGGATAGCTTATGCATATTTTGTATATTATTTGACGCAATGGTAGCTGCTGCCACTCTTTCCTTTATGTGCTTGCTGAATGCCGTACCATTTGTATGTAGGGTGATCCCAAGGTATTTAAACTGTTGTGTGTTTGTCAGTGGAATACCTTGGTATAATATGTAGTCAGTATCTACTGGTTTTCCTCCTTTCCTGAAGGCTACTTGTAGCCTGTCAATTTTCTGCGAGACAAACACCATATCGTCTGCATAAAGATACATTCTTACATCTTCCGTGGTGATGGCTTTCGTAACCTCTGCGGTAGCTACAGTAAACAGGAGGGGGCTCAGAGGATCCCCTTGCAACACACCGTTTGTATGGTCAATTGGGTTTGATTTGGAGACCTTATCATCAATCACGATGAAATTCCTTGCAAGGATGTTCCTGACGAGCCTTGTCACATGATTCCTCCCAGCAAATTCTACTAGCTTTTCCATAATGTGTGTTCTGCTTGCTAAGTCAAAGTCAAATTGCATGGAGTTTTCCTCTTGCGTGTCTGATAGCATCATATATATCTTCTAGTAAGCATCGGATAGCTTGCGTTGTTGACCTTCCCTTACGGAATCCAGACTGTTCTTCGGGAATGACATTCTCCCTCATTTTGTATAGTCTGTCCTGTCAGTAATGTTGTCAGTAACTTGAAGCATGTGCACTCCAGTGCTATGCCCCTATATGTGTTGGGGTCTGCAGTGTCACCTTTTCCTTTGTGTAATTCCCTTAGTGTTGCACGTCTACAAGCCTCCAGTATGTTGCCCTTTCTTAAGCATTCGTTGAACAGATTTACCCATTGTTCTTTTAGGAAAGGAGCAGTAGTTTGCAAGTGTTCGTTATATATTCCATCTGGACCACAGGCTTTGCTACCTTTTGTCTTTTTATAAAGTTCTCTATTTCTGTTATTGTGAATAGTTGGATAGGAAAATCACATTCCTCTTCCTGTTGTTCAACTGGTGGTCTCGTTTCCTTAGATTGCAGAACTTTCTTAAAGTGTTTTTCCCAAGTTTCAATTGGTATGTGTCTTGTGAAGTATGGCTGTTCCTTGGTGACTGCTTTGTACCAGTTTGGTTCGGCTCTTTTTATTTGTTATTTTTCTTCTTTAGCCTGAAAAGCAGATTTTGCTTCCTTTACTTTTTCTTTGTATTCTCTCTTTTCCTATGCGTAGAATTGCAGATCTGCCGTTGCTTTTTAAGCTTAGAGCCTTGTGTAAAGCATTTACTGCTACCTTCCTAGCTTCGTAACAGTTTTAATTGAACCAGGGCTTTGGTTTCCTCTTCGGGTTATCATTTATAATCACTGAATTTTGAATTTGATGTTTTATTACTTTTAATGCCTCATTCAGATCACCATCATTTAGAGCATCATCTATGTTTTGTGCGTTTTTCCCGTCGAAGTAGCTCACGTCAATCTTGTATCTTGGTGCATAGTTACGGTTTCTAATGTTGTCTTTTGCAGTAGTAGTACTTAAGTATATTGTTGTATCTACTGGTAGATGTTTCCGTGCTACGATGTTTTTCAGAACCTTTTGGTGTGCTACACTCTCAGTTGTAAAAACAAGACCGATTTTTCTGCTTCCTGAATGACTGACATATGTCACTTCGTTACTTTGGTCTATTAGGGTCAGTCCCTCTTGTCTTATATAATCGACTACGATGTTTGTTTTGAGGTTTGTTATATCTAGCCTGCAGTTTAAATCTCCCGCTATTATCACAGATTTGTTTCTGTCTATAAGATTTATATCTGTAGCCAATTCATTTACAATTTCATCTGGTCTGTAAACAGATTGAAAGTAAACAACAATGAAGGTATAGCAGAGAGTATCCACTACTATGACATTTTCTGATTTCATTAATGTTTTGGAAGGTGATAGTTTCGGTTTCAATAATAGCGTTATACCGCCTATGGGTCTTCCTCTTTGGCATGTGTAGGCATATGAGTGAATGGCATAAAAACCTTCCGTACTCCATGTCGTAGTAAGAAATGTCTCTGTAAGTGCTACAACATCGTAAGGTTCGAAAAACTTGTCCGGTATCAGCGTTAAAGCTTGCTTTAAGCCTTCAGTGTTCCATAGAAGGAGTCGTATAGTTTCTTCGGTTTTGTCTTGGTAGTTGCAGTTATCCTTATTGATGCATGCTGCCATACGATTCTTGTTTTCACCTCTAGATAGCACATCAGATTGTTTATTCGAAATCAGCTCCTTCGGTAAATCTGTGGCCTCGAAAAAGGAATCTTCTAACAAGCACCCCTTTTGGCCAAAACTCTGGTTTCTCTAATTCGGCGAGATGATTAAAAGGGATGCCAACCTTAAAAGCTTCCTTAGACCCTAATGTGTTGAGCTTATCACAAACAACTCCCTCGGTTATGTTGTTGCGTAATAGAAAGGTTCGAATTTCATTTTTGGTCGTTCCGTTCTTAACCCTGCCCACATACAACCAAGCTGCCTTGTCTTCTGACAGTAAGTCTTCGTCGCTACCTTATTTGGTACCGATAATCAGGCCCTGTCTTTGACTGCGACGTCTCCTGGGTGTGTTGAATGGCCCAGCTTCTTCTTCTTGATCGACTGCTTCCTGTGCCGATGGCTCCTTCACCACAACGTGTGTCTCTCCTCCCGACTAAGCGGGAACATTGTTTCTCTTTGTTTGAATGAAGTTGTTTCGCCCCAGCGCTATTGGTGCCGTTCTTTTTCGTTGGTTTTTAAGGTCAACTGGATGAATATCTGCCAGTTTATCTTCTACAATTGTATTGTTATCTTCTCTCTTCTTATGAAGTTCGTCCTCACGTGAACCATGTTGACAATCTAAACCTTCTTTTGTGAGGGAAGACTGTGTAGAAGCATTTTGATTCTCTAGGTTTACTGGCGTAGACTTCTGAATATGTTTTGATATTGGATTTTGTATTATTGATGCCCGTTTAAGATTGAATGTCTGACTTTTAACCACCATTATTGATTCTGCAAGAAAATTAAATTTCTTATTCATTTCAACTCGTACATTTTCTATGACCTTTTGCAGAGTTTTTCCTGCATTATATAGCAGAAAGTTCTGCTCACATTCACAGCAAAGCCAAAAAAGATTTGTTTTCTTTTTATGTGACACTTTCAAAGCGTTGAATTGTCCTTGTTGCAAATCGGCGCATTTGAGATGATGCCATTTCTGGCATAAGACATATCATTTTACAGCATTCTCATATTCCACTAGTCGCTCACAGATGAGGCAGTCATTCTCGCTTTGGGTCGAAACGTGCTGTATGCTTATGTCAGGCATGTCTGTCGCATAGACTCTGTGGCAAAATGGCGTACTAAATTTGCACAAATGTGAAAGAATATTTATCACCTTTTTAAATTGTTGGTGTCACTATTTATTGATCACTATCATCGTATTGATTACACTTATACTTATACTTACTCACCGAGAGCAGACAGTGACGAAGTTAATTGCTCTCAACCAGACCACTTACGACTCAACCAGATACGTAGCCTCTACAATACAATCTGAACTGGCCAATTAACAACCATCACATATTCACACTAAGCAAACAAATTTTGAGGCCAATCACCACTTTCAGTATCTTAACAAAACATCAAATAGACCACAACTAACAAATATTGACTAGTTGCATTATTTTAACGAATACTGCAACTCCAGTAAATAAGCGTACATATAGTAAATACTTTCACCCATAAATTTAGACATAGATTTAATAGCCTAAATGTAATGGATCTGATGATGCTCGCTTGACGAAAGTGGTGATCAAAGTGCATTTAATAGTCTCATGTAATATTTTTCATGATTAGGGAATAAACCATCACAATTCGGTACAATCTTGGAGACCGACTGAAATACATCAAATTTCAGTTATAATACGAGGGTGAAATATATTTCAGTGGATTCTCTGTCCCATAAAAAATCCCCTTCTAGGACAAACCTACGTGCTGCCAAAGCCATATCAGTTAATCTAGAGCCGAACAATTAAATGATGTAATTCTCTCATCAACAATCCCAGAATATTTACTGAATTTGTATAACAAAGCACAAGAAAAGAGAAAAAAATCTTGACCATAAGGTGATAATCTTTAAATTCACGTTCTTTTTCATCTATATATATTGTGCCCAACTCTAGGAATGGGTATTCCAAGATTCAGACACCTAGATATCAAGGGAAAGGCTACAGACGCTTTTGAAAGTTGAGATATTTGAATATCGCGCTACATTGCTTCCAGAAGGAAATGGAAAGAATTTACAGCCAAGAGCATGTCAAGTGACGTAGCGAGTAATAGCAGAGGTCGAGACTATTTGTCGATTAAATAGTTAGCCATGGAGTAGAGACTTGAGACTTAGATCAGATTACTGGCACGGCCAAATGAAAGAGAATGCACTTAGTATCAAGTAAATCGGACCAGGGATACCAGAGATATGAGGATTTCTAGATTTCAGCGTGATGCAGCGTGACCCTGACCGTTTTGAATAAAAGCCGGCCGGCACAGGCATCATTAGCTCACTTTGAACCAAGCGCTTGCATAGCAAGGTGCTACTACGCTGAGCCAAGGCACATGGTTGCCGGATCTACGCAGAAGTTATTTTCAAAGTTGTGATAGTCACAAAAGTGCTGCGTTACAAGTGGAACTTAGTAAGTTTCCGGCAAAGGAGAATCACTAAGGTGATTGTTTTTCTACGGACACTGGTGAAATATTTTATTTCTACATGGACATATGCTAGATTTTGTCTAGAAAGTACTTTGTCACAGTCCAGTAATAATCATTCAATACTTGGATATTTTAGTCCAAATTTTAGTCAGTTTCATAATTGTAACTTGATAACCACTCCGATCTATCAGTATACTGAAGACCAGTCTATCACGGTGTTGTTCATTAGCCAACGCAGGGAAACTACATGTTGCTTCGCGCATGGTAGATGGTGTGAAGCCATGCCCAGGGAACGATCTTCAGAACAGCCGTTGATTGGTTTAGACTGTCAGTGTTTTCTTGTACTGAAAAGATTACCTTGAGTTATGTTACAACTGACATATTTGAGAATAGATCACTTAGATCTGACCCCATTTAAGCGGAATGCTATGGCTTTAATAGAAGTCAACATTAAAATGGATCAGCAGTTACTTCAAACTTCAAGCAATATCTCCACTATGTCGTGTTAGACAGATTGTGGGTGTATAATGGCGGCCGATACAAGGATTATACGTGCTTGTCCGCTAGGACATGTATCTGGATAAATCTGGTACAAACCAGGTTCACTACGCTTCAAGACCATCAAGAAATGTAAGCAACTTTTGACTTTATATTATGCCTAGCTAATTGGAACAAACTATTTTTTCTGCAGATGACCAACACATTTATTTTTCTTCGTATTTAAATCTTGCAATGATTTACGCAAGACATATTAGAGTTATTCTGAGTATTTTCAGCACTCAGAACAGTTTAGGATCGATGACCGAGCATAACGAACATTTATTTGAATGTTTCATATTTTTGGGAAATCACGGAAAACAACCGATGTAACTGTAAAAGTTAATATTTATTTTTGTTGAGAGATGGATATTTTATCCAAATTCGAAGAATCGAACATGTGGATTCTCACATAATATAATAATAATAATCCACTAATAATAATAATAATGATTTTCATAATTTTCTAAATAATTATTGGATCTTATATTTTCTAATAATCACATTTATTGAGAGAGAGCCTATGAAGTAGTTTAATCATTTCTAGGTTGGAACAGGTGATTTTCCGAAGGAGAGTGGTTAGCGCAAGCCCGCATTCAACCAACATTACAGTTCTGGTTGAACAGTTAATATTTGCAATGAGTAAAGTATATTTTTCAGATAACACGGAGAGGCATGAAACGGGAAGCAAATGATAATTGTATCAATTAGGATATTTTTGTATTTATATAAAATCATGACGTAAATACATTCGAAAGTGAAATAAAGATTATCATGAGTATGGTAACTTCACGGGTTGAACTGAATGGTAAAATAAAATAAACTTGTAAGTTTATTAATCTTCCAGTGTTGATAACAAGCAGAGGCTTGATTTATTGTATAAATTTTGGGAAGAAAATGTATGTGTGTGGAGTAGTTGAAATGCCATTCCCAGGTGCGCATGTTTAAGTCGCAGGAATGAGGAGATTTTTATTTGAGCATCAATCAAATAGCAGGTTCGATGACTCAGTGTTAAAGAAGGAGTATTGGAACTACACATTGCGTCGTATGAATGACCCCGAAGATTATTTCTTAAAAACCATCAGTTCTTATTTCAACCTTGTTTACGGATTCCATTTAGACTTTGATTTTGCTAGAACCCGGATTTGTCATGATAATATTTTGTTCTTCTTCAGAGGAAGACCTTTGCCGTTGTTGTTGGAATGTTGTGTTTTTACACAAATAATAGAATGGGCCACTGCCAATTAAAAATAATTCTATAACCACGAATAATTTGAAGGATATTTTCAATCCTAGTGCCATGAACTAAATGAATTTATTATGAAGCTACAATTCTTATTTCCGCATTCTGTCGAAGAATTGCAAGTTGTGAAAGTTACTAAAATGGCCACAAATATAAATATTTTTCTTAATGATGATTCCAAGTGGAGAATCGAATAGTTGAATGGTCCAACAATTTATTGATCAAGTTGATGATTCAGAAATCATATATTTTGTTAGGAACTTGAAGTTCATAATCGAGTCACTTCTCGAAATGTTTAATGTCAGAATAACAATTAATTTTGTTGTGCTTGGCACAAGTTCTTCGATGCTATGCTCAATGGTCAAATACTTTTCAGAAGTTGTTATTAATATGTGTACATAATTTGTGTTGATTCAAAGATAATAATATTTTTTGACAATATTTTTTTGAAACTGGAAAAATAAGTGAAAGTTAAAAATTCTATGAACAATTATTCTACGAGTGTTAATATTATGCAAAAATTTAATCAGTGAACTACGGTTTTTCCAGTAAAGACAATTAAATTTGAACTGGATTTAATCATAATTAATGGATTTAATTTTGGAACACAGTCTACAGGACTAATAATCAGACTTGTGTCTCCAAAGATAATTGTCCAATGTGTTGGAAAATTTCTGTACATTGTGTAAATAGTGATGTGGGTCGCCACACGTGAATGATGCCGCTTTGAGCATTATTATTTTGCAGTCAATTTTAACTTCAGAATAAAATGAGATAATTTTACATGATGTGTTATGCCCAGTTGAATCTCCTTCTATCCTTATTGTTGCATTGAGCCAAAAATCAGTAAAGCTTTTTTTTCATTTGATGTCGTTTTTGCGATTTGCTTTAACCCATCTGGCGTCCCGGGATATTTTGACTCTCGTGCTGACTGATTCTTGGTAAAATGCATATGTGGTCGTGCGGACTCCGGTCTAAACGGGCACATAAAATAAGATAGAGAGAGAAATGGCTTCGAACGTGGGGCTCGAGTTAGACACGGTCAATCGCATGCCGATTTAAATTGTGATAATTTTTTCTATAAATATTTTGGGAGTTGAGAGATGTCTGGTTTGGATGAATAAATTAGTAGGAAACCCAATTAGTGGGGAAAATTAAAAAATTAAATTGGTTAATAATTAGAATGGGTTTGATTATTTTTGATAATGGCTTAACCATTAGGGCGTCAAGTAAATTCAGTAGTAAACGTTCGATGACTGGACATACGCATTATTAGAATCCAGGTGGAGGATATTTGAGAACTTGCATATTTTTCTTGTGATATTGTGGTAAATGTAATTTGTAAAAGTAGAGAATTTTGTTTTTCCATCACGTCGACATTAGGACAAATCTCATTTTATTAGAGTGTTCCAATTAGCTATTCATATTTCTTGTTCTAGTTATAAGCTTGTGTCTGCCAATATTGTATACCCCTAAGTTTTGAATAATAATTGAAAATTATGGAAGAGATGATGAGGATGATGAGGAGTTTGGAAGAGAGTTCCAAAGAGGCTGGAAGGCGTGTAGCCACCATTATGAAAGAAAATACAGAGGCTTTAGAAAAGAAACTTAAAGAAAATTCTGATTCTTTAGAAAATAAACTTAAAGAAAATTCTGATTCTTTAGAAAATAAACTTAAAGAAAGTTTAAATGATAAACTTAAAGAAAATTCTGATAAACTTAAAGAAAGTTTAAATGATAAACTTAAGGAAAATTCTGATTCTTTAGAAAATAAACTTAAAGAAAATTCTGATTCTTTAGAAAATAAACTTAAAGAAAATTCTGATTTTTTAAAAGATAACTTGAAGGAAAATTTAAATAGTAAATTTAATTCTATGGAAAATAAATTTAAAGAGAATTCCGAAATTTTGAAAATGTCACTTGAGATTAAAATGACTAAATTATGCGAAAAAACACATGAGCTCGAAACTTCATTAGCCACTAACGCAAGTTTAATGGACGATAAATTTCGCGATGCCGATCTAAGATCCCAAAGCTTAGCTGATAAGATAGAACATGGTCTTAGGAAAGTTGGTGAAGACATGATCAACCTAGAAGTCAGAGTGAAGAAAGAGAGCAATGAGATGGCAATTCTAGTTGTTCAACGTTTGACGGAACAATTCAAAGAACTTGTAATGGGAGAAATAAGAGAAGGTGTGATTAATGAATAGCAAACTGAAATTAAAACCACAGTTATCAATGAAATTAAAGACATACTCAAGCAGGAGAACCAAGAGGGAGTCAAGGAAATTAGGGAATCTTTGTCATCCCATATTCAAGTAATTTCCAAAGATATCCAAGCAACTCAGAAGGACATATCAGATATGACAGGGTCGTTGAAAAGTCACGAGGCTGTTATGAACCAGATATCCACTGATGTCAAGGAGAATTGTAAGGAAACCGAAGCAATAAAAAAAATGGCAGAAGAAAACCATAAGGAAATTGAGGCTATGAAAACCCAAATCAAGGACGAGAAACAGTCTGACCATCTGTTGAAAATGCCAAGTGTAAGGGGAAAAGAACAGATACAGATAAACCTAGGAGCAGCTAGAGAAACTGATAGTCAAAGACAGGATGAGATCAGGACAGTATTTCAATCCAACCCCATAACTGTATTCAAGAATGTAGAGGATAAGCCTTCTAAATTTTCAGGGCGAGATTCTGTGACACCTGAAAGATTCCAAGATCCCTAAGGAAAGACAGATCCGAGTGATAGTGAAATTTTTGGAAGGTCCTGCACTTCTTTGGTTTAGAGCTTTTAGGTCCACTCTAACCAATTTTGAGGAGTTTTCCCGTGGTTTATTAAAAAAGTTTTGGTCCCCGGAAACCCAACAGCAAGTCAGAGCAGAATTATATTCAAAGAGATTCTCGACGTCACAGCCTACTCGATACTCTACGTATTTTTCTGGACAGCTTTCTAAACTACAACATTTAGATCCGCCGATGCCAGATAATGAATTAATTACAGCATTAATACGTCAGTTTCCAGCAGACGTCCAAAGGACTTTGATCGCTGCTGACATCTATAATATGGAGCAATTTGACGAGGTATTGCAGAAACTGGATCACACGAACGCTCAATTCTTCCATCAGAAGGGAGGAAAGAATAACAACGCTGTGTACGCTGTTATGGCCGACAGTTATTCCCAAACACCTCGAGAGATTCGAGAGGGGCGAGAAGAGAAAACGCCGAGGGAAGAACCCGATAATAGAGGATGGAATCAGTACAATAACCGATACAGTTACAAACCTTACGCAAGACCGGATGGTGGAAATCGATATAATACTCGATGGAGAAGGCCAAGGGATAATCAAGTAAGGTACCAGGAAAGAAGGTACTATGGTAGAAACGACTACAATAATAGAGGGAATGTGAATACTCGTCAGTCCAATGAAGAGTTCAATAAGGAGACGAGGAAGAACTTAGAAGAAAGACACCAAAAAAACTTGCAGTTCTTGGAACAGAGGCCCAATGAACCAGGTCCATCGGGAACACAACAATCCCGGGGGAATGGAAACGAAAAAAAAAAAACTTCGAATTCACAGTAGAAGATAGAATTTTAAACACTTTCACTTCCAGAATTATTAAATGGCAAGCAGAGGATGATGATTTAATTCAACATAATGACGAACGGAAAGAAATGGGTACAAGAATTAGAATGCCAATCATATCATGCGAAGTATTCGGTATGCCTGTCGATACTTTAATTGATACTGGGGCTATGCTTTTTCTTGTGAGCGAGAAGCTTTATATTCTGTGGAAGCTCAAAGAGAATTTAGAGGAGATTCCAGTATCAGGAATTAAAATCCAAGGAATAATACCCAACAAAATATCTCTGTGTAAAACACAATTATACTTATGTATTACGATTGGAGGACATGATTTCCGACATGTGTTTGTAGTAATGAAAGACATGGCTTTTGACATGATATTGGGAGCGGATTTCATTCAGAAATATCAAGCAGTGATAGACATGAAGACAGAGACGATCAGATGCAAGAATACCGAAGAGATAAACTTCGAGGGAAAAGAAGAGGAAGACATCGAGGGAGATGCTCAATGGTCTCTGATTTTTCATGAAGCTGAAGGAAGAGAAGTCTACACTGAGGAGGAGTCCCCAGAGCTAGGGAAAATTTTGGAAGAGTATCACGATATTTTTGATATTAAACCTGGTGAAATTAAAGATTTTGAATATCGATATTGTGAAAGTAAACAACAATGGAAGCTATGAGATCGCCAATACACGAACTGGTAACATCGTGGGAACTTATAATGCATCGAATTTTAAGATTTACTATTCAAGAACCAGATGATTTAATGTGTAGATAGGAAAAATATTTTTTTTTTCAATTTTTATTTTTTGCTAGGTGTGGGGTGGATGTGCCCAACTCTAGGAATGGGTATTCCAAGATTCAGACACCTAGATATCAAGGGAAAGGCTACAGCCGCTTTTGAAAGTTGAGATATTTGAATATCGCGCTACATTGCTTCCAGAAGGAAATGGAAAGAATTTACAGCCAAGAGCATGTCAAGTGACGTAGCGAGTAATAGCAGAGGTCGAGACTATTTGTCGATTAAATAGTTAGCCATGGAGTAGAGACTTGAGACTTGGATCAGATTACTGGCACGGCCAAATGAAAGAGAATGCACTTAGTATCAAGTAAATCGGACCAGGGATACCAGAGATATGAGGATTCCTAGATTTCAGCGTGATGCAGCGTGACCCGGACCGTTTTGAATAAAAGCCGGCCGGCACAGGCATCATTAGCTCACTTCGAACCAAGCGCTTGCACAGCAAGGTGCTACTACGCTGAGACAAGGCACATGGTTGCCGGATCTAAGAAGTTATTTTCAAAGTTGTGATAGTCACAAAAGTGCTGCGTTACAAGTGGAACTTAGTAAGTTTCCGGCAAAGGAGAATCACTAAGGTGATTGTTTTTCTACGGACACTGGTGAAATATTTTATTTCTACATGGACATGCTAGACTTTGTCTAGAAAAGTACTTTGTCACATTCCAGTAATAATCATTCAATACTTGGATATTTTAGTCCAAATTTTAGTCAGTTTCATAATTGTAACTTGATAACCACTCCGATCTATCAGTATACTGAAGACCAGCCGTTGATTGGTTTAGACTGTCAGTGTTTTCTTGTACTGAAAAGATTACCGTGAGTTATGTTACAACTGACATATTTGAGAATAGATCACTTAGATCTGACCCCATTAAAGCGGAATGCTATGGCTTTAATAGAAGTCAACATTAAAATGGATCAGCAGTTACTTCAAACTTCAAGCAATATTCCACTATGTCGTGTTAGACAGATTGTGGGTATATAATGGCGGCCGATACAAGGATTATACGTGCTTGTCCGCTAGGGCATGTATCTAGATAAATCTGGTACAAACCAGGTTCACTACGCTTCAAGACCATCAAGAAATGTAAGCAACTTTTGACTTTATATTATGCCTAGCTAATTGGAACAAACTATTTTTTCTGCAGATGACCAACACATTTATTTTTCTTCGTATTTAAATCTTGCAATGATTTACGCAAGACATATTAGAGTTATTCTGAGTATTTTCAGCACTCAGAACATGTTAGGATCGATGACCGAGCATAACGAACATTTATTTGAATGTTTCATATTTTTGGGAAATCACGGAAAACAACCGATGTAACTGTAAAAGTTAATATTTATTTTTGTTGAGAGATGGATATTTTATCCATATTCGAAGAATCGAACATGTGGATTCTCACATAATATAATAATAATAATCCACTAATAATAATAATAATGATTTTCATAATTTTCTAAATAATTCTTGGATCTTATATTTTCTAATAATCACATTTATTGAGAGAGAGCCTATGAAGTAGTTTAATCATTTCTAGGTTGGAACAGGTGATTTTCCGAAGGAGAGTGGTTAGCGCAAGCCCGCATTCAACCAACATTACAGTTCTGGTTGAACAGTTAATATTTGCAATGAGTAAAGTATATTTTTCAGATAACACGGAAAGGCATGAAACGGGAAGCAAATGATAATTGTATCAATTAGGATATTTTTGTATTTATATATAATCATGACGTAAATACATTCGAAAGTGAAATAAAGATTATCATGAGTATGGTAACTTCACGGGTTGAACTGAATGGTAAAATAAAATAAACTTGTAAGTTTATTAATCTTCCAGTGTTGATAACAAGCAGAGGCTTGATTTATTGTATACATTTTGGGAAGAAAATGTATGTGTGTGGAGTAGTTGAAATGCCATTCCCAGGTGCGCATGTTTAAGTCGCAGGAATGAGGAGGTTTTTATTTGAGCATCAATCAAATAGCAGGTTCGATGACTCAGTGTTAAAGAAGGAGTATTGGAACTACACATTGCGTCGTATGAATGACCCGAAGGTTATTTCTTAAAAACCATCAGTTCTTATTTCAACCTTGTTTACGGATTCCATTTAGACTTTGATTTTGCTACAACCCGGATTTGTCATGATAGTATTTTGTTCTTCTTCAGAGGTAGACCTTTGCCGTTGTTGTTGGAATGTTGTGTTCTTACACAAATAATAGAATGGGCCACTGCCAATTAAAAATAATTCTATAACCACGAATAATTTGAAGGATATTTTCAATCCTAGTGCCATGAACTAAATGAATTTATTATGAAGCTACAATTCTTATTTCCGCATTCTGTCGAAGAATTGCAAGTTGTGAAAGTTACTAAAATGGCCGCAAATATAAACATTTTTCTTAATGATGATTCCAAGTGGAGAATCGAATAGTTGAATGGTCCAACAATTTATTGATCAAGTTGATGATTCAGAAATCATATATTTTGTTAGGAACTTGAAGTTCATAATCGAGTCACTTCTCGAAATGTTTAATGTCAGAATAACAATTAATTTTGTTGTGCTTGGCACAAGTTCTTCGATGCTATGCTCAATGGTCAAATACTTTTCAGAAGTTGTTATTAATATGTGTACATAATTTGTGTTGATTCAAAGATAATAATATTTTTTGACAATATATTTTTGAAACTGGAAAAATAAGTGAAAGTTAAAAATTCTATGAACAATTATTCTACGAGTGTTAATATTATGCAAAAATTTAATCAGTGAACTACAGTTTTTCCAGTAAAGACAATTAAATTTGAACTGGATTTAATCATAATTAATGGATTTAATTTTGGAACACAGTCTACAGGACTAATAATCAGACTTGTGTCTCCAAAGATAATTGTCCAATGTGTTGGAAAATTTCTGTACATTGTGTAAATAGTGATGTGGGTCGCCACACGTGAATGATGCCGCTTTGAGCATTATTATTTTGCAGTCAATTTTAACTTCAGAATAAAATGAGATAATTTTACATGATGTGTTATGCCCAGTTGAATCTCCTTCTATCCTTAATGTTGCATTGAGCCAAAAATCAGTAAAGCTTTTTTTTCATTTGATGTCATTTTTGCGATTTGCTTTAACCCATCTGGCGCCCCGGGATATTTTGACTCTCGTGCTGACTGATTCTTGGTAAAATGCATATGTGGTCGTGCGGACTCCGGTCTAAACGGGCACAATATATATCATCCAAGGAACAGAGTACGCAATTCCATATAAAACATAAAAATTTGTTAAACCGACTGTTATAAATAACCTAAGAGAATCCAGTAATTGAAACTAATAAGCGTAACATTCTCCATCTATATATTTAAATCAGTAAGGTGATTTTTGTTACCACGAGATTGAGAGAACGACAGAACCGATTTACTTCGTAGAGCACTCTAACGAAAGCTCTTGGCCTCTAGATTTGCAGAGTGTCTATGAAATAAACAAATATATTACGGTATATTTTTGAATTAATATAGAAAATAGCAGAATTCTATCCCCTCACGCATGCGCACAATCCGCCTGGGGTCATGACAAAATGGCGGTGAGAAGTTCATTAAAATGTAAGTTACCATATTTAATAAGCTTCCATGTAATTGAAAACATACATTAACCAAGTTCTGGCAATAAAATATAATAACAGTATGAACGTATACGAATGTGCAACATTGATTTATTTGGATAATGAAATGGATTATTTCCTTCAGACAGCGGCTTTTAATGATAAAGAACGGCTGCGTCTGCTGCTGACCAAGAGTGCGCGAGTAGCTATGTGGTTAAGGCGACAGACTGTGGTTCCAAGGTTCACCGGTTCGATCCCAGCCCTCGATGATATATATTTTTTTTTTTTACCACTGAAATATTGTTTAATCAAGGAGTATTAGTAAGGTTTTATGTCTGTTAAAGATACATATTTCTACATTCCCTCTCGGTATATTTTTGAATTAATATAGAAAATAGCAGAATTCATTCCCCTCACGCATGCGCACAATCCGCCTGAGGTCATGACAAAATGGCGGTGAGAATTCCATTAAAATGTAAGTTATTTAATAAGCTTCCATGTAATTGAAAACATACATTAACCAAGTTCTGGCAATAAAATATAATAACAGTATGAACGTATACGAATGTGCAACATTGATTTATTTGGATAATGAAATGGATTATTTCCTTCAGACAGCAGCTTTTGAAGATAATGAATGGCTGCGTCTGCTGCTGAACAAGTTTGCGCGAGTAGCTATGTGGTTAAGGCGACAGACTGTGGTTCCTAGGTGCGCCGGTTCGATCGCAGCCCTCGCCGATATATGTCTTTTTTTTTTTTTTACCATTGAATTATTGTTTAATCAAGGAGTATTAGTAAGGTTTTATGTCTGTAAAAGATACATATTTCTACATTCCCTCTCAATACGGTTTATTTCCGTTTTACCATTGCATTACAGCATGTGATCAAAAGAGCAAACTGTTGTCCTCAGTACGCCGTTTAAATATCTGCAATCAGTTCCTATAACTGACAATAGATGGCAGTACATCGCCCATATAGTTCCAGTAACTGACAGCAGATGGCAGCACCATTGCATCGATATATTTAAAACCCAAGACATGGCCCGTTTTCACGTGATGGAGAATTATAAAGGAGGGGAATATTTAAGAAGGGAAATTTTGAGGAACATTAACCGACAGTTGAATGTGTAGGCTATGTTGTTTATGTACCTTAATATTGCAATTTCTTCCCAATGCTTCGGTGGTCAAGTTATTAGCGTCCTAGACTAAAAGTTATAATTATGCATCGTCGATATACTCTTAAATTATTAAAGAAAAAAGTAGTTTTCCAGGCACTCACGCGTGTCCACAATTGCTTTCGCCATAAGAGACACTTGGCAAACATAATTCGCTTGAAGGGCTCCGACATCGTGGTCACTCAGCCCCATGTACTTGGGTGTGTATGTGTGAAATTTTCCCTCATAACCTGTGTTATTGTGATGGCTGCATTACTGTGTGTATTTGTAATTAAGGTGGTAAATGGCAAGGAGACGGCCAAGGCCTTAAGTTAGGAACCATCCCGGTATTTGCCTTAAGTGGAAGTGGGAAACCACGGAAAACCACATCCAAGATTGTCGAGGTGGGAATTAAACCTTCCTCTTCTTAGTTATACCTCAAGAGACTGAATGTGCCCCGTTTTTGCCCTCAGACCAGAATTCAATTTCTTGGCAGAGCAAGAAATGTAACCCGGGTCTCCGGGGCGATAGACAAGAATAGGTGGGCCTCCATGTGTTAATACGATTTTTGACATGCACGGGACATATAATTCAAAAACTGCCTCCATTAGGGTGACTGCCGAAGTGAGTATTGAGTATAGGCCTATGGTCGTTCCAGTAGTTGGCGAAGTGATTCTATGTTCCCCTGCAAAATGTACTGTCATAACCTATAACAGGTGATGGAAATTGCTTATTTAGAGCAGTTTCGTACTGTTTATAACAAAATGAAGAACGTCATTCTGAGCTGCGTTTTCAAGCTATCGCAAAAAATTTCGCTGGCAGGAACAATTATAAGGAATTTATTTTAAGCGATCAGTCTCATCGCATTCTCCTCACCAACCAACTTGAGTATGAAAGTCTCTGGACGGTCATGTTGAACTTCATTGTATAAGACAATGGTTTAGTGATAATTTGTTTAGAGTACTGAGTCTAACTACGCAGTTGATTTCGGCAATGGAAGTATTATTTGCCATGTAATATTTAGCGGCTCCGTTATTGCAGGACACTATAGTGTTATCGAATAATACGAAGCCACATTTAAAATCCAATATAAATAGGCCATTTCAGAAACAATTCCAGATATTATGCAGTACAGTGTACTGTAAGGTCTTTGACGATCAAATGTAAACATTGTTCTACATTGTACTTCTCTTGCGTAAAATCTATGCGTGGTTACTGTGGTCTTTACTGTTGTGAGGGTAAAATTGATCTGCTGGAATATAAAATATTTGCCAAGCTGCAACAATGTAATGATATTAATTTAAAAGTCATTGAACTTATATCCAGTAGTTCAAACACATACATCAGCGTTAACAGATTGGATACTGAAGATGAAAGCCAGCTACTTCATTTCCCTATTATTGAATTTTTCAATTCCTTGGAATTAAGTGATTCGCCTCCACATACTCCGACCGTTTGAGCCATAGTTATGCTCCTTAGAAATCTGAACGTTTCCCAAGGACTCATATATGGTAATATATTAATTGTAAGAAATATGTAAGAAATTGCTTGGATTCGGATATAATAGGTGCAGTAATATTAGGCAGAGAGCTCAAATCCTACGACTTGATTTAACACCTTCCGATAAAACACTTGCAGGTACAGTACATTTTCTTTTAATAGGCAACAATGTCCTATTCGCTCGGCCTACTTTATCACAATCAATCAAGCTCAAGGAGAAA
Source organism: Meconema thalassinum (assembly GCA_946902985.2). Taxonomy (NCBI): domain Eukaryota; kingdom Metazoa; phylum Arthropoda; class Insecta; order Orthoptera; family Tettigoniidae; genus Meconema; species Meconema thalassinum. The sequence goes on from OX336389.2 coordinate 1,401,933,345, forward strand.
CTCTTGAACGTATTGGGCTATTTACCTCATCACGTTTTAAGTCATGACCAGCAGGATAGTGAAGGTACAAAAAAGGTCCTGTATGGGATGGTAAAGAATAAGAGGCGGAAGGATCCTACGGATTATGTCAGAATGGTGAACAAAAGGGGACAAGGGATAGAAAATAGGGAAGAACTGAAGAAAACGTGGAAAGAATATTTTGAAGAACTCCTGAACCCAAATGGAAACCACGGCGAGGAAGAAGAAATCGGGGAAGAGGTACAGTAGATGAACTGCAAAAAGAAAAGGACTTAACATGGAAAGAAGTGGAAGATGCAGTGAGGAAGATGTAAGGAGGGAAGGCACCGGGTGTGGATGAGTTGAGTGTGGAGATGGTGAGAGCAGCAGGAGAGGTGGGGATACAATGGTTGTACCGAGTGATGAAGGCAGCATGGAAGGAAAGGAAGACCCCAGAGGACTGGAAAAAGGGAATAATTGTCCCGATCTTCAAGAAAGGTAGTAGAACAGAATGCAGAAACTATCGGGGAATAACACTGATGAGTCATTGTGCAAAGATGTTTGAGAAAGTTTTAGAAAGGAGAATTAGGACAAGGATAGAAGAAGGGATGAGGGAAGAACAACATGGCTTCAGAGCAGGAAGGTCCACAGTGGATTTGATTTTTGCTGTAAGTCAGTTTCAAGAACAGCACTATGAGTATGGAACAGATCTACTGATGGCCTTCCTGGACATTGAGAAAGCATATGACAGTGTATGCAGAAACAAAGTATGGAAGTCCCTGGAGGATAGAAGAGTAGAAAAATGGACTATAAGGAGGATAAAAGAGATGTACAAGGGAAGCGTGAGCTGTGTGAAAGTGGGAGGAGAGAGATCGGACTGGGTGGAACAGAGAAACGGCCTGAAATAAAGAAGTCCACTGTCACCGTTACTTTTCATTGTGGTGATGGATGACATAATGACCCGAGCGGCACAAGTAATTGGGGAAGGAAAGATGAAAGCAATGGTGTTTGCGGATGATTTGATGATTGTGGAAACAAGGAGGAGGAGGTACAGGAACAGTTGGACGTGTGGGAAGGAATAATACAAGGATATGGGATGAAATTTAGCATAAATAAGAGTGAGATGGTGATCACAACAAGGAAGAAGGAAAGGACCACAACGGGAATAACAACTGGTGGGGAACAGCTGAAGAAAGTGGAGAGTTTCAAGTATCTGGGAAGCCTGATACAAGAGAATGGAAGAAACGGTAGAGAAATAAAGGAGCGGGGGAGACAGGCAGAAGCATTCCGGAGGAGTGTGAGAAGCATGTTATGGAGCAGGGATGTCCCTCAGAATAGCAAGTAGATCATATATAGTACTATGTCCCTATCCTGACGTATGCCTCGGAGACCTGGGTTATGAAAGGAAGGGAGAAGAGCAAAATACAGGCCAGTGAGATGAGGTTCTTGAGAAGCAGTATTGTAGCTACAAGAGGGACGGAATAAGAAATGAGAGGACCAGAGAATTAATGAAGGAGGAACCATTACAGGATGGTATAGAGAAATCTAGACTTAGATGGTATGGACATGTAAAACGAATGGAGGAGAAGAGGATACCCAGGAGGATACACGAGACGAAGTGGGAAGGAAAGAGACCAAGAGGGAGACCGAGAGACAGGTGGCTGAAGGGGGTGGAAGAAAGCGTGAAGAAGAGAGGAGAAGACTGGACAAGGGTGGAGGCTGAGAGATGGTGGGAAGACAGAAGACGTTGGAGAGGCTTGTGTTCCAAACAGACCCGGCCAGTGGCTGGAAACTGTGCAAGATGATGATGACCTCATCACGTTTTCAGTCATGACCAGCAATATGTTGCAATGCTGAGAGTGCTATCTTTTGACGCCCTTAAAGTTGCAATAGTGCTAAAAAGTAATCGTACAAAGAATGTAACTTATATAAGAAGCTTCTTCAGTAAATTTGTTTTCCATTGTCCGTCATGTTTTGACGGGTTTCATCTAGTACATAAATTAAAATAGCAATATTTAAAGATAAGATGTCCGCAACAAACATTTAAGATCTTAAGTTTAACAAGAACCTACAAATTCCGATAGGCATGTAGTAAAAATATATATGGAGCTATCAAGCTTCTTTAGAGAGCACATTGCCATTAATAACCATGAATTAGCATAGGCTGTGGTTTAACACTTCTGTATCCAAAAATGGAATATTTGCCTGTTATTGTGACCTGAAACATGAAGCGGAATCATCAGCAAAAGAGACGCATAGTCGACTCTATTGGCCAGACATGTGTACAGACATGGCTTTGGCACACTTGCGGCGTGACCTTAAGGACCTCATGCCCATGGTTCCACAGCAAGTCTCATAGTCGAAAGCCCATACACCCGTAAATGATCCACTTCATGAATCCTACCTGCACTCTGTCCAAACGTTGAATAGCATATTGCTGGGAAGACAGCCATACCTCGCAACAGTATTCAAGAGTAGACCTTATATGCTAAAAATTAAATTTTAAGAGAGCATATGGTGGCAAATTCCCTACAATTTATCTTCAGAAAACCAAGTAATCTGAATCCTTATCAATATATTTCATAAATTAAAGCGTAATTTCTAGTAATTGTTTCACCTACGTCATTTATTTCATTCACACACCCCCAATTCAGGGTTACCTATACAATAATTTCTCATAACATATGCCAACTTCTGAAAAAATGTTATCACACTGCATTTTGACATATTAAGGGCACGTAACCACTGCGTACACCATCCTATAGTATATATAGGTCATATTGGAGAAAATGACAGTCTGCTTCATAGTCTATCACTCGGAAGAATTTCAAATCGTTAGCGTATAGAAGGCATTTACTTATCCTAAAGACCTTAGATAAATCATTAAAATTGAGGAACACTAGAAGTTTAAAAAATGGATTAGAAATTTGAGCATCAGATTTAACAATGCAAATTGTTCCGATAAGATATCTTCAAAACCACTCAGGAATGCTACCGCTTATTCCATACGCTGACAGTTTGATTATTAACGCTTCATGTTGCACTGAATCAAAGATTTTCGAAAAATATGGCGTCTATCCGTTAGTTCCTGTCCAAGGCACCTGGCATGAAGTTGAAGTATATGGCCAGATCAAATCGGTAGAGTGTTTCCCAACGAATCCGTGAAGATCAGTATTATCTACTGGCCAACTGACCTGTAAGATATAATCTATTATGCACGTCATTCTCCGCCACCTTCGATAAGAAGGATAACAGGACAACTGCCCTACAGTTATAAAATACCATTCTATCACCTTTTTAAATACTGGATATACGTATCACTTCTTCCACTCACTCGGAAAGCATCCTGGTTTAAACGATATATTCAAAATTGCACTGGGAGGTATCGCCCACTTAGGAGTACAAGACAAGGTATCTCATCGGGCACAAACGATTTCGCGATATCCAAGGATAACAGAATAATACACACTTCTTTGTCCGAAGTCCGGACCAACATCAAACCCTGACCACACACGATTTTGACAGACGAATGACACCGTCTCGAGTGAGAGTGATACGCCTTACAGCCCTTTGCAAATATATTAAAAATCGTTTTCCTTTCCTGGATTCCAATTCCATTCTGTATCATGGTGGACGGAAAACTTGAAGATTTTCTTTTATAGTTTACAACTTTCCCAAAATGCTATAAATTAGTAGTTATTTTTGGATCAACTGAGGTCACGAAGTCCTTATATTTGCTGCACTGGAGACCCTTATACTCCCCCGCATCACTAAAAATTGTACATAATCACACCAAAAATTTGATTCCTTGAAATTTCCACTGGCTTTCTCTTTTTATTTTAACATGTTATTCACCTCTTCATCGTACCAAACTGGATACTTCCATATATTGATTATATGAGTGGGCACTGAATCCGTGATTACTGCATTGAGGAGATCGTAAAACAGACTTAAATTCTCATCGGCAGAGGAAGAATTTTCTATGAATTTCCACAGACACTACGATAAAAGGTCTCTCATGAGGGGAATATCAGCTTTAGTCCAAGTATATATTACCGTTCTTAGGGGTTGTAGACGGGCAATTCGCGGCAAGGATAGTGAGAATTCCAACGCATCGTGGTCTGGTACCTAACAGATACTACACCTTTCAAAGATCTAAATTATTGTTGCGCAAGTTCTTTGCGTCGATTCCGCGCTACTTCTTAATTAATAACCAACCTTGTTCAGCATACTAGACTAACTGCGGCTGCCATTCACCATGTCCTTTCATAACGGAGTGAAAGGTCGGTCAGTATGATATTCTATATATATAAAAATCAATGTTACTTGATAGTATGTATGTGGGTGTGTGGGTGTGTATGTCTCCTATGCGTTCATACACCACCCATCCGTTTGCGCTGAAACATGGGTGAGATGTTGATTACTCTCCAAGGAAGGCTTCTGGCTTAGTAAATCCATTTTACAATAGGCAGCGCACGAGTAGATTCAACAAATGAGCGACGACGCGCGAAGCATTTCGACACAGTCCCGTATTTGTTCGTAAACCTTTCATCCGATTGGGATGAAACTTGGGTGAGAAGTTGTTTCCACTCCAGGGAAGGTTTCTAACTTAGTAAATACATTTCACAGTAGATAGCGCACGAGTAGATTCAACAAATGAGTGACGACACGCAAAGCGTTTCAACAAAGTCCCGTATGCATTCATATACCATTCGTACGATAGCTATGAAACTTGGGTTAAATGTTGTGTACACTTCAGGGAAGGTTTCTGGCTTAGTAAATCCACTTTATAACAGGCAGCGCGCGAGTAGATTCAACAAATGAGCTACGACGCACGAAGCGTTTCAACAAAGTCACGTATGCGTTCATATACCATTAGTCCGATAGGGATGAAACTTGGGTGAGATGTTGTGTACACTCCAGGAATGGTGTCTGGCTTAGTAAATCTACTTTACAATAGGCAGTGCACGGTTAGATTCAACAAATGAGCTACGACGCGCGAAACGTTTCAACAAAGTCCCGTATGCGTTCATATACCATTCGTCCGATTCCGATTAAATTTGGGTGAGATGTTGTGTATACTCGAGGAAAGGTGTCTGGCTTAGTAAGTCTACTTTACAATAGGCAGCGCACAATAATTAGATTCAACAAATGAGCTACGTCGCGCGAAGCGTTTCAACAAAGTCCCGTATGCGTTCATATACCATTCGTCCGATAGCGATGAAACTTTGGTGAGATGTTGTGTACACTCCAGGGAAGGTTTCTGGCTTAGTAAATCCATTTAACAATTGATAGCGCACGAGTAGATTCAACAAATGAGCGACGACGCGTGAAACATTTCGACACAGTCCCATATTTGTTCGTAAACCTTTCATCCGATTGGGATGAAACTTGGGTGAGAAGTTGTTTCCACTCCAGGGAAGGTTTCTAACTTAGTAAATACATTTCACAGTAGATAGCGCACGAGTAGATTCAACAAATGAGTGACGACACGCAAAGCGTTTCAAAAAAGTCCCGTATGCATTCATATACCATTCGTCCGATAGCTATGAAACTTGGGTTAGATGTTGTGTACACTTCAGGGAAGGTTTCTGGCTTAGTAAATCCACTTTACAATAGGCAGCGCGCGAGTAGATTCAACAAATAAGCTACGACGCACGAAGTGTTTCAACAAAGTCACGTATGCGTTCATATACCATTAGTCCGATAGGGATGAAACTTGGGTGAGATGTTGTGTACACTCCAGGAAAGGTGTCTGGCTTAGTAAATCTACTTTACAATAGGCAGCGAACAATAATTAGATTCAACAAATGAGCTACGACGCGCGAAGCGTTTCAACAAAGTCCCGTATGCGTTCACATACCATTCGTCCGATAGCGATGAAACTTTGGTGAGATGTTATGTACACTCCAGGGAAGGTTTCTGGCTCAGTAAATCCATATAACAATTGATAGCGCACGAGTAGATGCAACAAATGAGCGACGACGCGCGAAGCGTTTCAACAAGGTCCCGTATGTGTTCATATACCATTCGTACGATAGCGATGAAACGTGGGTGAGATATTGAGTACATTCTAAGGAAGGATTCTGGCTTAGTATATCCACTTTACAATAGGTAGCGCACGAGTAGATTCAACAAATGAGCGACGACACGCACACCGTTTCAACAAAGTCCCGTATGTGTTCATACACCATTCGTCTGATAGCAATGAAACTTGGGTGAGTAAGTACATTTCACAGTAGATAGCGCACGAGTAGATTCAACAAATGAGTGACGACACGCAAAACGTTTCAAGAAAGTCCCGTATACATTCATATACCATTCGTCCGATAGCTATGAAACTTGGGTTAGATGTTGTGTACACTTTTGGGAAGGTTTATGGCTGAGTAAATCCACTTTACAATAGGCAGCGCACCTGTAGATTCAACAAATGAGCTACGACGCGCGAAGCGTTTCAAAAAAGTCACGTATGCGTTCATATACCATTCGTCCGATAGCGATGACGCTTGGGTGAGATATTGAGTACACTCTAAGGAAGGATTCTGGCTTAGCAAATATACTTTACAATAGGTAGCGCACGAGTAGATTCAACAAATGAGCTACGACGCGCGAAGCGTTTCAACAAAGTACCGTACGCGTTCATATAGGCCTACCATTCGTCCGATAGCGATGAAACTTGGCTGAGATGTGGTGCACAGTCCAGGGAAGGTTTTTGACTTAGAAAATCCATTGCCAGTGGCGTAGCGTGAACTTTTGAGCTGGGGACGCCAAAGTTTATAACGACAAACTAAGGAAAAAATCAAAAAGCTAATATGAAAGATACTGTCACATACCTCACACAGTCTTGTACATCAGCTCCATTCGTCTTTTCTTCTTTTCTGCGAAAATGTCAATGATGTGTTCAAGAAATGCCGGCTCTGATGAAAGCTCACCTAATAACTGTTTTTCAATGGCCAGTGAATTTAAACACGACAAGCGACTATTGCTCATAGAATTTCTAAGGTATGTTTTAATTCATTTCAGCGTGCTCATGCTGCGTTCACTACTAGCTGTAGTAGTTGGAATAGTCAGTACTAAGCGTAGTAGTTTAGTTACTTCCTGATAGATGGAGTCGAGACCGTTGGCAACAAAATATTTTAAAAGCTCTTTTGGAGCTAAATGCTTTGTCTGATCTCCATAAACAATGTGAAGTTCATTTAGTAATTGGTTAACATTAAAGAATGGATACTGTTTTACCAAAATATCTAATTTACCCTGGGGGAATGTTTCAGTGTATTCTTTAAACTTCTTTTCTTGTACTAACTCAATGAAATTTAGATGATTAAGATCTTCAAATCTACTATTTCAAAAGTTAGCACTCTCAAAGTGTTCTTTTTATTGCCATCATACATTACGTTTTCATTCAACTGGATGCTTTTTTGAACGCATCTGTCAGTGAAATCTTCATTTCTTAAGTTTTCTATTCTTTTGACGACAGCCTCTATCTCATTATGGCAAGTTACAATACTCACTGTCGATGATTGTAACAATTTGAAAAGATGATCAGTGTAAATGAAACATGCTTCGAATACACATAGCAAATATACAAAGGTAGGGTCATCCATATGTCTTTTGAGACCAATGGCACAGTTCACAGAGTCGTCGTCCCATTCACTATTTTCATCATCAATAATTTCATTAAAAGTACTATACAATTCTTGGAAATGTTTCATAATGGTGAAAACTGCCCTCGAATGAAAATTCCATCTCGTATTGCTAGTTTGTGGAAGCTTAAATCCTCATTCGGTCAACAAAACCGTCCTTTTAGAAGACTTGCAGAAAAAACTATGAAAAGCAGTCAAGGCACAGACAAACAAACGAACCGGTTTTATTGTTTTTGAGCCATACAGAAGTACCAAATTTAATTGGTGGCCGTAACAATGGACGAAAAGAGCATATGGGCAAAACTGTTTCACTAGCTTTTGAACTCCTCCTTGTCTGCCTACCATTACAGCTGCGCCATCGTATGTCTGGCTTACAACATTTTCTCCATTTACTTCCCAGTCAAGTAAAACTTTGTGCACGATTTCTGATAATCCCGCAGCTATTTTATTCATGGAAACGTCATAAAATCCGACGAATCTCTCCTCTATTCTATCATCCACACAATATCTAAATACTATGCTCATCTGGCTCTTACACGATACGTCTAATGTCTCATCCGCTTGTATGGAGAGAAAGGGGGCTTCATTTATTTCTGATTTGATTTTTTCATTTAATGCAATTGTTGTAACTTCTATCAAGTCATTTTGAATGTCTGGAGATGTTCCTTTTAATAATGACGACGACTGTAAATGGTCTCTAACTATAGATTCATTTTGAGCGAGCAGGTTCAACAATTGCAAATAATTCCCCTTGTTAATAGAACTTTCATCTTCTCTATGGCCACGGAAGGCTAGTTCTTGTGTACAGAGAAATACTACTGATTGAATGAGTCGTCACACATACTGCCTGTTCGAAGACACGATCTAATTATGTTTTACTGCTTGTAGTCGAGCAGCTTCAGATAATGCATGCTCAATGCGAGTTTTACCTAGCAGATGAAATGCTTCACAATGTAACAAGTGGTGTTTTGAAGACTTGTGATTTACAGCCTTTTTAATTAAATTACTCAGGTCAGAAATTCCTTCCGTGCACCATTCAGTATCTTTCGCTCCAAACATAAGGCAAACGTAACAAAACATTTTTTTTTTTCAACACACCCAGTTAGCCAGGAAAACCTGTCATACCAAGAAAGCTGAAAACTCCGTGTGCGATTTTTACCGACTTCTTTAATTGATAAATTTGGATTTGGTCTTTTTGTTTTTAATTCTCATCGCTGTTCATATGATAAAGAGCTCAAAGGAGTTGCCTTTAAAAAATTAATAACATTAGAGTCAGGTGAACTTACTTCAGTCATATTGGCAGCATTAAACACACGCACAATTAAAAGAAACTACACTTCTACAGTTCGAACTATAGCACTAGCGCAGCGATTGGGCTATTGAGTTAACAGAACAGCGATCATACAATTCAAACGCCAGCAAACGCCAGCGTACGGTAGCGCTTCCCTTCCGTGAAACAAGTATGAACTGGCGCATGCGCTGCAACGTGGCCTGACCAGGGTGATACATAGCTCTTGACGCCGAGAAGGTCTGGCGTACAGACAAGAAGAGCAACGCCCAGCAGTAGACCGCGGCCGGGCTAAGACTAGTTATATGGGGGGTACGGATATAAAATAACTAAGTGCTATGTAATATGCTAACACCGCATTTATATCAAATAAAAACAATGTTATATTTTACTCTCTGATGAATACACATTTTAAATCAGGGAACGCCCGGCGTATCGGCGTATTATAGCGCTACGCCTCTGTCCATTGCACAATAGGTAGCGCACGAGTAGATTCAACTAATGAGCGAAGGCACGCGAATCGCTTCAACAAAGTCCCGTATGCGTTCATATAGGCCTACTATTCATCCAATTGCGATGAAACTTGGGTGAGGTGTTGTGCACACTGCAGGGAACGTTTCTGATTTAGTAAGTCCATTGTATAATGGGTTGCGCACGAGTAGTTTCAACAAATGAGTGACGGCACACAAACCGTTTCAACAAAGATCTATCTGCGTTCATATACCATTCATCCGATTGTGATGAAACTAGGGTGAGTTGTTGTGCACACTGCAGGGAAGGTTTCTGACTTAGTAAATCCATTGTGCAATTGGTAGCGCGCGAGTTGATTCAACAAATGAGTGACGGCGCGCGAATCGTTTAAACAAAATCCCGTAAGCGTTCATATGCCATTCATGCGATTGCGATGAATCTTTGATGATTTGTTGTGTGTACGCCAGGGAAGGTTTTCAACTTAGTAAATCCATTTTACTATAGGTAGCGCACGAGTTGATGCAACAAATGAGTGACGACGCGTGAAGTGTTTCAGCAAAGTTCCATCTGCGTTCATATACCATTCATCCGATTGCGATTTAACTTTGGTGAGTTGTTGCGCACTCTCCCACAAATGCTTCAAAATTAGTAAATCCATTCTACGATAGCTTAGAGGGAGTTAACGGAAATTGAAGAACAAATTGTGTATCCAAAATCACTTCAAGAAACCAAATTACAATGCCAACTCTTTCTTTGATTGACATTGCAACGCATGCCGGGTACAGCTTGTATGCTTATAAAATAATCACGCATTGCTTGTTTATGGTTTTGACTGACACTGGAAAGGCATGTCTCATTTCTTTTCTAAATAATGTGTACAAACATTCAACGAGGGAAAATAATAACTATAGGACATGCAAATTTCTTTACAATGATGGCACTGAGCCGTCTGGGTTGCGCGAACTATAGCAACAGCCCTTCTGACCTATCCGTGGGACGACTCCGATGTAATATGTCTTTGTTGTTTCTTGTTTATTCATTTCAGGGACTTAAGAGGCATCACCCTGTACTTGGGTGTGTGTTCAATATGTCTGATAACCTATGTTTTGTGATGACTTGTATCATTCGTGTAACATTCTTCATTCAAGTCTAAGATTGGGGTAAGTTCCCTTAGACTTCAAAATAATGTAATATCTCGGTGTTTTCTGCATTGGGACGGAAACAACTGTTTGGAGTAAGTCAAACTCATGCTAGCCGATACCAGTGCCGTGATTCGAAGCTTCGGGGTTGTACTGTAATATATAGCAAAGATAAACATTGTGTCAAGTTTGATACTTTCATAGAAATATGGTACGTAAAATGATATAACTTATTAGTCTAATAACAGATTTTCCATATTTTAAGCACCACTCTGTCTATTTGAGAAGTCAAAATAAGTAATTTGATGAGTTGAGTAAGTCTATACATTGTATTATTTCAAATGTCGATATAGCGTAAAGTAAATTACCGAACAATGGGTGACTTTCTGGACAAAGAGATTTGAAATGATTGATATCTCAATTTGGGAAATTTTGAACTTTTCTCATTATACTGTATACATATCACCGTATGGATATGTATAACATTCATACTGTAAAACAAATAACAAAATATCGCGTAGAATGATTTTGACCCTTTGGTTGCACATTGTACAAAGAGCACAAGCCATATAGATGGAAAATAAAGCGATAAAAATCTGAAGAATGCGGGTCATGAACTTGGTCGTAAAAATCAATTTCATGGAATAACGAAAGAGTTATCGGAATGGGGAAAGGTCATGTGTCAAACCACATCCCTGTAGTTGGGCAAATTGGCAGAGCATGCAAGCATCTTAATTTGGCCGACTGCTGCATTGCTATGCAGTAATCGCTAGTAGCAGGCAGGAATTTAAAATTAATTTGCAGTTCGTTTACAATGCAAATAATAAACGATGCAAATTTACGAATTCATTGACTCTCGATGATTAACGTGTGCTGTGGAACAATAAGTCTCTCGGTTTGAACACCTGGAATACTACGATTGCATATTTCATCCTAGTTGGAACTAATCTGCATATCAACTCAGCCAAATTGGTCTCATCAATGGAGCACATCACACTGAAGCATTATCAAACATCTGAATGCATGGTAATTTAAAATTTTCACCCTCTGTTTCGTATTAATTCATAACAACATGCATCAATTTTGTGCCAGCCCCATGGTGTAGCACGCCTGCCACTCACCTGGAGGCCCCGAGTTCGATTCCCGGCTCCGTCAGGGATTTTAGAAACTGACGTGAGGGTTGGAACAGGGTGCACTCAGCCTCGTGAGGACAATTGAGCAGCTGTCTGACAGTGAGCCAGCGCCCCACTTACGAAAACCAAGATTAATGGCTGAGGGGACCTGATGCGCTGACCACGCGTTACCCCAATATCTGCAGGCCAGGCAGCAGTCGCTTGGTAAGCCTAGGCCCTTCTTGGGCTGTAGTGCCAGGGGTTATTTTATTTTTATGCATTTATTTTAAAGAAGTTTATGTTCGACGATGTCGAAATGTGAATATTGTACGTTAGAAAACTGTATCATAATGATGGTCATTAAAGTACTGTTTTCCAATATGAGACAGTTTCTCCAGCCAATCAGAGCTCATTCATTGACCAATTAGGTAAGGATACCTTCGCGCATGCCCTCAAAATCCAACATGTCTATATAAATTACCGACATGGAAAGTGCACCGTCCATATGTTCGCGTAAATAAACTGGCGAATATGAGACAAGAAATAGCACTGTACCTTGATATCCCTAACTCCAATTTCTACACAGCGCATTGCTTTCAAACGACTTCGGTGACAGTTTGACTGAATGCTGTCGCACATCGGCAGGCTGTAAACATATGTCCTACATATGGCATTGCCAAGCACACAGAGCGCATGCGTTGGTCGGTCAGAGAACTTGGAAAGCAGAGATATCAAACCCAGCGCTTGCACTCCGATCACAAAATTCATGTGGCTGAATTTCAACAGATATTAATGAATATTTATGTTAAAACATATAATAAAGTTATAATTATCGTCGAACATAAATAGTCGTATGCAACTTACCTATAAAGGTAATTAAGACGCTCGTATGGAAATGATAAAACTCGTCTCTTAATTATTGCCATTGTAGGTTCGTTGCATAATGTACTATAAGGTATCAATTGACGGACTAATAAGGTGCAAAGGGACATCTTTGTGCTCTTAAGCATCTATTTAAATAACACATTTCAAGAAGGTTAGATGCAGAAAAGGAAGACATATGAAGATGGAATGGAAGAAGAAATAAAATAAGGGTTAGGAACCCAGTGTTTTCAGCGTCCATCATGAGTTACTTTTTCCCATTTTTCCGCACTCCCTTTACGTAAATTCCATGAAGGTACCTTGTCTAAGGTCTCGCGACAGATAACCCCGTGCCTAGCCTTAATAACTAGGTTACACACACTACCACAGTAAAAAGGCTGAAAGCCAAGATATTACTATTTACAATTGACTATTGACATCGACCATTTAGAGAATGAATTAGTGTACGTATACCGATAAGTGTATACGTAATTACTGCAATTATTTCATTTATTATTTTATCAGAGAAAGCTTCTCAGTCGGACAACACAAATTGTGCCCGATTACATTGGACGGGAAACAAGTATTTACTTACCCTATAAACTAACACGCCTTTATGTACAAATACATACTTAATTGGATGGCATGTTTCGAAAGTCATGCGCTCATCTTCAGATACTGCGCACTTAGGCCTAATTAGTGTACGATGTTCATGAATTACACTTAAACACAAATATTTATATTTATACTGTATTACTTAAGTTTGTAAAAACTTGTGTAACGTGTCAACTATTCACAGACAGTATAGTACACTTCTATGGCTGTTGCGTTATTATTATTATTTTTATTATTATTATTATTATTATTATTATTAATGTGTATTAAGTCTGTAGCCTGTTGTCTAATAAATTGTAATTATGAATAATTTCAGTAAAGTTGTCTACACTATTTTGTTATTATTGTTCTAAATCAACCGTTCCTATTTGAACTATTGGCCTAATTTTATTGTAATATCTTGTGTGGCGAATACACAAATACAAAAAAAAACAAATGCACTGAATGTAATGGAATTAAGTCAACTTATCGGGGTTTTAGGACTGATTCTTGTAGCGTCCGGTTACGTTATATTTCTAGAGCGGACAGACGCTCTACTAGGTTTAATCCTGTCACTTGTGGTGTGCTCGTGGTGGGGTCTTTTAGTTGTTCTAAATACTAGTCATTAACGTTTCGTCCACGTGCTATCGGCGCAATCTCTTGTAGTAACTAAAAACATTACTTGTTTTTTTTTGTTTTTATGTTAGATTATTACGGGGCTGACAATGATCTAATCTGTAAGATTGTGTGATTGTATGCTAATTGTGAAAAACAATCTCAACTATTAAGGACCAATCTCTTCCCCGCCTCGCATAAAATAATGAGTCATTAAGCGCTGCAGGATTTGATGGGGGAACTTTAACTCGTTAACACTGCCTAATTAAGGCCTTAGATTACGGCACGAAGTGCATTCTTCATCCTTAGCCCTTTTTCCCTGATACCTCCCAATACATATTTATTGGCTGGCTTAATTTTTGTTTTGTTGTTACTTTTTGTTTACAGGATTGCTGCCTAATAATGTGAATAGGGGTGAACTCTCCAAGAATGTGTGCTCATTTAGAATATCTGGGTAGTTTAATTTAGCTAAGTGAATTTATATGGCTTCTTTAATGCCAAGTTCCCTGTTTCGTAGTGTAGGATTTTTAGGTATCTTTCTATGTTTGTGAAGCTATGTCCTGTGTAATACATGTGTTCGCATACTGCTGAGTGTTTCCTGTGTTTAATGGCATTTCTATCTTCTTTATAACGTGTGTCCATCCTCCATCCTGTCTGTTCTACGTAATTTGCCTGATAACCTGCATGAATATAAGGCCACTCCTGATCTTGAGTACGGGATTTGTTTATTAAAATTGCTATTTTGGAGGTGTTTACCTAGTTAGTTGTTAGTTCTGAATGCTACTTTGATTCGTTGTTTTTGAAAATATTAGTGGTTTTTTTTTACGAATTTGGATTCACGTAATTGAAACGTGCGAACTTGCTTACCTCACTGGTTGGTGATTGCATTATACTATCTTTTGTTCAATGTCTTTGTATTATTTGATCTATCTTATTAGGTGGAAAATTGTTTTCCTTAGCTATTTGTTTTATTGTTCTAACTTCTTTGCTGAAATTTATTTTGTCATTGGTATACTTATGGCCCTGTGGACCATCGAATTGAAGCCTGCTAATGTATGTGTGCTTGGGTGGTTGGAACAATTATCAATGGTGTGTGATGTTTGACTGGGCTTGCGAAATATCGAGTACGACAGTTTATTGTTCGACCGTTCGATTGTTATATCTAGGTAATTTATGTTCGCTTTTTTCTTGACTCCTTGGTAAATTTGATCGAATGGTGTAAACTGTTGAAGTCTTGTAAGATCATATCTTCATTTGTTGAATCCGTGACATATATGAATAAGACATCGTCCACCTACCTATTCCATTGTATAATTCAATTTGCCTTGTTGTCACTCAGATAATTATTTTCTATGCTGTTTATGAAAACATTATGAAAATGTTGGCTACTAGACCACTAAGTGGTGACCCCATAGCTAATCCATTTGTCTGTTCATAAAATTTATTATTGAACTGAAAAACTTTCTGGTTGACTGCGATTTTCAAAAATTTTATTATCTCATCTGTTTCATTTGTCGAGTTACTCAATTTTAAGTTGCCTTCTATTACTTTTGTGACTTCGTTTACTGGGATGTTAGTGTACATATTGGTTATATCGATTGACACTAATCTCATGTTGGGTGTTATTTCTATTGAGCCTAGTTTCTTCACTAATTATGTTGTGACCACCCTGTCCTTTAGTATTTTGTGTTGTTCTTTGCTTAATTTGTAATTCGGTGCGTTCCTGCAATTGACGATTGGTCTAACTGGGCACTCAGCCTTATGAATTTTCGGTATGGCCCTTAACGAGGATAATTTCGGGTTCATGTTCTGTATTTTTGTATTTTCTGCCTTCGTGTTAATGTATTCGACACCATTTAGCGCACTATTTACTTGATTTTGATATTTGTTGGTGGGGTCTTTTTCTAATTCAGTAATTCCGTTCTTGTTCACGAAATCTAATGTTCTGTTTTTGTACTCCGTTTTGTATGACTACAGGGCCATAAGTACACCAATAAAATTAGCAGGCTTCAATTCGATAGTCGACAGAACCATAAGTACACCAATTAAATTAGCAGGTTTCAATTCGATGATCCACCAGCCTATAAATAAAACAAAAGAAGATTAAGGGAAATAAAAGAAAGGGGGAAGAAATGCCCTCAACCCTCTAAGAATGAGGATTGAGGGACTTTGAAAGAAGGAGAGCCATGAATGGCAGAGAGAAAAGGGAAAGAGGAGATGGCCCGCCCCAAAGGCAATGGAAAAAGTCGAAAAACCAGACCCAGCTCAGGAATGCCCCGCGATCGATAACTCTCGAACTCACCAGCTGTGATCCCTTGAGGGTGTAGCATTATCCAAGGTGCACAAGATCTGGTGGGGATACACACACCCTGCCTCCTTGAGGGCCTTTAGCAGAAGTCAGAAGATACCTGAAAGAAAAGCAAGAGGTCTGACCCCTAGAAAAATGAGGGATCAGGAAAAATGAGAGAAGAGCCAATTAAGGCGGAAAAGGAGAGACTCTCTAGGTCTCCGATACCCTAATACTGTCGGGGTTGGAAGAGAACAAGACTTGACCAAGAGCGGTCGACAGGAAAGAAGACGGAGAGGAGCCCAGCTCAAGCAAGTTGAAGCAATGCCGGACTCAGCTGGGGTCCCGTGGTCGCCAACCCACGTCCCACCAAATGTGAGCACCGGTGGAATCAAATACAAGAACATGCTTCCAGTGCTTCCAGGCTGCACATTGTGTCAAGCCAGTACACATTGAACCCTAAATAATCACCGCATGATATTAGTCAGGTCGCCTCCGTAGCGTAGCGGTCAGCATGGTTAGCTGTCGCCCCGGAGGTCCTGGGTTCGATTCCCGGCTCTGCCACGCAATTTGAAAAAGTGGTATGAGGACTGGAACGGGGTCTACTCAGCCTCGGGTGTTCCAAATGAGTAGAGGGGGTTCGATTCCCACCTCAGCCATCCTCGAAGTGGTTTTCCGTGGTTTCCCACTTCGTCTTCGGGCAAATGCCGGGATGGTACTGCCCCCGTAATTGAATTATGTTGAGACCACGGTGGCTATATTGGAAAATATAAAGAAAGTTATGGCTGTCATAGTTATGACGTGGATGGTCATGACGTAAGCACGGATGACGCAGACGTTATACCAGCAGGCTGCTTGAGCTGAGATTCTCAGTGACGTCAGCATTTATTCGAGAAAGATCCGAGATTTACGACGCAGTCGCAGGAAACGTGGAATTATGCTGAGGAAGAAATTATGCTATTGGAGGGGAGGCTTGAACCAATGAACGGTTGTTTGAAGGAAGACGGAGATCGCTGAAACTATGATATTTTTAATACTTTTTGGAATGAAGAATTGTGAAAATTCATTTGCAGTAGAGGCATTGATATGGAATTTTGGTGAAATTTATTTTCAGTTTTTGAATTTTGAAAATCCGTCAAGTATTGACGGAGTTGGAACGTCAAGCGATGACGCAGTAACACGCTATGGAAGGGATGGATACGCCCCTTATGAAGTTTATAAAAGTCCTTGCGCAGAAGAGAGCACTCTCAATCGTCAGATCTCATATCGCATATCTCAAATCGTCATATGGTGAAACGTCGAGTGACATTAGTAGAAAGAGTCGTCTTTATAACGCGTGGTGAAGCCACCGCAGTGAACGAGATTCAAGCAGACAAGCAGTGCAAGTTTACTGTGAGTAAAACTAGGTGAAGTTAAAACGCACATTATAACGCGTCTACAAGAGTAGCTATGAACAGTTAGCGGTTGCCTATAAGCTAATTCTATTGTGCAGTGCTACATTAAGCAGTGTAGTAAATTTGAACAATTTCGAGGAGTTATTTTAGAAGATATTAGCAATTTTAGACGACTGACAAAAGTGATTTTCTCGCCACCTGAGAAGCACGTTATAGCGTCAGATCCTACGCTACGGCTGACACTGCTAGTACAACAGGGAGACTTCTGATTGCTTTTGTGACACAACGCTACAGTATTATGGAGCAGTTTAATAAGGCAGTTTGTTCTACTATCACTATAACCGAAGAGAAGATGGAAGGCTAAAGGACTTTAATGCAATTGGGACATACATCGTTGGAGTAAGATAGCAACATGGAACTTCGCTAATTGCCATTCCATATAAGCGGACATGTGGTGAACAACCATCTACACCCATGTTTCGTGGCTCAACGCTGAATACTATCAAACAGCAATGAAAACGATTTCATACTCTCTGAATATGAATATTTCTACGGAAATTACTACAAAAACTTCATGGCGATTTTCTACAAGATCTTCAGGGATTTTTCAAGAGAGGACAGGGTTGTCCCGACTCACAAAGAAGAATTTTGCCGGAAGGATGTCTGTCATCATCAAGAAGGAAGCAGTTCGATTCTCTGAGGGTGCTGTTTCCTGTTTCGAGGATGGAGCTCAGCTTTAACTTGGTGAAATGGATCCATCAGCAGTCTTCTTTGGGGAATTTTCCTCTGGAACGTCAATCGGCAGATAAGGTAGTCGTGAACGTTTATTGTATTTGAGTTTTGTAGCAATATCTGAGCAACCATTTTCCCATATTTCTGTCCTCATGTATTTTGCCCTATATTCTTGTTTGAGATTCCTATTCTCAGTACACCTTTATGAGTTATGCCTTTTTCGACGATTTATTAAGACATTGTTATTTCATGGACATAGTTAAATGATTTTGGATCAGTTGAGACTGATAGTTAGATAT
The DNA here is from genome assembly GCA_946902985.2 of Meconema thalassinum. Classification (NCBI taxonomy): domain Eukaryota; kingdom Metazoa; phylum Arthropoda; class Insecta; order Orthoptera; family Tettigoniidae; genus Meconema; species Meconema thalassinum. Next base: position 1,401,951,777 of record OX336389.2, read on the forward strand.
TTCAATAATTTGATTTTTTTGGTAGTCACGATTTGACTATAAGTTAATGATTTTCATGGCAGATTTAATTTCAGACAGCATGTCTCTTTATTAAAGTAATTTCTACCCCAGTTTAATTACTTTGACCAATTTTCTGTCATCATCAAGAAGGAAGAACATTTAAATGATTTTAGAGCGTTAAAATCTCTAACGTTGTCGACGATCTTGGAAATACTAGTCGTTATTTGAAATTGATTGCAACACAGACATTTATCGTCAGTTATGAACGACCATTGCATCATAGACGATTTTGTGAAAGATGAACTTTAATTATGGATTATTGAATGCATTAAAGTCGTGAACTTTTGTTAGGAGTTTTTTTCTCAATTAGAGATTTGAATAATAATGTTTGCATTCCACAGTCTAATTGGATTCTATTCGACTATTTTGCAGTTTAGTCGCACTTTGTTTGATGATAGTATTTTTATACTACAATACTTTGAAGATGATAATCTTAAATTTTGATAGACCAGAGAGGCGTATATAAGCGTATTCACTATTAAATTTCTTTGTGATTGGCAAATTTTTACTTCATTTCGATTCATGAATGAAATCCACGAAGGTTAAATGACAACAGTTTTGAAACAATTAATGATTATAAGAATTTTTGAAGTGGACCTATGAATGTATAATCGATAGTGCAGCGAACGTGTTGAAAGTCGCTGATGTATAATGCCCTTGAGTAAATGAAGGAGATTCCCACTGTAATTAATGATATTAAAGAATTTGTTAGTGGAGGTTTTTGTAAATTCTGTGGAAGATTTTGATGCCGTATAAATTAATATATGATGAATTCTGGGCCTATTTTTAATGCAGTTTTGTGCATTTTTTTTGTAAGCGACGTATTTACCGCTGGAGTGTATTGTATTTGTCCTTTGAAAATTAATCAAGTGAATTTACTGTTATAATTAACAAGAGTATTGAAAGAATTTGAGATAAGATTTTGAATGAAGATTACCGTCACAAATAATTATAATAATTATTAAACCTTTATTAAACCAGATTGTGACATTAAAATGTGTAACTAACCTTCATTGGTCGATTATATTGACACGATTATGAAATTACCAACCGGATGAACATGTGGTTAATGTATTTCTCAAATTAATAATTTGAATAATTTAAATGTTAATATTGTAAATAAATAATGTAAATATCTTTGACAATAATGTGGAACGAAAGTAATGTTAGAGGCGTGTTTAAAATTCTTTTTGTCTTTAACTATATTATAAACAATTTCTAATTGTTATAAACATTTATGAGTTTTGTTATAAACGTTTAAGAGTTTGTTTTATTCTCTAAACAATGCTTATTAAACATTTGGATGATAATTAAACAAGTTTAGGGATTGTCAGAATAATCCAGTGGTATGTGAGTAAAGCATTTGAAAGATTTGCGTAACAATATTTTGTGATGTCTTGCGGACATTTAAAACTTTTGAGAGAGTGCTGGATTCTTACGCAACGTGGCTTGACAAGGGAGCCCATTTGACAGGTGTACGTCAGGTTGAAGGGTAGATGGCAGCTGGCCAGACAACTGGTTATCAGCGGACGAGGTCGTCTACAGTGTGGCCTTGCGCCTATAAATACAAGTGTCATGTTTATTAAAAGAAAACAAATGCTCTATAAATGTGTCTCATCCTGACTCCCTTATCCAGTCCAAATGTGTTCTAAATATTACGTTATTTTGAGCTCGTGGGAGCTAACATGTTGTATGCTAACTTTGCAAGTCCTACAGGAGGACGTAGTCAGATTGACATGGGCTACTGATAGCCTCAAATTTATTTTGTTGAGTGTGTTAAAGTCATACCCTTTATTTGAAATAAAGCTTTTGTACAGTTCAAAGTTCTTGCCTTCGTTCTGGTTCATTTTTAAATGTCATAGTGAAGGTTATTGTGGGAGCATACTTTAGAGATCCTGTTGTCAACCCAATCCCCGAGATATTTAAAAGAGGTAAGTAGAGGTAAGTATGGACCCCCGTCTATTTTGGTGTGTTCCACAATAATTCCTTGTTAACTTCTGTGCTCAAATCTCGGTAGTATCTGTCAGTGCCATTTTCATTGGTGTAGCTGAGCCGGCGCGGTGGATTATTGGCAATCCGATTGAGGGGGCGGATATCTGACAGCCTACTATCCGGGAAAACGGGGACAGTACCTTCTTCAAGACCACGGCCGCCTCCTTCCCTCTTCCTTGCGTATCCATCCTGCCCTTCCATTACCTTCCCTCATGAGGCCCCTGTTCGCTTTGCAGGTGAGGCCGCCTGGGCGAGGTGCCAATCACACCTCACCAGTTGTATCCCCTCCGATTAGATGTTCCCAGCTCTAGGACACTGCCCGTAGAGGCGGTAGTGGTGAGTTCCCTCGCTGAGTCCGTGGGTTCCACCAACCTGGAGGATAAACGACTAAGAGAGAAGAGAAGATGATATTAGTCAAATGTGGCACTATTGCCCTTGTTTGTGATTTCCAAAGATTAAAATGTGCATAAAAATATTTAGCGGTGGCGGGATTTGAACCCAACTCCCAAAATCTCGACGATTAATTTCTATGCACTTAGACCATTGCTCCACGGATACTTGTCCCGTTACTTTGCCTATGCAAAGCATATGAGATGTGATACTGCTTTCCGCTTCGAAGGTTCATTCATTTTTTTTTATCAGTAAGCCACCGTACCCGGCGTTAATTTCGTATCCTACTGAAACCGTATAATCGGCGAGTTCTTTATACATGCCCGTATGAGAGTTTGATGCATTCATGCAGTCACTTGTCGCACACATGTTTTTGTAAAGGTCTTGCTTCCATGTCGTCATAAATCTTGTAAAGTCGTTTAGGGTCATTGTGGCTTGGCTAAATACGGGGAACTGCTGACGTTGGAAGTGTGTCCGAAAACTAAAAAAATAAGGGACGGAAGACTCACCCGGTATATTTGTGTTTAAGTGTAATTCATGAACATCGTACACTAATTAGGCCTAAGTGAGTAGAATCTGAGGATGAACGAGTGACGTTCGAAACATGTCATCCATATAAGTAGTCATCTCTAAGTGGTATAAAACAAAGTCCCGATTCTTGGATGTTACGGGTCAACTCGAGAACCACTGGATGGATTTTGATGCGGTTTTCACCATTCTGTAAAGGATATCTCGAGGATGATTTCTGTAGAAAATAATTCATTTATGTTCAAAGGAATCCGAGCAGTAACGATTTCAGTGGAAAAGTCGAAAAAAAGCCTGGCGTCCGAGCGCTTTGAAAGCTTACGCTAGGCAAACCGTTAAAAATATCTAAATACTATGAGTGTAAGAATTGTTCAGTATGAAAAGTTCTACAAAAAAGTCCGCGAGAGCATATGTCTATCTTCAATACATCGCCCACTATAAGTGTTTTTACGTTTTAATTTCTTCCAACCATGTCCATTCAACTAGTGAGGCGACCGTTTACGAGGTAGCTAAAGGCGAGTCTATCATCCCTGTTACAGCCTAGCTAGCGGGCGAACCTATTGCCCCAGATACAGCCAGCAACAAACCATCCGTTGAGTCGTGTTGAGTTAAGACTTCTGAGAAGGGTGGTTGTGTTTGGAGTTTCCCTGCAAGTGCAACTCGGGTTTTCTTCATTTCGACCGTGAACTTTTCGTTCCGCATAATTCACAGTTAAGTTCAGATTGGACGGAAGGGGGATTTGTGTTTCATGCACCTCGCCATTCTTGACAAGAATTTGTTGCACATGCATCAGCATGATAATATAATCAATAGTCCAGTCAGTGATTTTAACCCATCATGCCGAGACGTAAAACGGATATTGGTTGTTGTTCATTGACATTGGAAAAAAAAAGCGCTTATCACGTAATGCATTCATAACGGTTCTCGGGCGAAGCCGGGTCGGGTTGCTAGTTGGATCATCATAAAATGATGATGATGATAATTGTTGTTTTAAGGGGCCTAACATCGGGGTTATCGGCCCCTTGTTCATAAAAGCATGTTAGTTTGTAGGGTATGAAAATACTTGTTCCCCACCTAATGTAATTGGGCACAATTTGTGTTGACCGACTGAAGAGCTTTCTTTAATAGAATTAAGCAACACTGAAAAATTTATCACTACAAGTATTTATTTCAGTCACTATTAAATTAATTGCACTTCCAATATAATTGGATTTATTGCTGACCGACTGAAAATTCATTTTGTAAGTTTTCATTTACCACAAGTTTCCCGTAAAAAACAAATCACCTACTATTATTTTTAAAATCCAATACCCTATTAGCAGCCTATCATTAGACATTGGACAGGGTCCAAGAAGGATAGAGTTAAAATCAGAAAGGGCTGTGTGGAAATAATTTTGAATTATATAACTTACAATCTATATCATAAGAAACTGAATGATAATTGCTGTAAATGACTCAGCAATTCAAACCAACATTTGAATTACTCTTCATTTATAGACCGAGTTTTATGACAGATGTAATCAGTTCGGGCGTAAATCAGGATCCTAGTGGTCACTCACAAATTGTGAGCTGATGCCATTCTGAGAAATATTAAACTTAATCTCCAAATCCATGAACAACGGAAGCTTCACTGTGCCAGTTTACTCCCGCCGATACAGTGATACCCAACAGTGTACTATACTTATTTTTTATAGTCCGGTGTATGAGTTGTACGCATTGGGAGCTTTATTCACTTTATTTTAGATTTTCAAAACTTAAGTCCCTTTTACACTACCCTGAATAAGAATTCCATCAGAATGCTAAAATACCCTTGCGAGAAATGAAATATGAGCGTATCTAAAGAACTGACGTAGAAGCAGTAAAGGCTCCGTGGTGTGGATGAAGTAGGAACCACGTACTTATTCTGACAATTCTGAGCCCATATCAACTCGCTGAACGACTGGTTCGTTATTTCTAGCATCGTATTGTATAAGAAAACATGGTAGACATGCCAAGACGACATCAACGGAAACAATTCCCGCAATATTAGCAGAATATCAGCGGGAGTGCATTGCGTGCCTGCGGGAATTTTATGGTCCTTCCGAAGATTTGCTCAACACGTTGGACGGGAGGTAACTGCCGTGACTAGGTGTTAGTGCCGGTGGTTCACGGAGACTGATCAAGATGGTCATCATGGTTTTGGTTGGCAGCAGCATACATATTCACACTTGAGCTGCTGCATCAGACAAGCAGCCATTACTGATCGCACGGTGACCGTAGCTCAAATTAGAACGGTTGTTGCTCCCAAAATGTCAGCTAAACCAAGAAACATTTTCATAGAAATGGTCTATGACCATGGATAATTTTCGTCAGGCTTCTGCTCACATCACATCATAGTGCAGCCTGCCTAAAATAATGTCGTGAAAGACGCAATGGGAGGGGTGAGTGCCCCAAGTTGTGTTAAGTGATAAGAGTACTTTCTTCCTTGGGGTCAAAGATGGCCGTTTGCGAGTGCAGTGTCGACTTCGTGAGCGGCAACTACTAGAGTGTATACGGCAGCGACATACAGGACCAAATTCTGGTATCAGCGTAAGGTACCGCACGATGATCGTACTCCTCTGGTGTACGCTGAGGGAGTAGTCCTTACAGAACATAATCTAACCCAATTCTGTTACCGTTACTACAACGCCAAGAAAATGTGCTCTTTCAGCAGGTAATGACCGTGCAATCACTTCAAGATGTTCGTCAAATCCCTGGCCAGCACAATCACCAGATGTGTCCACATAGAGCATGTGTTGGATGTGATGGGATGGCATCAGATCTGGTCTACATTACCGGCAGCATCCCTTGAACGATTGTGGCAAAACTCGTAATTAGCGAAGGCCACTCTCTCTCAAGATGATATCCGGCAGCTCTACGATCATATCTATACACGAATACACGACTGCATTGTTGCTAAACGGTGTAACGTTTCGGTCCCACTTGGGCGACCAAATGTAACGTGGCTGGCCGCTGCTACACGTTGTGGGGACAAATGTAACGTATTCCTGTCGGGAGTGTGCAAGAACCACAACAAGGTCCACTTACAGCAGTGGAGGGAAATAGCTCGTTACATCCAATAAAAATACGATTCTTACCTTTTACCTGCTTATTAATAACAATTACAACAAGCTCGTTTGGGCACCAGGTCATCAGATGATCCTGATGAACCAAAATAAATTTAAAAACTTAAGGTAGAGCACTCGAGATCTCTCTTTCTCGACTCGTGGCGAAACTTAGCCACTAACCAATTGATTTTCGTGATTAGGAAAGAATGTCCTAGCATTATATAGAATCAAATTTATTACGTTAAGACAAAAATGCGGCAAAAGTGAAGTTACGTTCAATAATAATAATAAAAAAATAAAGCTTGAAGTTACTTTACGTTGGCGAAATATATAAAGTGGAAACTAATTTAAAGATTTACGTTAAGAAAAGAACTTCAATATACTTTGCCATAAAAATACAGTCTTCGTGAATAGCTCAGCAATAATAGTAATAGTAATAGTAATAGAAACATCGTCACCAAATCTGAGAATCTCGTTCTAAACTCAATGGACCTCGTGTGGTTAGACTGTCGCCATCCAAGACGAAATGTTTCCCAATCAAGCCCTCTGTTCTCCTAACTATTGATACAGACTATGTAATTACAAATTTATATGATTCCGTAAATGACGATTAAATAGATTGATATAATATAATAATAATATTCAAATAATTGGATAGAATAAATTCAAAATATGTAACGATAATAGTAATAATGAATATTAATAAGATATTGCTGCTTTTAAAATTAAACCAATGTAAATATAAACAATTTGATATGTACAATTAAGGGGACGAATTTGGAACATCAAAATGAGACTATATAAGATACAGAAATATGAGTAGTTGTCAAGACAATATGATCATAGTTTTAAGACCTGTGATTATAATCACAGAGTGCAACTTGTAATATATTTTAATATAACTGCAATCATATGAACCATTGTTTCAGGTTGTTTATTTTCTTTTTCATTCGTATGCTTATGTATAATAATTCGTCAGTTGTGTATTTACTTATTTTTAATATCCATGGATAGCTTAAATATCTAGGAAGGTAACAAATGCTGAACATTCACAATGCAGCGACTTTCACGATATTGCGTCTGTAGATCAGTAAGTCTCTAATAAAATTTATTTTTGCTTCATATTCCGTCATTGTCACTTAGTTGCATCGTGTGGTGTTGACTTTGAAATGTTGTATATAATAATAATTGCTGTTTTGTGTTATATTCCTGTCTGCCTCGTAGCGTAGTGGCTTTGTTACCACGGAGACCCAGGTTCGATTTCTGACTGTGCCAAGAAATTTAATTCTGGTCTGAGGGCTGGAACGGGGTACTCTCAGCCTCGTGAAGCAAACCGGAGAAGAAACGGGTTCCATTCCTACCCCAGTCATCCTGGAAGAGGTTTTACGTGCTTTCCACACTTCTACTCCAGGCAAATGGTACCTGACTTAAGGCCACGGCCACTTCCTACCGAAATCTTATGACAATAACAAATACACACCCAAGCACAGACATTACAGTGACACAGGTTATCAGACAAATTCTACACACGCCCAAGTACACGGAGCTACATGACCACGGTGTCGCAAAGCCCCTAAAGATTCATCATCATCAACAACAACAACAACATGTAATATTCCTACTGTTAATCTGATAGTGAGGTCTGATACAAAGGATTTCTCTTCTACTATATCTCGTGGCAATAGTTTAGTACTTAATGATTGGATTTTAAGTTTAAAAAGTATGCAAGGCTATCAACTTCAATATAGGCCTACAAGTGGATGAGCCTGCGCTTCCAGCAGAGTCAACCCTTTTGCATTACAGTATCTTCCTGCCTTCGAATCGTAGTTTTATTAGAAGGAGACTTGCCGATTTTATTTCTTCAGTATGTTGTTTGAGCAGTCAGGTAGTTCTGTTTTGTAACTTGTACAAGTAAAGCATTGTAAAAAGTAAATAAAGGACGCAGGTGGATACTGTGTTTAGTTGAGGTTTATGTGGCAAAGTAGGCTTTCCTCGATTTTCTTTCACCAATATATATATTCATTTGGGCCTGTACTGTATATACATAGTTCTCATTACGTTTCCCAGAGTATTTAAAGTTCAGTATATGATGAAAAATAATCACTGCTGATTTAACTTCAAACTATTATCAAATTAGAATAATAAGGCATTGAATTTCAAAATAAAAGTAGGTGATGTGTTCTTTACGGAACATGCTGTTTAAAATGTCCTTGTTGGTCAAGAATTGTTAATATTTACTGCCCACCTATAACACTATAAAGGGGATATGTAGACTTTAGCAATATTCAGCAAACAGAGCAGGTTATAGAATATACTGTTGGTAATGCCATTTTAAAGGGCGTTGGGAATGCTAATGGGGGCAGCGAGTTCGTTAACAGGGATGAACTATAGTGCACTGGACAAAGTTACTCGAATTCTCTGAGCCTCACAACTCACCTGTAGTGAACAGAACAATGTAGAGGTACTGAAGTACGTCCGTGAATTATAGGGCCAAATGGTGTACAGGTGGGCGTACCCAGCATTAGGGTAATTTGTTCGGTGAGAAGCTGCAGTATATCACGTGCCCCGTACAAACACATTATTTCAAGTAAAACAGTTAAAAAATACGGCAATTCTAAAGCATTAAGGTAATTTTTGCTGCAAATTAGGCATTTCAGTTTGAATGTTACGGGTTCCTGGGCCAAAGGACTACTTCAGACATTATTTATTTTTAATCTGGTTATATTAAAAGCTGTAGGATTGACGTAGTAAATATTCTGTGGTGACTTTGCCCAATATTTAATATGCCAAAATGAAATCACACCTATTTTGATTTATAGTTGCAACTAGTTAACATCATGTAAAGAAGTTGCGACTATTCCTCAATAATATTACTATAGCTGATGAATCAGCCATCACAAGTGACTATCGCCTTCATTATGTAGCACGTGCGTTTCTTTTTTTTTTTGTAAATTTATCTGAACAGGATACCGAATTATTTTTGCCCTGATTAACCACAGTTGTTAAATAATTTTATGTTATCTCAGAGTTCAATGGGAAACAGTAAACTATATTTCCACACATAACCAAGCGAATAACCAAGCTTAGCCAAGCGAATATAAAATATATTAATGGCATTTACTCGAGATTAAATCAACCGAGTGCAGTGAAACCCAACACCCTACATTTCTATACACGATTTAATATCCTAGCATCTAATTCAATTCCATTGTTGATATAAAATCAAAATGGTGGCCGTGCAATTTTTTGTGTCCTAATCATGTTATCGAAATGATCCTACCCAATAATCTCCATCTAATAGAGCATAAATCTATGGCCTACCTATAGAACAATTCAACATGCCGATCATCCGAAATATTTAGAAGATTCTCAATATCTGCGAATATATCACAGCAATCAAACTGATAATTTGTATGTTGATAGAGGCTATAAACATAGATTCACCAATGGGCCATTCAATAACCTGATGAACACAAATCCAACATGACGACAGAGCGAAATTTAAATACTTTATACATTTTTCTCGTGACTTAATTATCCGAACGAAGTGTAACTTACCACGGGAAATATTAATACAAGGCTTAATAAATTGGCGTCTACTTTAATTCAATTTATAAGAACTTAAAATAGTGGCCGTGCTATTTTTTTTAATACTTTCATATTTCTCGTGTCCTAAAGAAGCGATAGAAATGATGATAATTGTTGTTTTAAGAGTGCTAACATATAGGTTATCGGCCATTATATGCATATGCTGACATATCATTCTGTAGTATATATACAGGGTGTCCCAAGGCTTAATATGATGTGCGGGAAGGCAGACTAATCGGTCTTCAACAAGGAGCCCTTGTCCGGAAATGCATGATGTGGGCGCTGGAGAGCGTTGAATTCTGAGAACTGTTGTGACACTTTGGGCGGACGGAAATCCGTGTGCGCACGTGATTCGCAACCACCAACACAGGTTCGGTATTAGCACCTGGGCTGGGATAATAGGTGACCATCTCATTGACCCATATCTACTGCCCAACAGACTGACAGGACAGATCTACCTCACATATATTCGAGATGTTTTGCCTATCCCATTGGAGGAAGTGCTACTGAATGTTCGGCAGGTAATGTGGTTGCAAAACGAAGGAGCTCCAGCACACTTTGATGTAAATGTGCGGAATCACCTCAACGTCGCATATCCCAATCGATGGATGGGTCGAGGTGGACCGGTTCCATGGCCAGCACGGTTGCCATATTTGACACCTCTCGACTACTTCCTGTGGGGGTATTATGACAAGTATGGTGTATGTCACTCCTGTTAAGTCAACGGAGGAACTAATTATTCGAGTCTACGGAGTGATTGCCATCCTTCAAAGACAACCGCACATATTGGGTCATGTGCATGCGGCTCACTACCACCGACGTAGGCTCTGTAATGACGTCGGAGGTACACAGTTCGAACCCCGTTTGTAATGAGCTCCATGTGCTATTCATGTTGAGTTTATTGACGACCTGTGGAACGCATAACCCTCCAACACTTCGATGCGCTACAGCATCCAAGCCGTGCGTTTCTGGATATGGGTTCCTTCTTGAAAACCGATCAGTTTGTCTTCACGCACATCATTCTAAGCCTTGTCAGTGATTTGTTTTGGGACACCCTGTATACTATATATATGGTATAAAACAGTCCAGGGGGGCGTGGTGGCTCAGCGGTCTAGCTGTATGCCTCTCAACAAGGCGGTCCGGGTTCGACTCCCGGTCAATGCATGTGAGATTTTCGAAGTGAAATGCCATGTCCTGTGGTTCGGATTCCACGTAAAAAGGAGGTCCCGTGGCTCATAATCACAAGATTCACGGTCACGTAAAACTATAATCTTCCTTCCTTTTTTAAAAGAGTCCTTACGATAAATTACAACGGATCTCAATATCCACGAAACTATTTAAGCAATGAAACTATAATTTTGTTTTGTGTTAGGAAACTTTATGTAGGGACAAAGATGTAACTTTCTAAATCGAGAGAGACACAAAATCGTTATGGCGGATAAGTGATTTTCAAATATTTAAAATAACTTTTCTGCCTATCTAATCCCCCGAGTGCAATGAAACTTGGCACAACGAATATTTATTCAGAACTTAGTGTAGATACATCTAATGAATGATGTTCAATTATTTTCAAAATTTCAAGATGCATGAGATCGAAATATTAAAATCTTAATTTTTATTCTCGTATCTTATTCAAGGGATTTGAGAAATGAATTGTACGATGGCCTTTAATAACAATCATTACCTAACGGCACTAAATGCTGTAGCTTTTTTTCCGTAAATCATAGAGATCGTCCATTTGACTTTTCCAAAAATTAATTCCCGTGTTTCGTTACATAACGATGCCCTCTCCTGGGAGGAGTCTTAGGCCCAGTTGTACGAACTCGGGTTATCCATCGGAATAGCTATACCTGGGCTAGCGTCTTCCTTGGTATATCTCCAAGGGTGGGTTGTACGACAAGATTTTATTCCGGGGCTTGCTATTCCATATTTGTCTGAGAGACTAGCTAAGTTGGCAACAAACGGAGCTAACTTTGTGGACATATTGACACGAAATTTGAACTTCTTTGGAAACAGATGAATATCGAATTGACCACTGGGATACTCCATGAGAGGCCGTGAGAATAACAAACCACGGCCGTGGACAAACATTTTTTTTTTTGTCGTTTAACCTCCAGGTTGGTGGAACCCACGGACTCAGCGAGGGAACTCACCACTACCGCCTCTACGGGCAGTGTCCTAGAGCTGGGAACATCGAATCGGCAGGGATACAACTGGTGAGGTGGGATTACCACCTCGCCCAGGCGGCCTCACCTGCAAAGCGAACAGGGGCCTCATGAGGGAAAGTAAAGGATGGTTAGGATGGATAGACAAGGAAGAGGGAAGGAGGCGGCCGTGGCCTTGAAGAAGGTACTGTCCCCGAAATACCTACCGTCAGCTTTTTGATATCCCTCGTTTGTAGCTGGATTGCAGAACCTGAAAACCCCGACTAAAAAAAACCAGATTCCACTCAACAAGAGACGAGGATATTGGGGCACAAGGATTACCTAACTGAGGTAACGTCAAGAAAAATCATAGCATCAAAAGAAAAATCTAGCTCGGTAGAACACAAGAATGAGAAAAATAAAATCTCTAAAGCGTGGAATTATACTGAAATGCCTGCGATGGTTTCCTTAACGTGACCTCCTGTCGCATCTATAAAATACCACTCATAAAGAATTAAAATAAAAATCTTCAAAATTTATTCACAAAGTCAAAATAGCAGAAAGTGCTATCAAAAAAGTTTCAAGAAATGAAAAACAGCTTCAACCGGAAGCTCAAATCACAGTGACCTGAATACAACTTCTAGTCATCACTAGACACACTGTATTCTCCATAAAAAATTTAACACTCTTTAAGATAATACCCTACTATGGCACAAGCAATGCCTCAAAAGCCTTATTGAAATTAATTCCACGTGTTAGTAGGTCATTATTAATCCTACAATTAGCACTAATATTTATGTACAAAATCTACATTGGAAAATATATCTATATACAATGGCACACTCCAAATGTGTTTCCTTTCATTTCTCAAGCCTCAGTTTAACATTCTTCCATTAGAATAAGATCATTAGTTTCCTTTAACTGATTCGAAAATAATTAACTTGGTCCTTTGTCAACCAGATGACAAAGCTTAATAGAGGTAATCTATCACTTTAATAATTATTGCATTCACCAAAATAACTGATCAGGATAACTGAAAAACCCTCATCAGCATGGTGATTAAAACCAGAATATTAAGGTTGACATCATTTAATACATGTTTTAATGTTTTACTTTGTAGTTAGCATGCTTCTAAGCAACAACAAAATGCTTGTAGTACAACGCTGAATTAGACTTGAAAATAAGTCAACTTATATTTGACTACACAATCACAATTATCATGGGTTAGTTTTCATGAAGTACCTTAATGTTTATTTCATTCTTTCACTGCCTTCACGCGGCTCTATTCTTATACAAATGTACTCCCCTGAGTACTCTATTCAGAATTAATTTATTATAATCATACATATTTTAACGTAACTGGATCACCTTCATTGCTTAATGAGGAATTTCATTCTCAGCTGATAATTGTTGTTACTACATCGTTGTTTAAATTTATACATAGTTTACATTAGTTTTCAATGATGTTGGTTGGATTTTCTCAATAATAAAATATCCTTATAGAATTAATACCTATGCTATGAGAGATTGCAATAGCATCGACTCTCCTTAATCAGAATGTATTTATACATATATTAAATTTGGGATATACGCTGCTTAAAAAAGTGAATGATGTTTCAGATATATATTAAAGTCAACTGACGATAATCAAAAACACTGATAAATTCCTTCGACCAAGGATCTCAACTATGCCTTCACGCGAGAGGCTAACATGAAACAAGTTAAATACAAATAAAGAGAAAGTTGATCAAGCCAATGTTCGGAACACCCCTGCACGGAAGAATTCGAGAAACAAAGTAATGGCTCTACACCACCGGACATGGTAATCATAACAATTATCACAATTGTCTGGTTAGAAAACATTACCAGCCTCTGTCCTTCACCAACACAGAGAATGGTTACTAATAAAAGCGAGAAATCAAATTCCTCTATAAAAGTATAAAATAAACTTCACAAAACTCAAAACTTGCTATCAAAATCAGTCTTCTATTCACAATCCAAACACTCGGATGTATAAAGTTCGAAAATGCAGTAGGAAAATGTAGCTGAACAGAAACACAGTCTAACGATGCGAAGAATGTCACAAATTGACATAATAAAGAGCTCACCACGTTGATAAACTACACTGAATCACAAAATTATTATCGATGTCCTCTTCACTACCCTAAGAAATCTTCATGAAATATTACTTAATTTAAGATGAAATCTACTTAAACATACTTAATTACAAGCTGAAAATGGGTTGCACTTCTTATGGAAGTCTAAAACCTGTCGAATGTGAAATCAGTCATGATTAAAAACGTCAAGCCTGAATTCCACAGTCCGACATACTACTCAAAAACATAAACATTTAAAAAAAATAATGGCGTAAATTAACATTGAAATATCTACACTTAGCTACGAGAGATGAAGTTGTGTAGGCTGTAACTTGTTGATCGATGAATTTCCAAGAGCGAGCATTGACATGCACTGCATATCACACCTTCTCCATATGTAGCTGTAACTAGCATTCCCCAGGTCGTCGGGAATCGAACCAGGGTATACCTTCTCCAAACCGCACGTTCTTCTCGGTTTACCCATCCTGGGTAAATAGTCAGGAATCGCTACTTCACGTCTCCAGCATCTTCCAGTACACAGTTCGTTTCTCTGTAGGGTCGCATTCTTCGTAACGGGCCGAAATATTAATGAACGAAAGACGAATGACTGTCCATGCGAATAGCATTCATGATTTCTAATGAGGTAGACACAAGTGGTCACACAATCAGAATCAGTCATCACTGGGGCCATGGCGATAGTTCATTGAAATGTTCGATACAATGCCGGTCTAGTAGCGTTCATGTTGCTGCGTTATTTAGCCTGCCATTATAAAAGAAATGAACAGCACTAAAATTATTCCTCTTGACATCTTGATTAAGAATATGTCTGTTCGCGATGAGGAATAGTGTCTAGAGTTCAATACCATTGCTGTGCACTCGGCATCAACGCAATGAAAACGGAGACTGCTTTCAAAACCAAAGTTCGCTGTGTTGACAGGCAGCTTGCTGTATTGAAATTACAGCCACCCCTGCTTTACCCTTGTAGCGGTATAGCTTGCATCTCGTGAAAACGAACTGAGTCCTTCGACACTGGCTCTGCATATACTTTGAAGTGTTGGACATAAACCTCGAGTCACATTACAATCACAAAACGCGTTCACAAGCTTCACGATGAGACATGCTCTCAAGCACTCCGTAATGTTATCTGCCCACAGCTGACTGTGTGTCCATCCACCTGGCCTCACGCTACCCCCACTCAGGCGTGACAGTAATCCAACTGCTTCCTCATTCGTGGATGTATATCATAATTTATAATATCTCCGACAGATACTAAACATGTATAAATAACAAAATACACATTATGCTCTGTTCCAGGGTCTCGTATAATGTTGAAAATCTTGCATGTTATTCTCTTTCTTCTTATTGCTGATAAAAATTTAGTCCTAGTGACCGATCAATAAACTGGGTCGATGGTCGCCATGTTGTATTCATATGCACCTGGCTTCGTGCGTGCACGTCGATCCTCGGCAAGTACCGTAATCGAGCGGCCGACTCCAGCTTCGGTTAGCAACTCGTGGATCGCGCCGATCTTCAACATATACTTCAAACTGCACTATGCATCATAACAATATGAGTATTGTACAGGCCCCCAGGGGGCCGCACCCCCTGAAGCCACCCTCCATCATCTATCAAAACCACCCCTAACTGGCAGACATAATAAAGCCAGAACAGTATCATTTTCACAGCAAGGGCGGCCGACCAGCTTGGAAGGCTTGCCAAACACTTGCAACACAATCACAAACACCTACACAATGGCTAACTAGGACACCTACATCGAGGGAATGCCGACGAAGCAACACCAAAGCCTATAAGAGGAAGGCCTTAATGAGGACACATGCTCTCTCGATTATCAGTCATACAGTGTGTCAGCCGGAGGCCCTGGTACAAGCTGTTATCATCAGGTGAGTCAGCAGTGTTCAGATATCCTATAATCTGTAGACCCTACCCCACAAACCTGTACACATAATTTGCACTATTGTTCACACTTCCCTAAAAGGGACATACAATTTCATACATCACTGACCAATAAATACTTGGTCAGTAAACTACACCTTGTATTCGTAACTACACGCCTCTTCACATCCGAACACCCTTCCCGTCTCATTACGAGTAAGCGTGACAACAGTAGCCTGTAATCGCCGGCTCAAGTTCTATTGTGTCTCTCACACGCGACCGCTGGCTGCAAGCCGCCAGCATAGCTGACACAAGCAGGACTGTTATATAATTCCTTCTGACCAGCTGGGAGTATAGTACATTAACCTGCGCCCAGCAGATCATCCCCATAAGCGACACTTACGTATTTACAGGAGCACCCCCTAGCATTTAAACATCACACAACACTCTACACTGGTAGGCTTACCCAGCTACTGGAAGCTGCCCTCTTTAGAAATCACCTTCCAAATTAGCACATTAACACGTATGTTTTAGATCTAACTACCCCCAACTAAGGGATCTAAAACAATTGGTGGAGGCCGGGTACCACGCTCAGTAAACAAAGGGCTCATACAACGAGTTCTCGTGGTCAAAACGGCCCGTACCGCATACAGCCAAGCGAGACTGGAATTTTTTTTTGATCTCATATTACGTCACACATTTTTTTTGCTATTACATAGGAGTTTGTATTATTACACCCACCCCCATCCGCCCCATAGCGCAAAGTCGGTGGAAATTAAATGTCCACATTTAGAACCACACTAAGAGACTTTGCGCACCATTTGTCGGCTAGTACAACTCCACTCCTGCCGAAGCTAAAAATTAAGAACAGTGACTTAATAACTGACCAGACTGCAGTACAACTTCTTAGGGAACTCGAATTCAAGACATCAGAGATCCGCGCTCAACACCCTGCAGCGGCAGCACAAGTTATACACTTTACACGATCCCAGGCCAGTGAACACAGACAAGAGTCACCAATATCCAGCGCGAGCGAAGAGGATATTATTACTGCCAACAAGGGCGAAGAGGATACTATTAATGCCAATAAGGGCGAAGAGGATACTATTACTGCCGATAAGGGCGAAGATGATATTATGCCATTGGACGATGTCCAATGCCCACATAAATGGTGACGCAGCGGGCAGCCAAGGGCATTAAATGAGGAGCATGGCGAGCAACTCACAGGGGTTAAAGTGGGCAGACCCAACAACGACAACATATGCAAAGGTAACGGCAATGAGCAGGCAAATACAGCGGGCGAAGCGGTTTGCTTAGTGGCACCGTAAACCGCCTGCGACTATATTAATACTAGTTAATAATCATTAGCATAAATGTCGACAACTAGTATTAAGGGAGCGGAATCCGGCGATTCTAGAGACAACCGGTGTTTCTAGGATACGTGCGGGTGGTGATCTGGGGAGGTAAAACTGCCCCGGGCGATCGCTCTGGTCAAAATTTTAACACGTAAGACAGTTGCATTTTGGTACGCAATATAGGATTAAGCAAATTTACTAACCGCTGTTGCTAAATAATAGCACAGCATATTTCGGCAATAAAGTAAGGTCAACCATTCGGCTTATAAATAGCAAACATTTTTACTTACCATAATTAAGGTAGAATATTTCGGCACCTGATGACGAACAAACCCGTCATCAGGGTAAGCCCGATAACACACTAGAATAAGTCAGATTTAGGCTAAATATTTCGGCACCCGGTAACTAAAATTCCGCTACCGGGGTAAGCCCGACAACATATTAAGATAAATGGTATTAAGATAACACATTAACATAAATAGACTAAGGTAGAATATTCCGGCACTTGGTCACCAAAAATCGGTACCAGGGTAAGCCCGACAACACTAGGTTAAGGCAATATTTGGAGCCACTTTTTATATATCCCTAAGAGTAGTCTATAAATAGACATAAGGTTAGTTGAGCGACAGGAGTACACTATCACGTTGGTAGACAGGAGTAAACATACATATGGACAGTGATATTAATCATATATATGCTTGCTTTACAGCCATGAGCTCCAACGTGGGACACCCGTTCCCAATATAGGGTGCTCCATCATTATGGACATTTATTTTTGTCAGCATAGAGAGGGGCGCCAATATGGGCACTCTCCAGATTTTATATGGCAATACCATTATTATACTGTGCTTACATATCATGTTATATTTTCTTGCAGCCCGCCAGGTATCGGTCCAGCGCCGACAACCGACCACTGGGTACAGGCAACCGCTACCATGTAGCAACCACGTGTTGAGCACCATGCTCATACTGTCATGTTTTACAGGCCAATACACAGGATGACAAGGGTAAACACCCTATACATATACATATATGTCCAATAATTTCTTTTCTTTACCAACAGGTGGCGACATTGTATATAGCCCTATGTAAATATTTTGCCCACGCCCATACACGTCTTGCTAACCCCCACTCACACACACAATCCCCCCCCCCCCCCTCTACACACCTCAATAAATTTTGCTTACAAGTAATAAATCCGCACCATGGGGGAGATATGCCTGTGGGATATACCCCACCGCAGGTCGGATCAACGTTTAATGAATATCTCACCTAATATGAGAGGTGACATACGGCCACACAACGCGGACTCCTCATGTACAGGACGGGTTGTGTCGCCATGATAGTCGCGCCCACCCACAGGGGGCAACGCTATTTTAGCATAAATTATTGTTGGACATGATAACGATGAGGTACCACATAGGTTAGAGTAACAGAAATTTAGCGCGCTTAGTTAGTCGGTAAGATAATTGTAAATTGTAAATTAGCACAAAGTAATGCGCCCACGGGCAGTTATTCTTCTATAAATGTATAAATAATACTTCGCACCCCCACATTGTCTGCGGAGGGGATAAATGGTATTCATAAATCTTAATATATGCGCATATCAAAATTACATATTAAACAGTATACTCTCTACATTAATATCACATGCACACAATGATTATGATTTGTCTCTTTCATTTTCTTTCTTCTAACGTCCAAATTTGTGAAGGTGTTCCGTGTTGTTGTTGTTGTTGTTGTTGTTGTTTGAGTCTTCAGTCTTTTGACTGGTTTGATGCAGATCTCCATGCCTCCCTGTCCTGAGCTAATCGTTTCATCAATACATAGCTACCACACCCTACATCCGAGGCAATCTGTTTAACAAATTCTAACCTTGGTCTACCCCTACAGTTCTTGTCCTCGACCCTTCCTTCCATAACTAAGCTTGCTATTCCTGGGTGTCTTAGTATGTGTCCTACCAACCTATCTTTTCTCTTCATTAGCAGTCGCCAGAAACATCTCTCCTCTCCCACTCGCCTTAATACCTCTTCGTTTGTAACCCTATCTACCCATCTGATCTTCATCATTCTCCTGTAACACCACATTTCAAATGCTTCAATTCTCCCCTTTTCTGCTGCACCAATAGTCCAAGTTTCACTTCCATAGAGCGCCACGCTCCAGACAAAGGCTTTCAAAAATGACTTCCTAATACCTAAATCTATATTCGATGTCAACAGATTCCTTTTTTGTAGGAAGGCTTTCCTTGCCTGAGCCAACCTACTTTTTATATCCTCTTTGCTTCGTCCATCACTGGTTATTCTGCTTCCTAAGTAACAAAAGTCTCCAACTTCCTTCAGCTTTTCACCTGCCAATTTGATCTCCATAGAAGTTTCTGATTTATTTCGGCAGCATTCCAGTATTTTTGTATTACATTTATTAATTTTCATCATGTATTCATTCTGTAAGACGGAGTCCATACCATTCAAAAACTGATTCAAATCCTCAGGCGTGTCGGCCAAGATGACGATGTCATCAGCAAATCTCAGAGTTGAAATTATTTCTCCTTGAATCTTCACTCCCACTTTAAATTTTTCTCCAATTTCCTTCATTGCTTGTTCAATTTTAATATTGAAAAGTATGGGTGATAAGTTGCAGCCTTGCCTTACACCTTTCTGAATACCAGCTTCTCTCTCATGTCCTTCAGCTCGAATGACTGCTGTCTGGTTTCTGTATAGATTGTATATCACCCTCCTATCCCTGTACTTTATTCCAATAGATTTCAAAATGTCAAACAATTTAGTCCAATCAACGTTATCAAAAGCCTTTTCTAAGTCTACAAATGCCATGAACGTTCTCTTACCTTTCCTTATTCTACCTTCCAAAATCAGCCTAAGACTTAGTACAGCTTCCCTTGTTCCTACATTTCTCCTGAAACCAAACTGGTCTTCACCCAACTCCGTTTCTATCTGGCTTTCAATCCTCTTGTAAATTATTCTAGACAGGATCTTTGAAGCATGAGTAATCAAGCTGATTGTACGGTAATCTTCACATCTGTCAGCTCCCACTTTCTTTGGTATAGGGATGATAACATACTTCTTGAAATCAGGGGGTACCTCACCTGTCTCATAAATCCTAAACACCAAGTGAAATAACCTGATCAGACCTTCATCTCCTATGCAGCGTAGCAACTCAATCGGTATATCATCTATGCCTGGTGCTTTGTTCCTGCTTAAGTCCTCTAATGCTCTGTCAAATTCTGATCTCAATATTAAATCTCCTTTTGCATCCTCATCAATTTCCTCCTCCCTTTCCATTACATGATTCTCAATCTCCTTTCCCTTATACAAGCACTCTATGTAAGCTTTCCATCTCTCAACCTTTTCTTCCCTATCTGTTAGAGGCTTTCCATTTGTGTCCTTAATATTACAGCACTTAGTCTTCTTTTCCCCAAAAGTATTCTTAATCCTTCGATAAGCTGTGTCTACTTTTCCTAATTTCAGACAATTTTCTATACCTGCACATTTCTCTTTCAACCATTCTTCTTTCGCTTCCTTGCACTTCCTGTTAACCTCATTTCTCAGACGTCTGTATTCTGCTTTCCCCTTTTCATCTATTAGATTCTTGTGTTTCCGCCTTTCATCCATCAATTCTAGTATATCCTGAGTGATCCACGGTTTTCTACCTATTCTTTCTTTCCTACCAATGTTTTCTTCTGCGGATTTTGTTATTTCATTCTTCAAAAGTGCCCATTCGTCTGCAATTGAAGTCCGTTTAGGATTTTTCATTAGTCCTTCCGTTATACTCTTCTTGAATCTTTCGTTTACATCCTTTACTTTCAGTCCGTCTATTGCCCACCTTTTTGGCTTTTGACTTTTCTTCAGTTTCTTCAACTTTAATCTGCATTTCATTAAAACCAGATTGTGGTCAGAGTTTATGTCAGCACCAGGATATGTTTTACAATCCAAAATCTGGTTTCGAAACCTCTGCTTGACCATAATGAAGTCGATTTGGTAACGCCCTGTATCTCCTGGTCTCATCCATGTGTATATTCTTCTATTGTGGTTATTGAATAAGGTGTTAGCTATGACCAACTCATGTTCGGTGCAGAATTCCATCAGCCTGCTTCCTCGATCATTCCTTTCACCTAATCCGAAATCTCCTACTATCTTCCCTTCTCTCCCTTTTCCTACCACAGCATTCCAATCTCCCATTACTATAACATTTTCATCACCTTTGATATACCTCAGAATGTCATCTATTTCTTCGTAGACCATTTCAACATCCTCATCATCAGCTTGACTGGTAGGCATATAGACTTGTACCACTGTGGTGCACGTAGGTTTAGTATTGATATTTGCTACAATAATCCGTTCACTGTATTGCTCATAATATTCCACCCGCTGTCCAAGTTTCCTACTCAATATGAGACCAACTCCTGCTTGGCCATTGTTTGATTTAGTGCTAATGACCCTATAGTCTCCTGACCAAACGTCCTGTTCTTCCTGCCAGCGCATTTCACTAATCCCAACCAAATCCAACCTCAACCTATCCATTTCCCGTTCTAAGTTTCTAACTTTCCACTTCCTAGCAGACTTCTAACATTCCACGCTCCGATCCGTAGAATGTCAGATTTCCTCTTTGTCACTTCTGTGATGTTAACCCCCTCTCGAGTAGTCCCCACCCGGAGATCCGAACGGGGGACTAGTTTACCTCCGGATTGAAATTTTACAAGGGAGGAGGCCATCATCACATGTAATTATGCATAGAGAGGTGCATATTCTCGGGAATAGCATTACGGCTGTAGTTTCCCGTTGCTTTCAGCCGTGCAGCAGAACGCAGTGTAGCCATTAGTTGGCTTATATTATCAATATCTTAACCGTCTATTAGACTAGTAAAGAATTGATTTATTCTGAAAGGCTGCTACTCCCTCTCAGAATAAGTAAAGAGCAATTCTACTACAAAATACTAACCTTCTACTAACAATTAAATACCAAAATTCTACTAACGAAAAAAATACTAAAGTTTCACCAACAACAAATACTACCACTAAAACAGTCTGTCACCAGGCCCACTCACATGCACCCTCACCAGACACACTCACACACCACAGTCTAATAGAACAATGACATATATCTAATAAACAAATTAACTTCATACTTACAACTAAAACTAACTACATACTTACTGTGTTCCGTTTTATCCCAAAACAATAAACATATTTTAAATATTTCCCCTAACGTATACCTTGGAACACCTATTTTTTCTACTTTTTCTATCTTTCTCATTGCAGGGAGCAATTTTTTCCCCAAGATAGAGCCGGACGGCACAATCACCCGTCCAGCCCTGGGTTTTTTCCTCCCTGCACAACAACAATATATTATCAAAACCATGTATTTTTTGGGAACTTTTTATATATTGCAAATGTCAATTCTTTTCTCATGAACTGTTTTAAAATATCAAATGTATATGTATATCCCAAAACCCACCCCTCTGAACACGAGCTGATCTCACATCTACACGACATCGCTACATCAACACGACATCACTACCTCTACACGACACAGAAGCAACAAAGAAGAGATACAAGGAAGATTCAGCAATAACCTAATACAACGACACCCCAACTCCACGTTCCGTTCCCGTTCGCGGGGACGCGAACTAATCAGAGGAGGAGGCTTTTTCAGGCCCCCAGGGGATGCACCCCCTGAAGCCACCCTACATCATCTATCAAAACCACCCCTAACTGGCAGACATAATAAAGCCAGAACAGTATCTTTTTCACAGCAAGGGCGGCCGACCAGCTTGGAAGGCTTGCCAAACACTTGCATCACAATCACAAACACCTACACAATGGCTAACTAGGACACCTACATCGAGGGAATGCCGACGAAGCAACACCAAAGCCTATAAGAGGAAGGCCTTAATGAGGACACATGCTCTCTCGATTATCAGTCATACAGTGTGTCAGCCGGAGGCCCTGGTACAAGCTGTTATCATCAGGTGAGTCAGCAGTGTTCAGATATCCTATAATCTGTAAAACCTACCCCACAAACTTGTACACATAATTTGCACTATTGTTCACACTTCCCTAAAAGGGACATACAATTTCATACATCACTGACCAATAAATACTTGGTCAGTAAACTACACCTTGTATTCGTAATTACACGCCTCTTCACATCCTAACACCCTTCCCGTCTCGTCACGAGTAAGCGTGACAACAGTAGCCTGTAATCGCCGGCTCAAGTTATATTGTGTCTCTCACACGCGACCGCTGGCTGCAAGCTGCCAGCATAGCTGACACAAGCAGGACTGTTATATAATTCCTTCTGACCAGCTGGGAGTCTAGTACATTAACCAGCGCCCAGCAGATCATCCCCATAAGCGACACTTACGTCTTTACAGGAGCACCCCCTAGCATTTAAACATCACACAACACTCTACACTGGTAGGATTACCCAGCTACTGGAAGCTGCCCTCTTTAGAAATCACCTTCCAAATTAGCACATTAACACGTATGTTTTAGATCTAACTACCCCCAACTAAGGGATCTAAAACAGTATAATGGTACATGTTCCTCTTGATATCTTTACATAAAAGAAGAAAACTTGCTTTTATGTATATCATATAACCTTCATACACTTATAATGGATCATTATTCTCATGTTAATTTCTTATAGAATTTCCTCAAATCCCTCGGCTTTGAGTGCGAAATGCTCCCTCTCTTGCTCGGTTTCATAGATGAGGTGTTCTAGGATTTCCTGTCTAGGGAGTTCCTTTTCTTCAATTGCTACCTTTTCTGTAGCGTCTTCCTGAAACTTGATCAATCTATTGTCCATATCTATTATTGCCCTTGCTTTAGTGATGAAGTCCATCCCTATAATTAGATCGAAGTTAATATTCTTCACCACGATGAATATATTCTCATATATCTTCCCATTAATTTCAAATTTCATCAAGATTTGTATTTTACACTTCATAGGTTTATCCTTAAATATCCCTTTGACTTTCATAGGAGAAGCAGGTAAAATAACAAATGAATCCTCCTTCTTGAGCCTCTCAAAACAATCCTCACTTATAATGGAGATCATCGCTCCAGTGTCAACTAGGGCTCTACATCACTGTTCCCCTATCTGAACCTGAATCACGGGTAACTCAATGGGTCTTCCCTTTGTTCCAGTCTCTTCTTCAAACAGAAGATCTTCGTCTGATACGTTAAATGTTTCGTGAATCGTGATTTCTAATGGAGGTGTTAAAATCTGAGTCTTTACTTGCGTTTGGAAATAGGAGTTTTTTTTCTCTTCGTCAGGGTTTCTTTCTCTACTCCCCTGACGACTTGTACCAGGCCTGTTCTCGATTTCCTGATTTTTATTTCTCTCTCTCGAATCTCTTCGTCTGTTTTCTTTAGACTGTTCTTGCTCCCCTCTGAGCCTTTTATCACGATTACGTTCGTATTCCTCATTCCTATAATTTGTATATCTCCCATATCCTCGATTATAATTCCTCTCTTCTTGCCTAACTTTGTCAGTCTGTTGTGTCCTATCCATGACTATTGTGCTAACAGTTCTAGGTTCATTTATGTTATTCCGGGCTACCGTAGGTTTCGTAAGAGCACTTACATGGTCAAGCCTTCTTAACAACTCATCCATGGTTGTCAAATCGGATACGCCAGATGATATTACATTCTTTCGGACTTCTACCGGAAGTTGTCGAGATATGGCTTCTATTAACTGAGCTTGAGTCAATGGTGGTTGTAAAAATCTGAGTTTAGAGAGCTGTGTTGCAAAGTACTCAGAATAGCTCGTTGGACCAGTACTTGAGTACTTGCGAGAGTACATTTCTGAACGCACGTTACTTTGTATTTCTATGCTCCAGAATCGATTTATGAATGCTTCCGCGAACTCGTCAAAATTGTCGAATGTATAGCGGAATGCATCTTACCACTGAAGTGGGGCATCTGATAGGAAGCGCTCTACCACTCTCAGTTCTCTCTCTTTCGGAACATGTGTCTCTATAAAATAATCCCTCACACTCCTGATAAATTCAATGGGAGTATTCCCGTCAAGGTTATTAAAGCGTCTCGGTTTGTCTTCATAATTCCTTATAATGGTGACATGCGATGTCCCATCTGGTGTCTTATGTGTGTACGCCCCTGTACTTGCACTTGTTATCGGCGAAATATACGATTGCGTTACATTGGGCTTATGTACTGCATTAGACTGGGGACTACTCTCTGATATAGGAGCTGGTTGCGGAAAATTGACTTCCCTGTCCTGCGTTCTAACGTTCGTCCGTTCAATTTTAGCTAGAAAATCCGCATTCCAATGCGCCCTCGACTGTTCCCGTAAACTATCTACATTTATACTGCCTTCAAAAGTTATACGTTCGAGTTGATTACGAATCTCATTTATTTCAGATGTCTTTTTCTCTCTGACTTCATTTACTTCTAATTTGGCTTGATCGACCTTAACTTCAACCGACTTAAACCTTTCCTCAATACTAGTCTGACTATTAGTTTGAGAATTCTGAAACACATTCAATCTTTTAATTACGTCTTCCTGTACATCAGATATCTCCTTACTTGCTCTAACTACTCCCTCTACAATTTTTCGATTAACTTCCAACTTAAAATCTTTGAAGTAGTCATCGTTAATTTTAACCATTTCTTGTCTAAGAATAGTTACATTATCTGATATTATATCTTTTATGTCAATGTCAAAATCATCCTTTATAAGTTGGTTATGATCTTTAACTTGCGTTTGTAAAAGACACAATTCATTCCTTAACTGCTCTAAAGTAGATTGGGTTATGGATGGTTCCATTAGACACTTGTAATTGGTGGGCATCTAAGTTTGCTTTAGCGTCCCTTTTATGGTTGTTCAATTCTAATCTAATTTCCATTTGGAAATCCCTATGATTTTGTTCTGCTTCATTTAATTGAACTTGTAGCAGTTTCTGATTAGATTCTACAATGTCTACTTTAGCTTGTATGTTAATCTGGATCGTCTGCATTTGACCTTGAGTCGCCTGCATATTACATTGGGTTGACTCAATCCGAACAATTTTAGAGTCTAATTTATCTACAGTGGACTGCATTCCTTCAATAGTGGATTGAATTTTAGTGACATTATATTCAAGATTACCCTGGCATGATTGGATTTCAGTGACATTAGATTGGATTTTAGTGACACTAGATTCAAGATTATCCTGGCTTGATTGAATTTTGTCAATGGAGGATTGTATTTTATTAGTAGTAGACTCTTGTTTACGTTGCCCTATTTGGACAGTGTCTAAATCCGCTCTCATTAAATGAACATCTGATTGTACATCATCCATTGTAATTTCTACATCTTTAATTTTAACCAGTACTTGTTTAGAACTGTCTTGTACGTTATTTAAAGTACCCTGTATACCAGAGATTTCATTACGTAGGCTTTCAGTGACTAGGTCCTGAATTACCCCTCTACTTCGGGCTTCCGATGCTTCGTGTATTGAGCCCAGCTTATTTTGAAGCATCTTACACAATGTCTTAAGGTCCGTGACCTCCTCTTCACCTTTATCAGACATCATATGTAGTAATATAATTCACACAAGTAAACACAATCACATGAACACTACTTAAACCTAAGCAAAGCATGAACATCTCAATGAAAATTTACTGCCAAAATTGAAGCTTTCTTAGTGTATAGCATTAATCCTTACAGCTATACTGTATGTATGTCTACCCCTTATTATTCCCGTTTTCAAACGGGGTCGGGGATGAGATGCGATGGAAGTCTTTGTGGCGATGGTTTTTACGGCCGGATGCCCTTCCTGACGCCAACCTCATGAGAGGAGTTAATGAGAGATGAAATGAATGATGGTGAATGAAACTGGGCAAGGATGTGGAAGGAAGCGGCCGTGGCCTGTCTGAAGGTACCGTCCCAGCATTTGCCTGGTGTTGGAAATGGGAAACCACGGAAAACCATTTCAAGGACGGCCGACGGTGGGCCTCGAACCCACGCGTCTACCGAGTCAGCAGAGAGCTTGGCCCCATGACCTAATGCTGTGCTTTAGCCAGCGTAGCCACTACTGTCGGTAATCCTTACAGCTATACTAAACTTAATTAATGTTAAAACCTACAAAAATGTGGAAATTCCTACAGTGAACTGTGTGATACCTTATATCTGCGATGTTACCTCAAATATCCTAATCTGACATGTATTTAAATGAATGAAATATCCTATTATTACGATGAGGTGAGAAATCCCCATCAGTCGGATTCAACTAAGTCAAGCTATTCGAATGCAGCTCAAACTTGAATTGCATCAAATGCCTCCATTCGATTGAACACGTCAGTAGAGGTTCCGTAACATGTCTTTCACTGCTCATGCTCGAATCGTCAATCTATTACAAATTAGTGTAGCACCACTAAAAAAAATTATCAAAGTCTAATAATGGTTGCGTTTCTACATGCCTGTCATGCAGAATGAGTAATCTCATAAACGCTTCGTTCACAAGTGAATTCCAACATTTCATGCTAAAAATGTCGGTATACCATTACTTTCTGACATTCATTCAACGAATTCGCAATGATCGCTGAAATGGCGTCAGAGTTGGCTAACACAAGACACCTCCCACGTGTTCGAACACAAGATTCGAGAAGAGCATGAAATGGCGTCTTATGGCAGGCCTCGAATCTGGTATTCCAGTCTCCTCGAGTTCCCATCCATCTCGGACCTGAATTACTGAATTACTACAGGATATTTCAGTTAATTCGAGCCCCGAATCGCTGGTGCGCCAAATCTCTATGTCCCCGAAATACCTACCGTCAGCTTGTTGATATCCCTCGTTGGTAGCTGGATTGCAGAACCTGAAAACCCCGACTAAAAAAAACCAGATTCCACTCAACAAGAGACGAGGATATTGGGGCACAAGGATTACCTAACTGAGGTAACGTCAAGAAAAAGCATAGCATCAAAAGAAAAATCTAGCTCGGTAGAACACAAGAATGAGAAAAATAAAATCTCTAAAGCGTGGAATTATACTGAAATGCCTGCGATGGTTTCCTTAACGTGACCTCCTGTCGCATCTATAAAATACCACTATAAAAGAATTAAAATAAATTTCTTCAAAATTTATTCACAAAGTCAAAATAGCCGAAAGTGCAATCAAAAAAGTTACAAGAAATGAAAAACAATTACAGCTTCAACCGGAAGCTCAAATCACAGTGACCTGAATACAACTTCTAGTCATCACTAGACACACTGTATTCTCCATAAAAATTTAACACTCATTAAGATAATACCCTACTATGGCACAAGCAATGCCTCAAAAGCCTTATTGAAATTAATTCCACGTGTGAGTAGGTCATTATTAATCCTACAAATAGCACAAAATCTACATTGGAAAATATATCTATATACAATGGCACACTCCAAATGTGTTTCCTTTTATTTCGCAAGCCTCAGTTTAACATTCTTCCATTAGAATAAGATCATTAGTTTCCTTTAACTCATTCGAAAATATTTAAATTGGTCCTTTGTCAACCAGATGACAAAGCTTAATAGAGGTAATCTATCACTTTAATAATTATTGCATTCACCAAAATAACTGATCAGGATAACTGAAAAACCCTCATCAGCATGGTGATTAAAACCAGAATATTAAGGTTGACATCATTTAATACATGTTTTAATGTTTTACTTTGTAGTTAGCATGATTCTAAGCAACAACAAAATGCTTGTAGTACAACGCTGAATTAGACTTGAAAATAAGTCAACTTATATTTGACTACACAATCACAATTATCATGGGTTAGTTTCCATGAAATTTCATTCTTTCACTGCCTTCACGCGGCTCTATTCTTATACAAATGTACTCCCCTGAGTACTCTATTCAGAATTAATTTATTATAATCATACATATTTTAACGTAGCTGGATCACCTTCATTGCTTAATGACGAATTTCATTCTCAGCTGATAATTGTTGTTACTACATCGTTATTTAAATTTATACATAGTTTACATTAGTTTTCAATGATGTTGGTTGGATTTTCTCAATAATAAAATATCCTTATAGAATTAATACCTATGCTATCTCCCATATCCTCGATTATAATTCCTCTCTTCTTGCCTAACTTTGTCAGTCTGTTGTGTCCTATCCATGACTATTGTGCTAACAGTTCTAGGTTCATTTATGTTATTCCGGGCTACCGTAGGTTTCGTAAGAGCACTTACATGGTCAAGCCTTCTTAACAACTCTTCCATGGTTGTCAAATCGGATACGCCAGATGATATTACATTCTTTCGGACTTCTACCGGAAGTTGTCGAGATATGGCTTCTATTAACTGAGCTTGAGTCAATGGTGGTTGTAAAAATCTGAGTTTAGAGAGCTGTGTTGCAAAGTACTCAGAATAGCTCGTTGGACCAGTACTTGAGTACTTGCGAGAGTACATTTCTGAACGCACGTTACTTTGTATTTCTATGCTCCAGAATCGATTTATGAATGCTTCCGCGAACTCGTCAAAATTGTCGAATGTATAGCGGAATGCATCATACCACTGAAGTGGGGCATCTGATAAGAAGCGCTCTACCACACTCAGTTCTCTCTCTTTCGGAACATGTGTCTCAATAAAATAATCCCTCACACTCCTGATAAATTCAATGGGAGTATTCCCGTCAAGGTTATTAAAGCGTCTCGGTTTGTCTTCATAATTCCTTAAAATGGTGACATGGGATGTCCCATCTGGTGTCTTATGTGTGTACGCCCCTGTACTTGCACTTGCTATCGGCGAAATATACGATTGCGTTACATTGGGCTTATGTACTGCATTAGACTGGGGACTACTCTCTGCTATAGGAGCTGGTTGAGGAAAATTGACTTCCCTGTCCTGCGTTCTAACGTTCGTCCGTTCAATTGTAGCTAGAAAATCCGCATTCCAATGCGCCCTCGACTGTTCCCGTAAACTATCTACATTTATACTGCCTTCAAAAGTTATACGTTCGAGTTGATTACGAATCTCATTTATTTCAGATGTCTTTTTCTCTCTGACTTCATTTACTTCTAATTTGGCTTGATCGACCTTAACTTCAACCGACTTAAACCTTTCCTCAATACTAGTCTGACTATTAGTTTGAGAATTCTGAAACACATTCAATCTTTTAATTACGTCTTCCTGTACATCAGATATCTCCTTACTTGCTCTAACTACTCCCTCTACAATTTTTCGATTAACTTCCAACTTAAAATCTTTGAAGTAGTCATCGTTAATTTTAACCATTTCTTGTCTAAGAATAGTTACATTATCTGATATTATATCTTTTATTTTAATGTCAAAATCATCCTTTATAAGTTGGTTATGATCTTTAACTTGCGTTTGTAAAAGACACAATTCATTCCTTAACTGCTCTAAAGTAGATTGGGTTATGGATGGTTCCATTAGACACTTGTAATTGGTGGGCATCTAAGTTTGCTTTAGCGTCCCTTTTATGGTTGGACAATTCTAATCTAATTTCCATTTGGAAATCCCTATGATTTTGTTCTGCTTCATTTAATTGAACTTGTAGCAGTTTCTGATTAGATTCTACAATGTCTACTTTAGCTTGTATGTTAATCTGGGTCGTCTGCATTTGACCTTGAGTCGCCTGTATATTACATTGGGTTGACTCAATCCGAACCATTTTAGAGTCTAATTTATCTACAGTGGACTGCATTCCTTCAATAGTGGATTGAATTTTAGTGACATTATATTCAAGATTACCCTGGCATGATTGGATTTCAGTGACATTAGATTGGATTTTAGTGACACTAGATTCAAGATTATCCTGGCTTGATTGAATTTTGTCAATGGAGGATTGTATTTTATTAGTAGTAGACTCTTGTTTACGTTGCCCTATTTGGACAGTGTCTAAATCCGCTCTCATTAAATGAACATCTGATTGTACATCATCCATTGTAATTTCTACATCTTTAATTTTAACCAGTACTTGTTTAGAACTGTCTTGTACGTTATTTAAAGTACCCTGTATACCAGAGATTTCATTACGTAGGCTTTCAGTGACTAGGTCCTGAATTACCCCTCTACTTCGGGCTTCCGATGCTTCGTGTATTGAGCCCAGCTTATTTTGAAGCATCTTATACAATGTCTTAAGGTCCGTGACCTCCTCTTCACCTTTATCAGACATCATATGTAGTAATATAATTCACACAAGTAAACACAATCACATGAACACTACTTAAACCTAAGCAAAGCATGAACATCTCAATGAAAATTTACTGCCAAAATTGAAGCTTTCTTAGTGTATAGCATTAATCCTTACAGCTATACTGTATGTATGTCTACCCCTTATTATTCCCGTTTTCAAACGGGGTCGGGGATGAGATGCGATGGAAGTCTTTGTGGCGATGGTTTTTACGGCCGGATGCCCTTCCTGACGCCAACCTCATGAGAGGAGTTAAAGAGAGATGAAATGAATGATGGTGAATGAAACTGGGCAAGGATGTGGAAGGAAGCGGCCGTGGCCTGTCTGAAGGTACCGTCCCAGCATTTGCCTGGTGTTGAAAATGGGAAACCACGGAAAACCATTTCAAGAACGGCCGACGGTGGGCCTCGAACCCACGCGTCTACCGAGTCAGCAGAGAGCTTGGCCCCATGACCTAATGCTGTGCTTTAGCCAGCGTAGCCACTACTGTCGGTAATCCTTACAGCTATACTAAACTTAATTAATGTTAAAACCTACAAAAATGTGGAAATTCCTACAGTGAACTGTGTGATACCTTATATCTGCGATGTTACCTCAAATATCCTAATCTGACATGTATTTAAATGAATGAAATATTCCTATTATTACGATGAGGTGAGAAATCCCCATCAGTCGGATTCAACTAAGTCAAACTATTCGAATGCAGCTCAAACTTGAATTGCATCAAATGCCTCCATTCGATTGAACACGTCAGTAGAGGTTCCGTAACATGTCTTTCACTGCTCATGCTCGAATCGTCAATCTATTACAAATTAGTGTAGCACCACTAAAAAAAATTATCAAAGTCTAATAATGGTTGCGTTTCTACATGCCTGTCATGCAGAATGAGTAATCTCATAAACGCTTCGTTCACAAGTGAATTCCAACATTTCATGCTAAAAATGTCGGTATACCATTACTTTCTGACATTCATTCAACGAATTCGCAATGATCGCTGAAATGGCGTCAGAGTTGGCTAACACAAGACACCTCCCACGTGTTCGAACACAAGATTCGAGAAGAGCATGAAATGGCGTCTTATGGCAGGCCTCGCATCTGGTATTCCAGTCTTCTCGAGTTCCCATCCATCTCGGACCTGAATTACTGAATTACTACAGGATATTTCAGTTAATTCGAGCCCCGAATCGCTGGTGCGCCAAATCTCTATGTCCCCGAAATACCTACCGTCAGCTTGTTGATATCCCTCGTTGGTAGCTGGATTGCAGAACCTGAAAACCCCGACTAAAAAAAACCAGATTCCACTCAACAAGAGACGAGGATATTGGGGCACAAGGATTACCTAACTGAGGTAACGTCAAGAAAAAGCATAGCATCAAAAGAAAAATCTAGCTCGGTAGAACACAAGAATGAGAAAAATAAAATCTCTAAAGCGTGGAATTATACTGAAATGCCTGCGATGGTTTCCTTAACGTGACCTCCTGTCGCATCTATAAAATACCACTATAAAAGAATTAAAATAAAATTCTTCAAAATTTATTCACAAAGTCAAAATAGCCGAAAGTGCAATAAAAAAAGTTACAAGAAATGAAAAACACATACAGCTTCAACCGGAAGCTCAAATCACAGTGACCTGAATACAACTTCTAGTCATCACTAGACACACTGTATTCTCCATAAAAAATTTAACACTCATTAAGATAATACCCTACTATGGCACAAGCAATGCCTCAAAAGCCTTATTGAAATTAATTCCACGTGTGAGTAGGTCATTATTAATCCTACAAATAGCACAAAATCGACATTGGAAAATATATCTATATACAATGGCACACTCCAAATGTGTTTCCTTTTATTTCGCAAGCCTCAGTTTAACATTCTTCCATTAGAATAAGATCATTAGTTTCCTTTAACTGATTCGCAAATATTTAAATTGGTCCTTTGTCAACCAGATGACAAAGCGTAATAGAGGTAATCTATCACTTTAATAATTATTGCATTCACCAAAATAACTGATCAGGATAACTGAAAAACCCTCATCAGCATGGTGATTAAAACCAGAATATTAAGGTTGACATCATTTAATACATGTTTTAATGTTTTACTTTGTAGTTAGCATGATTCTAAGCAATCAACAAAATGCTTGTAGTACAACGCTGAATTAGACTTGAAAATAAGTCAACTTATATTTGACTACACAATCACAATTATCATGGGTTAGTTTCCATGAAATACCTTAATGTTTATTTCATTCTTTCACTGCCTTCACGCGGCTCTATTCTTATACAAATGTACTCCCCTGAGTACTCTATTCAGAATTAATTTATTATAATCATACATATTTTAACGTAACTGGATCACCTTCATTGCTTAATGACGAATTTCATTCTAAGCTGATAATTGTTGTTACTACATCGTTATTTAAATTTATACGTAGTTTACATTAGTTTTCAATGATGTTGTTTGGATTTTCTCAATAATAAAATATCCTTATAGAATTAATACCTATGCTATGAGAGATTGCAATAGCATCGACTCTCCTTAATCAGAATGTATTTATACATATGTTAAATTTGGGATATACGCTGCTTAAAAAAGTGAATGATGTTTCAGAGATATATTAAAGTCAAATGACGATAATCAAAAACACTGATAAATTCCTTCGACCAAGGATCTCAACTATGCCTTCACGCGAGAGGCTAACATGAAACAAGTTAAATACAAATAAAGAGAAAGTTGATCAAGCCAATGTTCGGTACACCCCTGCACGGATGAATTCGAGAAACAAAGTAATGCCTCTACACCACCGGACATGGTAATCATAACAATTAGCACAATTGTCTGGTTAGAAAACATTACCAGCCTCTGTCCTTCACCAACACAGAGAATGGTTACTAATAAAAGCGAGAAATCAAACTCCTCTATAAAAGTATAAAATAAACTTCACAAAACTCAAAACTTGCTATCAAAATCAGTCTTCTATTCACAATCCCAACTCTCGGATGTATAAAGTTCGAAAATGCAGTAGGAAAATGTAGCTGAACAGAAACACAGTCTAACGATGCGAAGAATGTCACAAATCGACATAATAAAGAGCTCACCACGTTGATAAACTACACTGAATCACAAAATTACTATCGATGTCCTCTTCACTACCCTATGAAATCTTCATGAAATATTACTTAATTTAAGATGAAATCTACTTAAACATACTTAATTACAAGCTGAAAATGGGTTGCACTTCTTATGGAAGTCTAAAACCTGTCGAATGTGAAATCAGTCATGATTAAAAACGTCAAGCCTGAATTCCACAGTCCGACATACTACTCAAAAACATAAACATTTTAAAAAAATAATGGCGTAAATTAACATTGAAATATCTACACTTAGCTACGAGAGATGAAGTTGTGTAGGCTGTACCTTGTTGATCGATGAATATCCAAGAGCGAGCATTGACATGCACTGCATATCACACCTTCTCCATTTGTAGCTGTAACTAGCATTCCCCAGGTCGTCGGGAATCGAACCAGGGTATACCTTCTCCAAACCGCACGTTCTTCTCGGTTTACCCATCCTGGGTAAATAGTCAGGAATCGCTACTTCACGTCTCCAGCATCTTCCAGTACACAGTTCGTTTCTCTGTAGGGTCGCATTCTTCATAACGGGCCGAAATATTAATGAACGAAAGACGAATGACTGTCCATGCGAATAGCATTCATGATTTCTAATGAGGTAGACACAAGTGGTCACACAATAAGAATCAGTCATCACTGGGGCCATGGCGATAGTTCATTGAAATGTTCGATACAATGCCGGTCTAGTAGCGTTCATGTTGCTGCGTTATTTAGCCTGCCATTAAAAAAGAAATGAACAGCACTAAAATTATTCCTCTTGACATCTTGATTAAGAATATGTCTGTTCGCGATGAGGAATAGTGTCTAGAGTTCAATACCATTGCTGTGCACTCGGCATCAACGCAATGAAAACGGAGACTGCTTTCAAAACCAAAGTTCGCTGTGTTGACAGGCAGCTTGCTGTATTGAAATTACAGCCACCCCTGCTTTACCCTTGTAGCGGTATAGCTTGCATCTCGTGAAAACGTACAGAGTCCTTCGACACTGTCTCTGCATATACTTTGAAGTGTTGGACATAAACCTCGAGTCACATTACAATCACGAAACGCGTTCACAAGCTTCACGATGAGACATGCTCTCAAGCACTCCGTAATGTTATCTGCCCACAGCTGACTGTGTGTCCATCCACCTGGCCTCACGCTACCCCCACTCAGGTGTGACAGTAATCGAACTGCTTTCTCATTGGTGGATGAAAATCATAATTTATAATATCTCCGACAGATACTAAACATGTATAAATAACAAAATACACATTATGCTCTGTCCCAGGGTCTCGTATAATGTTGCAAATCTTGCATGTTATTCTCTTTCTTCTTATTGCTGATAAAAATTTAGTCCTAATGACCGATCAATAAACTGGGTCGATGGTCGCCATGTTGTTATCATATGCACCTGGCTTCGTGCGTGCACATCGATCCTCGGCAAGTACCGTAATCGAGCGGCCGACTCCAGCTTCAGTTAGCAACTCGTGGATCGCGCCGATCTTCAACATATACTTCAAACTGCACTATACATCATAACAATATGAGTATAATGGTACAGTACCATCCCGGAATTTGCCCGAAGACGAAGTGGGAAACCACGGAAAACCACTGCGAGGATGGCTGAGGGGAAATCGAACCTCCTCTACTCATTTGGGCCACCCGAGGCTGAGTAGACCCCGTCCCAGTCCTCGTACCACTTTTCAAATTTCGAGGCAGAGCCGGGAATCTAACCCAGGACCTCCGGGGTGGCAACTAACCATGCTGACCGCTACGCTACGGAGACGACGTGGACAAACATACCGTAATAAATCCATGCATTGGTTACAAATAATAGTATAAATCGTAGGCTATACATAAATATAATGCAAACTAATATAGCACCGGTAGGTGCAGCATAGGCTACTACATGTTATTATCAGTCATATATCAGTCATAAGTTCCAGTCTATCGATAATGTGATCTACTAACCTCAAAACTGTGTATTTTTCCTGTCTGAACCGTATAAAGAATTAATTTTCATCACAGTTCAGAAAATTAGCCGGTCTCTGTCTGATCTTCTTTGCTTTTCTCCTTTGCAGAAATATTATTTTTATTAATGGATCCTCCGCATCAGCATGAATGCTCTCTTGAATAATTATGAGTACGGTATCCTAGGCTCTTGGCTGACGCAAAGTTATTATTAACACCCTGTTGAACCAAGGATCACCCCCTAATGATTACCGGTACATATATAAGATAATACAGAAACACCAAGCATAACATAAAAACAAATAATAGCAAAAAATGTTGGATCAGGTGAGATTCGATCCGCAAAAAATGTAAATTTATACGCGGGAGAATAGCATGCTAGCCACTGGACAACCGCTAATTCCCTGAAGACTGCGCATATGATGCTTACGTACGTAATGTCAGTGACCTGCTTTCGTTATTTTCTGTAATAATATGTATGTAATTACTGTGCTGCTATTAAGATTATACATTTTCATGTACATATATGAATAGTTACTCGAATTAAGAGTTTGCGGTGATTTAACTTGTTTTTTTTATAATAAGTCTCTGCATCACTTTCTACATTATTTCCTGGCATCTCCAGCATGATGCTCTCGACTGACGCGGAGTTATTATTAATTTCCCTGTTGAACCTAGGATCACCAACAAGTGATTACTGGTAGGCTACCTATAAAAGATAATGCAGAAACACCAAGCATAACACAGAAACAAAAACTAATAAGCAAAAAAAGTTGGAACTGGTGGGGTTCGATTCACAAAATCTACGCTCTTTAGTCGTGAGTCCGGCGCGCTAACCATTGGACCACTGCGATATGGCGTTCAGTGCTGAAGACCATGCATATGATGCTTACATGGTAATGTCGCTGGCTTGCTTTGGTGTGATGATGATGATGATGATGATAATTGTTGTTTTAAGGGGCCTAACATCGAGGTTATCGGCCCCTTCTTGCTTTGGTATTTTGCCTGTAAAAATGTATATGTAATTATTGTGCTGCTATTAAAATTAACGTTCTCATGTACATTTATGAATAGCTCACTGAAATTAAGAGTTTGCGATGATTTAACTTCGGATGTTGTAGCGGAGTCGCCTCCGTAGCGTAGCGGTCAGTATGGTTAGCTGCCGCCCCGGAGGTCCTGGGTTCGATTCGATTCCCGGCTCTGCCACGAAATTTGAAAAGTGGTACGAGGACTGGAACGGGGTCTACTCAGCCTCGTGTGGCCCCCTCAGCCATCCTCGAAGTGGTTTTCCGTGGTTTCCCACTTCGTCTTCGGGCAAATGCCGGGATGGTACCTACTGTAAGGCCACGGCCGCCTCCTTCCCTATTCCTCGCCTATCCATCCCAATCTTCCATCCCTTCCCATTCCTCATGAGGCCCCTGTTCGCTTTGCAGGTGAGGCCGCCTGGGCGAAGTGCTGATCACGCCTCCCCAGTTGTATCCATCCCGACCAGATGTTCCAAGCTCCAGGACACTGCCCATAGAGGCGGTAGTGGTGAGTTCCCTCGCTGAGTCCGTGGGAACCACCAACCTAGAGGGTAAATTGACTAAATAAAATAAATAATAAATAAGCAGATAGCTCGCGATTCCATGCCCGGTTAGCTATGCCGTCGTTTATTTATTTATTTTATTTAGTCAATTTACCCTCTAGGTTGGTGGTTCCCACGGATGCAGCGAGGGAACTCACCACTACCGCCTCTATGGGCAGTGTCCTGGAGCTGGGAACATCTGGTCGGGATGGATACAACTGGGGAGGTATGATCAGCACTTCGCCCAGGCGGCCTCACCTGCAAAGCGAACAGGGGCCTCATGAGGGAGGGGAGAGGATGGAAGATTAGGATGGATAGGCTAGGAAGAGGGAAGGAGGCGGCCGTGGCCTTACAGTAGGTACCATCCCGGCATTTGCCCGAAGACGAAGTGGGAAACCACGGAAAACCACTTCGAGGATGGCTGAGGTGGGAATCGAACCCCCTCTACTCATTTGGGCCACCCGAGGCTGAGTAGACCCCGTTCCAGTCTTCATACCACTTTTCAAATTTCGTGGCAGAGCCGGGAATCAAACCCAGGACCTCCGGGGCGGCAGCTAACCATGCTGACCGCTACGCTACGGAGGCGACTATGCCGTCGTTTATACCCGGATTATCCCTTATACCAATGTCGTACAACTCAATTCTGCGCCAACTACGGAGATAACTTTAGCCGAGGTATAACCCGAGTTCGTACAACTGGCCCCTAATCACCGATATTGATAGCTAAAGAGGGCGAATTTAAAATACACCGACAAACTGAAGGGAGGGCTTCCTGACTGGAATTGGAGCAAAAAAGTTCTTATCAGCATATTTCCGGAAATGGACGGCGAGTGTTCAACGAGAGAAAGTGGTCCCGGCACACTATACATGGTCTGAAGCTCATCCATGACACAATAGGTGTTCAAAGTGGCCTCCAATGGATGCAATGCACGAGTTCACACGTCGCATCATAGATTGCGGCACTCTTTCAAATGTTCCGGCCTGTACCAGAACAGCATCATGGACTTCGCGGACACGCTGTTGAAGGTTCTGCACATACGGAACGCTTTTTAGATGCCCTCACAGGTAAAAATACAGAGGGTTTAAGTCCGGTGATCGAGCAGGCCATGCAAAAGGGCCTCCGCGTACTATCTGCCGTTTGGGTAAGGTGTCGTCAAGGTGTCGGAGAACAGTAATGTGGAAGTGGGGTGGTGCTACATCTTTCAGTAGCCACCTGACCTGTGGGATTCCCAAAGGCACGTTATGAAGAAATAGTGGCAGCGAATTCTGCTGGAAGTCCAGATGATGTCTACCGTGGCAACAATGCATTTCCAGACATATGTTGATATGGACTATTTTACTCCATATCCAGACGGGAAGCCCTCCCTGCAGTGTGTTGGAGTATTAAATATTCTAGCACATAACTCTCTCATTGTAATGGTGTTGGTGAACACATAGATCACGAACCAAAAGCAATTTAGAATACCATATGGAAAATCCTTTTAAAAGGCGGGAAAGTATAATGGAAAATACCAGTAGGATATATACAAATAGGTCATTGAGCTCTTCACGGAACTACTTGTTATTTGTTGAGTAAGACTTGAAATTGTGACAGCAATTGTGATTCAAGTCCAATTCTCCTGTTGTCGAGGCAGGTTCGCTCAGCCTGTTACAGCAATGCGAGTCCAGACTGCGCTCACATATAGACTACAAGTCTAACTCAGCAAAACTGTGTGATGGCTCCGAAGAGGCAATGTCCAATGGCTATTTTTAGACTTTCTGTTGATGTTGTTAAATCGTATTTGAGGCTTGAGACAACTTTGGTCATCAGCCCCGTGTACCTGAGTGTGTGTTGAACGTGTCTCATACCTGTGTTTCTGTGGTGACTGTAGTAGTGTGTGTAGCTGTATCTATTAGGGTCAGGGATCAGGTAGATGCTCCGAGACTTGAAGTAGGATTACATAGTTCAAGATGGCGGCTGGCATAGAAAGCCTGTAGGAGTGCTCCGCTTTATCCCGCGCAAACCGCAATTTCCGGCCCGAAAGTGAGTGACAAAGTATCTTAGTGTGTGAAGTACGTGCCTGCACATTTTCTACATCATTATGTCAATCCAAAAGGTGAACAAACGTGTAAATGTTGTTGAGGCAACGATGGCAGACTTTGAAGCACGCCTTCAGTTGTTGAACAATGCTGCCAACCCGGGTCAAGACTCCCTAGAGTCGCTTACTCGTGATTTTCGCGAGTTCCGAAGCACTGTCCCCTCCGAACTGGCTGTGCTTAAAGAAGAACTGAGCAAGCTGGAGTGGAGACTTGACCACCACGAGGAGCTGCTGGACGAAGTAGAGCAATACAGCCGGAGAAACTGCCTTCTCATCCACGGGATTGTTGAGGACCCTGAGGAAGATGTGTACGAGAAGGTGAGGGACACAATCAAGACGAAGTTGAACGTGGATCTCCCTATGGAGAGCCTGGATAGATGTCACAGGATTGGGCGGCCGCAGCGAACAGCAGCTGAAGTGGTAGCCACTGGGAAACGCCCTATTATTGTAAAATTCCTCCGCTACCACGAGCGAGATCGCATCTGGAAGTCCAAGCGCCTCCTAAAGGGAACCAAGATTCTTATTACTGAATCCCTCACAAAAACCCGGAAAACTATCCTAAATGCAGCGAGAGACCACTTCGGACCCACCCGAGTCTGGACCCAGGACGGCCGCGTTTTAATACACCTCCCTGATGGAACTAAGAAGACCGTCACCACATTTAGGGAGCTGGAAAACGTGCAGCAAATGCGGGACCTTAGAGTGAAGTGAAATGAACATGTGCGTAATGTTTATAATAGACAAGTTTAGTAATAAGTGTGTGTGTGTGTATGTGTGTGTGCGTTGGTTGCGGTCGGCAGTGTGCAGCGGGAGGTCCAGGTAGGTTTCTTCTATTTTAAGATATATCTCCCGTTACCCAGCTGAGCTATTGCATGAATGAGCTAACTGACCTTGGCCAGCCTAGCCCACACCAACCCCCTCCCTCCCCTTACACCACTGGCTTTCTTCTAAAACAGGCACTTTCCTCGTCCAAGCATTCATTACAATGTTGCCATATTAATGCTCTGTCACTGGTTGCGCATCACGACGAAATACAGACAATAATAAACGAAAACAATATCCATATCCTCTGCATAAGTGAAACTTGGTTAAAACCTGACATCCCGTCTAGCATGGTAGAACTAAATCGGTACTCGCTGGAACGTCATGACAGAAATGATGGGAGGCGAGCAGGCGGGGTTGCCATGTACTGTAGAAGCGACTTAAAAAGACGGGTAATATGTGTATCAACACTTAGCACACAACCAGGACCGGAATTCATGTTTGTTGAAGTAATTGTTGGGCAACAAAAGACTCTGGTAGCTGTTGTATATAAGCCGCCAAGAATAACAAACATGAGTGAATTTGAAAACCGCTTGCTCGACTTACTTCCAAGCTACGAACACGTAATAGCCGTGGGTGACTACAATACCAATTTACTGACACAGACGTACGAGACCAAGCAATTACAAAACCTGTTCTCTTCCTGCGACATGACGATTCTTCCCCTAGAACCTACAAACCACATTTACTCTGATAAATACGAATCACTTACACTCATTGACCATCTTGTGACAAGCAATCTCGACAGAGTTGAACCCTTCGGGCAAATACCCGTACCATCTATCTCCACCCATGACCTAATTTACCTATAGTACTCCCTTCGTGTGCCTAAGTACACACCTAAATATATTATCCCTAGAAACATGAAAAATATTAATATGGATGACTTAAAACATGACGCATACAACCTTCCCTGGAATGACATATTACTCTTAGATAACATTGACGCAAATGTAAACAAGTTAAATTCTCTTATTATTAGTCTGTATGACAAACATGCCCCTAAACATTCAATCAAAGTTACTTGCCCAGCTTGCCCATGGTTAAATGAAAACATTAAAAGTATGATGGCACAGCGTGATGCACTGTTCCGGCGTTTTAAACGTACCCGTGACGAAACTGATTTTGAAAATTATCGTGTGCTCAGAAATCGTATTAAGCAGCTCGTAAGAAGCGCCAAATTCTCCTACATACAAAACGTGACAAAGAAGATGAATACAAGGAATTCCTGGAATAATATGCGTTCTCTAGGTATAGGCAAACAGCTGCAACAGACACATGTACCAGACATACCGCTTGATGAGTTAAATGAATATTTCACTGAAGAGAGAGTACCAACTAATCCAACACCCCATGATCCTTTTCACCCACTACCTGACCACCCGCTCTTTACTTTCCATCCGGTTACGGCAGACAAAGTAAAAAAGGTACTATATTCCATAAAATCAAAAGCGAGAGGAGTTGATGATATTCCCATATCCTTCATACATAATATCATCGGTCGGTGCCGTTCTACCAATTATTACTCACATATTCAACCATAGTCTTACAACTAACACCTTTCCCTCCCTATGGAAACAAGCCAATGTCATCCCTATTCCTAAGAAAACCGAACCTTTATTTCCATCTGACTATCGGCCAATATCCATTCTACCTGCACTTTCAAAAGCCCTCGAGCGTCTGGTTCATGAGCAAGTACTTGAATATTTGAATAGCCGTTCTCTTTTTGACCCTCTGCAATCAGGTTTCAAGAAGGGACATAGCACTGCAACAGCATTACTCAAAGTGACTGACGACATTAGACACGCAATGGACCAAAAACTGGTGACAATCCTCACCCTTCTCGACTTCAGCAGTGCTTTTGACACCATAAATACTCAGACACTATTGAAAAAGATGGAATTTTATTACTTTGACCAGCAGACAATTTACTTTTTCGCATCATACCTGAATAATCGCCTGCAACGTGTTGTAACCCAGGATAAAACTTCTCAGTGGCTAAGCAGAAAGTCAGGCGCCCCACAGGGTAGTGTACTAGGACCCTTGCTTTTTGTACTATATATCAACGACATCTCATCTAATTTGAAAAATTGCAAATATCACCTATATGCAGATGATTTGCAAATATACTCCCACTGCAAGACAAATGACATTCCATTGACAATTGAAACTATCAACGCTGACCTTCAACGACTTGGAAAATGTTCTCAGGAAAATTCCCTTCTTCTGAATCCATCCAAAACACAAGTTATCATAATTGGCTCTCAAAAACTAATGACGTCACTCCGAGATCAAATTATTCCCCCAATTGTACTGAACAACAATGAAATTCCATACTGCCCTACAGTGAAAAACCTAGGTGTGATAATAAATCAGACTCTTAACTGGTCTGAACATGTACAGAATGTATGCATGAAGATTTTCGCAACGCTCCACTCCCTCAAAAGAAAAAAAGATATTTTACCATTTAAAGTAAGAATCCTACTCATACAGACACTAATACTTCCTATTCTTGACTACTGTGACGTTATTCTTGTAGACGCAACCAAAACATTAACTTTGAAACTTCAACGAGCTCTGAACTCTTGCATACGATTTATCTACGATCTGAGCTATGATAAACATATCACTCCCTATTATTGCGCTCTTTCCTGGCTGAAACCTGAACTACGTCGATCATATCACATTCTTGTCCAGATTTTCCGATTATTGTCTGACGACAGACCACTATACTTATCAAATACATTCAAGTACTTGTCTTCTTTCCATGGTAATAATACACGCTCTGGTTCTTCCCTCTCCATTCCTATTCATCGCTCCTCTATATACAACAACTCTTTTCATGTGGTGGGGTCTAGGATGTGGAATACCCTTCCAGCCAGTGTCAGGGGTATCACCTCACTATCTAAATTCAAGACCTCCTGCTGGGGCAGCCTGCTGAACATTGCTGACCGACAACAAGTGTGACTGGATGAGTGAATGAGAGTGTGAAAGTCATGATCAATGTCAATTATTATTGTTTAATTTTGTCGCCATAATATGTTTATTGTATTGTTTTATTGTGGTTAAGTGTAAGAGAGGGCCAAGAGCCCTAACTGCGCCACCAATAAAGGCAGTAATAATAATAATAATAATAATAATACATTCTCGGCATTTGCCTGGAGGGAGAATGCAATATCTTAAGGATAAACCTCACTCAGGATAGCG
Source organism: Meconema thalassinum (assembly GCA_946902985.2). NCBI lineage: Eukaryota > Metazoa > Arthropoda > Insecta > Orthoptera > Tettigoniidae > Meconema > Meconema thalassinum. The sequence continues at coordinate 1,401,995,830 of OX336389.2, forward strand.
TCTATCAGCACTGGGTCGAACCTTTGATCTCCTTACTTAATACAGTTTCCCATCACTGTCGTGATGAGCTACGTAAGACACACGGCTATGCCGCTGAGTCTACAGTTTCTATTCTCCGTATTCATGAATTTTATCTCCACATATTTCAGCTACCACATCCTTATCTTGTTTTACAGTATGCAATCTGTCAGTTCTGCTTTTGTCAAATTTTCATACATGCCTTATCATGTCATGATTTCACGTTTAGTACTCTTCCACATTCAGTACACCGAAGAAATGTTATACAGTATTTGCATCTTTCCAAACACTCGAGAATATTTCCCATACATGATTTAAACCCGGTTTCTTTACTAATAGTCATTCTGCTTTTTGTGAATTTGTCAGTAGAGTTTACATTTTATTTGCTATTCCGCAACTTACTGAACTGACGGAATAAAAAAACATAAAATACCACAACCAAGTGCCGTAGCAACAGGTTCTGATAAACCTACCAGGTTATAATGAGCCTACAGGCAGGTAATTAACTGAGCTAAGGAACGGGTTTGCACACTTGCGTCAACGTCACGACAGGCTACGGTGGAGCATTCCGATGATCAGGCGACGGCAGGTTCAATATGTACACCTCTGGAACATAAGGGTGGTGTCAACACTGAAATGTTTCATCATACGTTACACTTCACGCCTCGACTATAAAGTGTATTTGTGTGTAAATTAATAAATAACCTTATGAATAATTCCCAGGTGTTGCTATGATTAGATTGTTGCTGAGTTTGTCAAATCTTAAATTATCTGAATTTAGGTTTCATCCCGATTTTTAATGAAATTAACGAACTAAAGAAAGTACACAGAATGGAACCACAGCGAAGATCCCAATGCGGATTACATTTGTTGATAGAAACCAGGTGTGTTCCTAGACTCGGAGAGACATATACACACATCAAAAAAAGTTTTGCATCACCTCGGTTCCCAGATCTCCGGCATATAGACGTTGACTGTGTATATTGTATCAAAGATACAGTCCCTTTGACTGTTCATAGATGTCACTAAAACTGCTCAAAGATGTAAACAACCATGCATGAGCAGGGCCTATTAGACGGAGGGGGTACGACAGCCGATCAGTTCCAGTCATTCCACCAGGACGAAGGTACGCTGCTCATGTTGTCTGTAGTTCTACCATGCCTAGAAGGTCAATACCGCAGTTCGATCGCGTCCGCATTGTTACTTTGTGTCAAGAAGGGCTCTCAACAAGGGAAGTTTCCAGGCGTCTCAGAGTGAACCAAAGCGATGTTGTTCGGACATGGAGGAGGTACAGAGATACAGGAACTGTCGATGACAGGCCTCGCTCAGGCCGCCCAAGGGCTACTACTGTAGTGGATGACCGCTACTTACGGATTGCCGCTCGGAGGAACCCTGACAGCAATGCCACCATGTTGAATAATGCGTTTCGTTCAGCCACAGGACGTCGTGTTTCAACTCAAACTGTGGGCAATAGGCTGCATGATGCGCAACTTCACTCCCGACGTCCATGGCGAGGTCCAGCTTTGCAACCCCGACACCATGCAGCGCGGTACAGATGGGCCCAACAACATGCTGAATGGACCCCACAGAATTGGCATCACGTTCTCTTCACCGATGAGTGTCGCATATGCCTTCAACCAGACAATCGTCGGAGACGTGTTTGGAGGCACCCTGGTCAGGCTGAACGTCTTAGACACACTGTCCAGCGAGTGCAGCAAGGTGGTGGTTCCCTGATGTTTTGGGGTGGCATTATGTGGGGCCGACGTACGCCACTGGTGGTCATGGAAGGCTCCGAAACGGCTTTACGATACCTGAATGACATCCTCCGACCCATAGTGCACCCATATCGGCAGAATATTGGAGAGGCATTTGTCTTCATGGACGACAATTCTCGACCTCATCGTGCACATCTTGTGAATGCGTTCCTTCAAGATAACGACATCGCTCGACTACAGTGGCCAGCATGTTCGCCAGACATGAACCCTATCGAACATGCCTGGGATATGTTGAAAAGGGCTGTTTATGGACGTCTTGACCCACCAACCACTCTGAGAGATTTACGCCGAATTGTCGTTGAGGAGTGGGACAATTTGGACCAACAGTGTCTTGATGAACTTGTGGATAGTATGACACGACGAATACAGGCATGCATCAATGCAAGAGGACGTGCTACTGGGTATTAGAGGTAGTGGTGTGTACTGCAATCTGGACCACAAATGCTGAAAGTCTAGCTGTATGATGGTACAACATGCAATGTGTGGGTCTCATGAGCAATAAAACGAGCTGAAATGTTGTTTGTGTTGATCTCTATTCCCTTTGTATTTAAAGGTTCCGGAACTCTTGGAACCGAGGTGATGCAAAACTGTTTTTGATGTGTGTAGATGCCCTGTCATTGAATGAAAGCATTTCATGTAGTTCGCTTCACGTTGCATGTAATAATGCACACGGAAGTTCCTACTTCTTAGATGACGTGATACAAATGTATTGTAAAAGACTTACAAGAGTTTTATTGCTCCATTTCCTTTACGACACTCCAAGGAGATTCGTATTTATAATACAAAATCTGTTCCTGTCTTCATGGTAAAGTATGATCCTCCACATAAGGGCAGCAGCACACTGCTAGGTCGAGTCAAGTGCATGCATGCATTCTCAGTAGTTATTGTGCCCCAGAGAGCAGTTTGTGTCTGAGCGCTGTCAACATGTGACAAAGTGGGCCTGCGCATAAAGCAACAAGCTGCAGCCTCTGATGGCGGTCCCTCCGCTTAAATGTGCCACACAGGGGTAATAATGGCATTTTATGCAAGGATTTGGTGGAAACACTTGCCGGAGACCCACGACTTTAAAAAACGTAACAAATGCTTGTCAGGGCAAAACAGCCTCAGAACAACTTTCCCTTCCAGTGGTCACATTTTCTCTTCGAAACTCTACGTGCCTTAATTTTGTGTATCAGCCATAATGTTAGTGCTTTGAAACCTCTATCCATTGTCTTAACATCACAAAATTGCATTTATAGCTCTTTGTATCTAATTCGTGAGCGTATGACCAAGACCCAGATTCTAATAAATTCAATGACATATCCGGCTGCAAACACCACAATAACACCTGCTATCCGGCAGATATTACATCTATACATGTAAAATGGGCTGACATCTATACATGTAAAATGGGCTGAAGGACAAGATGTCTCTAACAATTTCTTCAAGCAACGAGTATGAGTTCACCACCACCACCACCACCACCACCACCACCACCACCACCAACAACAACAACAACAACAACAACAACAACGTGAGCTCTGTACTACCCTACCAGGGAATTGTTACCGTTAGACGGAGAGCGCAGCTGTTGTGTATACATTACGTCATCTCGCCTCGTTATGGCTGCAGCAAGCGGCTTGCGGGGCAAGAGGAGAACTCACGTACAGTTATACAATGAGAACACACCGAAAACGCACGACACAGCATGAATCATGCACACAAATGACACGCGATGAGGTTTCGCTGGCGACATCTATCGCAGGGGTGTGGCTGGGCGGAGCACATTAGTTCCGATTTCCGCCAGCGGTATCGATTCGCTTGTAGGGTAGTAGATTATATCCTTCACAATGTTATTACAGCTTCGGGGGGCGTGATGGCGCAGTAGCTTCGCTACTCGTCTTTCACCCGGACGGCCGGGGTTCGAATCCGGTGACAGCGGGGAGCAATTTTCATCTGAAAAATCACGTGGCGTCAGGAAGGACATCCGGCCTTAAATCCCCTTCCAAAAGCAAAAATGAGCCTGATTGGCCCCGGCGACCCCAATTAATTGGGAAAAGCCGAAGAAAGTATAGTATAAGTATACAATGGTATTACAGCTTCAACAATATTGCGCAGCAAGAATCACTAAATACAGTATCGGCCTACCAGGTGAATCACCTGCCCATAATAGGATTGTTTTATGCAATCCAACTAGCGTGCGTTGTCAGAAAGGTCGATATTTGTACGCTTGCATCCCGTATGATACTAACACACTGAAAGCATACCCCGCAAACGATAATGATCCCATTTTTTTAGCCTATTTTCATTTTATGAAAAAAAAAAAAGGCTTATGAGATCACGTTTTGTTCCTGTGTGTGTATGTGTGTGTGTATGTGTGTGTGTGGCTCAGCGGTCTAGCTGTATGCCTCTCACCAAGGCGGTCCAGGTTCGATTCCCGGTCAATGCATGTGAGATTTTCGAAGTGAAATGCCATGTCCTGTGGTTCGGATTCCACGTAAAAAGGATGTCCCGTGGCTCATAATCACAAGATTCACGGTCACGTAAAACTGCAATCTTCCTTTGTATGTGTGTGCGTATGTGTGTGTGTCCCTCCCTAATAACTTCTCAACGGCTAGAGCGATTTCAATGAAACTCGGTAAGGACATAGTACAATATTTCAGCCGACCCCGACCGTGCCATTCAAATTTTATTACGTTTCACCAATTCAACATGGCGGCTGTGCGAAATGTTTTACCAACTTTCTATATCTCCGAAACTATTACCGATATCACACTGAACTTTTGTACGGTGATAAAGGACACGACTAGAAGCTCACGTATGAGACTTTTGAAAACTTGTTAACTACAAAACGAACATGGCGGCCGAGCAATATTGAAACTTTTAATAGACTTTTCTCGCGATTTAACCATCCAAACGCAATGAAACTTGCTACATTAATTGTTTAAACACATTGTAATCCAATGGCATTTAACTAAGTTCAATTGTCTACATGACCTCAAGATGGCGGCTGTCTCAGTCTCACTCATGAGTGTGATTATATGGAAGCTACTGAGGTATGGGTGGTGCTTAGTAATGACATGCAGAGCACAGTCAGAGCCTGTGGATGCTGTGAAAGGTTCTACTCATAGGGTTAGTACTACTGCTCAGACTCAGTGAGGAAAGCAATGCCAAACTACCTCACTCCTCTTCTTGCCTAGTACGCCTCAATATAGCGCTGCCTTGGGATTTTGTGGGTATCTACCCACATATCTTAACGGCGGTACTGTTTGAGGATCCAACCGTCCTTCTGGCTGACTAACTAACAGACAGACTATAGCCTATCTCCGAATCTATTGCTGACATCACCCTGAATTTTGTACGGTGATAAAGGGTAATACTTGCCGCTCAGCTATGGGACTTCCAGAAACCTGTAAAATACAAACCGAACATGGCGGCCAAGCGAAGGTGAAATATTTTAATAGTCACTTCTCGTGATTTAACCATCTGAGCGCAGTGAAATATGGTACAGTAAATGTTTATACACATTGTAATGCACTGGTATTTAATTTAGTTCAATTGTTCACATAACCTCAAGATGGCGGCTGTGCGCAATTTCAAAATTAAGTTTTTATTTTTTGTGTATTAATCATGCGATCGAAGTGAACGTATGAATAATAAACCTACGCCAAAATCATCATCTAATAGTACATAACTCTATGGCCTACATATGGAGGGTGCACGAGAAGAAGGGGGAATGTCACTCAAAATGTAAAATCAAGATATCAGCGCGATCTGGTAGGCCGTTTTGCGATGTATTGAAGACACAATTGTGTCTGGCTAAGAACAATGAGGGTCGTGAGAAAACGACGTTTCAACTTGACGCGTACATATGAGTACATATAACTAATGAAACTTTAAAACTCGTTTCCAGAACATTTTACATTATTTGACATTTCCCCTTCTTCCTGCGGACCCTTCATTTATAAGAATCTAACCAAAATATTTAGACGGTTCTCAATATCCATTAATCAAAGATAGCATTCAAAATGAAATTTTATACGTTGATAGAAGTAGTGAACATAAGTTCACCTATGTGGCATTCAATAACCTGTTGAGTACAAATCCAACATGGCGGCGACGCGAAATATAAATATTTAAATGGATGTTTCTCGCGATTTAACCATCCGAGGGCAGTAAAACTTTGTACGGCAAATATTTATACAGATTTTAATCCACTTGCGTCTAATTTATATCAATTGTTTTCATAACCACAAGATGGCAGCTGCGCGAAATTTTAAAATCTGATCTTAATTTCTTGTGTCATAATCATGAGATTGAGGTGATCGTCATGTGATAGTACATAACTCTAAGACAAACATAATTAAGAAAAACCAATGTGGTGACCATCCCAAATATCTACAAATCTATTACAGCAATCAAACTGAAATTTTGTATGTTGATAGAGGCAATTAACAAACGTAGGATATATGAAAACAGGCTGTATAGTTCTTTATGGAACTACTGGTTTCCCTTGTGTTAGTCTGTAGTCCCATCTTTTGCTTGGCTGCGCGTTTTGACTTGTATTCTTCATTTTTCATATTATTGTCAACCAGAGCTGGCTGCTCGATTGATAAATTTCGCCTCGCCACTAGACTAAAACCTGTGTGACCAGTTTATTTTACATGAGAGTGTCACAGCATCGACTCATTTCTTGAAGCCTCCTGGCAATTTCCAGCTACAATAAATCTCATGTTACAATGCATGGACTTTAAATATTCATATCAAAATCTCGCACAGGAAATGCAGGGATCAATACACCTGTTTGAGGAATTTTTGATCTGATGTACTTTTAGGTAAGTGATTCAAAAATTGTTCAGTGGGGTATGTATCTCTCATAATTCATAGTACTTGGCATTCATATAGATTTATATAAGGCTGACTGCGTGGCTCAGCGGTAACGTTCTCGCCAGCTGTGCCCAAGAGTGCAGCATAAAATCGTGGCACATTCAGCTGGCATCTGAAGGTGCGCAAATGCGAGGGAGCTATGTGAGTAGATCTACTGGAGCGTTAAAGATCCGCCTCAGGGGTAAATTCTGGCACCCCGGCGTTTCTAAAAGACTCCGTAGTTAAAAGGGACGTAAGATCAATAACACTATTGTTGTTTTGGTCCATACGTTACCAACGTTATGACTATATGACCGTGAATATTACGCGCAACCGCTATCTTGAAATTATAAAATATGAAAATAAATAACTCTCAACACTTAAGAGCTACAGTAACGAAAATTAGTGACAAAGGAAGAATATATATGGGGCCATGCATGGGAAAGGCAAAGGCATCCATACATTCAAGACGTCGGATGAGAGAAATATTAGTACCTTAAAATCGACAACTCAGAATGAAATTGGGTAATTAAGACGAATCTTGCCAAGAGGTGAGCGTTAGCGTTAGTCAAAAGTTTATGTCACTGATTATAGTGTACAGCGGCCATCTTGAGATTTCGCAATATATTAGTAACTTTTGAAATTCTAGAGCAATATTAACGAATATTAATAATAAACGGAATCATATAAAGCGATTCGTATACTAAAGCAGAATAACAGTGACTCAAGAGATTCAGGATGTTGGCTAGGCGTACTATTATGGTATACAAATAGAAACCCAGGGTGATATTGCACCATTAAGGTGATTCTTGGTAGGAGAGGGGTATTTTACAACGGGCGTCGAGTGATTAATTTATCTCAATGAATATAGTGCACAGCGGCCGTCAAGAAATTCCATAGTTTGAAAATAATTAACTTTTTATGTTTCAAAACTACAACAACGTAAATTAGTGATAAGATGCATACAAGTATGGAGTATTTTATGACCAAACCAAAATAACAGCGACTTTAAATTTTCAAGATAGCAGCTGGTCGTAATAATACAACGTATTACTGAATAATTCAGAATGTAATTCCGGGAATCAAACAAACCTTAGTAAGAAAGAAATACCATATAAGAGCCGTTTCAGAAATAAGCCATAAGATTAACATACTAAATACATCGAGCGGCGGCCATCTTGAAAATATAGAATATGATTTTGAATGCCACAAAGTATTCTTAGAATACAACAACAAAATTAGTAGTAATGCAGGACCTTGTAAGTGGCATCCTCTGATACAGGTCATAAGAACAGCGACTGCATATTATGTGTACGAGTGTGGCTGAGCGTATTCATAAGATTGGAAGACATATAACTCAAGATATAATAGCATAATGTTAACGCGAAATTTAATGAGAGAGGTGTATTATACAAAAGACCTCGCTACCGTTATTCGTAGTAATATCACACTGAACATAGAACGCAGCGGCCATCTTGAAATTGTGAAAATACAAACAAATAACTATAATACTATATTTTAGAATTACAATTTCCCAAAGTCGTGTACAACCGTATATGGACTTTTCATGGCACTGTCAAATTAATCATACTACTGTACTGTATTTAACTTCAGAATCAATAAGTCAGGATCTAATCACGCAATTAACACGAAACCTCGTAAGACGGGAGAAACATGTAAGATCTTCGTTTTCATTAACCGTAAGTCTATCCCATTGCATATAGCACTAAGTCTCTATCTTGAACATATTGTAAGATATTAATATCGACATTCCACTATTGAAGCCTCCGTGGCTTAGGCGGCAGCACGCCGGCCTCTCACCGCTGGGTCCGTGGTTCAAATCCCAGTCACTCCATGTGAGATCTGTGCTGGACAAAACGGAGGCGGACAGGTTTTTCTCCGGGTACTCCGGTTTTCCCTGTCAAAAATTTCATTCCAGCAACACTCTCCACTATCATTTCATTTCATCTGTCATTCATTTAATCATTGCCCCGGAGGAGTGCGTCAGGCCTCGGCAGCCGGCACAGTCCATATCCCCGCCGCTAGATGGGGGCTTCATTCATTCCATTCCTGACCCGGTCGTAGACTGGATGCAGGCTGTGGATTTTCATTCATTCATTCCACTATTCATACCAGCTACAAAGGCGAAACGCAGCATATTTGCAGTCTTATGAAAAAGGCTCTCCCTGCAGACGGTGCATGGTAAACGATTCCATATATAAAAGATGGTTAGTTGTGTTAGTTATTGTTTTTTTAAGGGGCAGAACTACGAGGTCATCTGCCCCTGAAATGGTTAATGGTCGTATTCTTCCTTTGTTCCAAACAATTCCTGTGGATGCAAAAGTGGAATTAGAATTCAGCTTAATAAACGGGGAGTCTTTTAAAGAATACAGCACTTAACGTTCATCAAAAGAACATTGAATTATTCTCCTTGATAAGTGTTTTAACTAGCCTATACCCATTCATTTAGGAGAATGTAGGCCACACGTTCATTGTTGAACATAATTTGTTTCCTTTATGATTTTACTGTTGGGGGCGTGGTGGCGCACTGGTCTAGCTGTTGGCCTCTCGCCAACGTGAACTGGGTTTAATTCCCGGTCAATTCATGTGAGATTATCGAAGTGAAATTCGATGTACTGTGGTTCGGATTCCACGTAAAAGGGAGGTCCCGTGGCTCATAATCACACGATTCACGGTCACGTAAAACTACAATCTTCCTTTCATTTTTTCCTATTAATCAGGTAGGTAGGCCTATTTAAGTAAGAAGTAAGTGCTAGTATTAAGTGTAGTAGTAATCGTTGTCATAAGCACACACCTAATGAGGACAGATAACTATGTTCCATCCATTAAAACAACCTTCACAACCACTACGCATAGCAATTTCTAATCATCAATCTTCTGCAAAGTATGTCACGTCTGCTGTGGGCACATTTGAATTTTCTTACAGTTGTGCGTAGTTGGCGGATTAAGCAGAGTTTCAACTTGCGATAAAATGTACCAGAAATTTGCGTGCAAAATATTAAATGAATTTAAACCCGTTGCATACTTTATTTCATGAGTAATATTTTGTAATATTAATACTTTGTGGTGCACGGTTTCTTTCACAGTTAAACATGCCTATTGAAGAAGTATCACTTCTCATAATGGTTTCTACTAAAACGTTCTTGGGGTCATTAATTTTTCACGACATGCTGACAGCAAGTAAAGAGTTCCTAGGAGGCAAATTAGAAACGTGGAGCACGGGGCGTGAGAACAGAGTAGATTGGAGAGTCGTCCTTGGATTGGCAAAAGCATATACTGTAGCTAACTTCCTCCCTTCATTATTCACCCCACACAGATGGACGCCTCATCTGCAGGCTACCTTCCTATTACGATGGGACCGATAACCTAAAGGTTAGGCCCCTTAAAACGAGAATTATCATCATCATATCCTATTAAGACATAGTGGCTAGCATTCTTGGCTCTCGCCACGGGGGTTCGGGTTCAATTCCTGGCTCTGTCAAGAAAAATAACTCTGGACTGAGGGCTAAAACGGTGTACACTCAGCCTCGTAAGTCAGAAATGAGAAAAGATTGGTTAGATTCCCATCCTCGCCATCTGGGAAGTGGTTTTACGTGGTTTCTCACTTTCACTCCAGGCAATTGCCAGGATGGTTCCTAACTCAAGGCCAAGATCGACTCCTTCCCTATCCTCAACTGAAATCAAAATACACACACTGAGGCAGCTATTTCAATAACATAGGTTATGAGAAAAAATCCACTAACCCAAGTACTAGGGGCTACAAGACCATGATTTCGTAAAGTTTCGTTTTAATTACTCAATTTCATTCTGAGTTATCGATTTTAATGTTGTAATATTTTGCGAAGTCGCCATCTTGGATGTATGGGGAGTCTGTTCTTTCACTGTAGCCATACAAGGCCACATACACGGTCCTACCCCGACACTAATTTTCGTTACTGCAGCTCTTAAGTGTTGATAGTTATTTATTTTTATATTGTATAATTTCAAGATAGCGGCTGCACGCAATATGCACTCTCAATCACTCATCACGTTGGTAGCTGATAGTCTTCATATAAAATAGGGGCCAATAACCTAGATGTTAAAACAACAATTATCAACATCATCATATAAAATAATCTGAATAAACAGTGATTAATTGGATCATAGGTTATGGATAATAATGCTTGCATGGTATGAACCGCCGCTATTCTGAAATTATTTGGTTGATGACCTTGTTGTTAGGGCACAAGGTGCTTTACACACGGAGGTTTGTTTTTCTATAATTTGGTAGAGATCTGATAATAAGTTTAGTTGTAATTTGATTTTAAGCATTGATCATTTGGGTGGCCAACATTTTAATTAGGCTAAGATGGGGGTATTTTAAAGCATGACACTGAGAGGTCCTTTGCTAGTGCTACCTCTGTACAAAATTTGTTTTAATTAGGGTTCGTCGTGTTTGAATTGATAGGCGGGGGACAGACAAACACACATACATTCATACATACATACATAATGTACCCTTGGCCCATGTGCGTCATGTCGTTTAGAGTGTTTGAAAGGAGCGCCGAGCGGATTTCAAACTAGCGCTTGTGTGCGGGGAGCCAGTCAGAGGTTAACGCGCGCAGCCGTAGCAAACGACAAGTCATTGAACATACTGGAACAAATATGGTACTTTATTCCATTGCCCTGGAAATACAAACACTACAGGATAAAGTAGCCCCTGAAATTATAATGAATATACAAGAAGGATCATATAAATAGCGTTACGCGTTACCAAGATATTAACGAAGGAAGATATGAGCTTTACGTCACAGAGGACTAGCGTCACACATTTGAGCAGTATATAAGGGGTCACGAATAGCCTTGTGTCAGATTACCTTGTCTCATTGTGCTACGAGTCATCGCTGTGCGTGTGCAGGCTGCGCGACAAGTTCGAGAAAATTCTAGTTTGGAACCGTGTGCTAGTAGGTCACGCCCGCCTCAAATGCGAAGTGCTGGAACTTTGAGTTGTATCGAACACATGTTAGTTGTATAAGACTTTGATATTATTTAAACTATCCTTTCGGAAGAATATTCGATGTCTGAAGTGATTATTATAGTGTTTGAAACATTTTTCTACAACGAGTTATAAGTGAGTTGGGTACATTATTAATGGACAGCGAAATATGTTTGCGGCGTGTAAAGGCAGTGACAATTTATATGTGAGCGAATATGTTCGCAGCCATTAGCCTTGTGTTACGATTTATTGTGGAGCGCATATTCAAATCCAAAAACGTATTGCTGAATATTAAGCATTGAATTGTATCACATGTTAAGTGACGGGCAACATATCGGAAATATTAGCTCATGAGACACACATATAATGCAAATAGCCAAGAGTATTAAAGACACTGGAGAGATTTATTAATTCGTGCAACTGTAAGTCACGTGTATTAAGAACATTGGCGAGGCATATCTATTCATGCAACCATTAGCCAAGTGTGTTAAGGAAAGTGAAGGACACTCTTATATGGGCATTCCTAATATGTGTGCGGACATTACGGTTATCAGATGAACTGTATTTCGGGACTTTCCTACGTCATGATTATGACCATGCACTGGGTTAGCTGAAGAAGATAGAAGAAGGAAGATACCGATTCCAGACCATGTTGGAGACCATTGGAACACCAGGATGGGGCCGATTAATGGAGCGATTCCCCAGGTCGCTGGCGATCCAAGCCACGAGAAGTCATGGATTCCATGGAGGCACTTATATCACATGGAGGAACCAAAACTGAAACATTCATTGCCTTGCAGATGGCATAATCGACATCCAGGATCGACATAAATTAAGATCACACCATGCTTTGCTAGTCATTGTAGTATAGTCATGTCGTATTCCCAAACATTGAGTTCAGTTTATTTTAAATTTAGTTCTACGAACTCCTAACAAATCGTATGATTAAATGATGGTTCTATTTAACCATGAGTGTCTTTAGTTGACTGTTGTCAAGTTTGAATTAGGTAGAATATTTTGCGAATATTATCGCAATTTTACGGATACGCTTGCTGATTCATAATAATTTTATGAAAGCATTTTTGAATTTATTCCTGAATAGATATTTGAAATAAGTGATTATTTGAGTAGGAATTTTCGGGCCATTAATATGATTAATAAATGCATATGTGTCAAGTTGATAATTTGAATTGGGTCAAGTGATGATATTAATAATAAATGATAATGTTGATAAATTGAGTTAAGGCAGTTAACAAATTTGTTGTAAATTTTATTATAATATGCGATGTGATAACAGATGATTATAATTATCTCAGGTTTATATTGGATAAAAATGAATAACATCTAGTGACTGAGAACTGAATGGCCGAAGATGATTTTGGGTTATTATTATTGTGCAGTAAAATCAGATAATCAATACATCTCTATTTTTTGAGTAATTAATTAAGAGGATTCGTGAAAACAATTTAATGTTGGAGTTTTTGCATTCTGTGTTGAAGCGGGCATGTCGATGACATAGCACCGTCGTATGGAATATTATTGGGCATCAGACAGTGTGGCTTGAGTGTGCCGTCATTAGGAAATGATTGTTGTTATAGAATTGGTAGTATTTATCTTCAATGATTTATGAAAGTGGAAGATAATGAATGCATAATGTTTGGTAGAAGCATAGCATTTTCTGCTATTAGTATTACCACGACAATAGTAAAAATTAGTATTTTGCGAAATGCATATTTTCTGCATAAAACCTGATGATTTCTGTTATAGTTAAATTCAGAATAATGAGTGAATAATTGAGCTAGCCACTGATCTGAAATATCAATGGGAGGTTTATTTATTGGAGCGCTAACCATTCTTAATATCCGATATGCTTATTAATTGATTTGAAAATTCATTACGACAATTTCTGAACAGCTTTTAAATATCTGAGGTGTTTACAGATTTTTAATGATGATTTATGAACAGCTGATTAATAACTGAGTGTTATTAAAATGTATTAGTTGATGTGGAAACTAATTGAGCGGTAATCCCAGTGATCAACAGTGAACCGTGTGATAAAAATAATTTGTAAATAATGGTGTATGAAATTCGTGAATATGGACACGTTGAACATTTTGTAAGCTATAAGACATTTATTATTAGGAAGTAAAATCATAATCTGTTTCTTAGGTCAGGAATCTCAGGGTGAGAGACTATTAATTTTATACCCTGAAGATTTAGAAAGGAGGGTATTTTCTGCGTGTGTTATTTATTTCTATTTAATAAAAGTGGTGGTGTTTTTATCAGAATTTTGTGTGTGTTTTTTCGTCCTTCCTCTATTCAGGCGTGAGTCTCGAATCTAGGTTTGCACCATTTAGCCCATACCCAGTTTTCCCTGAGATTTTCCGTGTCTCGTGCTCAACTGTTTTCGAGATGCTCGCATATGTGGGCAGTAGTCCTGTACTAACGGGCCCAATACATACACACAAATACTCAGAAAGACACACAGACATTTTCTCCCATGTAGATCCCAGATGCCTACTTCCATTTTTTTTTACAAAAATGGAAAACTGAAGGAAGGCTAAAATACCTAACCAAAGGACATACAATTATAGAGGATCATATCATGGTGGCACAAATTACATTGCTTGTTTGGGTAAATAAATAGAAGGAAATGAGATGTAATAGTACAAGTCCATCTGTCGAGTAACAAGTCAGGCGCTAAACCTGCCGTAGCTATACAGAATAGCCCAACGAGTCAATTTCTCAGGCCCGAACAACGCCTAGAAAGCAACATGGAGAAATACGAGCGCACCTCCAATCCAGAAAAATACCTAGAGACAAGCGTGTTGTCAGTGCCAACATATACTGATATACTCAAGAGAAGGGAAGAGAAATAACACATACGTACTCAAGTTTACGAAGGGAACATCAAACCAGCTGACATACGTCACTAAGTAAGTGTGTGAGGTGTGTGGTGAAAATGGAATGTTGGATGGAATGGCGCGGAAATGGTTACAATATCCAATGAACGTCATCAACATGTACATCACGATACAGCCACAATTTGGCACAAAGTGATTTTCACTTTTTCCTTCATCTGTAACAGTTCATTGGTGGCAACTTTTGATGACGATGATGACCTCATTGAGGCTGTAAAGACATGGCTTTCATCACAGATGGCATTGTTCGATGACGGAGAGAACTATTTTATTACATTTGTTCAATAAGTGTGTTAATAGGCGTATGAAAAATTCATGTAACATTTGTGTCAAGTAGTAGGATCATACAATAATTGTTACTCACAGGCCAATCAAATTGAGCACTCTCGTGTTGACCAACTGAAAAGTAATCCTGTTAATGGATTACAAAAGCAGCACTGAAAAATGTATTCATTTTAGGGGCTTGGGACATCTTGGTCAACAGTCCCGTGTAGTTGGGTGTATGTTGAACTTGTCTCATAACCTGTACTGTATGTCTGTGATGACGGTAGTATTGCGTTTTGCTCTTTTAAAGACAAAGATGTTAGTTAGTTATTGTTGTTTTAAGGTGCGGAACTACGAGATCACATGCCCAGACAGGGAGGTGCTCCGGAACTTGAAACAAATTTCCCTACCGACATTTGCCTGGATGGAGTGTGGAAACCCCAGAGGAAACCACACTCAGGATAGTCACTGTCAGCGATGGATTCAAACCTAAGATCTCTGGAGTTGCTGCAGCTGCCCACGCGGTCGTGGCACACTATTGTCGAAGCATATCTACGCAACGGGACATTCATATAATATGTCTTCAAACATTTCATTAAGACGAAGACGTACAAAATTCCTTGCCCCATTAAGACTAGTAACATGCGATATAGGAGATAAAATAATTTTCTTCGTCATAGAACGGCGCCGCCTGTAATGAAAGACATGTCTCCACTACCTCTTTGAAAGCAAGCTTGTAGTTTAACGTGACCGGTAATCGCGAGATCATGAGCCACGGAACCTCCTTTTTAAGTGGAATCCGAACCACAGGGCGTGTCATTTCACTTCGAAAATCTCACATGCATTGACCAGGAATCGAACCCAGTCTGCCTTGGTGCCAAATCACGACTGTAAGGTGACGTGCATGTTCTTGAACTTCATAAGATTATTGTAACCACTTCCTCGCCATTCCATCCAACATTGCGCTTTCAACACACACCTCATACACTTGGCGATAATGTGACTATGCGTAAAGCCCTGCGCGGATGCGGATATCCGCGGATAGACCGGCGGATATCCGCAGCATTTTTCGCCATGCGGATATAGTTTGCATGGCTTTGCGGATAGCGGATAAGCCGCGGATAATGTTCGGAGTAAATTTTGCGGATAGTTTTTAGAATACAATCCCAACTTTTGAATATCATGGGGAAAGTTGGGTAATTGTGTGCAACGGGTAATCGTGCGCATCTATGTTTTTCGAGTTGGTAGTACAACTAGCAACTCAGTTCACTGCTACCCTCAAGCTGTCATCGTACCTATCACATCAGATAGGGAAAGGGACAGTCAGCATGATGCCAGTTGCTATGTGATAACCGTGAGGCTTGGATGAAGAAACATAACACGTTGCATGTTAAGCCTACAGTTGTGATTCAATTATTTAAAATTAGGGCTAATTATACTTTTAAATGCCAGTGTTTACAGTGGTTTTGTATGTATTTATTTTCAATATAATACTGTAGATTAGTTTACCGGGATTCAGTGAGTTACGTTTTAAAAGCAGAGTGGGGGTAATGGTGCGCAGAACATATATGATACAAGTAAATACAACGCGACATTAATGGCAAAATATTTCGTGTTTGTTCTCCAGATGCCAAGAAATTATACGCTGAAAACAGAGAAAAACTCCTACCCAGCAGAAAATGTGCAGAAAGCTCTTCGTGCAATTAGGGATGATGGGAGGAAAATAAGTGAAGTGGGGAGAGGTTTCAACATTCCCCAGTCAATCCTACGAAAGCAGTTGCTGCAAAATTGTCTTTCTCCACCTCGTTTAGTCCGTAAAGCTGTTTTTACCGACGAAATGGAGCCATAATTATCCGAATACCTTTTGACATTGGCAAAATTATTTTACGGCTTAACGCCCACCAAGCTTGTCAGACGGTTAGAGTTCAAGTTTGCAGAGGAGAATAAGATTCCCCATAATTTCCATAAAGTTAAGAGTCTAGCAGGCAAAGATTGGTTGTGTGAGTTCTTGAAGAGGTATCATGCATTAACGTTGAGACGACCTGAAGGAAAAAGCCTAAATAGGATTGCCTCCTATAATGCTGACGAAACGAAGATATTTTATTCTAATATCCAAAACTGCAGAATTTTAGTATCATTACATTGTTCTGCTATTGTAAAATGCATTTGAATATTCTAATATAATGCTCAGTGCAAGTTTCAGCCAATTCACATTGTATTGGTCGTTGCCTACGTTATGTATATAGCGTAGGCAACGGTGTTGGTATGGCTTTCCAACACTCATCCCATGCGCACAATTCCCCAACCCATGCGCAAGATTGATTACCCTGCAGGGTGGGTAATTGTGCACAAATGCATATTTGCGAGATTTTGAATTATAGTCCACCAAATTTATTTTTGAATTAAATTTGTTTCTGAACATCGAATATAGAGTTACTCAGGCTCCCTTATAACTGCAGCTGTGTTATCTATTATGAGACCATCACAAGACCAATTCTTGCTTAAGTGCGCACAATTCCCCCACTCTCCCTTACTAGGGCCCGGATGTTTATGACATATCATATTTTTCCGTTATATTTTGTTCATGACAAATGTAAGATGTTGATTTACGCTATTCCCATTCAAATTATGTCATTAAGCACAATCAACACTCCCAACTGTAATGAGTTGCAATTCTGGCTGTATAACATTCATTTTGACCTAGCACATTACATACTGTACATAGCCTATGGGTTCGACTTTCTTCTCAAATGTCTAAAAGATAAAGTATAAAGCAACACATTGAAAATATCATTGTAATGCCAGTAGATTCGGATAACAGACGTGGATAAAAGTCACGTGGATGCGGAGCGGATGCGGATGAAAGTCGTGAGGATGCGGATGAAAGTCGTGCGGATGCGGATAACAGAGTTGCGGATGTGGGGCGGATGCGGATAAGTCGCGCGGGTGCGGATAACAGCAGTGCGGATGCGGATAACATTTTGTCTACCCGCGCAGGGCTCAAACTATGCGGACGAGTAGTGTAAGGTGTGTAACATCTAAAGAGAAGAGAATTGTTGCAAAACAATGTAGAAGTTCTTTTAAAGAAATTGGTTCTGAATGCGCCTCGCAGTCTTTTTAAACATCAGTCTACCTTACAAAAATCTGTCGCTTCTCCGCTGGCATCTACCAATATTTACTGAGCTACATGATACCATCGCTTGCTTTAGATTCGCGCTAAGGTTTAACAGCGGATTATTCAGACCGAGTTCTGTCAACAAGCCGCCCACCAAGTTAAATATTAAACATCAGAAAGTCGATACCTACAACTCAGTTTTAACTTATTGGAGTGTTGGAATGGAGAGTTATATGTATTGAAGTACCTTAAACATTGCTTCTAAATTTAAATTAACTCGGCGAATCCAGTTCAAATTGCAGATGATAAGTCACGATGGAAATTCATCTCGACCATTTCTTCCCGCATTGGAATCGACTGGTCTAATCAAGGTCCATGAAAGAGTTCATATTGACCCTACTCTTTGTTACGATACCTTTTATGTATGACTATCCCCGATTATACCCATTTCAACAAGCTTGGGAATACAGATTTCTTGTATTTATTAGCTTTGCTTCCTCTATATAAGAGTCTTTTCTTAAAGAAAGATGATTAACTCTCTTCTAAGTTTTTTGGCATTTTTGTAGTGCGCTTGGAGTTACTCACTTGGTTTTGGAGAACGATTATAGACGGGCCTAAGTGTTTCAGTCAGTCCGTTGCTTTTGTAGGTTTTTGATTACAGCCGTATTGTAGATAAGACTGAATTTGTGGTTGCTCTTTACTAGAAATCCTATCATTTATACTGCTCATAGATAGTTGTGCATTTGACATAATCTTCATTATGATGGGAAAATTAACAATTCATTCGCCCTGGAAAAGAAGAGCCTCTGGTTTCGTGCAACTAGCAACGATCCATTACATACATAAATATGCCAACAAATAGGCAGGTACAGTATCAAATATCTGTGTGTTGGATCAAGAAAATAATCAAAAATTTCCTGATTTAGGATATCAGAGGATAGAGAAAAGAACAACACGAAGAGAAACTCCACCACAATCGTGTACCAATACTTGATTATAATAATGTGACCAGGTACTGTAAGATGCTATGGATGTTTGTATGTTGGATGCCCTTCCTGCGGCCAACCACATTAAAGGAACCTATGAAAGAGAATATGAATGGACATGTATAAACCAGGGCAAGCAATTGGAAGGAAGCGGTCGTGACCTCCTGGAAGGTACCATCTCGGCAATTGGCTGGATGTGAAGTAAAAATTGGATGCCAAGTAAGAACCATCTCATGTATGGCGGACTTTGGGGTTCAAATCTTTGTTAGCCTACTTGAAAGTGGACTTATGAGACCTGTACACAAGTCAAATGTCTGTTTGTCTGCCTGTGTATATACTGTATATGTATGAATTGTACTATTTTAATAAGGCCTTCAGAACAGGACTCTGTTTGGGGCCGCGATTAGTAGACTACTTGAAATAAAAACTGTTCTGGGAATATATGCAAGGAAGATCTTTAAATTTCGCACAGCTGCAAAGTTGCTATTATGAAAATAATTGATTTGAATTAGTTGCCAGTAGATTAAATCTTTTGTAAACATTTATCGTACCAAGTTTCACTGCGATCGGTTAATTAGATCTCGAGAAAATGCCATTTAAATATTTAAACTTCACTTTGCCCAATATTGGTTTTGAACTTAACATGTTTCGAGCGTCACGTATCTGAACTAACCTTAGTTTTTCTATCACCATACACCATATCAGGGTGATATTGGTGTTAGTTCAGAGCACTGCCACCATCTCGCTTGTATGAGAACATTTGAATTCGTTTAGATGCCAGTAGATCAAATTATGGTTCGACAAACTGCACTCGATTAATTAAATCTTGAGAATGTGCCATTTTAAATTCATTTGACCACCAGGCTGGCTTTGAACTTAACATGTATTTCATCATCACGTAGCTGGACTTCTTTTAGTATTCTCTATCATCATAAAAATCAGGGTGATATCAGCAATTGCTTTGGAGATACAGAGTGCCGATTGAATAGTTCGCGCGGACGCCATGTTGCATTGGTGAAACGTTTTCAAATTTGAAGGGCTTGGTCAGGGTCTGACAAAATAGTACTATGTCCTTATCGAGTTTCATTAAAATCGCTCTAGCCATTTAGATTTTATACGGGAGGAGGGTGGGCGACGACAACACACACGCACCCACCCACACGGACAAAAAAAAAACAATCTCATAAGCCTCCTTTTCTTCATATGATAAATATGGGCTAAATATAAAATTAATACATATATATATATATATACAGTATACGAGCATAAGTGTATCAATTCTGAAAATAAATACAAACATTGAAATTATAAACATTAAGATATAGATTAATATTGAAATAATAAATATAACTGTGAAATAAAATAAACTCTAAACTACCATTACAAATCAAAATCGAAATTAAAATAAATTAATAAAAATATTTGAAAAAAAATGTTCTGTCCTATAAATGTTTCACAGAAGAAGAAACTGCGATCAATATCTGATGCGCAAACCAGTGCGAACCTGAGAGCGAAGAAGAGAAAGGAGGAGAAGGAAGGTATTGGAGGGCGTAACTGCTTCTGTGACACGCACTAACATGCAATACAGCTTCAGTTGCAGTGGGAGCCGATGTGAAGATTTCCGTACGAACCGGGGGAGTGAACGTTCCTCCCCTCGTATTACGCTACGGCAGATGGACTCGTGGCATGCGAAACTCTTTCCGTACTCAAGTGTTATCGGGTAATATTGCTGTCTACTACTACTGTATTATCTGCCAACATCACAGCTAACTTACAAACTAGAAGGAGCAATGGATATTAGCCTATGAATCTCTATAGACCAGTGGTTCCTAACTGGCGTGCCCCGGCACCGAAGGGTGCCGCGTGATTGGCTAAGGGGTGCCGCGAGATATTGAGATAAACAAAACAAACAAAAAAGCTATTCTTAGCCTAAGCCTAAAGTCTAGTAAGGTCTCGAAATAAAATAAGTCAAATTAATTACCCTCATGCACGGCAGATGGTGACAGTGGACTATTCAGTTATGCGAGTATCCGGCAGATGGCATGACAGCCAAACCCTGCCGAACATTCTCGAGACTACTCGCGTCATCACGAACAGTCCCTAGGATTCGACAGATCAATTTATAAAAGTGTACGCGTTCTTACGCCACTTTAAAAGTATTTTCTTCGCGTTGATTGGCAGTGTTTAGCTATGGAAATGTTGATTGTTAAACGTAAACGCCAGGACAGTGAAAGTGAACAGTTGGCCCCTACTCCCGGACCGTCGAATTCAACACCTAAAGAAGACAAGCGAAAGTAAAGAACATACCAGGACAGTTACTTAGCGTATGGATTTACGTGGAATAAGAGCGAGGAAATCCCTATCCCTGTGTGTTTAGTTTGTGGCGAAACACTTAGCAACGAGGCCATGGTACCTAGCAAACTGAAGCGGCATCTTACGACTAAGCATCCTAGTGTGTCACAGGAAAGTGTGATGTATTTTTAAACGTATACTAGAAGGGTAAAAGAAAACAGCTGTGCGAATGATAAAGAGAATGACCATAAGTGATACTGCTCTTGAAGCCTCATTTACAGTAAAGTAGCAGAACTGATAGCAAAGAAAAATAAACCTCATACTCTTGGAGAGGAAATCATAGGCCCTGCATGTAAAGTTATAGTTTCAACAATACTCGGAGAAGGAGCAGCTAATCAAATTTCGAAAGTTCCTATTTCCAATGGCACAATCAGTCGCAGGATATTTGAACTGTCATACAATATCAATATCAAGTCGTGGGGAAAATAAAAATTGATAGAACATTTGCTTTGCAAATAGATGAAGTATCGATATTGGTTACAAACCGCAACTCCTTGGTTTTATCAGATATATATTATAAAGATATTAGTGATCAGCTTCTGTTCTGTAGACCGCTGGTGACTACAACCACAGGCCATGATATTTTCATTTCTATTAATTCCTTTCTGACCGTGATCTTTCATGGAAAGACTGTTGTTGTTTATGTGAAGATGGTGCACCATCTAGCCTATGTCTGGGAAATTTAAAGGTTTTACTGCCAGAGCTCCAAATGAAAATCAATCCATTGTTATAACTCACTGCTTTCTGCATACAGAGGCATTAGTCGTGAAAGCGTGTAATGAAGATTTTGTTGCAGCATTTAACGAAGTTGTGAAAATGGTGAACTACATGAAGTCTCGACCTTTAAAGTGCTGGATTTTTAAACAGTTAGGTATCGCAACGGATGCAGCTCATATCTCTTTGTTACTTCACACAGAAGTAAGGTGGTTGTCGCGGGGTCGTGTATTGAGGTGCTTTCTCGAACTTAAAGAACAGGTGAAAACTTTCTTTAAGAATAAAAATCAAGACACATTTCATGAGCTGTTACTACGTGATTCTTGGTGTTTGGAATTGTCGTTTCCGGCAGATATATTTCATAAATTGAATCAACTGAATGTTCCAATGCAGGGTCGTCAGAAAACAATAATTTCCGTAACCAATAAAATGAAAGGTTTTAAAAGAAAACGTAGTTCTTGGAAGTCTGCAGTTCAGAAAGGAGATCTGTCATCTCTTCTTCATCTGGCAGGAGATAACAATCTGGGTAAGCTGAAGGACCGCATTTGTGGTCACTTATCAAGATTGCAAGATGCAAGAGATACGTACTTGCCATCTATTTCCGCTATGAATCTCGACTGGGTTGTCTCACCATTTGATTTCATAGATAGTGCGGTAGAAATAGATTTCACTGGTTGCGAACGAGATGAATTTATTGATCTGTGCGCTGATTCCACACTCAAAGGTAAGTTCACCAAGAGTGAGGCGTCGGCGGCTACTTTTTTGCTTCAACGGAGAGAGATCCTAACCTAATGAAGAAAGCAATTAACACACTTCTGCCCTTTTCAACATCCTATCTATGCGA
Source organism: Meconema thalassinum (assembly GCA_946902985.2). NCBI lineage: Eukaryota > Metazoa > Arthropoda > Insecta > Orthoptera > Tettigoniidae > Meconema > Meconema thalassinum. The sequence goes on from OX336389.2 coordinate 1,402,018,660, forward strand.
GCAAGCCTTCTCTGCTGTGGTGACAGTAAAATCCAAATCAAGAAATAGACTGAATAACCTTGAGGATGATTTTCATGTTTCTTTTGTCAACTGTAAGGCCCGATATCACGTTTCTATGCTCTAAGCATCAATCACAAGTTTCACATTAGTCATTTATCGAAAAAAAAACACTATTGATGTATTTTTAATCAGTGACTGTAGTAAAGTCTACTGAATGATGTTATAGTGTACCACTGTACGTTACTTATTATATAGTCTACTATTTCAATAAATTTACATTTGACACTTTTTTTTATTCAAGTGAGGGTGCCCCTAGTTTTTAATGTTATTCCCAAGGGTGCCGTGAACTTCCAAAGGTTGGGAAACTCTGCTAGAGTGTTATTGACGAAAGGGTTCGTGATCAATTCTACCACTCGCTGGTGCTATTGACGAAATGGATCCTCGCCACGTGTGCACCTTGCAAGTTCCACATTCCAGCTGTATGTTATTTGGTAGTGGTAGTCCATAGAACTATTTACTTTGCTTTTTTAATCTCCATGATGATGCGAATTACGCTATCTATTTTTTCAAAGATATGGAAAAGTTAGATTGATGATTGACAAGTTTGCGCTGTAATGGCTGACAACAGACGAAGTAGTTCTACAAGTAGTGGCGCTTTTTAAAGCCTGCCTTACCCAGGAGGGGGCAGAAGGGATATATCCCTCCTAAAAGTCTGACTTGTCACCACTATAGAAAGGCCGTTTAGCCAGGCACTACATAAGGCAGTCTTTATTTACATCTGTATCCACTATCCCCCCCAGGGGCTCACATCTAGTGGGACGTGGGTTGGCAACCACGCAGCCCCAGCTGAGTCCGGCATTGCTTCCACTTACTAGTGCCGGCCTCCTCTCCGTCTTCTCTCCTGTCGACCTCACTTGGTAAACTCTTGTTCTCTTCCGACCCCGACGGTATAAGGGTATCCAAGGCCTAGGGAGTCTCATCCTTCCCCGCCGTAATTGGCCCTTATCTCATCTTTTCTGATACCCTCCTTTTGCGAGGGGTAAGCCTTCTTTTTCTTTTCATGTTATCTCCTGCTGTCTGGTCAATGCCGTCAAGGAGGCAGGGTGTATGTAGCCCCACCTCTTCTGGTGCACCCTGGATATTGCTACACCCCCAGGGGCTCACAGCTGGTGAGTTCGGGAATTGGCAACCCCGGGGGATTCCTGAGCTGGGTCCAGTTTTCTCCCTTTTTTTCCATTACCCTCTCCTCTTCCACTTTCCTATCTGCCTTTCGTGGCTCTCCTTCCAAGTCCCTCACTCTTCATTCTTCGAGGGATGAGGGCAATTCTTTTACCCCTGTCCTTTATTTGCCTTATTCTCCTTTTGTTTCCCATTTCTTCTTCTAGTATATAAGTTAGTAGTTAGTTTTAGTTATGGTTTACATTTCATTATCATCTTCACGATCACCCAAACAATTGGGGGCTGATAACCTAGATGTTAGGCTTCTTAAAACAACAATTATCATCATCATCATTCACTACTTCCCCCGAAATTATTTCCATGGCACGCCTCTGAAGGTAACTTATTTCAGAACATGTGAGTGTAAAATGTAACTCAATGTAATATGTAATACATAGAACTAATAGAAGAAGGGATAGGTTGATTTTGCGTCTTGATGCAGAATGGGGCTGAGATAAGTGGCGGGTCATTGACTCATGGCATCACTCGAGGGTGGATTATTTTACTGTTATGTTATTAGTCCGTATTAAATTGTTTTGTTTAACCTGTCATATTTCATTTATAGCCTTAAGTTCCCTTATGAATCCTGGAAATTTTTAAGAAGCACGTTCTCCTCTTAGTACTTTGAATGGACCGATCACCCCCGAATGTCTGTCTCGTGTAGTGCTTCCTTTCCAAGGGTACAATTCTAATACAGGATGGGTATAGGAATATTTATCTCTTGCTGCAGAAATTTGAACCTGCTGTTTTTAAAATGTACAGTAATTTCAGGATTTAAGTTAGCGCTGAAAAACGACTTCTGAGAACTATTATTTAAATATGTGTTCGAAATTTACGTTGTAATTCTCCTTGTTGACTGTCATCCCTGAGGTCCAGATTCGATTCCTGGCTCTGAAAAGATATTTAAGTCAGGTTTGAGAGCTGTAACGAGGTACGTTTATCCTCGCGAGGCAGAACTGAGAAGAGATGGGTTCGATTCTCACCTTAACCAACCTAGAAGTGGTTTGACATGGTTTACCACTCTTGCTCCAGCCAAATGCTGGGAAGGTACTTAAATTAGAGCTACGGTGTTCTCTGTTCCCAATACCAGTCTCAATTACAAATATACACACTAATACAGTCAACACAATAATGTAGGTTATTATAGAATCCCACACACACAATCACCCAAGTAAACGGGGCTACATAATCCCGATGTCGCAAAGCCTGTCAATAAATCAACAATATCAGCCGAACATTTCCGAGCGGAATCACAACCTCAAGATCTAGTCACACTTTGAGAAGCAGATGTGGGAAGAAGCGCATCAAGGAAGGAGCTATAGTTGAAACAGAGACAGGGAAGACAAGAAGTGAAAGGGAATGTTACTCCCTTACTCCTTCAACCGAAAGAAATCTGACACTCGGGGACGGCAGCTAGTCTAAAACACGCAAGAAAAAATGCACGCCCTAAGAATAGGCACAACCAAGTCAGAAAGGAGAGAAGTCTTTCGAAGAAATCTTGTACATACGAGGCTCGTTTTTTAAGTAATACCCGTTGTGATATAACGCCTTTGCAGCGCTGCGGTCGGCATTCCCTGCAGGTGCGCTGTGTACCTGCATCAATTGGCAAGGCTGAGACGCCATTACGGCAACAGTCGCCCATGTGTGGGTGTGTTGATAAGCTTTTGAAATCGTACCGCCGATCGCGAGTCCCGCCGACTCGTAGACAAGAGAGAGAACTCCCCTGTAGGACATGCTGCACTTTGGCCACCACTGTCAGGCAAATTGCGTGCTTACCAGGAGAATTTCGTATGTTTAGGAGTTCTCCTTACCACATACGCAATCTGCCTGACAGTGGTGGCCAAATGGCAGCATATCTTACAGGGGAGTTCTCTCTCTTGCCTGCGAGTCGGCGGGACTCGCGATCGGTGGTGCGATTTCAGAAGCTTGTCAACACACCCACACATGGGCGACTGTTGCCATAATGGCGTCTCAGCCTTGCCAATAGATGCAGGTACACAGCGCACCTGCACGGAATGCCGACCACAGCGCTGCAACGGCGTAATATCACAACGGGTATTGCTTAAAAAAACGAGCCTCGTCATTTTACGTGACCCTTAATTTCGTGATCATAAGCTAAGGGCACTCCATTTTTATGTGGAACCCGAGCCACATTTCACTTCAAAAATCTCACATGCATTGTCCAAAAGTCAAACCCGGTCTGCCTTGGCGAGAGGCAAACAGCTTGACCGTTGCTCCACCGGGTCCTCGAAATCTTCTGAACCAGCACGAATAGTTACAGATGTCTTGGAAATACCTAAATATCTCTTGGTTGAGTCACCTGTAGTTCACCAAGGAAGATGGTTTCACCTCATGACATGTTACCATGAACAGGAACACTTGCGCAGATGAGGAGATCCAGAGAAATCATCGGACCTTACTCATATAACCAATTGAAATTACAATGCTAAAATCTGTTTTTTTTAATTACTTAATTACAATTTATATCACTAAAAGGGCCTTTTAATATGCCAGAAAATCATAATATAGCTCACTATAGCAACAGCAAATGACCATAGACCAAAATTCCCATGAGATAGAATAGAATTAAACTACGAGACACAGTTATCACTTTGATAATCGGGTTTAACCTGGGATATGTGAGCTCATCCCGTGAGAGGATCCTCTAATAAGAATAATATTGGGGAAGTGACACGCAACATGATCAAAAGACCAACCTAGCGGGCAGCCAACATCTTCGTAAAGCAAATGCAGTAATAGCCGAACATTGAGAAACAAAACTTACAACAAACGGTATCACCAACAAATGTCGGAGTCTCATTAAGAGACCTCTTGATTCTCAAATAAATACTTCGTTAGATATTCTTTAGCATGCTTCTTCCTTGCGTTCAATTTGGTTCATAATCGACCACAAGTTAGGAGGTGGTGAGTTAGGTATGTAAGGGAACATCAAGGAGAAAAGGGTAACTTTAATGAACTGCCGTATTAAAAGCGAATGACTTGCTACGGAGCTCGTCGGACTGAACATCGTTGCGCGAGGCATATGTTAGCAGAAGTTCTAACGAACCTGGTTTAAAAGTCATGAGGCTAGTATGACTTATAAAAAGAGATGTATGTTATGGATTCTCGAACAATTTTCATAACTATTGCTGGCCAGTTACTTATTGTTGTATTAAGGGACAGAACTACGAGGTCCTCTGCCCCTATTGCTGGCCATTTAACCCATCTGCCGCAACCTAAATGAACAGAACAGAAACACTAAAATTTGTCAGAAATCCTCAGTTAGCTACAGAGGTCCTTGTCCCACAATAAACAAACTTCACAACAGTTCTCAGTACCAAAATCGATCACTCGTTAATGACAAATTATCTACCTTTATAACTCTTATGTTGGGTCGACGTTTCAAATACCGATAGGTCAGAAATTTGACCACAAATATTCAATTAATATATCGTAATATTTCATGGCTGCTGGTTTAGATTTTAGCTGCTTTGAATTCGTAATAAATGCGAAATCCCTTCAAAATGCGAAATTATTCTATTTCTGACATATTTTTCCACAGTACTATCTTAACTATATTTCATTATATCACCAGATATTACATCAATGATCATATTAAAATATTTGAATCCGCTTTTTACATGCAATATTGTACAGAATCCTTCAAATAACTTGCGGCTAATCGAGAAAATTGATGATCTTCCATGCTACAAAACATTACATTTTAAATTAAAATTACTAAAATTTACACTTTAATTAGATTATAGGCCTGTTGATTATGTATTTTATTTAAAAGTTACGTCAAACCAAAAACATTGTTATTATATTTATTTTATCTATAATGTTATTGTTACTTTCATTTTAATTGCTTTCCTTATTAAAATTGGTAATTATGTCGTACAGTTAGTAATGCTGTAAATGGAAAGAAATTGTATATGTGCTAGTTCAATATTTCGTAGACATAAGCCCCATGTACTTGGATTGATGTGTGTGGCATCTGTCTGATAGCCTGGGTTATTGTATCGGCTGTTCTCCTTTTTGTACTTGTCCTGTTTATACTAGAATTGGGAAGGAGGCGGCCAAGGCTTTAAGCTAGGTTCCATCCAAGCATTTGTATGAAGTAGATGTGGAGAACCACACAAAATCACTTCCAGGATGGCTAAGGTGGGAAAAGAACCCACCCATTCTCAAATATCCCCATGAGGCTCAGTGTACCACTTTCCAGCTTTGAGATCAGAATTACATTTTCTGGCACATATGGGAACTGAACTCAGGATCTTTCATAAAGGAGTCTCAGTTTGCACTCAGTTTGTGGAAGGGGGCCTTGGGTATTTTTATATCCAAAATCGCGTTGAATCTATTGTGCCGTGCAAGCTGTCTCAAACATTTTCCTGCTTCATTTGGACATGTAATCCCTTCCCTACATTTTAAAAGTGCTCGCCAAGTTGACTTGTTTAACTTATGGCCTGGAGATCGCAGCACCTTCTGGCTACTGTTTTTATGATGAGGTTGAAGTGCTTCCTCCCAGAGGGCAGCATCGTCTATATATGAATGTGAAATGTTCATTTAACATTCGTCATTAAAACAAAGCAATGCTTTTAAAATATGCCGCCAAATTAATATTGTAATTTTGTACAATGTCACATTGTGTGTCACTAGTTGATTGGACTATTTTAAATACCAAGCATGCTTTGCGGCCTGGCTTCCTAGTTCGGCGCCATGTCGTTGTATTCTGTGACTTAATCAGACTGGATTGTACTAAGCGGTCGTGAATTTTGATTGTCTATGAGGCGGGGGCATGAGGCCCCTCACCTCACCAAGAAATGGAATTAAATTTCTATGTAATGTGAACCGAAGTGGGTAGGAAGTGAAATTATCACCCCAGAAGCAAGCTGTGCAATTAATTTTCGCCGGAATGTGGAAAACTTCAAGATGTCTGGTGTCCGTGGTACCGTGTGCCAGCAGCAGCCATTTTGGGCAGTTTTTATTATTTAAAATTATTTATTAGTGTTGTGTTGGTTTTATCTTTAGTGCCCCAGGAAAAAGGATTATTTAAGGCATGTTAAAAAATAAAATATATTTTATTTGTGTGCGTCCACAACTGGTATGTTTTATTATTGTTCTTTTTATCAGGCATCATGGCCTAATTGTATTCACTGATTAGGTGAAAATTTGTTTGTAATTCTGGGGACACGTTTCTAGTTTATCTTCTTTTTAACTTATTTATTTATTTATTTAATGCTCTCTAGGGGTATTGTATAATTGTATAATCCTTTAATTGTATAATTCATTTTCTTCTCGTAGTTTAGGGGTTGGCCTATATAATGGTCTTTAGATTTGTTTGATCCGTCGCTTTCTATTTCTGTTTTTATTGTACGTATTATTGTTAAAAGGTAATATTTTTCTCTTTTCTTGTCATTTCACTCTGGTGGAGTTTCATTTTTAAATTTCTTTGTTTGGCGTAATTAGGCATTACATACAGTCATCTGTTTTCGCGGCCATTGTAGTTTTTTTGGATGATGCATTGTGGTCTTTTGTAAGAGTCTTTTCAGCGTGTGGCGCGGCTTTCAAACGTGATGTCGTAGTTCTGTTTTTTTTGTTCTTGTTTTAAAACATTCTTGTTTTTGTTCATTCTTACCTTCTGTTTTTAGTTTTCCTGCGTGTACCGCCGTAATTTTAATTTCGTTTTTTGTTATTCTAGTCTCTTTTAATATTATTTTGCTTCTTGTTTTTTTTTTTGGGGGGGGGGGGGGGGGTCATGGCATGGTTGACTGTATGTCGAGCCTATTTTCAGTGTTGTGAGGTTTATTAAGTGCTTCAATTAATAAGTAATTCTTAATTCGTTGGCTCCGTTTTCTCTTAACCTTTGTTAATTTAAATTTCGTTTTTGCTTCTCAACCTACATGTTAATTTTTATGTCCACCTGTTGGTGATTGTTTTTGTTTGGCTCGAGCTTAAGATTTTAGTCCCCTAGTAAGGTTTCGGTATGTTTAAGGGTATTATGTTTTTCCTTTTAATGCTGTCTGAGGCCCCTGTCTATGTTTGTTAGCATGTTTGCTTTTCCCCTTTTTTGGTGATTTTTTAAAATTAAGCTGACTGTTGTGGCATTATTTTGCCGGTGGCATTTCTATGGGTTATTGCGAGGGTATCTGTAGACGAGACTGTGGGATTCCTCTTCACCTCCTTCCTTCATCTGTAGGTGTTCTTCTGCTGGGGTATGTCATCTGACGGTGAGTTGGAGTTGTGAGCGGACCTCTGAGAACCCTCCCGGGTGTGTCATTTATAAATAATAAAGGACACACTTTAACTTCAAATATCACTTTACAAAACATGGGCGATTGAAATCATTAATTTCTTTCTTCCACGTAACTGTCTTGGATATTTTGAGCTATGTAGCGGTCGTCTATGTAATTGTATTAATATATGGTACAAATGATGGCATTTATCAAAATAACTACATGATGAATAATAAATTCAATTAAATGTAAAACTATTGTTATTATTGTTAAGATTATAGAACAGCTCCTTGTCTTTATTATTTCCTGGGCTATTTGTCCATAGATGTTAAACGGCCCGGTCAGTCTACCTTCAGACTGGCTGCGTAGCGCAGTGGTAACGTACTCGCATGCTTTACCCAGGGTCGCAGTATCGAATCCTAGCACAACTCCTTGTAATTTGAGGGTGTGTAAATGCAAGGGAGCCATGTCAGTAGATTTACTGTCACATTAAATATCCCCTTTGAAGCAAAATCCGGCACCCAGGCATCCCTAAACGCCTCAGTAGATAAATGGGACATAAAATGGAAAATATTATTTCATTATTAATTTAATATTGTTATTATTTTTATTATAATTACTAGCAGAAGTACCCATTCTTCGAACGGTCTTCGGTATTAATAACCAGATGTTCTCAATTGAGTCACTGTTGCAATGTTTAGGGGCTTAGAACCCGTTTGTTGGCAAAGAAAAATGATTAGTTAAAATGTGCTCTCAAACTAAATTTACCTAACGTGTTCTTCCTGGCGTGAAAATAAAATTGAAAACCTCGTAGACGAATCGCAATACACGTCACATACGAACAGACCCTAACCGTTGTGTCAAGTGCCCAACTACAGGAAGACCCCTTTTATAAATTATAAAGGCTTGTGGTGCATGAAAATTCAGTTTTTTAGCCTCCAATGGCCCAAATTCCTAAATTCTGCAAAAAAAAAACCAACAAAACAAACAAAAAATAATAAAAAAAAAAACAATCTACTATTTCAAATCAGGAATTTTTGAAAATAATGTTGATGTTTGGAGATATAATAGGCCTTCTGTACGACATATCGCACATGTAAGTCGTGTGAAAAAAATCTAGGGTACTCCTTGAACCCCTTAAGCGCATTGATGAATTTTACAGTTTTAGTTGGTTCCGTGATAACCTTATAGCCATTTGCAACCTTTCACAGAAATGTAATAAATGGAGTGGCATTACTTATTCCAGAAATAGATGGAAAGTTGGATGCCACCTCTTGAGATACTGTTGTCATGGTTAGTGGCTTGCATTCCTTCTTTAGTTTATTAAATGAAATTAGTTTTCTGGGAATATCTAAGAAACTGTTGGGTTTAGAGCCTTAAAATATAGTTTTCGGGGACCCTTTACGGCTCTTGAGGGGCCCCGATTTTTGTTTCTGACACCAAGGGTTTGAAAATGAGCTTTGTCTCGTCGTTGTACGCCATAATAATGATAATAATTAAAAGAATAATAATAATAATATAACAATATAGGGATAGGGATATAATAGACCTTCCGTACTGTACCCTCATTCTCATGACTGGAATGCCTTTTTGGGAAGGTAATATGTAATTACTTGTGAACATGAAGCGAGAGTCAGGATCATATGTTTCGCGACCCACAAGTTGACTTTGGATAGCGATCTCGACGAGAGAAGCGGGGCGCATGCGTTGCAAGTACTGTTGTCACAGCTGATTGGTTAGGGGTATTGATTATTTTTATCGACCAGCAACAAGAGATAAACTAAGCCCTTTGGATGGGAATTCAAGTTTTTTATACGTTCTGGCATATTTTAACATGTCTGTAATTATAGCAGGTGTTGGATTATTAACTACTTTCAAATAATTGAATTCTTAGGAGCACGGAAATACGATATTTGCATCTTGTCAGTTCCAGTTTTGAGCACTCGTGGCGCGACGGTAGGTGACCTCGCAGTCGCGTACTGGCTTGAACACCGGGGAGGGTAGATTGGATGATACCACGCACGATTACACATGTATCGAGTTATACCGGTGACCAGCGGGGAAATGTCACGTGCACCGTGAGTGAAAGTTCGTCTTGAGAAGTGTACTTCTATTGTACAGCAGGGGGTTTCCTTAGTGCCGAGAAGGACCCCAGTTTCAGTTCCAATTAGGCTATTGCGATCGAAATGAAAACGCAGCTTGTCTTGCTAGATAACTGTTCATTATAGGCCAGCCGTATAGTGTTCGTGAAAGGTGGATACTTGCTTTTACAAGAATACAATCATAATGTTCATTCAGTAAACATTCTTCGCATTGGAACTGGCCGTATCGATACACTCACTTCGTGTGTGTTGTCAGAAAAATTAGCACCTCCATTTGAGAAGCATTTCTCAATACGAGTGCTTGGATTTTGAATATACTTTTTATATATATAGGGCCTAACTCATATGTCTGTGATATTGCAACTATGTTGAACAATATCATGTCGAGAAGAAAGGCTGCTATGTGCTTCAGTGACTTAACCATGTGCGGCTAGGCGATATAAACATGAGTGTCACTGTGCGAGCGAAGTCACGTTCATTCTGATGCTATACGTCGCGCGGCCCGTGCCGGTGAGTGCGAACACAGCTGTTGTATTGCAATACAGTGTGTTTCGAAATGAACCGATTGCGCGAGGCCAGTGAACTTTGGTGTTCGAGCCGTTATAGACATCACTGCGTGCTGCGGATTATAGGACGTTATCCGAAGATGAAAGAAACTGTCGTTGGTATTAGAGTGGAACATTCAGTCAGAATGGGAGATGTCTGGAGATCCAGGGTTCGATTCTCGCTTTCCTGGACAGTGAAGACTTCTATTGCTTACATGGAGGGAACAGTCATAAAGGACATGACTGTGTTCTTTCGAGATCTACAAGAATCATCTAAGGTACAGAATTAACCATCTTCAATCGTAGCTAAGCATGTTTATTCTAACGTTGTCACCCTGCCACATATTTTTTATGGGATTTTTTCGTAGAATGTCTAAGAATGGAGTTTAGGTTTGATCCTAGTGTCAAGACTGATTCTATTCTGGACAGGGTTTTGATTCTATTAAAAGGATGCACCCATTGTAATTTAATGTATTATAGTTTAATTTTCTTTTGATTACTGTAAATTCAAGTTCATTTTATGGGGAACTTATTTAATGTAGAGAAGAGGAACTTTAGGCCACTCAAGATTCATCATTTTTCGTGTTTGATTTATATTGTAAATGAACACTAGTTTTATGCCTTCATATGACATTACTCGAGCTTGGGTAGACTCAATTTGGAGTTTCTACTTCCGTAAGTCTACTTAGAAGACTGTTTTACACTCGAAAGTGAAATTTTAGTGTTCAGGTTGATTTTCGAATACTGCAGTAAGCTTTATGAAGCAGGTTCAGTGAAGAAAGCGGATTTGTTTTGATTTGCTAGGAATTTATTCCGAATTTTGACTTGATCCAGGTTCTTTCTAACGTAATTTTTTTTGTGAGATTCTGCATTACGTTTGCTTTATTAGATTCAATCAAGATCCATTATTGATGGACTAGACAGATGTTTTAAACACAGTTTGAAGACATTTGAATACATTCACCCTATGTTATTAACGCGAATCCCAGACTAGATGTATGTGGAAGCAGATATATCGCCAAAGCTGCAATTGTTATTTAACACTTACTGAAAGCTATGCATATTGATCGTGAATAATAATAACATAAGAGCAAATGAAATAATAATTTAACAGTGATTAATTGAACTGTAAAGAAACTTGTATAATTTTAGCAACAATATTTCATTGAGAATGTTATCTGTCAACTAAGCCGAATTCTTTGTTCACTAAGAAAGATAACTAATTGAAGCGCTAATGGGATAGTAGTAATGCCTGATAATATAAATGATATGAATGCTTAGTGTAGCATGATATTTAATGACAAAGCCATGTAAAGGCTAATGTCCTTGATTATTAAAAGGGTATTCAATGGAATATTCCAAGTTGTAGTATGGAAAGTAATCCACTCAGATAGATTGTGAAATTAGGGCAGTTTACTTCAGTATCAGTTCAAGTAAATAATCTGTTGGGGAAATCATGCATTTTAGGCATGTTGAATTAAACCTACCAGGTAAAATTTTCGACCATTTTTATCAATGCAATGCTTAACAGGCGTTATAACAATCACCAATTCCGGTCTGGTGAGGACAGTTCATTTAAAGGGTTGTTAAAATGAAATTAAAGAAGTTAATTTTTGACTTAGCTTTATTGCTCGGTCAGAAGAGATAAATAAAATCAGAAGAACACAGCAAACATAAATATAATAAACCACATGGAAGATGTCACTTCTGAATCCTATTAATAAAACACACTAAGAAGGTGTTACAAAATGACTGTACATTTGTATTATAGCTTTAAATATTTTTTTTTTCAGGGTATAAATTGATGTATGTCTTGTAAATATGAAAATTTCCAGGGTTTATATTTAAATGTTCTAATTGCTGTCAACATTTATGTTGGACCATGTATATGATTTGTGTTCACTCATTCTTGGGTAAAATGCAGTCAATAACATTGATGAATGTGGGGGCTGGCATTTTCTCCCATGTTTATGAAACTTCGGATGGAAGTTGGGCACTCTGCCTTGAAGTATAATATAATGACTTACATTATATTTTCCTTTCCTGAATAAATTTTTTTGATCAATTTAAAATCTTCGAAGTGTGGTACTTTATAGAAACGATAAGAGAACACGTTAAGAAGGCCAGCGGTGGGTATTTCAGTGGTTTTCCCACACACCAAAGATTGCGTTCATTGTTATTCTTGTGCTTTTGAGCTTTCTTATGTCGTTCACCATGGTTTTTCTTAACGTAGTCTCAGTTAGGAATTCCTGTACCCCAATTCCTCGTCTTATGTTGGGTAGAATCTGGCAAATTTTATAGCCGGGGTTTCCAGGCTCTACGATCCAGCTGTCTTCGTGGGATTCCAACATGCTGATTGTAGGTATTTCGGGTACAGTACCATACCCGCACGTGATAATCGCGTAAAAAAATTCTAGAGTACCCCTTGACCCCTTAAGCGCTTTATATGTATTGATTAATATTTCAGCTTAATTTGGATCCGTTATAACCTTATTGCCGTTTGTAAACCTCCACAGTAATGTAATAAATGGAATTGCATTGCGTCTTACAGAAATAGATGGACCTCTGAGATTCTGTTGCCATTGTTACCGGCATGCATTCCTTCATTATTTTATTAAGTGAAATACGTTTTTTGGGAATACCTCAAAAACTGTTGGTTTTAGGCCCTTAAAATGTGGTTTTCGGGGTCCTTTTAGGGCCCCCATGTTTCGTTTCTCACATTGAGGGGCTGAAAATGAGCTTTGTCTCACCCTTCTACGCTTATTTCAGCATGTATTTTAAGGGGGTAGGCCCCCTGTCATGATAGGTACGGAGAAGAGTTACATCAATGATTAGTGTCCTGCCTCTGATGAATATCTGTATCAAATTTTACGTTAATCCACCCAGCCGTTCTCGAGTTATAAGGACACAAAGAATTGTCCACAGACAAACAGACAGACAAAAAAAATATTTTTGCGTGCATCCGTCACAAAACAGTCTGAAACGGGCAAATATGTCAAATTTCCGTGGAAATGCAGAAAAAACAGACAAACATTCATATTTATATAATAGAGAAGGGATATAATAGACCTTCCGTACCACACCCGCACGTGTAAATCGCGTTAAAAAATTCTACAGTACCCCTTGACCCCTTAAGCGCGTTGTATGTATTGATGAATATTTCAGCTTAATTTGGATCCGTTATAACCTTACAGCCGTTTGCAAACCTTCACAGTAATGTAATAAATGGAATTGCATTGCGTCTTACAGAAAGAGATGGACATCTGAGATTCAGTTGCCATGGTTACCGGCATGCATTCTTTCATTAATTTATTAAGTGAAATTCGTTTTCTGGGAATATCTCAAAAACTGTTGGTTTTAGGGCCTTAAAATGTGGTTTTCGGGGGGTATACCTTTGGGGCCCCCGAGTTTCGTTTCTCACATAGAAGGGCTGAAAATGAACTTTGTTTCACCCTTCTACGCCTATTTCAGCATGTATTTTAAGGGGGTAGGGCCCCTTTTATGAGAGGTACGGAGAAGAGTTACATCAATGATTAGTGTCGTGCCTCTGAAGGATATCTGTATCATATCTTACGTTGATCCACTCAGCCATTCTCGAGTTATAAGGACACAAAAATTGTCCACAGACAAACAAACAGACACACAGACAGACAGACAAAAAATTTATTTTTGCGCGCATCCATCATAAAACAGTCTGAAACGCTCAAATATCGCAAATTTCCGTGGAAATTCAGAAAAAACAGACGAACTTTCATTTATATATAGACCTATATAGAGATAGAGATTATTATTATTATTATTAATAATATTATTATTATTATTATTATTTTTATTACTATCGTTATTTAGATCAACCGGGGGAAGCAGGCGTGTAGAGTGCTCCTCAAAAAGTTGGTTTGCGACCGTTGTCATGAAGGACTTCCAAGTGATAGTGACTATGTATCTTGCATGGGATGCTAAGGAAAATATCATTATGAATGTACAAAAGTAACTACACGAACATGGAAAGGTATGGCCAAGAAAACTCAGCAAACATGGCAGTGTCCACAGTGCCGTAACTACAAATGAACAGCGTCAGCAAGTATCATCGTCAGCAGTGAAACATTGACCGCACCAGCTGCCAACAGCGAGTCAAGCATCGATGACACAGCGACTACACCTTCAACACCGGACATATAAATAATAATCGCATCCGATTGCAGAGGTATGTTTCAGAATCAAAAAACATATTAATAAATTGAAAAACCAAGTGAGTAAAAGTGTAAAAAATGTCGACTTTATTGCCCGAAAATATGATGAGTTGAGTGAGGAAGCTAAGTAAAGGCGACTCTTCTGAAATCACATACAGTAGAAATAAAAAGCCTAAAAGACGAAAAAATCTACAAGACAAAATAACATCAGATTTAAAGTGTACAAAATGGAACAGAACGGTAGGCAACAGTACATCGAAATATGTGAAGTGCCGCGTGCGAAAGACGAATGCCTGGAAGAAGTCGTCCACAAAATTGCCGAGACTCTAGGAGTGGATCTAAACATGTTTGATGCTCAGGAATTATACAGCCCCCCCCCCCCCTCTGCAAAGAAAGAACAAAATCCCCCCAAATAGTTGTAAAATTTAACTCAATATCCAACAACTAGTTCCGTGAAAAACTAAAGCCTATTTTCATATATCCAACTTATGTTAATTGTCTCCATCAACATACAAAATTTCAGTTTGCTTGTAATAGATTCGTAGATATTGAGAGCCGTCTAATATATGTAGGACTTAGAGTTATGTACTATTACATGAAGATTATTGAGTGCGTGAAATATTCAAACTTCAATCGCATGATTAGTACACAAGAAGTAAAAAGGACATTTTAAAATTTCACACAGCTGCCATCTTGTTGTTATGAAAACAATTGAAATAGATTAGATGCCACTGGTTTAACATGTGTATAAGCATATATCGTACCAAGTTTCACTGAACTCGGATGGTTAAATAGCGAGAAACGTCCTTCGCGTTACCGCCATGTAGGATTTGTGCTCACCAGGTTATTGAAAGTCCTATAGGTGAATTTATGTTCATAGCTTCTATGAATATAAGATATTTCAGTTTGATTGCTTGAAAATGTTGTTGTTGTTTGAGTCTTCAGTCTTTTGACTGGTTTGATGCAGCTCTCCATGCCTCCCTGTCCTGAGCTAATCGTTTCATCTCTACATAACTACCACATCCTACATCTGAGGCAATCTGTTTAACATATTCTAACCTTGGTCTACCCCTACAGTTCTTGTCCTCGACCCTTCCTTCCATAACTAAGCTTGCTATTCCTGGGTGTCTTAGTATGTGTCCTACCAACCTATCTCTTCTCTTCATTAGCAGTCGCCAGAAACATCTCTCCTCTCCCACTCGTCTTAATACCTCTATGTTTGTAACCCTATCTACCCATCTGATCTTCATCATTCTCCTGTAACACCACATTTCAAATGCTTCTATTCTCCTCTCTTCTGCTGCACCAATAGTCCAAGTTTCACTTCCATAGAGCGCCACGCTCCAGACAAAGGCTTTCAAAAATGACTTCCTAATACCTAAATCTATATTCGATGTCAGCAGATTCCTTTTTTGTAGAAAAGCTTTCTTTGCCTGAGCCAACCTACTTTTTATATCCTCTTTGCTTCGTCCATCACTGGTTATTCTACTTCCTAAGTAACAGAAGTCTTCTACTTCCTTCAGCTTTTCACCTGCCAATTTGATCTCCATAGAGGTTTCTGATTTATTTCGGCTGCATTCCAGTATTTTTGTTTTACATTTATTAATTTTCATCATGAATTCTTTCTGTAAGACGGAGTCCATACCTTTCAAAAACTCATTCAAATCCTCAGGCTTGTCGGCCAAGATGACTATGTCATCAGCAAATCTCAGAGTTGAAATTATTTCTCCTTGAATCTTCACTCCCACTTTAAATTTTTCTCTAATTTCCTTCATTGCTTGTTCAATGTAAAGATTGAAAAGTATGGGTGATAAGTTGCAGCCTTGCCTTACACCTTTCTGAATACCAGCTTCTCTCTCATGTCCTTCAACTCGAATGACTGCTGTCTGGTTTCTGTATAGATTGTATATCACCCTCCTATCTCTGTACTTTATTCCAATCGATTTCAAAATGTCAAACAATTTAGTCCAATCAACGTTATCAAAAGCCTTTTCTAAGTCTACAAAAGCCATGAACGTTCTCTTATCTTTCCTTATTCTACCTTCCAAAATCAGCCTAAGACTTAGTACAGCTTCCCTTGTTCCTACATTTCTCCTGAAACCAAACTGGTCTTCACCCAACTCCGTTTCTATCTGGCTTTCAATCCTCTTGTAAATTCTAGACAGGATCTTTGAAGCATGAGTAATCAAGCTGATTGTACGGTAATCTTCACATCTGACAGCTCCCACTTTCTTTGGTATAGGGATGATTACATTCTTCTTGAAATCAGGGGGTACCTCACCTGTCTCATAAATCCTACACACCAAGTGAAATAACCTGATCAGACCTTCATCTTCTATGCAGCGTAGCAACTCAATCGGTATATCATCTATGCCTGGTGCTTTGTTCCTGCTTAAGTCTTCCAAAGCTCTATCAAATTCTGATCTCAATATTAAATCTCCTTTCGCATCCTCATCAATTTCCTCCTCCCTTTCCATTACATGATTCTCAATCTCCTTTCCCTTATACAAACTCTCTATGTAAGCTTTCCATCTCTCAACCTTTTCTTCCCTATCTGTTAGAGGCTTTCCATTTGTGTCCTTAATATTACAGCACTTAGTCTTCTTTTCCCCAAAAGTATTCTTAATCCTTCGATAAGCTGTGTCTACTTTACCTAATTTCAGACAATTTTCTATACCTGCACATTTCTCTTTCAACCATTCTTCTTTCGCTTCCTTGCACTTCTTGTTAACCTCATTTCTCAGACGTCTGTATTCTGCTTTCCCCTTCTCATCTCTTACATTCTTGTGTTTCCGCCTTTCATCCATCAATTCTAGTATATCCTGAGTGATCCACGGTTTTCTACCTATTCTTTCTTTCCTACCAATGTTTTCTTCTGCGGATTTTGTTATTTCATTCTTCAAAAGTGCCCATTCGTCTGCAATTGAAGTTTGTTTAGGGTTTTTCATTAGTCCTTCCTTTATACTCTTCTTGAATCTTTCGTTTATATCCTTCTCTTTCAGTCTGTCTATTGCCCACCTTTTTGGCTTTTGACTTTTCTTCAGTTTCTTCAACTTTAATCTGCATTTCATTACGACCAGATTGTGGTCAGAGTTTATGTCAGCACCAGGATATGCTTTACAATCCAAAATCTGGTTTCGAAACCTCTGCTTGACCATAATGAAGTCGATTTGGTAACGCCCTGTATCTCCTGGTCTCATCCACGTGTATATTCTTCTATTGTGGTTATTGAATAAGGTGTTAGCTATGACCAACTCATGCTCGGTGCAGAATTCTACCAGCCTGCTTCCTCGATCATTCCTTTCACCTAATCCGAAATCTCCTACTATTTTCCCTTCTCTCCCTTTTCCTACCACAGCATTCCAATCTCCCATTACTATAACATTTTCATCACCCTTGATATACCTCAGAATTTCGTCTATTTCTTCGTAGACCTTTTCAACATCCTCATCATCAGCTTGACTGGTAGGCATATAGACTTGTACCACTGTGGTGCAGGTAGGTTTAGTATTGATTTTTGCTACAATAATCCGTTCACTATATTGTTCATAATATTCCACCCGCTGTCCAAGTTTCCTACTCAATATCAGGCCAACCCCTGCTTGGCCATTGTTTGATTTAGTGCTAATGACCCTATAGTCTCCTGACCAAAAGTCCTGTTCTTCCTGCCAGCGCATTTCACTAATCCCAACCAAATCCAACCTCAACCTATCCATTTCCCTTTCTATGTTTTCTAACCTTCCACTTCCTATCAGACTTCTAACATTCCACGCTCCGATCCGTAGAATGTCAGATTTCCTCTTTGTCACTTCTGTGATGTTAACCCCCTCTCGAGTAGTCCCCACCCGGAGATCCGAACGGGGGACTAGTTTACCTCCGGATTGAAATTTTACAAGGGAGGAGGCCATCATCACATGTAATTATGCATAGAGAGGTGCATATCCTCGGGAATAGCATACGGCTGTAGTTTCCCGTTGCTTTCAGCCGTGCAGCAGGACGCAGTGTAGCCATTATTTGGCTTATATTATCAATATCTTAACCGTCTATAAGACTAGTAAAGAATTGATTTATTCTGAAAGGCTGCTACTCCCTTTCAGAATAAGTAAAGAGCAATTCTACTAAACAAAAATACTAACCTTCTACTGTACTAACAATTAAATACCAAAATTCTACTAACGAAAAAATACTAAAGTTCCACCAACAACAAATACTACCACTAAAACAGTCTGTCACCAGGCACACTCACATGCACCCTCACACATCACAGTCTACTGAAACAATGAACTAGAACTAATAAACAATGCAACTACTACCAGACACACTCACACACCACAGTCTAATAGAACAATGACATATATCTAATAGACAACTAACTACCTACTTACAACTAAAACTAACTACATACGTACTGTACTGTTATTTGAATTGACAATATTTACAGTAATAATAATAATACTATTATTAAATTTTTATTAAACCCGAGTTTTTCTCACTTCTATGGATATACATGAGTGTCCTCAAATGACCTTTCTGATAAAAATTATTATAAGATGATTTTCTCGTAGATATTCGTAGATATTGAGAACCGTCTTAATAATTCGGTTGGTCACCATGTTGGATTGTTATATGTATAAGCCATAGAGTTATGTTCCATTAAAGGGAAATTATTGCGTAGGTTCATTATTCAAACTTTCACTTCCATCGCATGATTACGACACAAGAAATAAAAACTTAATTTTAAAATTTAGCACAGCCGCCATCTAGAGGTTATATAAACCATTGAACAAACTTTGATGCCAGTGCATCACAATAAAATGTATAAACATTTTCTGTACCATATTTCACTCCGATCAGATAGTTATATCGCGAGAAAAGTATATTAAAATGTTACAACTTCGCTTGGCCGCCATGTTCGTTTTGTACTCTGCAGGGTTTTCGAATCTTACATATATAAACTTGTAGGAGGGCCCTTTATCGCGTACAATATTTTAGGGTGATAACAGTAATAGTTTCGGAGATGATAATTGCGGTGAAATATTTCGCATAGTCCCCATCTTGAGGTTATATAAACAATTGAGCTAAATTGGATGCCAGTGTATAACAATGTACAGTACATAGACATTTGCTGTACCAAGTTTCATTGCGTTTGGATAGTTAAGTCACGAGAAAAGTTTATTTAAGAGTCTCAAATTCGCTTGGTCGTCATGTTTGTTTTGTAGTTACCAGGTTTTTGGATTTCTCATAGGTGAACTTTTAGTAGTTCCTTTTATCACTGTACAAATTTTCGGGGTGATATCAGTAATAGTTTCAGAGATATTGAATGCTGGTGAAATATTTCGCCAGCCGCCGTGTTAGATTGGTGAGACATAATAAAATTTGAAGGGCACGGTCGGATTCTGCCGAAATTGTGCAATGAACTTACCGTGTTTCATTTAAATCGCTCTAGCCGTTTAGAAGCTATTAGGGGGGACACACACACAGACACACACATGCGCACACACACACACACACACACACGGACAAAAGGTGATCTCATACGCCTATTTTTGTATAAAATGAAAATAGGCTAAAATGAATGAATATTTACAGAAAAGAAAAGGAAAACATTTCTTTGCTCATGGGAACACTAAATCTAGGGTTTTTATTAACGAGAGTCTAACGGCATTCTACAGAGAGCTGCCATGGAAAACTAAAAAAAAATCAGGCCAGTGAAGATAACTGGAAATTCATTTGGATTAGAAACGGTTAAATTCTCGCGCGAAAAGACGATGAATCTGGTATATTGAGAATCTCCCGTGAGGAAGACATAAGCTAAAGTAGGTAAGTCCTCGCCCAAAAAAGAAAATTACACATTGAATGAACAGTTGGGATAGCAATATTAATGATTCTGGAACACAAAAGGAACTCACATTTCTCAATATACCCAATTTCATCGAAAATGGTAATAAAACTAGAATAAATGCTGAAATCATTATCCATTCTCTAAATATTCAATCTATATCAAATAACTGGGATTATTTAACCATAACCTTACGTACTGGTAAGAATATCAATAATCTGGATATTATTTGGCTAACAGAATTAACATACTTGAGTCTAATAATTACCTATTTACTTTGGATAATTTTAGTGCTGTATTTTGTAATAGAACTAATCGTAAAGGAGGAGGCAGAGCCATATATGTAAAGAACAATATTGCTATTAGAACACACAAATGATACATTTTCAATACCCATGAATCTATGGTAATAGAAATTGTCCACATGAACGAAAATATTGGATTAACATGCATTTACGGACCACCTAGCACTAACATAAACATCTATCTTGAAGAAATGGAAACACATATAACACAACACACCAATATTTACAGCGATTACGCTATTTAGAAGATATCAACATTGATGCTTAATCAAATGACATCAGTTTAACAGCTATCAAATATACAAATATTATGGCAATTTATGGTTTCCTACCACTTACCACCAAATGTACTCGTTATGATTCAAATTTTGACTCGAGAACACGTATTGATCACATATACTATCGTAGGAGACTAGATGAATATACTTCTGCAGTAATTACAATCAGACATCTCTGACCACTACATAATATATGCAGGTGTTTGGCCAAACATTATGAAACACAATCAATAGATAATGAATCGTACATGACGCTAAT
Organism: Meconema thalassinum; assembly: GCA_946902985.2. Lineage (NCBI taxonomy): Eukaryota > Metazoa > Arthropoda > Insecta > Orthoptera > Tettigoniidae > Meconema > Meconema thalassinum. The sequence continues at coordinate 1,402,039,632 of OX336389.2, forward strand.
GAACGATACTAGAATACACACTAGCCTTAACAACACAGACTGGACAGCTTTCCCTAAATTAAAAAAATCCTAATGACAAATATAACAATATAACAACCGAACCTAAATTAAGGAAATCTACCAAAATTCATCTTACATAACTACACGTAATCGCAGGAAAAGCAAACAATGGTCCACTAATGACCTAAAAACACAATGTAAGGAAAGAGACAGACTTTACAAAACAATGCTCAGAAACAAGGATAATATTGCAATTTTTAATGAATAAAAAGCATTCAGAAACAATTTAAATAAGCTAATTAACAAAACAAAACATCAATATTATAAAAATAAGATAAATAATTGCAAAATCGATACAAAAAAGGAATGTAAGAAGACATTAAGGATATAACAGGTCGGAAAACCCAAACTGTCCATAAAGTCATAACAAACATTTAAGAATACATTATACTAACGAAGTGATAGTCAATAAATTCAACAGTACTTACAATGAAAAATGTAACAGCCTTGCTCATAACTGCAATATCAACACATGGCATTCGTATAAAAACACATCAATGAATTACTTTACGTTACTTGAAACTGATGAGTATTAAATAGAGAACAAAATTAAGGTATTAAAACATACAAATCCCCTAGTGCAGACGATATACGCTTGAAAGATATAAAGGCAACATCTAAAAAAAGCTATACCCATCATAACACATCTCATAAACAAGATACTTGAATCAGGCATAATACCAAACTATCTTAAATTATTAAACCAATATATAAGAATGGTGATCACTTAGACTTTGGCAAAATATAGACAGACATATATGCATTTTATCAATCTTACACAAAACAATGGAAAAATGCTAGGATAAGAGAATGAACAATTTCCTGAATAAATATGATATTTTAAAGGGACATCTATATGGTTTTAGGAAGGGTAAAAGTACTGAACTACTTCTGGCTGAATTTGCCAATTTAATAAACAATCATATTATGTTACTCTTTCTAGACTTTTCTAAAGCATTTGACACAATACATCACAATAAACTTCTGGCTAAATTACACGATATTGGAATAAGAACTATTCGAAAGCTATCTTATAAGCAGGAAAATGGCGGTTATGATCAATAACACTATCAGTTACACATCAAAAGGAACACAGGGTATTCCTCAAGGCAGCATTATCTCACCTACACTTACCTTATAACCTGTTCGTAAATTACATTAATGAAGCCATTAAACATAATAAAATATTTATTTATGCTGATAAAACCACTATATTTACCGTACATAAAGACTCTAAAACAGCTTTTGATACACTTCATAAAGACTTGAATAACATCAGAAAATGTTTTTATGACAATAATTTGTATATAAATACAACCAAATCTAAAATAATGCACATCAGAGTTGATCACTTCACACATGAAAAATACAAAATGACACACCACAGAATATCATGCATACACCAAAACGTCCTTGCAGGTTGCAAATGTAACACCTTTATAAATAGTACATCGACACAAAAACACCTAGAATTTCCCTTGATGAACAAATCAGAGACGGACGGTAGGGCATAAGTAGTCCATTGATGTTTTTTCCTTCCGTGGTGAACACACACGGCATATGTTTCCACAATTTTCCGGTAAGATTCTGATATTTCATGCTGATGTTTTCCATTGATGTTATCTCTTGTTTTTATATATGTTATATAATTTGGATTATGTATTAACCATGATGTTATTGCGAAGTTTCATTACGATTTGTTACACTGGTTACGACATCACAAATATTTAAGATTCACATTATTGATGTTTGAGATTTTTAACAAGATATGTAAAAGAAATATTGTATTCTCCCCCCACACTCGCACACTTACACATGCTCGCTAGACACAAACCAAAGGCACATACTTACTACGAGGCACTTTCCACGGATTAACCCCAAACTTCATTCTACGATACACCCCACCTTTCCATCAACAATGCTTTCACTTCTACGACTCACCTAACACGGAGCTATCTACACACCCCCACCGACGTCACCACCTTATTTCCAAGGGGAAATAAAAGAAGAGAAGAACAGAAGAAAGAAGACACTAGAAGAAAGAAGAAGATGTCCCGTTATCCGAAAACTACCCGTACAGCCTAGTCTTCGTCCCGTCATCGAGAACGATGACTAGCTCCGTCAGAGGAGTTGTCGTATCCATAGGATACTACCCTCATCCCCTAGTACTTATACCCCATACATCTATAGCCAAATACACACCTTCAGGCCAACTCATACAAAATTACAGCACATCTAAAAGCTTAGTACTTCGATAACCCCAAGTAACCTCACGCTTGAACTACATCGACCCCTGCCAGTGCCTCAACTCCTAAAGAATGTGCAATTCTGCGCACGCGACACATCAAAAGGTATAAAGCATCAGAGAAGAGGTCCCTCCAGGTCAGTCAGTCTTCTTTAGTCATACCTGGTGCCTGAGTGCCGGACCGCTGCTGAGAGCCGTCACGACTACTGCCAGATTGGTGAGTGTTTAGCGAGTACAGTCCACACACAAACACCTACACTTTCATCCCGAAGTGCTTGTAATGTAATAGCATCTGAATAATTAATAACTGCTCTGCAAATTCCATTAGTACTTCACATTAGAAGTACCCATTAAAACTAGACATCTTAAAGCTAAATGGTTATTTAGTTTATTTCACTAGCTGATAAGATCCTACCCTCCAGACCTCATCCCGGTAGGATCCTGATAATACTTGTTTAATCGTTCCGTGGCGTCTCTAAAAGCCAGGGTAGTTAAAAGGGACGTAAAACCAATAACATTACATTAATCGTTCCGTGGCTCCAGTAGACAGCCACTTATTATACGTCTCAGTGCTTGCATTCGCGTAGTTCGCGTGCTGCCAGCCAGCCCACGTTAGCAATAATCCGAGTAGCGGCTCAGCTGCTTAGATCCTTATGTACTAAACCGCCCTTCGCTCCGCTATCATACCCTCGAACTACCCAACCAAACTGAACAATTGGGAGTTCTCCTCTCGAGCTGCGTCCACGCCCCCGGACCGCTCAATAACCTACGCCTCCTACACTCGAATCCCAAGCAACCCCCTGGTTCTCATATCTCATCCCTCAAACACTACATTGTAGAGGGCACACACTCAGGTCCCCTACAAGAGTGTTGCTGGAATGAAATTTTGACAGTGAAAACCGGAGTACCCGGAGAAAAACCTGTCTGCCTCCGTTTTGTCCAGCACAGATCTCACATGGAGTGACCGGGATTTGAACAACAGACCTAGCGGTGAGAGGCCGGCGTGCTGCCGCGTAAGTCACGGAGGCTTTAAATATTAAGATATATTAATAATTTGTGTCTGCTTTCATCCCTGTTCTATTACATATGCCCCTCTGTACAGCAGATAGTGTACGCAAGACCGTCCACATGCATACAACGTGTGGCTTGGTGGTGTGGAATTAAACCCAATGCAGTTCTCGGACAAAAGGGCAGGGCTGCATAGTGTCAATAGGATTAAATAATGCAGGGCCAGTGTAATATCATGCTGTACTGCCATTAATATTAAGATGAAAAAAATTAAAATCTTGTGCTTCGCCAGCACTGTTTCACCTTTCCCATTGCAGGGCCCTGTTCCCTTTCCGTCTGTACAATGATGTGCAGAATTTTGGTTACAGGTTAAAAGGTCTCACTCATCAACTAGCAGTACGTGAGTACAAACAGTACAGATACAGTCTCATTCACTGAAAGTAATGTCAGAAGCCGAAACTCGCACACAATATATGTGAAGTAATGGAATACTCAGCCGTTCTCGGCTAAAAAGTCGTACTCGCCGCAAGTCCAAATAATACAGATAATTTATATAATTTGGCTTCGTAGAATGTCTAGCCGGTTTGCGTGCTCCCCATCAAATACATCGTCAAGACAGATAAAACGGACTAATCACTGATCAGTGATCACAGCCTTCGGCTTACACATGACACTATATTTTATACTCCAGTCACTATATTATTCTTCCGCCCCTTGTTTCCCGGTTGGATAATACTGGCTCTGGGTTAGACTCCCTTGCTATTTTAGCGTTTATAAATGACTTACAAATTGGGATTCGCAGTGACTATCGAATGATTGCAGAAGATTGTGTAATATAACAAAGGATATATGGCTCACAAAACAACGCATTACTACAAGACGACATGAACCTGGTCTATAAGAGGGCGATTGAGAATAAAATGAAAGTACCGTACAGTATACACAGTACAAGAAAAGTTAGTGTTTTTAAAATAGGGAAAGGGCGAATGCAAGATTTTCGGTATAACATTGGCTCAGAAATACTTTTAGAAGAAGATTCGTGCAAATATTTGGGTGGTCACGTAAGGAGTGACCTGAATTGGAGTAGTCATGTAGAGTGTGTAGTTTCTAAAGCTTACAAATCTCTGCACTTTGTAATGAAGGTGTTAAAAGGAAGTAGTACCCCTGCTAAAGAATTAGGATATTTATCACTTGCAAGACCTCAGTGATTTGGGACCCAAATCAAGTAGGGCTCATCAATGACGAAATGAGGAAATGGCCGCTCGTTTTATGCTCAGTGACCTTCATCGAAGCAGTGTGATCCGTATGTTAAAGAAACGTGGGTGGGAATCACCTGAAGGTAGGAGGATGAAAGCCAGACTCTGCGCTATGTACAGCACGTATACAAACCAACCAGTTTGAGGTGAGCTTGCTAATCGTATGAGGAAGCCCACTTACATGAGTAGTGGTGATTATTCTTTCAAAGTTAAGGGCCGACGGCAGCGTACAAATTATGGTAAATATTCTTTCGTAAACCATGCCATTGATAACTGGAACTCTCTACTTCCCACAGTCTTAGAGCCATTCCCCAGACGTATAGGTGTTTAAGAAGAGACTGACGATTTGTATAAATACTCCAGTTTGATTGTTATTTAATTGTTATGTATAATTGTTTTCTTGTTATATATACCGTACCCAATTTCCCACCGAGGGTCACACCCCCAATTGCAATTAAAGGGATGAATGGATGAGTCCATGAACCTCCACTTTGCCCTCCTCCAATTTGGCAGTCTGTTTCACTCTTTAATTGAAATTCCGCGCCCACCAATCACCGAATTGCATATCTCCCAGCTAATACTACGTGACATCAACGTCACCAAGTCGCTGTTCCAGTGAGCCTTGGGGCTACCCGGAGAGTCATGCAATGATCCCAAGCCCTCTAAATACGTTGCCAACACAATAAAAAACTACTGATATTCATAATATACATAATGATATCAATTAATATTAATGAACTTACTATCATGGGGGACTTATATTAATATTGGTTACAAAATATACTAATCTATCATGCCTTAATCTGCATAAAGTTGGGGAAGATAAAAGGGTCAGCCTGGGGCCACTCACATTACTAAAACATGCCTTAACATTATAAAGGCAATAACTAGGCCATCACCAAAGGGGAAAATTCTTGTTTACACATTTTTTTTAGCGTATGGCTTTTAGTGCCAGGAGTGTCTGAGGACACGTTCGGCTTGCCAGAGTTTGTAGCTGCTTCTATATGGACACCCGTGGAGTGAGCTACATGTACCGTCGCGTATAGAGTTTTGTCTGCGGAGGAAAGTGTGAATGTAAGGACGAGGAATTAGAAGGTAGCTGCTCTGGCCTATAGTTAGGGACCTACCCCAGCATTTGCCTAGAAGGAAGATGGGAAACCTCATAAGACCATCTTCAAGGTTGCCGGTGGGAGGATTCAAACCTCCTCGCCTCCCGGATGTGAGCGACTGCCTGCAGCCACGTCATAACGATCATGGCTAACTCACCTGTTTACAACTGGTGCAAGAGTGAATACGAAACTGTTCGAAGTTCCAGCCAGGAAGACAACCGGATAAGTATCAGCTTGTATTATTACAGTATAACCATAGTTGATTTTTTACAACCATATAATCACACCAAACAGACAAACCCCGGATTTCTATCACCATTTTAGCATTTCACATAACATTAGATATACTACATTTAGCATACAAAGACAGTTGCATTACCAATACTGCAACTAAATAATTGTTCATATTGTAAATATTTTTCATCTGTATTCTCAAACATAGATGTTATAGCCTAAGTGTAATGGATCTGATGATGATCGCTTGACGATCGAAACCGGTCATCCTAGTGTATTTATTAATCTCACGTAATTTATTTCAGGATTAGGGCATAACCCAGCTCTTTTAGGGTACATTCGTGTTGACCGACTGTAAAGCACCAAACTTTTGTACAGAAAACATAAGAACATAGGTTATCAGACACATTCAAAACACACTCAAGTACTATGGGTTTAATTGACAACGATGACGCAAGCCTCTAAATGAATACGCAGCAAAATCAATCACCCCTTGCGTACCTCAGGAGTTATCTAGTGTATATTGTGAGGCACAACGACAACGCCATCGCCTCCATAGTCCAAGGTTGCGGGATTGAATATTGAAGCAGTCCGTTGGTATCTGAAAGTGCCATGACCGTGGATTTACTGCATTAAAATTCAATTCAGAGCTAAAAGGGACGTAATACCCTTTCCAGTAACACTATTATTAAATCAATTTCTTCGGTGACGTGTATACTGGAAGTCTTATAGACCTGTACTATTGTGGTGCACTTAGGCTTCGTATCGATGAGCCTTTCACTACATTATTCAATGTGATTCAACCCACTGTCCCAGTTTCCTCTACATGAGACCTACCTCGTGTAATCGATTTTTTTCATTTAGTGCTCATTATTCAGAAGTATCCAGACTAAAAGTCACTACACTTCACTAATCACTACCAAATCCAACTTAAGCCTTTTCAAGTTCAGTAACCTGCAACTTTTCATCAGGCATCTAACATTCCACGCTTTGACCCGTACAATGTCGTATTTCTTGTTAGCCTACTTTTCACATTTTGCAAAAATGAAGAAAAAGTAGACTTATGAGATCGGGCAAATGTGTGTCTGTCTGTCTGTCTGTCTGTCTGGCTGTGTGTGTGTCCCCCCCTATCAACTCCTAAACGGCTGGAGCAATCGAAACAAAATTTGGTAGGAGTAGCCTAAAGATCTATACCTGAATATCTCCCGGCCATATTTGAAAATGATGTCAGTGCTACCAACTGCTGAAAAATCGCAATTGAAATTTGAGCTCCGTGTTGGATATCTTGGAAGGTATTAACGGGAGCTCTTTCAAAATTGTCACACGTATAGATAATAATATTGCAGTTTAATTTCCAGGAGGCCACACATGGCAGTGTTGCCAAAATGATTATAAGCCTGCTGATAGGTCCAATTTTTAATATATATAACTTCTACACTATCAATTGGAATTCAACCAAATTTCGTATGTTGTATGTGTACATAACCAGATATAACTGAGCGTATTCTTAAGAACCACCAGGGCTGCCAACTGTTAATAAATGCTCTTAATTTCTTTCATCCAAAATACCAATATATCAGAAAGTATGCAAGCCGACAGCTTTAAACTATGCACACGTATAGTACCAGACATTTTATATTAATTTGGAGTAACTTATATACGTCAGTGCTACCAACATGATTCTAAGCCTGCTGAGAGGTCCAAATTTAAATACATGTAACTTCTATACTTTCATTTGGATTTCAACCAAATTTCGTGTGTGCTATGTGTACCATAACAGATGTGACTATGCCGATACTTAAGAGTAACCAGGGCTGCCAACTGTTAATAAATACTGTCTCTATTTTTGTTACCCTCTTATCAATATATCAGAAAGTATGCAAGCCAGTAGCTCTAAACTTTGCACACGTATAGTACCTGGCATTCTAGATGAATTTGGAGTAACTAATATAGGCCTACGCCAGTGCTGCCAACATGATTCTAAGCCTGCTGATAAGTCCAATTTTAAAATACATGTAACTTCTTTGTTTAACTAATGGATTTCATTCAAAATTGGCACAACAATAGATCATATTATTTCAGATTATTTATGACCAATAGATGCATGACATTGTTGCCAACATGATTTTACGCGCGCTGTTAGATCCAATGTTTAACTGCATGTAACGTCCATGCTATTCATTGGACTCCAAACAAATTTCGTATTCTGTACCTTAAGAGATGGAACTAAGAATATATTCAGTCACCGGGGCTGCCAACTGTAGTGCTCTATTAGGCCACATTATGCCAGGTATACAGTATTTCGAACTACGGTAATTAGAAATTTCGATATTACCAACTTAATTTCGTCATTATTCTAGATAGATCCATATAGATTAATCATTGGCATGAATCTTAAATTTTAAGAAAAGTAGGCTCTTTATTTCGTCACGGAACTTCTTGTAAGTTAGTCTTGTAATGGTAACCTCTCGAGTATTCAAAATTTTCATTTCAATCAGAAACATATTCATTTTAATTGTTTCAGTTTCATAATGCAATTTGCATAATCAAATTATGTAGTAGAAGCCTCCGTGGCTTAGGCGGTAGCACGCCGGCCTCTCACCGCTGGGTCCGTAGTTCAAATCCCGGTCACTCCATGTGAGATCTGTGCTGGACAGAACGGAGGCAGACAGGTTTTTCTCCGGGTACTCCGGTTTTCCCTGTCAAAATTTCATTCCAGAAACACTCTCCACTATCATTTCATTTCATCTGTCATTCATTTAATCATTGCCCCAGAGGAGTGCGTCAGGCCTCGGCAGCCGGCACAGTTCATATCCTCGCCGCTAGATGGGGGCTTCATTCATTCCATTCCTGACCCGGTCGGAGACTGGAAGCAGGCTGTGGATTTTCATTTTTCAAATTATGTAGTAAAGATGAAACTGTCATGTATGGGATAGCATACTGAGGCGCAATCAAACAAACAATTGCCTGTTAGTTTCTTCAAACCATGTGTCTTTTATCGCTGGGGTCTGGCGTTACGTTACGGTGACGGGACGAAATGTACCTAGATGCACTGAGGTGTCTGACGTCATAGTACCGCTTGGTGCGTGTGTTCCCCGACAACCTCTACTTCGTTAGTATTAGACAAAAATCCCCGATTCTTGGATGTCACGGGTAATCTCGAGAACCACTGGATGGATTTTGATGCGGTTTTCACCATTCTGTAAAGGATATCTCGAGGAAAGATTCTGTAGAAAATATTTTATGTATGATCAAAGGAAGCCAAGCAGTAACGATTTCAGTGAAAAAGTCGAAAACAATCTTGGTGTCCGTGCGCTTCTTAAGCTTACGCTGGGCAAACCGTTAAAAATATCAATATACTACGAGCGTAAGAATTGGTCAGCATGAAAAGTTTTACAAGTATATCTCTATCTTCAATACATCGCCCACTCTAAGTGTTTTTAGACTGGATGGAAGGGGCACGTCATCCAGCCATCTCCTTCCACGCGCTTGACTTGCTTTGCCCTTGGTTTGCACTTGCCGTTCGCGAGTAAATTGAAACAAGGTAAAGTATTATTAAGCAAGATAAGTGTTATGCAGATAATTTTGTAACATGTCAAGAGTCTTTGGCTTCGAGCGAAGCGAGAAGCCTCCAGCCTTTCTAGCATTTGTAGCATTTAAAATGATACAAAGTCTAGTCTTTCAGACTGACTGTCACTTTTTAATTGTATATTTTAATACTTCTATTTACTGTATGATATTAGATTAGTTTTTATTTCATTATTTTCAAAGGGAGTAACAGCCTTTCAGAATAAATCAATGTTTATTTCTTGTTTATTTTCATAATCTCTGCGGAGTACAAAGGAATTAATCTTGGTCGAATTTACCGCAGTTGGTATTCACCCGTCATCGCCTATGACAATGCCTCAACTTTCAGTTATTTAAAATATACGTTCACTTTCTTATTATAAAGACATTCTGCGCATAAACCACCCCGTGGCGCATTGGCAAGCGTTCTTGGTTGCCACCCACGGGGTCTCGGATTCAATTCCTGGCTCTGCCAAGAATTTAATAGTCTGGTACGGTGTCTCCCTTCCTCGTGGTGATGCTAACTGGGAACATGCGGGATGCTGTTGTTGGGGAAGGAGTGAAAAGGTACTCGCCACCCTACCGCACGTTTTCTCCGGCTCAAAACCCCTCGGAGTGAACGTATATACCTTGACACAGCCAGGGGCTCTAATCGAGTTGCCTACATCGATTGTGGATATTGCACTCCATCATTTTGTATCAGCACATATAGTTTTATTTGAGAATATTCTGAGTTCTGTGGGATTCGATCGTTCCAACAGACAAACGCTGCTCCATATTAATGTATGGACTTTACTACAATATAAATGATTACAACGTTCACAGACCATGTTGGAATATGACGTGTGTGCATTGTATGGGCTAATTGCTAACGAGTTGAATTATTTGACCATGTGGAACATATTGATGTTCTTAACAAGTGGTGCAAATTTTACACCATTATGAGTGGAATAGAACCACTAATACACCTTCTTGTTTGTGTGAACTGAAATGCACAGTACGTGAATTGGGTGACGAACACAGTGCAGGAAATGCAAATACCGCGCCATTCACGTTAATATGACTGAATTATCAATAGCAGGCACAAGTCTGACAAATGCAACCGCACATTCGATTGCTAAATATTGTCTGGCAGCAAATATCACACAGAGTAGGCGGTGAAGCAGACAAATACAGTAAATTACGTCATATATTGAAGTAACTTTGAGGATACTGAAGGTTGGCCATACTGAATTATACGCGCTACTTTGATGAAATTCATTAGGCAAGAGGTTTCTTTGTTGTTTCATTTTAAGGCCTTGAACATCGTGACCATTTATCCCCGTGTACTTGTGTGAGTGTAGAAGGTGTCTGATAGCTTGTGCTATTCAGGTGTATGCACCTCTCTAAGCATAATTACATGGGATGATGGCCTCTTCTCTGGTAAAATGCAAATCCAGAGGTAAACTAGCCCTCCATTCGTATCTCCGGGTAGGGACTACTCGAGTGGGGGTTATCATCACCGAAGTGACAAAAAGGAAATCTGATATTGTACGGATCGGAGCGTGGAATGTTAGAAGTCTGATAGGCAGTGGAAGGTTAGACAACATACAAAGGGAAATGGATAGGTTGAAGTTGGATTTGGTTTGGATTAGTGAAATGTGCTGGCAGGAAGAACAGGACTCTTGGTCAGGGGACTATATGGTCATTAGCATTAAATCTAGCAACGGCTTAGTGTGGGTAGGTCTCATATTAAGTAAGAAACTTGGACAGCTAGTGGAATATTGTGAGCAATATAGTGAACGGATTATTGTAGCTAAAATCAATCCAAACCGTACGTGCACCACTGTGGTACAATTCTATATGCCTACCAGTCAAGCTGATGATGAATATGTTGAAAAGGTCTACGAAGAAATAGATGAAATTCTGAGGTATGTCAAGGGTGATGAATATGTTATAGTAATGGGAGATTGGAATGCTGTGGGAGGAAAGGGAAGAGAAGGGAAAATAGTAGGAGAATTCGGATTATGTGAAAGGAATGATCGAGGAAGCAGGCTGATGGAATTTTGCACCGAGCATGAGTTGGTCATACTAACACCTTATTCAATAACCAAAAAAGAAGAATATGCACATTGGATGAGACCAGGAGATACAGGGCGTTACCAAACTGACTTCATTATGGTCAAGCAGAGATTTTGAAACCAGATTTTGGATTGCAAAACATATCCCGGTGCTGATATAAACTCTGACCACAATCTGGTTGTTATAAAATGCAGATTAAAATTTAAGAAACTGAAGAAAAGTCAAAAGCCAAAAAGGTGGGCAATCGTAAGACTGAAAGAGAAGCATGTAAACGAAAGATTCAAGAAGAGTATAAAGGAAGGGCTAGTGAAAAACCCTAAACGAACTTCAATTGCAGACGAATGGGCACTTTTGAAGACTGAAATAACAAAATCCGCGGAATAAAACATTGGTAGGATAGAAGAGTAGGGAGAAAACCGTGGATCACTCAGGATATACTAGAATTCATGGACGGACGGCGAAAACACAAGAATAAATTATGAAAAGGGGAAAGCAGAATACAGACGTCTGAGAAATGAGGTTAACAAGAAGTACGAGGAAGCGAAAGAAGAATGGTTGAGAGAGAAATGTGCAGGTATAGAAAATTGTCTGGAATTAGGAAAAGTAGACACAGTTTATCGAAGGATTAAGAATAATTTATGAGAAGAAGAAGACTAAGTTCTGTAATCTTAAGGACACCGATGGAAAGCCTCTAACAGATAGTGCAGAAAAGGTTGAGATATGGAAAGCTTACATAGAGTGTTTGTATAAGGGAAAGGAGATTGAGATCATGTAATGGAAAGGGAAGAGGAAATTGATAAGAATGCGAAAGGAGAATTAATATTGGGATCAGAATTTGACAGAGCATTGGAATAATTAAGCAGGAACAAAGCACCAGGCATAGATGATATACCGATTGAGTTGCTACGCTGCATTGGTGATGATGGTCTGATCAGGTTGTTTCACTTGGTGTGTAGGATTTATGAGAGAGGTGAGGAACCCTCTGATTTCAAGAAGAATACTATCATCCCTATTCCGAAGAAAGTAGAAACTGTCAGATGTGAAGATTACCGTACAATCATCTTGATTACTCATGCTTCAAAGATCCTGTCTAGAATAATTACAAGAGGATGGAAAGCCAGATGGAAACACAGTTTGGTGAAGACCATTTAGGTTTCAGGAGAAATGTAGAAACAAAGGAAGCTATACTAAGTTTTAGGCTGATTTTGGAAGGAAATATAAGAGAACGTTCATGTCATTTGTAGACTTAGAAAAGGCTTTCGATAACGTTGATTGGGCTAAATTGTTTGACATTTTGAAAAGAATTTGAATTAAGTAAGGGGACAGGAGTGTGATATACGATCTATACAGAAATCAGACAGCAAACATTTGAGCAGTCATTCAAGCAGTAGGACATGAGTGAGAAGCTGCTATTCAGAAAGGTGTAAGGCAAGGCTGCAATTTATCACCCATACTGTTCAATATTTACATTGAACAAGCAATGAAGGAAATTGGAAAAACATTGGGGAGTAAAGACACAAGGAGAAATAATTTCAACTCTGAGATTTGCTGATGACATCGTCATCTTGGTCGACTGGCCAGAGGATTTGAAGCAGTTTTTGAATGGTTTGGAATCCGTCTTGAGGAATGAATTCATGATGATAATGATTAAATATAAAACAAAAATATTGGAATGCAGCCGAAATAAATCAGAAACCTCTATGGACATCAAATTGGCAGATGAAATGCTAAAGTAAGTAGGAGACTTCTGTTACTTAGGAAGCAAAATAACCAGTGATGGACGAAACCAAGTGGATATAAAATGTAGGTTGGCTAAGGCAAGGAAAGCATTTCTACAGAAAAGGAATCTGTTGACATCCAATATAGATTTAGGTATAAGAAGTCATTTTTGAAAGCCTTTGTCTGGAGTGTGGCGCTCTATGGAAGTGAAATTTGGACTATTGGTGCAGCAGAAAAGAGGAGAATTGAAGCGTTTGAAATGTGGTGTTAGAGGAGAATGATGAAGATCAGATGGGTAGATAGGGTTACAAACGAAGAAGTATTAAGACGAGTGAGAGAAGAGAGATGTTTTTGGCGACTGCTAATGAAGAGAAGAGATAGGTTGGTAGGACACATACTAAGACACCCAGGAATAGCATGCTTAGTTATGGATGGAAGGTTCGAGGACAATAACTGTAGGGGTAGACCAAGGTTAGAATATGTTAAACAGATTGCCACGGATGTAGAGGGTGGTAGCTGTGTAGAGATGGGATGATTAGCTCAGGACAGGGAGGAATGAAAGGCTGCATCAAACCAGGCAACAGACTGAAGACTCAAAAAACTTAAGTAATGTGTGTATTTGTATTTCAAATGAGGATTGGGAAGGAGGCAGCCGTGGCCATAAGTTAAGAACCATCCCGGCATTTGCATGGAGTAGAATTGGAAATCTACGGAAAACCACTACCAAGATGGCTGAGGTGGGAATCGAACCCACCTCAGTTTTGCCTCATTCGCCTGGCTGCGTGGTTCAGCGGTAATGTTCTCGCTTGCTGGTCCCAAGGTTGCAGGACCAAATTCTGGTGCAGCCAGTTGGCAAATGAGGGTGCGCAAATGTGAGGGAACAGTGCCTGTAGATTTACTGGCACGTTAAAGATCCCCTCAGGACGAAATTCCGGCACCCCGGCGTTTGTACAAGCGACAGTTGTTATAAGGGACGTAACCTGTAATATTATTATAGTTTTGCCTTTCGAGCCTGAGTGGAACCCGTTCCAACTCTCTTACGTGAATGAAATTTATTGGCAGAGTCAATAAACGAATCCGGACCTCCAGGGCGATAGCCAAGAATGCTAGCCAGTAGGCCTACATCAAGCGGCAGAACTAGGCAAACTGAATCAGGAAAAACATGTTCAGCAAAGAACATAAAATAACCTACTGCGTATGCGTTTAATTACAACTTTCTACCCTTATCAAGCAGTAACCTATAAGTGAATGTTCTTGTTCAACGTTAAGTATAAAAATATATGACTCCTCGTTTATTAAGTTTCATTTTAATTCCGCTATTGCATGCAGGGGAATTGATTCTAAAGTTATAAAATCACGCCAATCCACCATCTTGAATGTATAGATCATTGATATTGTCCTTCTGCAGAGTAAGCCTCTTATGTGAGACTACCTACTTGCTGTGTTTCGTCATTGTAACTGTTATAGATAGCAAATTATCGACATTAATGTCTTATATTTTCAAGAAGGCTTCTGCGCTCTATATAAAGTGTGATAGTCTTCTGTGTTAGTCGGCCTCTCACCACGGTGGCCCGGGTTCGATTCCCGGTCAATCCATGTGAGATTTCAAAGTGAAATGCCATGTCCTGAGGTTCGGATTCCACGTGAAAAGGAGGTCCCGTGGCTCATGATCTCGAGATTAACGGTCTCGTAAAACTACATTCTTCCTTCCTTCTTCTGTGTAATGCTAGCGAGGGCTCTTATATGTAACTCGTCTCGTCTCTATTAATTGCTGAATTGAACCCTGATGGTTTAATAGTAGGCTATGCTCAGTCACCATCATGAATTTACGGCGAACTTGGGCTTACAAAGCCACATATATGGTTTTACTTTAATACTAATATTTTAGTTATTGTAGGTCATAAATATAACAAATTATTTGTTTGGATATTCCATCATTTCATGTGGCCATTGCACGCTATATTCAGTGTGGTATTCTTATGAGCAATGCTAGCACGATCTCTTATATGGTTCTCCCTTCTCACCAAATTTCAAGTACCGTGTTATTCATTTGATCAGTTAGTCCAGCCGCCATCTTCAATGTATGCAGTAGCTGTTATTTTTTCTTCAGCATACGGACACATATATGACTCTACCTTCCTAATAATTCTCTACATTGTAGCTCTTAAATAGAAAATTCTTTCTTATAATATTCAAGATGTCAACTGCGCACTATATTGAAAGTTATATTCCAATAAGTAATACTAGCGAGGTCTTTTCAAGGGTACTTCTCGGTCACCAAATTTCCCGTAAATTGTGACATTATTTCATAAAATAATGATATTCAAGATCTAGGATACTCCCAGCCGCCATCGTGGATAAAGGGAGAGTCGGTCCTTTTAACTTGATCATCGGTAGCAACACACAGATTTCTACCTTACTACTAATTTTCGTAATTGTAACTCAAAAATGCTTTCATTTATTTATTATAAAATTTTATATTTTCAAGATGGCTGCTGCGCGTTCTATCCAGTGTCTCATTCTTATATGTTATTTTAGCAAGGATCCCCATATGGTAGTTCTTTCTTATAATTTTCATTTTAATTTTGCAAATACATTCTTAATTTTTCATTTCTACGTTTTAATAGTACGGCCAGCTGCCATCTTGACTGTTTGGAGTCGCTATTATTATCTTTAGGCATATAATTCTACATACAGGGCGCCAGGAAATGTTCTCCGCAGTGACTGCCGGCTTCTGCCAGTGCTAGCATCAGCAGTTGAGTTGGCAGCTTGGTGTCCTTGAGAGGGTGAATCCCACGCGTGTGGGCTGTAGGCTGTCGAAATCGCCAGTGTGTATTGCAATAAGCGAGCGTGTATGTCATCAGCACTTCCAGCATCTGTTATGAATGGCTATGGTGAGTACAAAGTTTACTGTTTGTTTTAATAGAAGCGTCAGTCGTGCTGCCAACTTGAGTACTGATGCTAGCTCTCGCAGACGCTTTTAGGCACTGCGGAGAACATTTCCTGGCACCCGGTATAAGGTTCTATCTTATCACTTATTTTCGTTATTGTAGATCTCAAATATAGAGTG
Organism: Meconema thalassinum; assembly: GCA_946902985.2. Lineage (NCBI taxonomy): Eukaryota > Metazoa > Arthropoda > Insecta > Orthoptera > Tettigoniidae > Meconema > Meconema thalassinum. The sequence continues at coordinate 1,402,055,961 of OX336389.2, forward strand.
TGATTTTAATTTTAGATTCAAAATTTTCAAGATAGCTGCTGCACATTATATTACGTATGATAAACGTATTCTAACCCTACAGGGACATGCCATATAATACTTAACTCTAACAGAGTGTCGTCTTAATTGTGCAATTGCATCCTGAGTTACTAATTTGTGTATTCTAACAGTAGGCTACACCTAGCTGCCATATTGAATGTGTGAAGTCACTGTATTTTTGCTTTGGGTATACGTAGAGACATAAAAGCTTCGACCGTTTTACTAAATTACGTTTTTATAGCTCTTAGATACTGATAGTAACTAACATTGTTAGAATTTAAAGTATGTTTTTGTACGCTATAATCAGAGTGATAATCTTTTGACTAACGCAAAACATAACCCTTATATAATTATATCATCATCACTTGCCAAGATTCAACTTAATTACGCAATTACGTTCTGATTTGACAACTTTAACGTTCTGGTATTTTGCGCGGACGCCATCTTGAATGTATTGATTCTCTGTTTCTTTGCCTCGTTCGTACAAGGTCATATATACTGTCCTACGTTGCCACTAATTTCCATTACTGCAGTTGTTGTGTGTTCAGAGTTAGTTACTTTGGTCTATTGATACTTTCAAAATGGTGTCTGCGCGTAATACAGTGTATAATCATATATAGTCATCACGCTGGTAAAAAAGGGTCTTCATATATGACTATATGAATGCTATGTACTGTGAACATTTATTCATAGCGTCATAAGTTGTTGAATGTAAGTCTTGCATGATTGGCACGGCACACATCTCGAAATTATTAGTTTTGACACCAGACGCTTCGCACACGAATGATATTTTTTTCAATGTTTTCTAGAAATCCGATGGTTAGTAGTGTTGTTATTTGATTTAAGCCCTGAACCCTCATGTGGCTGCTATTTCGTATTCGTTAAGGTGGCAGAGATACAAAGTATGACACTGACGTTGCCTATATTAGTGCTACCACTGAAACAAATTTGATTTAATTAGATGTTGGCGTTTGCGAATTGATAGAAGGGGACATACATACATACGCACGCAGACAAACACATGGACATTTGGGCCGAGTAAATCTCATACGTCTACTTGCACCTTTTACAAAATTCGAAAGTAATCTAAAACTTCATACTTGCTCAGTGGAGAATACTGATGGAGTGAATCTTATTTTTGTTGTTAATTCATTTAAGAGTTTGGTGTATCTTGACTGTCAGACCTGTGCAATTTGGCGCGTATTTAATTTGTCTCATAATCTGTGTTTCAACGATGACTTTAGTTGTGTCTGTAGCTGTAGTTATTAGGATTCAAATAGAATTTCCTTACTTATAAATCCCGAATCCGCAAATTCAAATGATAAATTTACGAAATGAATTGCTTTACTTACGAATAAGCTGCGTCCTGATTGCTGATTTAAATTGACAAACAATAATTACAGATTTTTATCAAAAGGATTCAACATTTTGGAAAGTGTTATACCACATAAAAAAATGCTCCAAAAATAGTTCATACATAGTGACTCTGCTCTGATTGAGTTCCATAAGGAGCAATGAGAGAGTGAGAGCTGTCTCGAATAATTAAGACTTGGCAGGATTTTAAAGGAAGCACCAGAAAAGAAGAAGGTCATATTTTACTAAAGATTGCAAAACTTTCTTCTCTATTACGAAACGTCCCGTGCTGAAGGTCGCTACATGTACTACATTAATGTAATTGGTAAAATCATCTTTTTCTTCTTGGTCTAACTCCTTCATGAAAATAAATCTAACTATTTAATAATAATCAAACGATTTCCTAGTTCCGCCTTTATACAGAGAGTCCAGTTTGTATGTATCGGAGACCCTCGCTAGCCTGCTCGCCCGCGGCGCGTGCCTGTCTCCCGCCACGCACTTTGCCGTTATGCGGCGCCCGCGCGGTACTGAGTCATTGAGTATAGGAATTTGTACTTACCTAGTTCACAGCTGGTGCTGAAAATGTTCGCCATTCACTGCTACACATCGCTGGCACCTTTTTATGAAACTGGAATTTACTCTCTGAAGTTCCTCAGCACCGATTGACTGAATTTCAGCTGTAATATAGTCTTTAAGCTAATTTATAGTGTGAGGGTTTCTCGCATACACTCTATTTTTAAGCGTCCCCCACAAATAAAAGTCACATGGTGATAAGTCTGGGCTTCGCGGGGGTCACACGTTCCGACTTATAATCCTAGTACCAAAAATGCGACGCAGTCATGGATGCTTCGTCATTGTGAGCAGTGGCAGAATCTTGTTGAAAATAAATTGACAATCGCTCTCTGTAAGTCAGTTCGTCAAAAAAAATTGGTCAAGGATCACATTGAAGTACAAATTTCAAGTACAAATTCCTATACTCAATGACTCAATGCCGCGAGAGCGCCGCAAAACGGCGAAGTGCCTGGCGGGAGACAGGCACGCATCGCGGGCGAGCGGGCTAGCGAGGGTCTCCGATACATACAAACTGGACTCTCTGTATAAAGTCAATATATACTTTATATAAAGTATTGACTAGGCGGAACTAGGAAATCGTTTGATTATTATAGTAAGTCAATACGGAAAAATGGGTGACTCTATGAGTCAAAAAGATAACTATTCAATAGTAAGTTTATTTTGAAAAATAATTAAATACCAATTCACAGCTGCTTTGTAACATAATGAGATATATACTCACAATTTCAAACCTTTAATATATGTCCCGAAACCTTTTGAGAGCCAAAATATTCGAGGAAAATGCATGCGGGATTTTGGAAGAGTTATTGTTTGAACATAGCATTCAGATTAAAACGGCATTAGGGAAATTGGATTAGGCAAATTGGCCGAGAATCAATTATGATGGTCAAGGATTGGTGAAGTGCCCCGAGTTTTGAAACACGGAACCATCCCAACACATGCCTGGAGAAACGGGCAATTTTCCAGGGAGAAACCTCACTCAGCATGGCCACTCTCAGAACCGAGCTTCGAAACTTGAGTCTCCGAATGTCAGTTACAGAAACCAACAGTGGACTGTGAATCAGATCACTTGGCTAGGCAGGTAGGTGCATGGATAATACGTTCTGATACTGCTACAGCAATAGTAGTTGTAGACTTTGTAGTATTATTGATTTCATGTTGTCTTAGGAGCCAGGAAAATTGTAACCAACCAAGCTACGAATCGGGCGAGCACGTTACTTACACCTGACTATGTATGCCATATGGCCCGAACGGGTTTACTATCGTTCGATTTCATAGACGGCAATTGGTCACTATCCTAAGATTTGCTAGCACTTCAAATAGAAAATCCTGGAAAATAATGTAGAGGATGGGTGGAGGTGATGTTCGCATGTTCCTGTCTCTTTTGTACAAGGTAGTGGTCTTCAAGCTTAGTACGTGAATAGACTACTCTGAGGATCCGCAAATTTCCATTTAAATCGAAGTTTTCTCAGCGTGATTGAATGACAGTCAAACTGCTTGTCTCCCAACAAGGTAGTTTGAGTCCTGGTGAATGAATGCTGGATTTGCAAGGTGTAATGTAATGTCATGTCCAGTGGTTCGGACTCCTCGCTAATAGGAACTTCCATGGCTTATGATAGCTTGCTTCCTTCCTAGTTAAGCGTGCAAAGACATGTTACTGTATTTTTGTGCTATAGACTTAAATTTGTTTAGTGAAAGGAAGGAAGACGTTCTAAAAATCAAAGAAGATATATTATGAATAAACCATTAACCATTGATCAAGATAAAATTGCACATTTAAGAATAATGTATGGAAATGTCATGGCAATCCATCCAGTTTACTTCAACTGAATTGTTTTGTTGTACTGTACTTTTATTACTTCGCGCCTGTCGCACTTTTGGACTTCTTGGAACCCCTATTTCCATATTATAATTCGTGTCTCCGTAAAAGAAGTTGTAAGTATTTGAACTTGAAGAGCGTCTGCGCCATTAGCAGAATTGGAATTACAAAAGTAGGAGCTTTGCGCGCGGACGAGTCAACTGCCTTGCAAATTAGTTACTTCAGTCTGTTTAAAGTGTTGTCACATGTTTCGTCTGTTCGTCTTTGTTCAATGAACACATCTCAGAATGTGCAATATTCAAGAACAGCACAATTTGGCACCGTGTTTGTTTGTTTTTTCTCATTCAGACTGACTGGCACGTTTCACGTAATGAATATAATTATTATTTAAATATTCGGCTATTTCTTTCCGAATGGGACAGTCTTCAGTTCCTAGGTGAAGTATGTATTGCTCTAAGTACGTGAAAAATTATTTCTAGTGCCTAATCGGAGTTTCATTTTAAACCAACGAATAATGACTCTCAAGCTCAGACTTGGAGTTGCTAGGCGATGCGCTAGCTGAGTTAATGCTCTGTTCGAGAGTCCATCTCCTGTTGTAGCGTCTAGCGTTCTTGGCTGTCGTCCAGGAGATCCGGGTTCGATTCTCGGCTCTGCTAAGAAATTTAATTCTGATAGCAAGGCTGGAATGGAGTACAGTCAGCCTCGTGAGACAAAACTGAAAAGAGGTGGATTTTCCATGGTATCCCACTTCTACCCGAAGCAAATGCTGAGACGGTTCCTAACTTAAGGTCACGGCTGCCTCCTTCTCAATCCTCGATTATATTACAAATACCCATTCTACTACAGACATTAAAATAACACAGGTTACCTGACAAATTCTATGTACACACACCCAAGTACATGACCACGATATCAAAGTCCATCAAATGAAATAACATTAACAACATCTCTGCAGGGTGTCAGGGAATGTTCTCCGCAGTGCCTAGGCACTGCTACGTTAGATGAGAGCCGGAGTTAAGTTGGCAGCACGTTTGCTGCTGACAGCGCGGCTGCCGCCGCTTGTGTCAAAACAAACAACAAACAGTCCACTTAGAGATTCCTGTTTCTTGAGCTAATTTGCGTATTGATTTACTTGGACTTCGCAGCATTATATCGGAAATTTCATCAAGTTTTTCGTGTGTTAACAGCGTAGGCCTGCCTGTTCCTGGTACATCGCGAACCGAGCCGGTCAAACGAAATTTACTTATCAAATCCCGAACGGTATCCCGGTTTGGACACTTTGAATTAGGAAACCGCGCCTGAAATTTTAGTTTAAAATTTTCTGTAAACCGATCGCCATCACGTAAAACGTATTCCACCAAAAACGTTCTCTCTTCAGTAGTAAACATTACCGCCTGTATCCTGTTGCAATATTCCAATAAACTAAACGCTCCCTTACTGCAGTCACACTGCCGCTTTCCACAGCACAGCACAGCACAGCACAGCTCACACGTGTGTTCTGATATCCTGTCGACCTTGGAGAAGACAAGCTAGTACCTGGCTGTCGGCGAGTGAGCGAAAGGTCTGCCAACTTAACTCCGGCTCTCACCTAACGTAGCAGTGCCTAGGCATTGCGGAGAACATTCCCTGACGCACCGTATTTGTAGTATGGTGGACCCACGATGCATTTATCACAGCGCTGATCAACGAAACAGCTTGTCTCGTCTGGCATACGATGTTGAGGACATTACGGAGCTGGAAGCTGGTCTTACACCTGGCAGTAATTGTAGTGGCATGAAATAATCCCTCTCTTCCACTTTCTGGCACAACCAAACTCGGATATGAGTTGTTTTTCAATGTCATGAAATTAGGTGAAATTATTATCTTCCTTCCGTGTGAGTGTCTTCTAAAGACATCAAACTGTTCGGAATGTGATGCCTTCATAAATCAGATTGGCACAGATATTCACTTCATGACTACAATATGTGTTGGAACACTTGATTCATTATTCAGTTTAAATTATTGCAATTAGACACTGATTGCTGCTGGCTACTACCTCACAATTCATTTCTCCCCCCTTCCATCAATACAGGCTCGCAATACTGTTTAAAGGGAAAGTTCAGTCCACGCTGAAAACGGTTTCAGTAGTTACGTGAATAACTTCATTCTCAAACTTAGAGACAGTACATAACACTTAATACTAACATGGTGCTTTCTTCTATCAGCCAAGCCATAGTGTTTGTGAAGGCTTAGAATATTGCAGCGATACATAATTCAGGAATGGGTTATTGCTACATCGTATTGCCTTTTGCGATGAACAATTCCAAACAAGCCTTGCAGGGCCGTAGCAAATGAACAGCGACTCCATAAGTTCCAGATGGCAGTTGAGAGTACTAATGAAGTATTAAATAAAAAGCTCAGAATGTATAATAGTTGCGTAATTCACTCATAACTTGGTATACATGTTATAAGAATGGTACCACTAGCATTCGTCACGTGATGTAATATATAAAAATCAGCCACCAACTTGAATGTATAGAGGTATAGGCCTATAACCCAAAATTTATTCGAGCTGCAATTGGAGAAACGTCACTAAGAGATGCGCCCGTTGAGACTTTATCTCTACAAGGCACACATCAGCGACTAATTGGATTCAGGATGGAAGTTGTATGTGCTAATATGATATTAAATACTATTCCTCCTGATGCGATTGGGCAATTAGTACGAACTTAACTGAACTAAAAGCAATGTAAATATACCAAACCAGCACGAGTCTCAAGAATATCACAAGGAATACAGTGCGCAACCGCTTTTATGAAACCATAAGTTATTAAAATCGATGACCGATTATAAAGCTACAATGAAAAAATATAGCTTTCAATGACCAAGAGAGGTTAGTGACTCCATATCTTCAAGATGGTAAGGGATAGAGTTTGGAGTGACATTGACTGAAGTGAGTGGAATGCTCTTGTAAACAGGTCATGCAGCCGGGTGCCCAGTTTGTATTGTGACAGATTGCTGGTATGGAGACCAGTGCATTGGCATCTAACAGCAGTTTTGTGTGTGGTGAGTTATAACCCAGACATAGTTCGCAGCGTATTGTTTGGACTGGTGATACTCGTAATGGTTTTGCTTGATGTAGAATTCGGTAGTTGTTTATAGTACAGTATACCGTTATAAATAACGTCATTGTGGGGGAATGGAATCGAACCTTGTACGAGAGTTCATTTTTATACTGCTGAGTTTGTCCTCTCTATTTCAATCATTTTTCCCCCTTTACACAGTGATTGATGTGATGATTGTGGTGACATTTTTTTTGCTGTATAAGTTTTCTAAATACCACACGTAGCTTTATTTCAAATGTAATTACCCAATCACCGTCATTAAATGCTTACATTTAAGTTGATCCTATTACATAGCCGTTATGCGCCTTAGTGATCAGTTTATAGATAAACTGAGTGCACTAAGCTGTTCAAATTTGTTGAAGTTCTAATTGGAGGATGTATAACCTGGGAAATAGTTCTAATACTGCAATGAAAAGTGTGAATTGTGCTTGATTTGAAATGGGCGAATTCTTCGTGTTTGTTTGAGGAGAAATATTGGTTGCTGATGTCCTTGAGTGTGGATGACACCCATGCAATCTATCGCTGCATCCTTCTTCAAATTAATATCTGCATCTGGGTTTGTCACGAGAAATGTCAAACTCATCCAGTGGAGGTGGTGGTCAATTGCTGGTCGCCTTCCCACAAAAATACTGCTATTTATTACCCATGGCATTTTGTGTTGGTAGGTTGCTTGTGCCACATATCTATTTATTAGTTAGAAAAGTTAACCTACGCGTCAATCGTAGCCTTCCATGGTCAGAGAGAGTTGCGCCTAAAATATTGCTCTGTTGTCGCTGTAGTCTGCTTCAGTTCTGATGAACCTGGCCCCACTGTTCTTGCGTTGCTTCATATGCCATAAGGATGTGTTGGCTCTGGATTAGACACATGTTGCCATCTCGAACCCCTTCACATATCCTGTAAGAATTCAATACGAGTTACCAGTTCCAGCGTTGGCTGGTAAATGCTTCAGAGCACAGAACGTATACATTCCAATTATTGCTTCTTGAAATAGCCAAACAAAGTTCAGGAAGCCCTAATATCAATTGTGGTCTGGTTTCATTTTCCTCTGTGCAATCTGTGAATAGTCGAACAGGAGTCACGCTCTATTGTAGTTAGCTGAATCAGGCAGTCATAGGTCGATTTTCTAAAATTCAATCTACGCAGGAAAATGGATCCATATGGTGAAGGACCATCTCGAGGTCTACTGGCTAACACTTTTGACTTTCATCCCATAGGTCCCAGCTTTGCCAAGAAATTTTATTCTACTTTGAGTTTGGATTGGGATACGCTAAGCCTCGTGAGACCAGACTGAGACAAGATTGGTTCAATTCCATCCTTGCGTGATTTACCACTTCTACTCCGGGCAAATACCGAGTCCTTAACTGAAGGTTGCTACACCTACTCCCCTCGCCTAACCTCAATCACAAATACACACACTACCATGGATACCAACAACGCAGGTTTACATGTAATTCTACACACACCAACTGCAAGTAAATGGGGATAATGACCACGATGTCCAAGCCCCAAAATTATGCGTATATAAAACTCAATATTACTTTCTCGAGCTCCTTCGTATAGCCTATCTCGGAATGGATATGTATGTGAATAGTTATGGATTGTAATGAAGAAGGTATTTTTCAAATGTTTTATGAAGATTATAATAATTTTAAGCCCGACAGAGCGTTTTGAAAAATGCCGAGTATTCGTTATTTAAATTTGTCAATTGTGACAAAGTCCAGTTTATATGGTATAGTTAGACATAGCCTATTTCCCGGTATTTAATTTCACTGCCATAGAATGTATACAGTTTCTAGCTAACGATTCCTTAAAGATGGCATTCCATGATATACCTAGTAAATCCATTGATGTATTAGCAGAAATGGCGGCGTTGGATTAAGAAAATTAATATTTGAACAATATATTGTGAAGAACCTTGTCTCTTATCGTAGTCTGGGAATCATTGTTTATGTATCATTATGCAGTTCTGGTCAACCTTTTGTTTTATTTATAAAGACTGATTAAATGTTTTGAGTTAGAAAAAGCGTACTTGCTTTCATTTAAAAAATGTGGCTTGAACAAAACTGATAAAGTAAGACAGTACATTGAGAAGACCCAGTACATTTAGAAGAAAAATTTGGCCGTCTAAATCAGCCGAATTTTATACCATGAGTCGTTATTTGGTTTGGATGAACTATGTTCCATGCATTCATGTGATCAAAGCTCTCTTAATATACAGGATGAAATAGGCTACAAAGCTTCCAGCAGAGATTACTCCTCGTGTGGGTTAGGTTTCTCTGTGCTCTGCAGCAATAACTCTTAATCGTGACAAGTCTTCATGTGCCACTTGCTCTCTCAGCCATGTACATGTAAAACTGAGTGCTATTTTCTGCATTAAATCTCTTGAGTTATTTCCAGGAAGACGTAATACGACAGGGGCTTTGACTCCGAGGCGCGAGACAAATGACCCGTGAAGAATGGCCGTATGGATCACTCCCAAGGCTGAAATATTTCCCTTAAAATTTAATATATTCGATCGCGACATCTTGTATATCGAAGGAGGTATAGAAGTTTGAATTATGTAATAAGCATTCATATTAATATCCCGGTATGGTTTCATTTATTGAAAGTATAAAAGGAAGCCTCTATATATTATGCATTATTGCTCGTAAAATAAGCATGCGGATTTTATGTGAAATTTTGAAGCCATGTATGCATTTCAGTCGGTCAACATGATATTTGCCCAATATAATTATGCGGGGGTAAAATATTTATAAAAAACAATAATTATGAAAAGAAATTACATGTAGACCTAGGTCTGTTACTTTTTTCACATTGCCCCTTATTTATGTGAATAATAAGTACTGTAATGATTGTTTTTCAAGACTTGTGTTTATATACATTTTACGCCCGCCGGAATATATTGGTCAAATAGCGTGTTAACCGACTGAAAAGTGTGAAGTAATAGCATATCGATGTAATACTGAAATCTGCCAATTTTCTTTGAGTTGTTTTGAATATTCATCAAGTGTTATTCTGTATACAATGTGAAATGCACATGTACTGTATGACAAGAAACTACATTTAATTGCATAAAAATATTTTACACTGAGGGCCAAAAGATTGTCGAATATAGTTAATGGTTGCAAATTTGTTACTTGGGCCGAAAAGTAAATTCCCTATAATCATACGGGGTTAACATTCCAATGCTAGGCCGTGAATCTAACCATTTCTATTTTTCCTTTTTTCAAGTACTGTTTACGTATTTTACATTAAGGCATTACACCTCTGTCCTTGGGTTAGGGGAATTGGGCCAAATAAATCAAATGTTCACGACCCAACCCTGAATAGAACCCGCGTCTCTTCAGGCCGAAGTCTAGAAAGCCAATCTCTTAGCATCGAGGCTCAGCACATTCGGAACAAATGCTTGCATTCTAAGCAGTTTGGGGACACTGCAGGGTGCAGTGATCAAGATGCTCGTCTCTCACCACGGCAGGCCGGGTTTGATTCCCAGTCAATGCTTGTGAGATATTCGAAGTGAAATATCATGCCACGTGGTTCGAAATCCACGTAAAAATGGAGGTCCCACGGCTAATAATCGCGAGATTGATGGTCTCGTAAAACTGCAAGCTGAACTGTATCATAATAAAATAATAACAATTATTATAATAATATCGAAGCCTCCGTGGCTTAGGCGGCAGCACGCCAGCCTCTCACCGCTGGGTCCGTGGTTCTAATCCCGGTCACTCCATGTGAAATCTGTGCTGGACAAAACGGAGGCAGACAGGTTTTTCTCCGGGTACTCCGGTTTTCCCTGTCAAAATTTCATTCCAGCAACACTCTCCACTATCATTTCATTTCATCTGTCATTCATTTAATCATTGCCCCAGAGGAGTGCGTCAGGCCTCGGCAGCCGGCACAGTCCATATCCTCGCCGCTAGATGGGGGCTTCATTCATTCCATTCCTGACCCGGTCGGAGACTGGAAGCAGGCTGTGGATTTTCATTTAATTATAATAATATTAATAAATCAAACGAACAGGGCAATTTAAATATCTTGGAGTGGATAGATCCCAACACGTCGGAGAAAGAAGCATTTGCATCACGGATCAAAAAAATGGAAACGGCATGTCAACTAATTAAATATGTCTACAAGAAGAAATCAATATCCTTTAACGCCAAGATACGAAATTACTGCACACTAATAATATCGGAGGCTTTATATGGTGCCGAATGCATTGCGATGAGTAGAAAGGGCATAATCGAGAGGAGCTAGAAATAAGAGTGAGGCATATCATGAGAAAAATCCTAGGTCCAATCAAAGAAAATTGTGAATTCAGAAGACGACACAATCATGTACTCTACTCACATTTAGAAAAGATAACGGACACCATTCGTAAGAGAAGGATAGTTTTCTATGGTCACATTGCTCGTATGAGTTCTACAAGGTTTAGCAATAGGATATTCAGTTTTTCTTTCTTAAAAGGAAAACCAAGAAGGTGTGGTTCACCGAGGCAGGAAAAAACCTGCGTGAAGTGGGGATAACCCAGGAGGATATCCAGAAACGTGTTCCACTTAAGTCGAAACTCCAAAAACATCATGGTTTCCAAGAAAGGCCAAAAGTAAAAACTGGCAAATCATGGACTTAAGTGAGGAAGGAACAGCATAGGAAACGAATGCGGAAATACTGGCTGAACGTTAAAGAGCAGGCGCAAAGACGTGGAAACGAAAGTTGAAAACACGTGGTCCGTAGTTGGCCGAAACGACAGCAAGAAGAATATTAATAAATATGGACTGTGGGTTGAGCTCCCTCACCTGAAATGAAACGAATTATTGAAACACAGGAACCGTCGTCTTTGTTTTTGTCGAGGAAAATTCTCTCCAGAAAAGGTGACCAATTGAGGCAATGGGCGTGAATGGTTGCCTGTGAATCAATATACGTCATGTATTCAGTAAGCAAGGACACTGAAAGGTTAATTGGGCTGAGTATTTCACGATAATGTCAATTTTATGTGACATTCTGATGAAACATAAATTGTACAGGATTATTTGTCGGAAGCTGTTATTAAAGAAGTTTGTTAAATATTCAGCGTACCAAAGGTCAAACCTTTCCATTATGAGATTCAAATTAACTTGTCTGATTCACTGTTTCTACCAAGATTATTAAAGAAGCAAGTTAAACAAGTCATTAACGAGGAAATGTTTTTTAAATCCTTGTCAAAAATAATCATCTGGAGAAAAAGAAGGGTCTGTCTTTGGCAGTGCCGCCGATCCTAGTTTTCTTAATGAGGCAACCTTCCTCCAGGACAACGCCGCGCCGCACCGCGGCTGGAAGAGCAGCTGCACATGTACGCGTGGGATTGACAGTCACGGTGTATTGCACGGCATACAACTGTAGCATAGGCCTACTTACCAATAGCTCTTCCCCAGCCACCAGTTCATATAAGTGCACTATTATACTGTTCAGGCAGCGATCGCTAGACTCGCAACCCTAGGCCATGGGACTCAGTTTGAACTCCAGGCAAATGCAGGGATGGTACCTTCTAATTGGCCACGATTGCCTTTCATTCCCCTCCAATCATTTGGCTGGCTGCGAGGCACACGGTAACGTTCTGACCTGCTGTCCCCTGGTTGCGAGGTTGAATCCCAGCGTAGTCAGTTGGCATTTGAGAGTCTATAACTGTGAGAAAGCATGTCAGTAGCTTTACTGGCACGTTAAAGATCCTCTTCAGTGCAAACGTCTGGCACGCGGGGTTCTGCAGTCACATTAGTTATAAGAGACTTTAAACCCATAACAGTAATACCATTATTATTATTATTATTATATTTACAATTATTAATATTATTATTATTATTATTATTTAACTCCTTTCATTTCAAGTTCTATTAACTTCTTTCTTAAGATTAGCTTCAGGAAGAACATCCAACCGTTGAAACCACCCGCTATATAGAAATTGCTCGCATCTCCTCCCCTATCCTGTACAAACTTGAATACGGTAGTGCATATGGAAGCTAAATGGGCAATAGGTGTAACAGTGAGAATACAGATAATAGTTTTAGTCTACAAGTAAGTACTGTATTATGTTGGTATTGATGGGTATGCACAGATCTATTTTAGATCGTAAATAGCATGTGGTTTTAATTGATTGAAGTGAAAACAGAACGTAATTTGCCCTAGGTATTATTGACTAAATGAAACAGCCAGAAATGGTGAATTATATTCTTAAACAGTGAGGAGTCCAAGGAAAGAGAGGGTGCACAGTAATTCATGCATAAGTTTGCCATTCGTGCTCTCTTGTCGCGTCATGGTGATAAAAGCGACTTCCATTTGTCTGATAGTCGTATCAGTTGTGAGTTATAAATAAACACTGTGTTTGTCTACTGTTACAGTATGATCCAGTTGAGAGATGCTCATTTATCGCAAAACCTCTCAACATGTCACCACAATTGAATAGCTCATTTCCAATGCTTTTTAAATCCAATTCGGTTGATTTCCAATATTTTGTATAACAAATTTAATGCATTCTTCTATAATCTGTGTTCCTAAACGGCTTATATCACCTATTAAAATGGTTGTGAACGCAGACCAAACAGTAAAAACGGCTTATATCACCTATTAAAATGGTTGTGAACGCAGACCAAACAGTAAAAAAAGAACAGTTTTAAGTCATTAAGTCACTTTTAAAAAAGGTAGGCATTACTGAGCTGGATCCTTCTATACCATCTTGGCTGAGTGTATTGTGTAAGTGAATGTGTAAGTGTAAGTGAAAACAATATAAAATTACATGGTTTTATCATTATAAATGATCTTGTCGACTTCGTCGTTACGCTGGGGTTTGGCGTTACGTTACGGTGACGGGACGAAATGTACCCAGATGCACTGAGGTGTGTGACGTCATAGTACCACTTGGTGCATGTGTTCCCCGACAATCTCTACTTCGTTGGTATAAGACAAAAATCCCCAATTATAGGATGTCACGGGTAATCTCGAGAACCACTGGATGGATTTTGATGCGGTTTTCACCATTCTTTAAAGGATATCTCGAGGAAAGATTCTATAGAAAATAATTTATGTATCATCAAAGAAAGTTAAGCAGTAACGATTTAAGTGAAAAAGTCGAAAACAAACTTGGCGTCCGTGCTCTTCTTAAGCTTACGCTGGGCAAACCGTTAAAAATAGCAATATACTATGAGCGTACGAATTGGTCAGCATGAAAAGTTCTACAAACAAGTCCGCGAGAGTATATCTCTATCTTCAATACATCGCCCACTATAAGTGTTTTTATTAACATTTTAAATGATTATGTCGACTTTATCTGGGGTCTGTCGTTGCGTTACGTTACGGTGACAGGACGAAATGTACCGAGAATGCACTGCGGTGTGTGACGTCATAGTACGATGTAGCAGCTGAGTACCAAGAAGGCAGTGCGAGAACAGGGTTTCAAAAAGGCAGTGCGAGAACAATCAAATAGGCAGTAGAGAAACAAAATAGAATCTTGAAACTCTGTTCTCGCACTGCCTTCTTGGTGCTCGGCTGCTAGCATTTAAAATGATATAAAGTCCAGTCTTTCATACTGACTGTCCGTGTCTTTTCGTCTGAATGTCACACTGAATTGAAGTTAATATTCAAGGAGAAATTATATAATCTCTGGGACTTGCTGATGACATTGTAATCTTAGCTGATTCACCAGGGGATTTGGATTTGAATGAATATTGAAATGGTATGGACTCCGACTTGAGGAGGGAATTCAGGATGAAAATCGATAAATATAGAACAAATATAATTGAATGCAGTCGAAAGAAATCAGAAACCACTATTGACATCAACTTGTCAGGTAAAAAGCTAAAGAAAGTAGGAGACTTCTGCTACTTAGGAAACAAAATAACCAGTGATTGACGAAGCAAAAGAGATATAAAAAGTAGGAAAGCATTTCTACAGAAAAGAAATCTCTTGACATAAAATATAGATTTAGGTATTAGAAATTTATTTTTGAAAGACTTTGTCTGGAGCGTGGCACTCTGTGGAAATGAAACGTGGACTGTTAGCGCAGCAGAAAATAGGAGAACTCAAACGTTTGAGATGTGGTGTTACAGGAGAATGATAAAGATCAGATTGGTAGATAGTGTATCAAATGAAGAGGTGTTAAGACGAGTCGGCGAGGAGAGATGTTTCTGGCGACTGCTAATGATGAGAAGAGATAGGTTGGTAGGGTTGAGGATAAGAACTGTTGGGATAGACCAAGGTCAGAATACAGTATTTTAAATAGATTGGCTTTGATTTAGGGTGTGGTAGCTATGTAAATATGAAACGATTAGCACAGGACAGTGAGGCATGGAGAGTTGCATCAAACCAGTCAAAAGACCTACGACTCAAACAACAATTAACATCAATGAAAGATAATACAAATATTTTATTATGTATTAGATTTCGTTTCCCCGTAATAAAGCCATCCTTAAATGTTTTCCTTTACCTCCAAAGTAACTTAACTCCACATCATGCGGTCTTGTTACTACCACTTCTCCTGGTCAGGGTGTTTTGTAAGTCAGGGTCAATGTTGACAATATAGCCATAAATTATAGTAACATATAATGGCAACTCTATTTCAAAAAATGTATCTGAAAATTAAAGGAATCTGATTTCTGGAGTTTGCCATTATGGATTTAATGCACCTTGGAAATAGGCTCTTGCGATCGTCACATTCGTCCTGCTTCAGCACGCGTGGCGGCGCGGGCGTGGTGCGCTGTGGTGCGCAGTGTTTGGATTAATCATATGTCAATCGTTCAGCACTCCACTAAGCATTTTAATCATGGCAAATTAATCATGACTAATGCAGACAGCGGTAGCTACACTTTCAAAAGCGCAGCGTTAGGCCATGGGGCCTAGCTCTCTGCTGACTTGGTAGACGTAGTTTCGAGCCCCATCGTCGGTCGTCTTTGAAAAGGGTTTTCATGGTTTCTTCATTTTCAACTCCATACAAATGCTTGGACGGTACCATCTGACAGGCCATGGCCGCTTCCTCCCACATCCTTGCCCAGTTTCATTCATTCATTCATTTCATCTCTCATTCCGGCACATGGCCCCCACGGACTTAGACTAGAAACACCTTTACTCGGCCTCTCAGGAGGCTACACGACAACAACAACAAAATTACAGTCATTCTGAAAGACTAGACGTTATATCATTTCAAATGGCGCATGCTACAAATGTTACACATGTTAGAACGGCTCAGGAGGGCTTCGAGCGAAGCGATGACTCTTTCAACAGACTCCATTACCCATTAACTTAGGCTTCCCGCGCGGGCGGCTCTTTAACGGTCACCCTGTATTTGAGTCTGACATCTTTTACAACTCTTTAAGAGTCACCCAATATTTGAATCTGATATCTTGCAAACCCCTTTAAGGGTCACCCTGTATTTAAATTGAATCTAACATACTGTACACCTCGTTAAGTATCACCCTGTAATTTGCTTTGACATCCTGCACACCTCTTTAGGAGGCACCCTGTATTCTTATCTGGCATCTTGTATATCTCTTTAGAAGTCTCTAAGAGTCACCTTGTATTCTTATCTGACATATTGTATATCTCTTTAGGAGTCACCCTGTATTCTTAGTGGCATCTTGTACTGTATTTTGCTCTGACATCCTGCACACCCTGTATTCTTGTGTGACATCTTGTACACCTCTTTAGGAGTCCCCCTGTATTCTTGTCTGACATCTTGTGCACCTCTTTAGGGGTCACCCTGTATTTTTCTCTGCCATCTCGTACACTCTTTTAAGAGTCACCTTGTATTCTTATCTGGCATCTTGTATATCTCTTTAGGAGTCACCCTGTATTCTTATCTGTCATCTTGTACTGTATTTTGCTCTGACATCCTGCACACCTCTTTAGGAGGCACCCTGTATACTTGTCTGACATCTTGTACACCTCTTTAAGTCACCTTATATTCTTATCTGGCAACTTGTACACCTCTTTAGGAGTCACCCTGTATTCTTTTCGGTTCGCTCAAAGCCCCAGGTCGCTCGACGCCCCAGGACTCTTTCAACAGACTCCATTAACCATTACCTTCGGCTTCCCGCGTGGCTGCATGACGTCACGCACTCGCCGTCCCTTACCCATTAACTTAGGCTTCCCGTTCGGCTGCATGACGTCACTTCCGTCTCCGTAACGCAACCGTCTCCGTCCCACATTACTTTAGACTCAAGCATAACGACGAAGTCGACAAGATCATTTGAAATGATAAAAGGTCATGACTAATGTGAATAAACGCAAATTATTCAATAGTTCCAATCGTTACTGTCCACCCCGTAGCGCAGTGACTAGCATTTTTAGCTGTCACCACGAAGGTCCAGGTTTGACTCCATGCTCGGCGAATAAATTTCATTTTGTTCTGAGGGCTGGAACGGAATACACTGAGCCTGGTGTAGCATAACTGAGAGATGTGGCTTCAAATTCCACTTCAACCATCCTAGAAGTGGTTTCCTGTATTCCCCTCTTCTATTCCAGGCATTGCCGCGAAGGTGCCTACAGTAGATTAATTCCACGGCAACCTACTATCCAAACATACTTCCTATTAGAAATTCACACAATAGTACAGCTATCACAATGACATAGGTTATTAAGCATACCCAAGAAATTAACCGCGATATCGCAAAATGCCTCTGAATTAACATCAATATCAATCTTAACGTTTTTAGCAGAATATTACTTTACGATGGAATGTTGGCTTTCACGAGCAAATGACGGAATATTTGCTGGAGTTTACCATAATCTTAACTAAACCCCTCCAAGGCGAATTTGGTTAGACCGCTACAACCTGAGTTCTTAACTCGGTCGGTGCAAGTGATGTTTGTGGTGGTAAAGGATAGGTTTCCCTCGTCATTTAATTCCAGTAATACTCCATCATCATTTATCATCGCCTTGGAGGAGTGCTAAAGGCCTCAACAGCTGGCATCACAACCTGCCCCGATACTTGGCTAGAAATAGGTGAAAAGATGATGATGATTATTATTATTTTTATTATTATTGATGTGTAACATCTCTCCGCTCGGTTGCTGGATAGTTTTGTGGGAGTGATTTTGGAAATTGGGGACGGAAGTGGATTGGAACGATCGAGCTGACAGTGGTGAATCAAACGGAAGTATGCACTGCCCGCTCGATCGATCGAATGGAAGTGTGCCCTAGCTGGCAGTAGTGGATCGAACGGAAGTATAAGTCGCACTGCCAACTCGATGGATCGATCCAGCTGGCACTGGTAAGAGAAACAATCAGCGCGCGGAGTCGAAAATTGATACCATGACGCACTCTCGGCCATGTGGAATGTATATGACATACTGAACAGAAAACGCTTATGCGAACTCTGGTGTGAAGTGATTTAAACAAATGACATGGTACATGTTTGAAGCCTTCGTATCAGTATTTTTAAATGGTAAAATGCCTTAATATGAAACATTGTAAGTAGTCGGCATTGCATTGGCCTAAGGCATTTTAAACTCATTGTCACTCAGGAACATTATCGAAACAAGCAAAATATAAATGAAACTTAATTCCGTAATGCAGTATTATTGGAACGTGCAAATAATTCACCATCTTGTGCACAAAATTTGCGTAGTCGAAATAGCCGTCGGGTTATTGCGTATGACAGTTAATCTAGAGATCTTGGGTTCGAATCCTGGGCGGGGTAGATTTTTTTTGCTACCAGATTATCATTTTAAACGATATTTATCATATCAATTTGACTCATTTTAACAGAATCCATATGAAATTACGTGTTGGTCTGTGAATCAAGAGGACCTGTTTATAAGGAATTTAAAGTTATGAGCGGTGTCGCGTCTATTAATCTAGTTGATCCATATCGTATCCTTTATTTAGGCTAGTGCTGGTGGAAGCTACAAATCATCTAATAAAATGAGTTACGTATTATAAACTACAATATCTGTAAAACACTCCCTTTTACAATAGATTAATATTTGTGCCAATAATTTTCTTTTCTTAGTCGTTTACCCTCCAGGTGGTGGAACCCACGGACTCAGCGAGGGAACTCAACACTACCGCCTCTACGGGCAGTGTTCTAGAGCTGGGAACATCTAATCGGAGGGGATACAACTGGTGAGGTGTGATTGGCACCTCGCCCAGGCGGCCTCACCTGCAAAGCGAACAGGGGCCTCATGAGGAAAGGTAATGGAAGGCCAGGATGGATAGGCAAGGAAGAGGGAAGGAGGCGGCCGTGGCCTTGAAGAAGCTACTGTCCCCGTAAATCCGGATAGTAGGCTGTCAGATATCCGCCCCCCTCAATCGGATTGCCAATAATCAAACGCACCGGCACAGCTACATCAATGAAAATGGCACTGACAGATACTATCGAGATTAGAGCACAGCAGTTAACAAGACATTATTGTGGAACACACCAAAATATACGGGGGTTCATACTTACCTTTACTTACCTCTTCAAATTAATCTCGGGAATGGGTTGCCAACTGGATCACTTAAAGTATGCCCACACAATAACCTCCACCATGATATTTAAAATGAACCAAAACGAAGACAAGAAACTTTAAACTGTACAATAATTTATTTCACATAAAGGGAATGACTTTAACAAAAAACTCAACAAAATACTCGTGGCTGGCAATCAGAAGCCATTGTCAATATAATCATGTCCTCCTGTAGGACTGGTAGACGTTACATACAAAATTTTATCTTTCACTTGCTTATAAAGAACGTAATAATAGTAATACACTTGGAATGGATGAGGGAATTGGGACAAGACACGTAGCAATTGTTTTCCTCTTTCATAAACATCACACTTTATTTATAACGGCAAGCCTGTTATGTAATCGGCCTTGGCCTCTAACATACAGTTGTCAGGCCAGCTGCGATCTACTCTACAACAAGTTGCATGCCCACGTCGTCAAACGGGCCCACCTGTCCGGCTAGTGCTAGCATATGCTCGTAACCTTCGAGCTTAGCTCCTTCTCAAACGCTTTAAATGTCCTCAACTCAACTCAAATATTAACACGCAAATCTTTAAATGCTTCAATCAAATGTTACTGGATTACTCTAATAATCCCAAAACTTGTTTAATTACATAATCCATATGTATACTTAGCGTTCTTTAGAGTATATTAACAAAACTCTTAATGTTTATAACAAATGCTCATTAATTGTTTATAACAATTACAAATTGTTTATAATATTGTCAAATGACAATTGAAAAATCTATACACGCCTCTCTTAATTCCTTTCATTTCCAATTATAATTAAAGATAATTACATAATTTATTTACAATATTTATATTTATTTATTTTAGAAATACATTAAACCACACGTTTATCCGGTTGATAATTACTCAAATCAGGTTAACATAATCGACCAATGAAGGTTAGTTATATTTAAGTGTTATAAATCCAGGTTTAATAAGTTTTAATAATTATTATTATTAGTGACGGTAACCTCCATTCAAAATCGTTATCTCAAATTATTTAACACTCTTGTTAATTTTAACAGTAATTTCACATGATTAATTTTCAAAGGACCTGGACAATAAACTCAGCGGAAAAATACTTCGCTTCAAATGCACAAATTGCATAAAATAGGCCCAGAATTCATCATATATTTCAATATATATGGCATAAAAATCTTCCATAATCCATACACAAAACCTCCACTTATAATCTCTTCAACATCATTAATATTACTGTGGGAACCTCCTTCAATTATTCAAGGGCATTATTCATCAGCGACTTTTACATGTCCACTGAACTAACGATTATACATCCTTAGTTCCACATTAAAAATTCTTATATTCATTAATTGTTTCAAAACTGTTATTTATTTAACCTTCGTGGGTTTCATTCATGAATCGATATGAAGTAAAAATTTGCCAATCACAAATAAATTTAATAGCAAATACGATTATACACGCCTCTCTGGTCTATCAAAATTGAGATTAATATCTCCTAAGTAATATAGTATAAAAATACTATCTTCAAACAAAGTTCATCTAAACTGCAAAATAGTCGAATAGAATACAATTAGACTGTGAAATGCAAACATTATTGTTCCAATCTAGTATGGAGAAAAATTCCTATCAAAAGTTCATTACTATAGTGTATTCAATATATCGTAATTAAAGTTCATATTTCATAAAATTGTCTGTAATGCAATGGTAATGACGATAACTGACGATAAATGTCTATGTTGCAATCATGTTCATATAACGACTAGTATTTCCAAGATCGTCGATACAGAAAGAGATTTTAACGCTCTAAAATCTTTTAATTATTCTTCTTTCTTGAGGATGACAGAAAATTGGTCAAAGTAATTTACTGAAAAGAATTACTTTAATAAAGTGACACGCTGTCTGAATTCAAATCTGCCAAAGAAAAACGTTAACTTTACAGTCAAATCGTGACTACAAAAATATGCAAATTACTGAAAGAATATTAATTATCAGTCTCAACTGATCAAAAATTATTTAAATCTGCCAATGACATAACAATGTCTTAATAAATCGTAGAAAAAGGCATAAATCATCGAAGTGTACTGAGTACAGAGATATCAAGCAAGAAAATGGGGCAAAATATATAGGACAAAAATATGGGAAAAATGGTTGCTCAGATATCGCTAAATGGCTCAAATAAAACAAGAAACGTTCACGACTACCTTATCTGTTGATTGAAGTTCCAGAGGACAATCTTCCAAAGAAGACTGGTGATGGTTCCATTTCACCAAAAAGATGTGCTCCGTCCTCGAACCTGGAATCAGCGCCCTCGGAGAATCGAACTGCTTCCTCCTCCGGAAATTGCACTGCTCCTTGTATACGATAGACATCCTTCTGGCAAAACTCTTCTGTGTGAGCCGGGTCCACCCTGGCCTCTCTTGATAGTTCCTGAAGTTCTGGTAGTAATTCGCCATGAAGTTTATTGCAGTTATTTCCGTAGAAATATTCATATTTGTGGAGTATGAATATGTTTCCACTGCCATTTGAAATAATTCAGCGTTGGACTACGATGCATGAGTGTAGTTGGATGTTCACTACATGCTCGCTTTTGTAGAAAGACGATTAGCGAAGTTCCATGCTGTTAATTCACTCCATCGATATATGTCCCAATTGCATTAAAGTCTTTAGTCTTCCATCTCCACTTCCGTTGTAATAGTTGAAAGAACTGCGATATTATCTTGTTCCATGTTAGAATGCAGCGTTATATTATCTAAAGCAATATGTAGTAGCACTGTTGCAGTGCCAGTGTCAGCCGTAGCGTACAATGTGATATATTTTAAAAGTGCTTCTCAGATGGCGAGAAAATCACTTTTGTCTGCCGTCTTAAAATGCCTATATCTTTCGAATAATAATGTTGAGAATGTTCAACCTTTCTACACACTTTGATATAGTATTGCACAATCGAATTAGCTTAAAGGCATTAGTCAACTCTTGATATGTTAACTTGTAGACTTGAAAATGAGTGCGTTTCAACTTCGCCTAGTTTCCAAACACCGTAAAATGGAACTGCGGCGCGCTCGAAGCTCGTTCGATGCGGTTGGCTTTACCACACGCTAAAGACGACTTGTTTCACTTATTGACTCGAAAACGACTATAACATCAGCAATATATATGCGGTATCAGGCACATGAGATATGAGAGCTCCTCTCTGCTGTGCAAGACCTTTTATCAACTTCTTAAGGGGCGTATCCATCCCACCCATAGCTTGTTTCTCCGTCATAGCTAGAAGTTCTAACTTTGGCAATACTTGACGGATTTTCAAATTTCAAAAACTCAAAAATAATTTCTTCAAAATTCCAAATGAATGCCATAACTGAAAATAGATTTCCACAATTCTGCATTCCAAAAGTAATTAAATATGATAGTTTCAGTAATCTCCGTCTCCCTCCTAACTATCGTTCATTGGTTTGAGTCTCTCCTCCAATCGCGTAACTTCTTCCTCAGCACAATTCCATGTTTCCCTGCGACTGCGTCGTAAATCTCAGATCTTTCTCGAACAAAATCATGACGTCACCAAGAATCTCAGCTCAAGCAGCCTACTTGCGTGAAGTCTGTGTCATCCGTGCTTACGTCATGAATATCCACGTCACAACTATGACAGCCATAACTTTCTTCACATTTTTCAATACAGCCACCGTGGTCTCAATATAATTCAATTACGGGGGCATTCTCCCTTCACCACGTTTTAAAAACAGTTGCAAATTGTTTTTAAACTCTGTGTTATAAATATCTCAATTCACTTGAACACGAAATTGAATTATCATTGGCTTAATCTTGTATGATATTTCTTCTATGTTCCTTAATCATAAGTCTCTTCTACTCTGGTTTGTGTGTGGCTAATGCATTCTCTCCTCTCTACTTTCTCTTCTGTCCAGTATTCCTATTTTCCAAGTTCTGCTGACTTGTAGAAGGACCAGGATCGATCACTACATCCTGTCTTTTCTTTTGGTTTTCAGCTTCCTTCACCCGTAATTCCTTAAGATACTGCTGACTTTCTTTCTCTCTTTCCTGATATTTGTCGGGTGTCATAACCTGACCTTGAGAATTCTGATTTTGATTCTGGTAATTTCTATTGTAATTCCTATTGTAGCCCTGGTTATTGTAGTATCTACCTCTTCCATTGTTATAATTTCCTCTATTATTATTCCAGCCTCTTCTTTGCTGACATGGACGGTAACCTTGCGATCTGTGGTTGCGAAAGTGATTATTCCTGTGAGGACCTACATTTTCAGTTTTTTCTTCATCAGGCTTGTCAGTTTGCTGAACTTGATCCATATAGACAGTATTGATGTCTTTGAATTCGTGCCTCTGACCTTTTTGTACCACATTTGGCATTGGACTCGTGTAGTCAAGCCTTCTCAACAATTCGTCCATACTGGTCAAATCCCTGATGTTTGACGATATGATGAGTCTTCTCACCTCCACAGGCAGCATACGAGAAATCGCATCTATCAACTGCTCTGTTGACAATGGGGGTTGCAAAAATCTCAAGCGTGATAATTGGCTTGTGAAGAAATCAGCGTACCGTGTTGGAAGAGTACCTGAATACTTCCTTGAGTATACCTCAGCTCTTAATGAATTCTGCGCTTCGATGGACCAGAATCGTTTTATCAGTGCCTCTGCAAATTCGTCAAAATTACTGAACGTATAGCGAAATGCCCTGAACCATTCAAGGGGTCCTCCAGCTAGAAATCTCTCCACTATCCTCATCTCTCTTTCTCTGGGAATGTGAGCTTCAATGAAATAGTCTTTCAGGTTCCGGATATATTCTATTGGTGTTAGACTATCAGTATTGCTAAATTTTTGAAGTTTGTCCTCGAAGTTCCGGATGACTGTCACATTTCTCGGATATGAATCCATGTAATTCTTCCCACTATCACGATATCTCCATTAAGGTTCAATATTCCTATCCTCATCTTCTTCTCGGAATCTGGATATACGTTCCTCAGGACTAATATCTCTCTCTTCTGCGGCGAGGTTACATCGTCTGACGTAATTCCTATCATCGTCACCAGTCAAGCCTTCTGGATCCTTATCCGTGATTTCCGTGATGACTTTCCTGATCAACTCTTCTTTATAGGTTTCCATCATGCTGGCTTCTCCTAGTTTCAAATTCTGAAGTTTGCTCGTGGTTTCATTAACATCAGAGACAACCTTATGATTCTGTTCCTCTAACGCGGATTTTAATGCTTGCACGTCCTGACCTATTTGCGTTCTATCTTCTACCTGTTTTTCGGATAGCGAATCCATCCTTACACTCAAATCTTTCCTAATTTGCACTACCTCATTATTAATGTCTACTTGTTTACTGGCAAGTTTTCTTTCAATTCGTTCCTGAATCTGAGTTACATGTTCCCCACTTCACCTATTCCATTCATCTTTCCATACCGTTACATTTGCAGTTAACATTTCCGCAATATCTACTTCGATGTCTTCCTTAAGTAAACGATTATGATCTAATACTTGGGTTCTCATGACCTCTACATCATACTTTAATCCTGCTAAAGAAGCTGTTGTCCTAACAGACTCGTCAACTAACCTAGTTGTTAATGCACTAATGTTACGAGTACAAAGTGTTTTTGAAGTTTCAATTTCTTCTCTAACTTTATTGACATCAGTTTGAACTTTAGCAATGTCTACAAAAACAGTGTTAACTTCTGCTTGTATCTTAGTTATATCGCTTTGCATCTCATTTACATCTGAATGAATGTTATTAATGTCTACTTGAACATTTGACACATCGGTTCGAACATTATGAATCCCTCTTTGAACCTCTTCTACTTTATCTTGTACAGTAGCAACATCGTTCCTAACAACAATTACTTCAGCTCTAGCACATGAAATATCACCCCGGACATTAGCAACATCAAGATTCAACATAGTAAGATCTTTCTTTACCTTAGAAACATCAGTCTTAACATCAGAAACATCTTTATGAATGCCACTTACAGCATTCTCGATTCCCTGGGTACTGATCTGTAAACGCGACATATCATTTTCTAAGTTTGCAGAACTGGTCTGAAGAACTTTCAAATTTTCATCCATCCTAGTAGACAAATTAGCAGACAAATTACTAGCATTGTCCTTCATCATCTCCTGCATTCGACTAGTATTCCTAGCTTCCATCTCCTTCATGCTTTCGTTCATGCTATCTTTCAAATTAGCAGACATATTACTAGAATTCTCCTCCATCATCTGCTTCATTCTACTAGCAATCCTAGCTTCCATCTCCCTCGCACTTTCATTCATGCTAGCTTTCAACTCCTCTAACATCATTCTCATACTCTCATCTGCCATTTCAATATTATTCAAAAATAAACTGCTTTAGGGAAATACATCAAACAGAGCAAAATAACAACATCTGAGCAACATCTTTCACCATATATAAATTTGAGCAATTTTCTGTCTTAAATCTAACTTATAATTACCTTATAATTAACCTTCGTAGACACTTCATGTTGAAATAAACTCAAGCACATGTTCAAATTTCTTTGGTTCATTTTAAAATATCCTAACACAAATAATTTACATTTACAATCCAAATAGTTTAATTTTATTTTTAATATGATGAAACATGTCATAAGCCGGTCAAATAAAATAAGACTCCAGATCATAGGCGATTTTTCTAAGTTTCCAGCCTATTTAACCTCACTCAAGTTGTATAAGATCTGATCTTTTCTGAGTGTAATTTTCCTAATACAACACAACATTTAATCCCTATATAATCACACTCTCAAATTCTACAATTGGCCAAGACATCTAACAAAGAATCAACCTCTTTATTTGAGTCTTCACAATCCCATTGACATCGATAACTTGGTAATCCAATGTTATTCGAGCACTCCACAAAATTGCGGTGCCAATTTTACTGCAATAACTTGGTAATCCAATGTTTTGCTGAACGTGCCAATCGAGCTGATCGAGCTGATCGTGCCCCAAGAAATTGCGGTGCCAATTCTACTGGCGTTCAACCTGGTAATCCAGTTTTGTCGAACCTGCCCCACGTTATAGGGTCGCCAATCCTACTGTCCCCGTAAATCCGGATAGTAGGCTGTCAGATATCCGCCCCCCTCAATCGGATTGCCAATAATCAAACGCACCGGCACAGCTACATCAATGAAAATGGCACTGACAGATACTATCGAGATTAGAGCACAGCAGTTAACAAGAAATTATTGTGGAACACACCAAAATATACGGGGGTTCATACTTAACTTTACTTACCTCTTTAAATTAATCTCGGGAATGGGTTGCCAACTGGATCACTTAAAGTATGCCCACACAATAACCTCCACCATGATATTTAAAATGAACCAAAACGAAGACAAGAAACTTTAAACTGTACAATAATTTATTTCACATAAAGGGAATGACTTTAACAAAAAACTCAACAAAATACACGTGGCTGGCAATCAGAAGCCATTGTCAATATAATCATGTCCTCCTGTAGGACTGGTAGACGTTACATACAAAATTTTATCTTTCACTTGCTTATAAAGAACGTAATAATAGTAATACACTTGGAATGGATGAGGGAATTGGGACAAGACACGTAGCAATTGTTTTCCTCTTTCATAAACATCACACTTTATTTATAACGGCAAGCCTGTTATGTAATCGGCCTTGGCCTCTAACATACAGTTGTCAGGCCAGCTGCGATCTACTCTACAACAAGTTTCATGCCCACGTCGTCAAACGGGCCCACCTGTCCGGCTAGTGCTAGCATATGCTCGTAACCTTCGAGCTTAGCTCCTTTTCAAACGCTTTAAATGTCCTCAACTCAACTCAAATATTAACACGCAAATCTTTTAAATGCTTCAATCAAATGTTACTGGATTACTCTAATAATCCCAAAACTTGTTTAATTACATAATCCATATGTATACTTAGCGTTCTTTAGAGTATATTAACAAAACTCTTAATGTTTATAACAAATGCTCATTAATTGTTTATAACAATTACAAATTGTTTATAATATTGTCAAATGACAATTGAAAAATCTATACACGCCTCTCTTAATTCCTTTCATTTCCAATTATAATTAAAGATAATTACATAATTTATTTACAATATTTATATTTATTTATTTTAGAAATACATTAAACCACACGTTTATCCGGTTGATAATTACTCAAATCAGGTTAACATAATCGACCAATGAAGGTTAGTTATATTTAAGTGTTATAAATCCAGGTTTAATAAGTTTTAATAATTATTATTATTAGTGACGGTAACCTCCATTCAAAATCGTTATCTCAAATTATTTAACACTCTTGTTAATTTTAACAGTAATTTCACATGATTAATTTTCAAAGGACCTGGACAATAAACTCAGCGGAAAAATACTTCGCTTCAAATGCACAAATTGCATAAAATAGGCCCAGAATTCATCATATATTTCAATATATATGGCATAAAAATCTTCCATAATCCATACACAAAACCTCCACTTATAATCTCTTCAACATCATTAATATTACTGTGGGAACCTCCTTCAATTATTCAAGGGCATTATTCATCAGCGACTTTTACATGTCCACTGAACTAACGATTATACATCCTTAGTTCCACATTAAAAATTCTTATATTCATTAATTGTTTCAAAACTGTTATTTATTTAACCTTCGTGGGTTTCATTCATGAATCGATATGAAGTAAAAATTTGCCAATCACAAATAAATTTAATAGCAAATACGATTATACACGCCTCTCTGGTCTATCAAAATTGAGATTAATATCTCCTAAGTAATATAGTATAAAAATACTATCTTCAAACAAAGTTCATCTAAACTGCAAAATAGTCGAATAGAATACAATTAGACTGTGAAATGCAAACATTATTGTTCCAATCTAGTATGGAGAAAAATTCCTATCAAAAGTTCATTACTATAGTGTATTCAATATATCGTAATTAAAGTTCACATTTCATAAAATTGTCTGTAATGCAATGGTAATGACGATAACTGACGATAAATGTCTATGTTGCAATCATGTTCATATAACGACTAGTATTTCCAAGATCGTCGATACAGAAAGAGATTTTAACGCTCTAAAATCTTTTAATTATTCTTCTTTCTTGAGGATGACAGAAAATTGGTCAAAGTAATTTACTGAAAAGAATTACTTTAATAAAGTGACACGCTGTCTGAATTCAAATCTGCCAAAGAAAACCGTTAACTTTACAGTCAAATCGTGACTACAAAAATATGCAAATTACTGAAAGAATATTAATTATCAGTCTCAACTGATCCAAAATTATTTAAATCTGCCAATGACATAACAATGTCTTAATAAATCGTAGAAAAAGGCATAAATCATCGAAGTGTACTGAGTACAGAGATATCAAGCAAGAAAATGGGGCAAAATATATAGGACAAAAATATGGGAAAAATGGTTGCTCAGATATCGCTAAATGGCTCAAATAAAACAAGAAACGTTCACGACTACCTTATCTGTTGATTGAAGTTCCAGAGGACAATCTTCCAAAGAAGACTGGTGATGGTTCCATTTCACCAAAAAGATGTGCTCCGTCCTCGAACCTGGAATCAGCGCCCACGGAGAATCGAACTGCTTCCTCCTCCGGAAATTGCACTGCTCCTTGTATACGATAGACATCCTTCTGGCAAAACTCTTCTGTGTGAGCCGGGTCCACCCTGGCCTCTCTTGATAGTTCCTGAAGTTCTGGTAGTAATTCGCCATGAAGTTTATTGCAGTTATTTCCGTAGAAATATTCATATTTGTGGAGTATGAATATGTTTCCACTGCCATTTGAAATAATTCAGCGTTGGACTACGATGCATGAGTGTAGTTGGATGTTCACTACATGCTCGCTTTTGTAGAAAGACGATTAGCGAAGTTCCATGCTGTTAATTCACTCCATCGATATATGTCCCAATTGCATTAAAGTCTTTAGTCTTCCATCTCCACTTCCGTTATAATAGTTGAAAGAACTGCGATATTATCTTGTTCCATGTTAGAATTCAGCGTTATATTATCTAAAGCAATATGTAGTAGCACTGTTGCAGTGCCAGTGTCAGCCGTAGCGTACAATGTGATATATTTTAAAAGTGCTTCTCAGATGGCGAGAAAATCACTTTTGTCTGCCGTCTTAAAATGCCTATATCTTTCGAATAATAATGTTGAGAATGTTCAACCTTTCTACACACTTTGATATAGTATTGCACAATCGAATTAGCTTAAAGGCATTAGTCAACTCTTGATATGTTAACTTGTAGACTTGAAAATGAGTGCGTTTCAACTTCGCCTAGTTTCCAAACACCGTAAAATGGAACTGCGGCACGCTCGAAGCTCGTTCGATGCGGTTGGCTTTACCACACGCTAAAGACGACTTGTTTCACTTATTGACTCGAAAACGACTATAACATCAGCAATATATATCCGGTATCAGACACATGAGTAGGGGGGTAAGGGGGGTTCTAACGCACTCATTTTATTTGTACCCGACTGTACATGTTAAAATAATGAATATCTCTCAAACGCATGGTCCGATTTTAACAAATGAGGTGTCGTCAGACTCGGGCTGAAGTCCTCTTTCCTATGGACCACTCGTTATATTTTTGATTTTTTTTTTGATAATTTTTGTTTTCGAAAGTTGGTGATAGTTTGAAAACCAAACATGATAGAACGTTGTGCCATAGTTGAAACGAATGGTCTTTATAATCTTTACTTTTTATAATAAAACTTTTTTATTTTTTATGTTTTTTTGAAAACACTCGAATTTTGAAAATCATATATTTTGGAAACTAGAAATTATACAAAAACGTTTGTTTGACGTAAATGAAAGGTCCCTACCCCCTCTACCCCCAAAATAAATTTCAAGTCTCTAGGATGAAAACCTGTAGTAGTGGGATGAGGGGAAAGCTGCTTACAAAAGCAAGTGGTGAGCCCCTGCGACCTTGGAATGGAAGGAGCCATGCTAGGAGGGCGTGCTTGGATTCGTTTTTTTTCGTCTCGTCGTGCTCTTTACGGGAATGTAGGTGTCGAAAAGGTGAAAATCTGGAAACACGGTCTTTTTGGGATAAAAACGTGATTTTAGACTTTTTGCTATATCTCGCGAACCAAGTATGCTAGAGGCGTGTACGACGGGTCCAAGGACTCGGAGTGACGTCCTCTTTGCTATGGACCACTCGTTATATTTAAAAAAAAAAAATTGGAAATTCGATTTTGGGGTAAACACGTGTTTTTTGTGATTTTTGCCGATATCTCATGGACCAATAACGCTAGAGACGTGTACGAGGTGTCCTAGGACTCGGGGTAACGCCCCCTTTCAAATGTGGTAGATATTTTTTCCACAAAATAATTCACAAAGGGCCTAACGCCATACATGTTGAAAAACGTTTTCTTTTTCTTTACCTGTTTATAATGTCCATGAAGCGTGGTGGTTGAGAGAGACGATACGGCTGGGTGTGTGTGTGTGTGTCACTGACCACGGTGGCTGTGTTCAATAGATCAATCGCTATTTCGGCGGGTCGATGTATGACAGAGCGAGGGTACGTTTTTTCACACTTTTTATCTTTAACGTGTAAACGGTTATGAGAACTTGGTTCTATGTTGGTCGAAGCGAGTAGAGAAAACAAACTTGCCGAGGAGCAGGAGGTGAAGGTCATTTGAGCTTATTGGAAGGCGCCGATCTGACTTGACAACAGGTGACGCTTGAAGGTGAAATAATCTGACCATCGTGGTGGCAGTGAAGTGCGAAAGGCATGTGAACTTGTGTGAAACCAGATGTAGGCTAAACCAGTGACATCCTGTCTTGCTTCGTACGTGACAAAATGCAAGTCCATGTGAAATTTGATCTGCCACAGGTGTTCGCCTGAGACGTTAGCTGTCCACGTGCGCGATAACTGTTAACAAGTGACATCCTGTTTTGCTTCGTACGTGACAAAATGCAAGTTGACGTGAAATTTGATTCGCCACAGGTGTTCGCCTGGGACGTTAGCTGTCCACGTGCCTGATAAGAGAATGTTCAAAGCGTGGGAATCGCTGAATCAGTAAAAAGTATGATGCAACTTGTCGGAATGATGTCACAACCAATAGATAGGCAAGAGCTGCAAACACCAGTGGTGGGAGGTGAAGGGAGGGAAAGGGGGAGGGGTAATGTATGAGAGAACACAGGAGGAAAGGGAAAGACAAACATGTATGAATATGCACGAAGCGCGGAGCGCTGTACACATAGAGCTATAAGGGTTTTCAACATGGGTGAATAAATAAAAAGTACACAGGTTCACACAACATGTAATTTATTGATCCAAGAATTAAATGTAGAGTTAAACCCTAACCACTTGACGTAGAGTTTATTTCCTTTTTGTTTCAACACTTTTTCCACAAGATAATGCTGAGGAAATGCTGTTTTCTGAAGTTCATGGAGATAAAATCTACCTTTTATGGGTTGATGGTTGAGGTCCTCGAGTAAATAGGTGACTGGAGTGTCCAAGTTGACTCGACGAATTCGAAATAGTTCAGTCCCCCACTGTGGCGTGTAGCCCTTATTGAAGGCAGACTTAAATTTGCTCACACGAACAAAATCCCCAATGTTCAGTCGGTGACGTTTAGGATCGGTTGTTTTTATGGGGTTAAACAGTTTATCCAATCGCTGAATATTTTTAGTTACGAGACGTGGCTTGCTCCCAATCGTTCTATGGTTGGTGTCATTGTAACGTGATACTAGCTCAGGTAACATGTCCAACCAGCGATACGTGCCCTGAGCGGTAAACGCTTTCCACATATGGGTTTTCAATGTTCGGTTGAACCGCTCGACCACACTGGCTTTGAGATTGCTGTACGTGGTGTAATGGTGAATATTCTTAGATTTGAGAAAACTGGAGTAGTCCTTGTTGAAAAATTCTTTCCCCTGGTCGGTTTGTAGCAGCTGAGGTTGACGTTGGGAGTGTTGAATAATATGTTGAAAGGCCTTGGTAACTAGTGGACCAGACTTGCGACGCACAGGTTCAACAAAGGCCATTTTGGAATAGACATCAATGACGGTCAACATATAGCGTACACCGTCGTTAACGCCAGCATAGGGTATCATTTCAACCAAGTCAGCCTGCCAAAGTTCATCCACACCTCGTGAAATCACCTTGAGTCGTGGATAGTGACGCCTAGCTGGGCGATGCAACTCGTGAGCAATACCCATTTTAATGGGTGAGGGCTTAAACAATAATTTTGGCATTTCGAAGTTCTTGTTCAATTTCTTGAATTTCCCAATCGTGACCGGTATGGCCAGCTTGACGTGAGGCATGCAACAACTGTAGCCGCTGGACGAGCTTATTGGGATTGTGCCAGTAGGTAACATCCACAAGGGGTTTTAATGGTTTAAATGTCAATCCCGAAGCGGATGCTTTACGACGAGTACTTTGACTGGTGGGAAACATTTTTGCAATGATGGTTTTATATTTTTGAGATATATTGGCATTCACTTGTTGCGTGGGATCATACTGTCTTTTGTGAGCATGGGTATCCAATAAAATGGATTTATATTTGTCAAGGTCCTCTGACGTATAATCATGGGGAGAGGGGGTCCGAGAAAAGAGCAGCTTTAACAGTCCTGGCGTTAAATTATAGTTAATATTTTTAATGACAGCTTTAGTACGAGCAAATTTAATGGATGAATCGCCAATTTTAAAGCTATCATCCTCATAGCGAACACCATACGTGGTATCTGTGTTTCCAATAAATAGATCGGTGAAATAGGGTTCCAATGTTGATCCATAATATTTTATTAAAATGGTTTTCAGTTGAGCTTTATGTTGAGGGGTGGCCAAGAGTTGTGAAAACGGAGACGCTCTGGAAGGGCAAGGTGTATCGACCATGGCCAAGGATTTCTTTTTTCTCAAAAACTCTGCAAGGGGTGCGGCCTTTTTTTGAGGCGTAAACACTTGTTCCTCCTCATCCTCAACTTCACTAACACTAGTCAAATCTTCCTGTTCCTCTTCCTCTTCCTCAGGATCCTCGTGCAGCGTCTGCGTGGCTTGTGAAACGGTGGGTAGCGTTTCAGATGGCTTGAAAGAGGGTTTCAACATGGCTTTTAGCGGAGGTGCTAAATGTTGCTGAATAAACAAAGCATGATTGGCACGTGATTGTTTCAATTGACGAAACTTTTGGCGAATAGTATTTTTTGCTTTAATAATATGCTTTTTCAATTGACTCTCTGCTAACGCCATGGTGTCTTGGCAAATGACTTGCCGGGGAATGAGACAAGGCCTTAAATAGCAATAAAATGATCAAACCCTAAGCGATACCGTCCTTGGTAGAGTTCACTTTGTTTGTCAATCACTAAACAGGCATGACGTTGAGTGTTCCAGCACTTGGCAAACAATTCTGTAAACATTTGAAAGGTCATATCCGGATTCACATGTTCATTATAAATGTGACGACTGTTCCTCTCGTCCTGACGAAATAAAACAACGAATCAACTGTTTGGACATTTTAGAATACGTTTGCCCAAGATAGAAGCAATCGATATGTTTGTGTCGACCCATGCTGAAATAGCTTTGAATGATGCCTTGACGTTCAGTGGATACATCATCGAAAATCATGAGTGAATCAGGCTTTACCTCATCCGGTGAAATCACATTTTCTTGCCTGGAAAATGTAAAATAACCCATATTCTCTTTTTGTAATCCAGACATGACTTGATCCAGAAACACGTAGAGGGGTTGGTAGAGAGATTTTGCAAAAATATAAATATTTTGAAAACGCAGACCATTGGGCGCTGTAATGAGCGTTAGCAAAAGATTAGTATTTCCACAGCCGGAAGGCCCCACAATGATGCAGCGAATGGAAGATGGAAACAGTGAACCATGGCGTTGTTCACGTGATGTGGGACAGAGATGGGAAACCATGTCCCCCACGGGGAATGACTCTTGCTGCTTAATAATCTTCATGTCAACTAAGGCTTAGACAGGCTAGCCGGCTGTCTATATACAGGACACCGAACCTTGTCATAGAAACAGTAGACTGCTACTACAGGTTGACGATGGATGTCTTTGGACGTGCGTTGATGGCCAAAGATAGGCCTGTCCCCATACATGATCCTAAACAGGAAACAGATCCTGCTAATAAACACTATGTGGATAGGTCAGTAGTGCCACGCACAAAACAGGGAGATTATGACTTTAAGGGAAAGCGGTTAACCCATGTAAAACATCCTCAAGTGTCTACAGACGTTACTACGAAAAAGTATGTGGATAACAAAGTGTATGAGTTTTATGACAAAGTGCCCCAGCTTATGGTGAATGGCTATAGCGCTAATCACCATCGGATTATTCACGTGGAAGACCCACAAGACGAAGACGATGTTTGTACCAAGCGTTACGTGACCCATGAAATGAAAAGGCTTTATAAATTTTTCCATCTGTGTTTTTAGTGTATCTGACAAATGAAAAACCTGTGAATGACAGAAACCATTTACCGCTAGTCCATGATCAGCACTTGACCTATGTGCTTGCTTCGGGTTTAAGCCACTATCGATTACACTATGATGGAACCATTCACATCAAATATGCCATACCTGATGAGAACCATTTACAAATAAAGATAAATGGTCATAGGATGTTGGTCCATGACCATGAAATGGTCAATGCAGGTGACGAATTATCCTTTTATCTCATGTTGACATGGGATGAAAAGCAAGCGGGAAAAACCATAAACGATTTCCCACTTTATGTGGAATTGGAATATACAGCCATGAAATAACCATCTGACGTTAGTTGTGATTTAAACTTTCTTGTGAAAGGTTGTTGGTCATTATCATCATGGTGAAACAAAGGTATGCAGTGAGAAAGACTAAAAAAAGGACTTTGTCCTTGGCAAAGCCAGGGTTTTCAACATTCGTGGCCAAGCCCTTGCGAAAGAAAAAAAGAAAAAATAATGTATTGACCATAAGGAAAGCCCTTCGAGCAGCACAGAGACAGGTTATTCCAAAACGTCGGCAACAGGTTTCAAACCAAGGGCGAGTGATTCCCGTCCCCAAACGAGCGGGATTTTTACCTGCATTATTTGCTGGTTTGGCTGCTCTGGGCTCACTTTTGGGCGGTGCCAGTGCAGTGGCGAAAACCATTAAAGCCGCGCAGCAGGGCAAGCAACAACTCAAAGAAAGTCAGCGACACAATGAAACGATGGAAGCGATTGCCATGGGGGCTAGAAATGCCAATTTAAAGCCAGCCTTTTATCAACAAGGATTTGGGATTTCACCATTTCGAAATATTAAAAAAAAAAAAAATAACCTCAGCCATAGCGAGACATGCCCTGACGCATCAACAAGTGGAAAGCTATGCTAAACAACTAAAGCTTTCTCATTTTCGAGGTGTGTTTATGCGAAACCAATTACCCCCACGACCCTGGAAACAGGAATGTGCTGTTGTCAATTTGGATGATCACCGAGGACCAGGAACGCATTATGTAGCTTATGTCAAAGAGGGATCCACGGTATGGTACTTTGACAGTTTTGGGAATTTGCCCCCGCCCATGGAACTAGTGACCTATTGTGGAAACAGGATCAAGATATATTATAATGTGAAACGTGAGCAAACGTTTAACAGCCAACAGTGTGGACGTTTGTGTTTAATTTTTTTATATAAGACGCAGCATAAGCTAAAACGCCACCAGTATGTCGGCAGAAAGTAAAACGTTTACACTGCATGGACGTGGACCTGAAGTCAGCCTAGACTTCTACCCGCCTATCGAATTGAGTGAAAAACCCTATGGTTTAGGACTTGTTTCTCTTGAAACGTACAATCGAATATACAACATACGTGAAAATGTGAACAACAAGTTTTACTATGATGATTCTGTGCTCACCTTGAATTCTGGTGGATACACGATCGATGATATTTATGAACACATTTATGTGGTGTTGATCAATGAATATGGTTTAAAGTCATTTCTCGACGAAACGCACAAGTTTGAACTTGTAGGAAATACCAACACTCATCGCTGCAGTATTTTCTCTACCTACAACATTGACTTTAAAACACACCCCGATTCCATTGGTCCATTACTAGGATTTAAACCACGTGTGTTGGAGCCCAACAAAAAACATGAATCAGACCATGAAGTGAAATTCATTGAGGACCATCATGTGTCGGTGACGTGTAATATTATTAGCCAAGTGTACACCAATCAAGAACCATCGCATTCGCTATATGACTTTATTGTGACATCGCCCAATGGGTATATTATTCGTGAAAACCCTCCAGTGGTGCTTTTTCATGCTGTGGCTGTCGATAGTATTAGTAATATAACATTAAGACTGATCAATAGAGATCAACAACTCATTGATCTAGATTCTACCACACCAGTGACTTACAAGTTGGTGCTAAAGCCACTATGAAGTTTGTGTATAAAGCAACAACACCGTCTAGGAATGGTGTTAGTTGTTTGCCACGTGAATACACGTTAACATCTCAAGGCGAGCAGATTTTACAGCATTTGGGTTACCACGTCAACCCTCATAATGAATTCTATCCTAGAGATAGCGAACCACATCGAGGAGCAACCAGGAGTGGTAAGAATTGATCTCCATTCCTATCAAGCTCAAACACCTGGACTCAATAACAATGATGAAATTCAATTTGCTATCAACAACCAAGATATTTACACTCTACCGCATGAAAGTGTTATTCAGATTGAAGGTCGGCTCACCAAAGCCGATGGCTCTACACCCACCACATCCAAGTTGGCCAACCATGGTTTGGCCTTTCTGTTTTCTGAAGTGCGGTATGTCATTAACGATATCGTGGTGGATAGCACTCGAAATGTGGGCATTTCCAGTGTCATGAAACTATACCCCTCTTATAGTGAGGAAGAAGCTAAAACACTTTGCATGGCGGGTTGGTGCCCTGACTCGACCAATGACTGGATGGTGCACACCGATGGCACCTTCACTGGATATTTACCTCTTAAACTGATTTTAGGCTTTGCTGAAGATCACCAGCGCATTGTGGTCAACGCAAGGCAAGTGCTTTATCTGGTGAGAGACAGGAGTGATAATAATGCACTCAAGGGAGCCGACAATGCCCCCATCGATTCAAAAATTCAACTACAACGCTTGCTATGGAAAGTCCCCCATGTGACCCTTGAAGATAGCAAAAAACTGGACATACTCAAAATGGTAAAGAGAGATATGCCTCTACCCATGGAATTTAGAAGCTGGGCACTCCATGAGTATCCGCTATTGCCCACCACCAACACACACAGTTGGTCTGTAAAAACAGCTCGCTATACAGAGAGACCTCTCTACCTGATAGTGGGTTTTCAAACGAATCGCAAGTATCAACAAACCAAAGATGCTACGCAATTTGATCACTTACAATTGAGAAATGCACGTCTTTTCCTCAACGGAGCCGTGTTTCCCTATGAAGGACTGGATTTGGATTTTTCAAAAAATAAGTTTGGCCCTCTGTACGACTTGTTTTCTAAATTTCGATGGTCGTATTATCAAAAAGAGAACGGCCCCATGCTACTACCCCAAGCGTTTAAGGCAAGAGCACCACTGATTGTTTTTGACTGTTCTTACCTGGAAGAGTCTGTCAAGCCATCCAATATCGACATTCGACTAGATTTTGAAATGCATGACAATGTACCAGCCAATACCACGGCCTACTGTTTGATTATTCATCACAAACAAGTCAACTATTATCCACTATCCAACCAAGTGACGAGTGTATAAATAACAGGTCATCCCACGTCAAGCCGCTCAGTCATGTCTTGCTTTAAAGCCTCAAGAGACGTTACATCCATGAATTTAAACTCTGAGGAACAACGTTTCAAGACTTTTGCCACATGGCCAGTGCCTTTCATAAACCCTCAAGCCTTGGCGGCCGCTGGATTCTACTATTTAAAAACAAGAGATGAAGTGAAATGTGCCTTTTGTCCCATCATCATAGACCAATGGCAGGAGGGCGATGAACCCATGCAGGAACATCAGCGCTGGTCACCCACCTGCCCCTACCTGTGCAGAATGAAAGTGGGAAATATACCCTGTCATTCAAGCTATCCCTCACTTGTGTCTCTGGGTGATGAAAAAAAAACAAGTTACGATACATGTGGGCCGTATGGTATCCATGGTGCTTCGGTGAGCAGCTCACCATCAAAAACGCCTAGTTTAGAGACATTGGGACATCATCGGTGTTATGGACATTACATACACAAGAGACTATATTGTTGTATCAGTTGCTATCGTCCTTATCCTAAAATGAGGAAAGCCTGTAAGACGTGTTATGATAATAAAATGATATAAATCTTAAATTCTTATTTTTGCATGCCCCCACTGTCCTACCCTAACCTCAATTTTGAAACTAGCATGGCAGGTAAGTCTATGTCATGATCACACTTGATCGTCAGTCAATCGTCAGTTGAACTTGGTCCAGGCAAGCGTCAACATGTTGCGCACACTCATTGTGGATTGCCAAGGGTTTAAAATTGGTGACAACAAATTTATATTTAAACAAGTAGCCATGATCGATTGTACCACGTTTTGGATATCGCAAGCTACGCATTTGCTATTTAAACCACCCCATGCTTTTGATTTGTTGTGTGAAAAAAACCGTAAACAAACCCAGTGGATTGAAAATCATAGGCAACTAGACTGGAATCAGGGAACCATTTCCTATAAATATTTGGACGTGGTCATGAAAGCACACTTGTCCTCGGCCAATGTGGTATTTGTGAAAGGTAATGAAAAACGTCAATGGTTGCAACCATTTTTGGCGTCTTACTGCCAATGTATCGACCTCATGGAGTTGGGCTGCCCCTCCCTGCAAACGCTCATGGATACTTGTTCCTGTGGCAACATTACCCATACAGCCCTATCACATGCGTGGCATCTCTTTCATTGGTTAACCACCCATGCCTGCTGGGAGTTGTTGAACAAAATTATAACTCATGATTTACCTGTGAATGACGCCAGTGAGATTTCTACAAGCGACGTGTAAACATCTACAGCACGTGATACCATGGAGAAAGACAATGCTACGGACAAAGCCATTGGCAAGTTCTTTGTGTGCAAAAAGAAACTAGACAGTTTTACCAAAGAGGAACTCTTGGCGCTGCCCAAGTCGTTCATTTATTATGTGGCCGCCAACGCGGTCAAAGAAATCTGGCAACATGTACCAAAATCATGGACTCAAGACCCTGTGTTGAGTGAATTGCAACCCTGTACGGATTACGATCACCATAAGCAAGTGGCCATGGCAAAAATACCGTCTATGCGTCAGTGTGCGACTTGCCAGCTAGTGAAACTGTATCACGGTCATAAAAGTCCGTGTAAAGACTTTGTTGAATCATTCCACGGGTGTCATGGCGAGAAAAAGCAACAACAACAACAACAAACACAAACATCGTCCACAGAGGAGGAGGAAGACCAAACCTTTTTACCATCGATGGAAAAGGATATGCCAGACCTGTACTGGCAATGGCGTCATTGACAAAGTGATTCAATACCTACCTTTTGAAATCCATCTTCCAGGTTATCGTTTTTGCGGCCCTGGAACTCGTCTCGAAAAACGTTTACAACGTGGTGATGTACCCATTAATCTTTTGGATCAAGCATGCAAGGAACATGACCTTTCTTATCGCCATAGTCATCCTGGTTTAAGACATGTGGCAGATAAATTGTTATTAAAGAAAGCTAAACAACGTTTCACATCCAGTGATGCCTCAGTGGGTGAAAGAATGGCAGCCCTGATTGTCATGAGTGCTATGAAAGGAAAGTTGATGATGCATGGACATAAACATTGAGGAGTGAGGAATTGGGATGTGTTTGTATTCTATTTTTCTTTTGTCAATTCACTATGACTATGAAATAAAAACAAAGGTTTGACAGAGCACGATGTTTTGTGTTTTTATTATTTATAAAAAACCATGATGTTGATGGCTGATTTCTCATTTTCACATTTCACACATTGCTATTTTGCTAATTTGCAATTTACAGTTTTTGAAAACGTTCGTTTTGATGATATGGATTTTTCCATTTTGCTGATGACACTTTTTAAACAATGACCGTTTGAAGTTTTTGAATTTGTATATTTCACATATGGCCATTTCCAGTTTTTTTTTTAAATGTCCGTTTTAAGTTTTACGTTTTTGGTGATATGGAAACATGGATTTTCCATTTTGCTGTTTTCACATTTTTCCATTTAGTGTATGTCGAAAGTTGAGATTTGACAATGATGTTGATGCGAGTGCTTGACTTTGATAATACTGCAATGTGCTGATGCGTGTTTGGAGAAACGTCGAGGTCTACGACTACTGCAGGTAAGACTGTTTTTACAAAAATAATGTCTATTGTCTGCCACATTTCAATGAAAAAACGAAACTATTTAAAACAAAATGAGTATATAAGTGACCATTTACCCCCTCCCCACCCACCCACCCTACCTCATCGTGTTTGTTCTGGTCAATCATACACACCAGTTTTCTCTCTCCACTCATACATTCACACCTGTCTTTGGGAACAAACACAACCACTTTATTTATTCCCAAAAGCACATTCTCGACATGCTCACTCATCCCAATAGAACTTTTTAGTTTATCATTTACATTACGAAAAATAATTAAATACTAGTTATTAAAGTTACTAAAAAATCTTACTTATTTCATATTTACAAAAAAAACTCAACTTTGTACAGCGTTAAAAGAATCAGACTATTCACCAATCAAATTTTTTTAAAAAAAATAAGGTTGCATAGAACTTTTTAAAGAGCAAAAGGTCCAAGTGGATTGTCACTATTTACAAAATCTACTATTTACAATGACAGAAACCAATATTTACAAAATTCTAAATCTACAAGTTACAAAAAGCCATGTCCCATAAACGATTAAACAGCGAAATCACACCTCCTCCTCCTTGCGATCATAACCCCAGGGCAGGCTGGTGAGCAGGTCATCAGCCCACACACGTTTGTTATCCATGGAGGCGAGGGTGCGTTTTCTCTGTTCCACAAGATACAAATGATGGTTGCTGGATTGTATCCTGCACTGTGTATGAGACATAGCTTTGCCAGTGTGTAAAACCGCTAGGTAATCGTCTACACGTAGCGATTTTACCACTGCTCTACCTACACCTTTTGCTCTTTTGGCTTCCTTACAATCGAGTGTGCGGTAAGCATACATTTTCGAAGCCAAACCTACGAATTCCGTCATAATGGAATCA
Organism: Meconema thalassinum; assembly: GCA_946902985.2. NCBI lineage: Eukaryota > Metazoa > Arthropoda > Insecta > Orthoptera > Tettigoniidae > Meconema > Meconema thalassinum. The sequence continues at coordinate 1,402,097,502 of OX336389.2, forward strand.
CCCCATTCATCTTTTAAAACGCTCATTTTCTTCTTTTTCTTTATGGGCAGCTGAAACACGTTGTCAGCACTATAGCAAGAGGTGTCGAACCAGTCACTATGTTGCCTCATGATGTCATAGGGGTTGCAGTGGCGAATGTGGTAAATGAATGAGTCCGTGTCCATATACAAAAGAGAGACGTCCTCAAAATGGCGTTTGGCAAACTCATAGTGGAATCGATACATGACCGATTTAGAAAAGTCTAAAATGACTTGACCCAAGTAAATGGGTTTATCCATGGTCACACTGGTCTTACTCATTTCAATAGTAGCCAAATCCTCATCGATAATTTTGATCGATTTGAAATTTGGCTTGGCAATGTACCGCCGGGCACCCCACCGCCCCTCCCAGACATTCACCAATTTAATGTCACGGTATTTGCGGACATTCTCCATGGATTTGCCATAAATGCAGTTGTTCATTAATTTAAAAAAATTAATTTCAAACTGCTGTGTTGCCATTTGTCGGTGCTCTGTGTTGAGTCGCATGTATGGCTCAAGCCATGATTTTTGAGCAAAAGAAATACCCCTGTGGATTTTCTTCAACACCAAGCCTTGGGCGAGGCATTGCACCAACATTTGGATATGTAGCACATACCGATTTTTGTTGTAAAGTGTGCCCATGAGTTTTTCAATTTTCACTTTACTGTCAGGGGGAACCATTTGCTCAAGGCAGAATGGGAAATCGGCATGTTCATCATACAAGGATGAGGGGTATTCAATATCCACTTCTAGCACATATCCACGGCCTGTTTCTTGGCTAGCCATGTTCACATCAAATTCTGACACTTGTTTGTCTGTCAGCCAAGCAAACTTCCCATAGGGCAAAGGCTGACTCATGGCGTAACCGTACAAATTATTCACGTCATAGTACATTAAGTACGATTCTGGTTTGTCTGGTGAATAATCAGGTATGTAGATATTGTTTACTTCGGCATGGCGCTGGTTAAGCGACACAAAGCCGCCACGAATGCCCTTTTCAAAAAATAGAACCATGTCTACGTCAGTGAGTAAATCCAATTCCACTTGAGTGTATTTTAAAGCGGCATCAAACGAGAGCCCAGGACTCGTATAATAGTGAGCCGGGTCAAGACCGTAAATGTGTTGACACAAGTTACGGAATTTTTCAAACACATCGGTGAGCAGCAATACATCCAGTTTTAGGTAATGCATAGCATATTCACTTAGCGTCTTTATGCCAAATACTCGCCAAACTTGACATGCATGTGCATAGTCTTCATCGGAAACGGTACTGCGTGTTAGTTTTGAGTAAAATTTCTCTTGTGGTGGGAGTTTTCTTTGCTTTAACACGTCCCAGCTGTTGCAGAAATCATACGGGAATATACCTTTCCGAATGCACAATTGAAATTGCTCAGGATCATTAAAATGCATTCTAGTATTTTTTAATTCCTCCTCATTCAAGCCATTCACAAGGCTGTCTAGCGAGGATGCCATAAACTTAAAGGAATCCAAAAATCGAATGCTAAAGTTGCTCAACCTCCATGTCAGGGCTGTAAAACGCTCATGGTTTTGGGGGATAATGGTAAACGAGCCCTTGTTGACATGACCCAATTCACGAATCAAAAACTGAATGTCATAATTCGCCAGATTGTGGAAAAAGACACTGATGAAACGAGGAGCTGGAAAGTTTAAATTGCATTTACTATGCGCAGCTCCACGAAACTTCCCCGTAAAGTGCGAGTGGTCTCTGACTTTTTCCTCTCTATTTAAAATAGGCTTTTCGCAAATATGGCATGTCGTGGCATGCTCATACTGCTGCTGCTGTTCTGGAGATAGGCTCATGGGTACTGGGTGGTCCAGTAATTCCTGTACATCATGAGCCAACTTGACAAGTTCATCCAAGAACCATTTGGCACAATCTGGCCCCTCGCGGTATTTGTAAACGGACTGTGTGGGGTCATAGGCACACACCACATTAAATCCTATGGCAAAGGGTTCATGTTTTTGAATGGGTGTGGTTGAGCTGATGGTGGGATCTGGTTCACATCCCGCCATGGGTGTGGTGAGAGCTTCGAAATCTGCATATACCACAAAGGGGACAGTGTCACGCTTGTGAATGTCCTTAAACTTTAACACAGCCTTGTCCCCTTGTGGCAATATCAATCTCACCGCTTCCTGAGAAACACAATCTACCTTATGACGTTCCAAAAGCGTAAGAGTGGTAAAATATTGCAGGCATCGATCACAAATATGTTTTGCACACTTTTTCATAGACATTTGTCTGCTTAGCAATCTACTCAAGCTTTTAATGAGGCAATAGTGATTCACCTCTCCTACAGATAAATATAAAAGATGAATGTGATGTCGTTTCGGTTCTTTTGTGGCATAAAGAGGACCCACAATCTCATCACCATCAAGGCCATACACCATGAACGAAAAGTCCTGGTTGTCTTGTTCAAACCTACGGATCTCGGTTAAGTCCATAGGGAACGACACTCTAGTTAAATTTAAAGTTTGTTTCAATTCATTAAACTTGGCCTTGTACTTTCCTGGTCGACAACTGTCACGTTGTGCTGGTTGAAAAAACGCAGCCACAGCCCACAGAAAGCAATCATTGTCATGGTTCTCAATATTCACCACAGCCTTTTTCGAAGCTATGGCTGGTGGTGTTTCAATATAGCTAGACCCAGCATTCAGCGGGTTGAATTGACAAATGTTGATTTGTAAATAATGAATTTTGTCTAAGGCAAGGCCACTCGGTCCTTGTTGCAGTTTATCAAATTTTGATAGCAAGGCATTCACCACATGGGTTTCATACCACTGTTCCAAATTATGGGCTATGAATAGCTCTTGCATTTTACTGCAAATATAAAATGTCTCATTATGCTCTACGTCCTTCTTTTTATATATAAAATCGCACACCAGTTCTGTATTCACCTTTAAAGCCATATGCGACCTTTGCGCTGTACAAATTTCAATTTTAAAAATTTCAAAACAAGATTCTAAAAATTCTTTGGGAATCAAACTTTTTCTAACATTGACTACGCGGCCAGAGCACACACGTGATTTGAAACAACTGTTTAGGGGTTCCCAAGTTAACGTGTCCGCAGCAGTAAAAGACATTATTTTGAAAGAACACTCTCACCTGAGTTTTCAGCTGTAGACTGCTTGACAATGGTTCCACTCTAAAGCCACTTGGTTTTCAACTGTATTTGCTATAGCTGTGAACCCTTTTTTTTCTCCAAATATCTAAAAAGAAATAAAATAAACCACCATAAGTATAACCTTTCCATATAGTTTATGCCTTTCATAAACAAAACAAAATCAAACAGGTTATATATTAATAAAACAAATCTCACCTTCACGTGTAATGCTTTGCTCTATTCCCGTCTCGTGGGCTAGTGTGGAAATGGTTTCCTCTTCTATCGGTCTGTCTTTCTCTTTCTTTAATATATTTCCCACAGACACACGACAGGTAGGCTATACACGTTATCTGCAAACAAATAAATAAATAAAATCATTAATTACCTAATCAATAAATAATTGCATGTATTTATATAAAAATCAATAAATATATAAATAAATAAATATATACCTACCCCACAACAAGGTTAAGTATTTTCCACCAACACCAAAACTGATAAACTAGACCAGGGGTATCATGCAACGCAGTGTGTTCAAAGGTAGTCACCTAAGTGAGCGTGGAAATGATAACAACATATCTTTATATATGCTACGTTGCATGTATAATCTTTTTTTCCCACGCTTAGAACATTCTCTTATCGTGCACGTGGACAGCTAACGTCCCAGGCGAACACCTGTGGCGAATCAAATTTCACGTCAACTTGCATTTTGTCACGTACGAAGCAAAACAGGATGTCACTTGTTAACAGTTATCGCGCACTTGGACAGCTAACGTCTCAGGCGAACACCTGTGGCAGATCAAATTTCACATGGACTTGCATTTTGTCACGTACGAAGCAAGACAGGATGTCACTGGTTTAGCCTACATCTGGTTTCACACAAGTTCACATGCCTTTCGCACTTCCCTGCCACTACAATGGTCAGATTATTTCACCTTCAAGCGTCACCTGTTGTCAAGTCAGATCGGCGCCTTCCAATAAGCTCAAATGACCTTCACCTCCTGCTCCTCGGCAAGTTTGTTTTCTGTACTCGCTTCGACCAACATAGAACCAAGTTCTCATCACCGTTTACACGTTAAAGATAAAAAGTGTGAAAAAACGTACCCTCGCTCTGTCATACATCGACCCGCCGAAATAGCGATTGATCTATTGAACACAGCCACCGTGGTCAGTGACACACACACACACACCCAGCCGTATCGTCTCTCTCAACCACCACGCTTCATGGACATTATAAACAGGTAAAGAAAAAGAAAACGTTTTTCAACATGTATGGCGTTAGGCCCTTTGTGAATTATTTTGTGGAAAAAATATCTACCACATTTGAAAGGGGGCGTTACCCCGAGTCCTAGGACACCTCGTACACGTCTCTAGCGTTATTGGTCCATGAGATATCGGCAAAAATCACAAAAAACACGTGTTTACCCCAAAATCGAATTTCCATTTTTTTTTTTAATATAACGAGTGGTCCATAGCAAAGAGGACGTCACTCCGAGTCCTTGGACCCGTCGTACACGCCTCTAGCATACTTGGTTCGCGAGATATAGCAAAAAGTCTAAAATCACGTTTTTATCCCAAAAAGACCGTGTTTCCAGATTTTCACCTTTTCGACACCTACATTCCCGTAAAGAGCACGACGAGACGAAGAAAAACGAATCCAAGCACGCCCTCCTAGCATGGCTCCTTCCATTCCAAGGTCGCAGGGGCTCACCACTTGCTTTTGTAAGCAGCTTTCCCCTCATCCCACTACTACAGGTTTTCATCCTAGAGACTTGAAATTTATTTTGGGGGTAGAGGGGGTAGGGACCTTTCATTTACGTCAAACAAACGTTTTTGTATAATTTCTAGTTTCCAAAATATATGATTTTCAAAATTCGAGTGTTTTCAAAAAAACATAAAAAATAAAAAAGTTTTATTATAAAAAATAAAGATTATAAAGACCATTCGTTTCAACTATGGCACAACGTTCTATCATGTTTGGTTTTCAAACTATCACCAACTTTCGAAAACAAAAATTTTCAAAAAAAATATTCAAAAATATAACGAGTGGTCTATAGGAAAGAGGACTTCAGCCCGAGTCTGACGACACCTCATTTGTCAAAATCGGACCATGCGTTTGAGAGATATTCATTATTTTAACATGTACAGTCGGGTACAAATAAAATGAGTGCGTTAGAACCCCCCTTACCCCCCTACTCACATGAGATATGAGAGCTCCTCTCTGCTGTGCAAGACCTTTTATCAACTTCTTAAGGGGCGTATCCATCCCTTCCATAGCTTGTTTCTCCGTCATAGCTAGAAGTTCTAACTTTGGCAATACTTGACGGATTTTCAAATTTCAAAAACTCAAAAATAATTTCTTCAAAATTCCAAATGAATGCCATAACTGAAAATAGATTTTCACAATTCTGCATTCCAAAAGTAATTAAATATGATAGTTTCAGTAATCTCCGTCTCCCTCCTAACTATCGTTCATTGGTTTGAGTCTCTCCTCCAATCGCGTAACTTCTTCCTCAGCACAATTCCATGTTTCCCTGCGACTGCGTCGTAAATCTCAGATCTTTCTCGAACAAAATCATGACGTCACCAAGAATCTCAGCTCAAGCAGCCTACTTGCGTGAAGTCTGTGTCATCCGTGCTTACGTCATGAATATCCACGTCACAACTATGACAGCCATAACTTTCTTCACATTTTTCAATACAGCCACCGTGGTCTCAATATAATTCAATTACGGGGGCAGTACCATCCCGGCATTTGCCCGAAGACGAAGTGGGAAACCACGGAATACCACTTCGAGGATGGCTGAGGTGGGAATCGAACCCCCTCTACTCATTTGGGACACCCGAGGCTGAGGAGACCCCGTTCCAGTCCTCATACCACTTTTTCAATTTTCCTGGCAGAGCCGGGAATCGAACCCAGGACCTCCGGGGCGGCAGCTAACCATGCTGACCGCTACGCTACGGAGGCGACTGTGCCAATAATACTATAATATACCGGAGTATCAACAATTTCACGTGAGGTTTCTTCTATGTCAGATGTTACACATCATATGCGACTACAGTAAGGCTCGTAATTTATTATTATTATTATTATTATTATTTTAGTCACTTATCCTCCCAGTTCGGCTTCATGCAGGGACTCTGTGAGGGTACATTCCTCTACCATCGCTTGGACGGTGTCATGGAGCTGAACACACTGTGTCAACAGATAGGCTACAACTGGAGATGGTGACAAGCCGATCGCCCAGGCGACCGCTAACTTGGGTCTAATGAAGGAAGGGTCCGGGAAGGAATTTTGGGAGTAAGTTGGACGTGGACCTGTTGAAAGGGACCGTCTCAGAATTCGCCTGGATGTTAAAATGGGAAACCACGAAAACTATTTTCTTGACGGCCGAGATGGGATTCGAACCCACGCTCTGCCGATGCCAGCAAGGTGCTAGCTAGTGCGTAAGCGCTCTCGTCTACCGTGGCCATCGCCCATTATTATACTTAACTGGTGTACAAAATTAAAGCAACAAACTGCTATTTCTCCGTCCTGTGGCTAATTCACGATATAATCAGACAAACTGTCAACATATGTCCGTACAATCGTGTTCTGCACTTATGATGGCATTCCTGTCATCGTACAACCATGCCAACGATGACGTCAGTGCACCTATCAATCGGGGTGGTGTTTACTGGGTAGTTCCACATCAACACTCGTTGTGAACACATGCACAGAATGTGCAGTATGGCACAGAGAATACGCCTAGAAGATTCTCTGCGGTGGAGGGCCATAGGAACAATGAAAGTACGACAGTCGCAAGGTGATGTGGCCCAATGGCTTAATGTGAATCCTACTGTTGTTTCTCGGATGTGAAAAGACCGAAAATGTATCCCGAAGACCAGGACAGGACCGACCACGTGTGACATCAGAACGAGATGACCGTCATTTAGCTGTAAGGACACGAAGGTACCGCCGTAGTTCTGGCATCTGACTTTGCAGCATCCACTGGAACAGTTGTATAGAGGCAAACAGTGTACAGAAGGCTTCGCCAGAGTGGCCTTTATTGTCGGAGACCTGCAGTAGCCTATGTGGACCCCTCACGCATCTACACAGAAGGGAACGTGTAGACTGCAGCCGTCAACATGCCAAATGGATGGTCGAGCAGAGGGCCAATGTTCATTTCACAGATGAGTCCCGATTTGGTCTGGAGAGTGATTCTCGACGGATTCGCATCTTGTGAGAACCTGGAACACGATTTCGGGACCCAAACATTGGTGAAAGAGACCAATATCGAGGAGGATCCCTAATGGTGTGGGCAGGGATTATGTTGACTACGCTAACACCTTTTAAGGAAATTGTACCGGTAAATCGGGAAGGTTTAACTGTTGTCGGGTATCATGGTCGGATGTTGCGAGGTGCTGTGGGCCCAGACTTCGTTTTGATGGATGATAATGCCCATCCTTATAGAGGACAGGTGGTTTAATGTTCTTGGAAACGGAAGATATTGCACGCATGGTGTGGCCTGATTGCTCTCCCGATTTGAATCCCATAGAGCATGTCTGGGACGCACTAGGGAGACGAGTTGCATCACGTCAGTATTCACCAACCTCTCTCCAAGACTTGCGCGCTTTTCACCAATAAGAATGGGTGTTATTGCCTCAACATGAGATTAATGACTTCATTCGCAGCATGACCCACCGTTGCACAGTAAGTCAAAATCGAAATTTAGGAGGACAAAATTATTTATTTTCATAATTAAAAATCAAAATATATTACTTCTACAGCATTCTCTTATAATTGCCGCTCACAATTCTGGGATATAAACGCATCTTAGTGTAAATCTGTCACCACTGTTCGAGCAGTCCGAATTGGAGGGTGAATGTAAGTCGCTGTGGTTTGGTTGTCTTTGTGGTTAGTGTGATGCTTTAACATGGAACATGCAGCTCAAGGTATGATCTTTGTAAAGTGTTTCAGTTATCAATGGGCGTAATTGTTACGTAATTTTAGCTATATTTGCATTATACAATATTTAACTATTACTTTAAAAATTATATTTTCACTTAGATTTTTAGTATGTCGCATCACTCTGCGTTACTTTCTACTTAATGTTAAAATGTAGATAAAGTCTTGTAGTATACGCCTGTTATAAGATTTTTTGCATCTTTTTTCAACTTACTTAGTTATCTTACGTTTTAGAAGATGTCGCGCAACCAGTTCTCACACGTTTACAACAGTTTGAAGCACTGGGTTCGACGATTATGTCAAAAGTGGAACTTTGTGAAGTTGTTAAAAGTAAATTAGGGGTAGAAAATTGTTCAGATGAGATATCTGAATGCTCTATTCCAACTCCAAGTCATACACAAGTTCTTGCATGTGTAGACGTAGCTTAAAAGAGGTCTTAACTGATGTTTATTATGAAGTAAACAAATTATGTATGTTGCTTCCACTGTAAATTCATGATTAAAACGTAAAAATAATTTTGTCCTCCTAGATTTCGATTTTGAATCCACTGTGCGTTGTAAGGCCTGTATTGCTGCCAGAGGTGGTCACTGAGCACATTAACCAGTTGTCGGAATGAGTGTGCAAATCCATGAAGTAGGAAAAACCGAAGAACATTTTTGTCTACTGTTATGCATGTTGCAGTGGTTTACTTTCAGTATTCTTTACATTGTTGCTACTTTAATATCACCAGTTTATACTGTTTTGTGGCAAAATAAACGCAACTTTTCCACATTCCCGTTTGTTGCTTTAATTTTCGACACCAGTGAATATTATATTAGAGGTTATATTACATTAACTTAGCTAATTATTTTCATCGGTGTTTTTCCATGAACCCGCACAGCCGCGTGACGAAATTGACAATTCCAAATGCCACCCACAGCACGTGAACGTTGGGGGCTGTGGAAGGAGAAACGTAACCCTTCTTATGGATATTCGGCGGAACGTAAGTGAGTCTAAAAGGCTCTTTTTGAATTCAAGCAGGTTGTTAGTACATACGAGTTGGCTTCGTTATTGCAATGGGAAGACGTAAAACCTCTATCAATTTACAGTGAAAATCGACGTGTTAATGGAATGTCCAATGACATCCGTATTGTATCCTTACGTACATTAGAGAGATGGTCCATAACTGCACCTGATGAATTAAAAGCAATTAATTTTCTCCCCACCAATATATACCAGATCTAACTTAATAATTTGGAACTAGGGACCCAATGGAAGCCCATAAACATCATTATATTATTTGGTCAGTATAGCTGTGATATTCAATACCTTTGCCAGTACGACGAGATTCAACACCAGAGAGGAGTTTGAAATTTGATACAAATGCAAGCTCAGAAAACGGGCCAGGACTCGAAGCAGGTGCGGTCGTCGGAGTCTTTTATCCATAGATTAAAATAGTATGTGTGTGTTTTCGTCGTTGCTGAACACCTCAGCCATTGCCAATATGTTTAGAGCAACTGTAATGCTGCTGTACCAAGTAACTTACCAGTCTACTACTAACCGAGGCTTTATAACGCAATTGTGCACATTAGATTGGCAGCGCTGAGAAACATGCAGGGGATGAACGTCTGGTTGTTATCTCTAGCTAATCTGGCGCAATCTGCCTGCATACAGTGTTACCCCTGGGAATATCAGTTACTAGACATTCCATTCTTCGTTAGTGGATGCGGGAGACTTAAAAGTAAAAAGGAGGCGCAAAAGGGCCACCTGGTACTGCCCCCGGAAATTGAATTATTTTGGGACAAAATGAGAGTATTTTCCGTCCCCATGATAAAATTTAACCAGCAAATATAATTTCTGGAAGTGTGACACAGGAGGGTAGTGTTACAAGCTCGAGGCTGTGGGAGAGCCCGATCACGTGATATATTGCACAATAGACGCTTCTAGAAGGCTATAATTGGCATAGTAACAGCGAGTTTGGAAATTAATAGTATAAATATTGTTATAAATTATGCTATTGGATCCCAGCCCAGAGCTAATGAGAAGAGGTCCTATTGAAGACGGGACCAACTTCAATTACATAATGTGATGAAATTATGCATTTAGGCCCTTAGAAGAAGATTTTCTTATTTGGTAATGAAGAGAATATTTAAATGATACTTTAAAAACCGCAGATCGGTTAATCTACGCAGTAATAAGCATTAGTAATCTACGCGCTAAAATGATGGTGGGAGATTGATATGGCCGCCAAAATTTCGACTTGGAGGGGGAGATCCAAGGATCGAGGTTCTTATTCCAGCAGTCTTTGAAGAGTGAGGATGTGTTTTTACTGGGTTAACGGAGATCCCAAAGCTTTGTGCGAGTGCGACGACTGTCGACTTGTGGAGACGCGAGGATAGCTAGGTGGAACGTAGGAGATTACCGCATTTCCATTTTATGTGAAGTTGTGAGGAACATTGAAATAAGTATATCTCCCACAAGTCCAACCCCTCCTCCACGTGGTGGGAGACGGGCAACGGCATGAAGTAGGGGATTGCCTGTAGGGGTGAAGTACAGTGGGGACTTTGTGTGCCCCGGGACCGCTACGGTAGCTGTGAAGGCTCTATGGGAACCCTGAAAAGTGACGGCTGACGGGGCTCTGGTGAAGCTACGATAGGCCTAGCAAGCCAGAAGTGGATATCATATTTGCTTTCAAACCAGGAACAGGCCTCGGAAAGGACGGATGCAAACGACGACGACCCGGATATGCTAATGGACTACGAGTTGGGACATTAAACATACAGTCACTGACAGGAAAAGTAGAGGAGATTGTAGATGTGATGGAGAGAAGAAAACTGGATGTACTGGGCTTGGCAGAAACAAGATGGAAAGGAGAAGGTCGCAGAGAACTGAGGAAAGGGTACCGGTTGTACTGAAGTGGGAACAGTGAAGGAAGGAGCAGCGGAGTAGGAGTAGTTGTGAGAGATGGAATGAAGGAAGAGGTAAAGGGAATAAGTGACAGGATCATGAAGATCAGAGTAACTGTAAAGAGAAAAAGCCTGGAGATAGCCCAGGTATATGCCCCTCAAGTTGGATGTACAGATCAAGAGAAGGAAGACTTTGAGGAGGAGCTACAACAGCAGTTGAATGGGCAGATCATCATTGTCATGGGAGATTTGAATGCACATGTAGGAAGTGAAAGGCAAGGATATGAAAATGTATTGGGAGCAGAAGGATGGGGTAGCAGGAATGAAGAAGGGAGAAAGTTGCTGGATTTTTACAAGAAAAACGGTTTAGTGGTAGGCAACTCCTGGTTCCGGAAGAAAGAAAGCCACAAGGTAACGTGGTACAGCAGTGATTTAACAAAGAAATCTTTGGTAGATTACATGCTGTACGACTGGGAAATGAAGAGAAGTGTCAGAGATATAAGGGTAATACCATCAGAGGCCTTAGATAGCGACCACAGAATACTTGTAATGAACCTGGGAGTTGTTAAGGATAGCAAGAGGACAGAGTACCAGGAAAGGAGAATCAAAGTATGGAAACTCAAGGAAAAGGAAGTCAAGGAAGAATTCCAGAAGATAATAAGGGAAAGGATGCAAACAGACAATCCTAAAACAGGGGAAGAGGAAAGGAAGCAATTCTAAAACACAATGGTGGAAGCTGCAGTGGCAGTATGTGGAAGAACAAGCAACAGAAAGCGGTGTAAAGAGACACCATGGTGGAATGAGAGAGTAAAAGAAGCTGTGGGAAGGAAGAACAAGGCGTTCAGAGTGTGGTTCCAGGAAAGAACTGATCTAACAAGGGAAGATTATAAGATAAAGAAGAAAGAAGCAAACAAGATTGTTGCTGAGGAGAGGAAGAAGTGGATGGTAAAGTGGACAGAGATGATGGAGGAAGACAGCAGAGGAAATAAGAAAGTACTTTATGGGATGGTCAAAAGTAAGAGAAGAGGTCTGCGAGAGGATGTGGTAATGATGGACAGAAACGGAAATGAGGTACACAACAAAGAGGCACTCAAGACAGTGTGGAAAGCGTACTTTGAGGATTTGCTGAATCCAAATGGTCATAGGGAGGAAGACAATGTATTGGAAGATGGAGAAGATAACACAGGAATGGAAAAGGACCTGACTTGGAGAGAACTGGAAATGGCTATAGACAAGATGAAAGGAGGAAGGGAACCAGGTGTGGATGAAGTGAGTGTTGAAATGGTGAAGGCAGCAGGGGAGGTTGGGAAACAGTGGCTGTACCGTGTGATGAGGGTGATATGGAAGGAGAAAAAGACCCCAGAAGATTGGAAGAAAGGATTAATTGTCCCAATATTTAAGAAAGGAAGCAGAAAGGAGTGCAGAAATTACAGGGGAGTCACACTCATACCTCACTGTACCAAGATATATGAAAAGATATTAGAAAGTAGAATACGAGCCAAAGTGGAGAGAAAATTGAGAGAGGAGCAGTATGGATTCAGACCTGGGAGATCAACAGTTGATCTCATATTTTCAGTGAGACAGCTCCAGGAACACCACTACGAATTTGGAGAGGATCTGCTGATGGCCTTCCTGTACATCGAAAAGGCCTATGATAGTGTGTGTAGGGAGAAGGTTTGGAAAGCAATGGAAAACATGGGAGTGGAAAAAGAGACTGTAGGCAGAGTGAAGGAGATGTATTGTGGAAGTGTGAGTTGTGTGAAAGTTGGAGGGGAAAGAACAGACTGGTTCAGACAAATGAGTGGCCTGAAACAAGGTAGTGCGCTGTCACCCCTTCTCTTTATTGTGGTTATGGACGAGGTAATGACACAGATAGCAGGAAAGATAGGAGAAGATAAGATGAAAGCAATGGTGTTTGCAGATGATCTCATGGTCTGGGGAAACACGGAGGAGGAAATTCAGGAGCAGCTGAAGGCTTGGGAAGAAACCGTGGGAGAGTACGGATGGAAGTTCAGCATCAGTAAATGTGAGATCCTGTTAACGACCAGGAAAAAGGACAGACCAATGAGTGAGATAACACTTGGAGGTGGACAGCTGAAGAAGGTGGAAAGTCTCAAGTACTTGGGAAGTATAGTGGAGGAAAATGGGAGAAATGACAAAGAGATTACGGAACGTGGCAGACAGGCAGAAGCATCCCGATACTGACCTATGCTTCAGAAACGTGGACAATGAAGAAAAGAGACATAAGCAGAATACAGGTAGGTGAAATGAAGTTCCTGCGAAGTAGGATCGGCGTAACAAGAAGAGACAGGGTGAGGAATGAAAAGGTCAGGGAAATGGTGAAAGAGGAGCCCTTGCAAGGTAGGATTGAGACATCAAGACTGAGGTGGTATGGTCACTTAAAGAGAATGGATGAGAAGAAAATTCCCAAGAGGATACATGGGATGCAGATGCAGAAGAAACGACCAAGGGGAAGACCAAGAGATAGATGCTGAAAGGAGTGGAGGAATGTGTCAAGAAGAGAGGCGAGGACTGGACCAGAGTGACAGCGGACAGTTGGTGGGAAGAAAGAACTAAGTGGCGAGGTTTATGTTCCAAACAGACCCAGCCTGGGGCTGGAAACTGTACAAGATGATGATGATGATATATCATATATCATTGAGATCTGAATTTAAATAAGCGATTATATATAAAGAACAGGTTGAATACTACATTCTTTGAAAGGTCGAGCGTTCTAAAACTTACCGTTTCGACAATATAAGCCTGTTAAGTCAGATTTTCAAATGTGTTGGAAATAGAGCTGAATATCATTTTAGATTGCAACGTGAAGTTGGCGAACGCAGTTCAAGAGAACAGTAGGGAAGAACTTGTAACATTGGCGCAACACATAAACAGTAACAGAATGACTATCATTATTCTTCAAGTGTCTTAATTCAACATAATTAACATTGTTGATATGATGAACTAAATAGTCATGCGCCAGAGACATATTCGATAACAGGAGTTAAGATACAACGATGGAACTTCGTTAGACGACGTATTCTTCAATAGAGACGTAGTGTACGGTCCATCTTGTACATTTTCGTCAGTCTATGAACACTAATGTAACATCAATTAGCAATGTAAATATTTCATTCACCATTTATATGAATATTTCTATAAATTATATTCCAATGATGAGGCTGAAACATATTTACGACGGAGAATGAGGACTCTACAGAAGAGATTTGTCAAGATGCTAGGGGTAGCCCAGCAACACAGAAGAATTTGCCAGAAGGAAGTCGTTCGAGCCCAGGCGAATGTTGGTGAATTCCAGAGAGGACCGTTTCCTATGTCTGAGGTCGCAGATCCGAGGTTCGAAGGCAGATCCATCTCAGTATCTTTAACTGAGGAAACATCTAATGTATTGTGGGAATACTTACATAGATCTTCAAGTTTTCGTCCAAATAAGGTAGCAGTGTATCTCATGTATAGTATAGAGCTTGATTAGTGACATCCTGAGCCAACGATCTTATTCCATATTTCCATACTTCCATATTTTCTCATTTCATGTATTCCACTGTTTTCATGTATTTTACACTTCATATGTGTGTTAAGAGTTTTATGCTTCAAGATTATTTAGGAGATGATTGCCTTTCATCTATTTTTTCAATTTTAGTCTATGGATCAGTTGTGGAACTGACATAAAAATTTTGTTTGAGGAATCATATTGCCTCATAGAAGACTAGTCTTTACGACTCTCAAATTTTAATAATTTGATTTAAACCAAGTATTCTGACATTGTGTCATAGCTTCAAATTAAATTCTTATTAAATTTAATTTGAGCAATTTAATGTAACGACATCTAACTTCTAGAACAGAAGAAACATCGAATGATATTGTTATATCATTATTGCACATAAATTGTCGACGATCTAAGAAATACTAGTCGTTTGATAAGACCGAAGTCTTAATCCCTATAAATATTCTTTGTGTAGAGTGGAAAAACATTATGACATTGACAAACCTTTTTATTATTTGTAAAGCTGAGAGCTTTGTTCATTTAATTTGTTAGAGGAATTACCTTTTGATAGAAGAGAATTCAAATCTTTGGCTAGGATTTCAAAGCTAGTTTATCCCGGTCAAGATTGGATTCTATTTGACACTATAAATAACATGTGAGTTATTTTACACTATTTGTGTAACATCACGTCATTTTGTGGACATGATATTACAACGATAAATATTTAAAGCTTGATAAGTGAGGTGAGCCAGGAGTATTATTTTTATTACATGTATTTGCGACAGACGAGTTAACAGTTAATAATCTTGTTGTGGAGTAAACTTTAAGAGGTTAATCACGACTGTCTAATATCGTTCATTACAATTGGAAGTTTCGTTTGAAGAACTTAAGCATGTATAATTGTAGTTCAGTAGTCATGTGGAATGATACCGAGGGTCATGCCTTTATTTGAGAGAAGTTCCTACAGACGATATGTTAATAACAATTAATCCTTTTTGGTTATTGTTTAACATAGTGGATGATAATTGTTTATGGCATATATACTGTTATATGAGGGTTTGTAGAGCTATGAAGAATGCTCGTGCGAGGGGAGTTCCGTATTTTTAAGGGAAGTCAAAGTATTATTTTTCTTTGATAAGAAGGCATGGATCATGATAAGAGCCGTTGTATACAAGTAGTCCAGGTCATGTGAAGCAACGATTTAGCTGTGTTGACAGGAGGGTTCTAGCGGAAATACAACTTGAGAACGATTGTCTACTCATGTCTATAATACAATTATTAAATTTTATTAAACCCGAAGTTATGTAATTATGTACAGTTAACTTTAATTAGTCGACTGTATTAGACCGACAATGTAATGAAACCTATATACAACGATGTGTAAGCAGTATATCTAAACTACGGAATGTTAGAATGATTATGTGGAAAACCAGTGTATATAATTAGTTGAGAATTGTATTGTAACCGAGAAGCCAGAATCTCGAAAGTAAAGTGTTAGCAACACCAAATATGTATATTTTTATGAACATATTACGTGTAAATATTTTTTTGAAAATGATTTAATTAGTTAAATGATTTAGTAGGATTTATTAACCAATTGTTTTGGAATAGCGTGTGTTTTATGAGCAAATGTTGTTGTATGAATGATTGCACAATGTTAAGAGTAATTGTGGAACCGATTTGGTCATGAACAATTACGGGGTGCGAATGAAAGAGTGTATAAAAATTTTCAGTATGATTGTTTAAGAACCATAGAAGTTATGTTTATTTTTGTAAGATCTAAATGTTAATTTTACGTGTTTTATAAACGCACTCAAAAGCAGTCTCAATGTGGGCTGGCTAGAATGATTCACCGTTAGAGTTGGAGAGCGATGTGGCATAATGAACAGGTGCAGACTCACCGCCTTGTATAAATTGTAAAACAGTTCCGAGTGCAGCGTGGTGCTAGGGTTTCATTGATGAAACAAGCTGGCGCACGTGCGTTATCCAAACGTATGCTAGTGAATGAAACCATGTGTTAGGAATGCCAGGAATATAAGAGCCTTCATTAAACGGTTTTATTTTTACGCAATGTAGGCCTAAAACAAGCCAAGATTTTTATGATCATATTTGTTTTTTTACAGTATTGTGGTAAGATGTGGAGTTGAAAGGAAGTGTGAGTGATTGCGTGTTTTTATTTTAATTTGATTGTTAAATTAGTTTATTGTTATTTTGTTTATACTAGGTTCGTTTACACCATTGTTAATAGATTTTATTCAGTTCGTTATTTGTTGTTGTTGTTGTTGGCGTGTGATTCATTTTAAATATAAAGAGAAGAGTATTGTGGATGTATTGTAGGCGAAGCTGAATTCCCAGTCCCCGAGAAGGTAAGTAAAGGTAGGTGTGCTCCGTGTAGTTGGTTATTTATCCACAATATTCTTGTAAATGCTGTATATAAATCCCTAAAGGCCATGTTGGGAGCGATTTCTAATGTAGTAATTTGCCGGTACTGTTAGAAATAGGCAATCCAGCTGGGGCAATGTATATTCCAACAGGCTCCTTTCCGGATTTTTGGGTACAGTAGGAATGGCGCCGTATGAGGATCCTTTGGGGCTACGAAATTGGCATCGTAGTGCCTATAAAGGAAGTTGGTTTGAATATTTCTAGTGAAGGAAGTAATTACCAGACTTGTGGGATGTCTAATCCATTTCGGATGGATGTGAGTGTAATTATATAGGCTTATTTTAAATTGATATTAGGAAGGTTACACTCAGATAAAGATCATATCTTAGAAACCTGAGAGAGGTGTAGTAGGTAGACAGTTTCGAAAAACGATCTACTATCTGAATATTTATTTTATTTCACCGGTACATGGTGATTGCTAAGGTCATCTTAAAAATAAAGCTAACTTGTTTTAATGAATGTAATGGTAGAATTTTCTTTGTGGTTGTATATTTAAAGTGAATCACAGGAGAACGAACATTATGAGTAAGTTTATTTAACATAGGGTGTACAATTAAGTTAATGCTAAGTTAATTTTAAGTTACTATTAGACGTTAAGGTGCTCTAAAATATATATGGAGTAGGACGTTGCTCAGACGTTGTTATTTTGCTCTGTTGTCATATATGTCTCTACAGCATTATATAAAGTGTTATTGCAATGGCATCCGAGGATGTAAAGAGAATGTTGGAGGAGATGCAGCAGAATTTAAAGGAGCAACTGCAGAGCAGTTTAAATTTTGTCAAAGGTGAGATAAAGGAGAATTTATCTGCGAATATCGTAGATATGCAAGGTATATTTCACGAAGCCCAGCAGGACCTAGAACAACTGAAGTGTGAACGAAAGGAGGACCTTGACATAGTGATTGTTAAAGTTGTTGATTCTATTACAGATAACGTTGCAGAAAATGTAAAAGAGAGTTTCAAAACTGAAATTCAAGAAGTTCAGACTTCTTTAGAGGGTTTACATACTAGTGCCCCTAAAATGGCTGCAAATGTCACGCGTTTACAGGCCAGCTCAAAGCAGATTCAGGATGATGTACGTGGTGTACGGACAGATGTCGGAGATGTCCGAACAGATGTATCTAATGTCCAAAATAAAGTCGATACAGTCCAATCTAAAGTAGATACAGTCCAAGTAGATGTGTCTAATGTACAGTCCGATTTTGGTAATGTGAAGTTAGAGGTATCCAATGTCCAATGTAAAGTAGATACAGTCCTAGCCGATGTCACTAATGTTCAGGTTGACTTAAACAATATGCAGTCAGATGTCACTGATGTACAGTCTGACAGAGGTAAAATACAAACAGAAGTCATTACGGTATTTGTAGATGTAACAAAAGTCCAGGTGGGCATTAATAAAATTAGAATTGTGTACTCAGAATATAACTGCTTTAACGACACGTTTTGTTAACGATGCGTTAAAAACTGCAGCTTCTCTGGCCGAATTAAAAGGTAACGTAGAAACTTTACGAACGCAGGTTATTGACCATAATCAAATTCTTAAGGCAGATATTGAGGACGACATAGCTGAAATGTTAAAAGCTAATGTAGTTATCTGGAAAGACGAGTGGAACAAATCCAGTGGGGAACACGTTAAGCAAAACCAAGATAACATAGAAAAGAAATTAGCCAGTACTCAAGTAGAAATTAATCGAGAGGTTATTGAAGTAAGAACGGATTAAGATAAAAGGATTGATATGCTCACTGAAAAGCAAGTAGACGATAGAACTCAATCTAGTCTGGATGTGCAAGCTTTGAATGAATCGTTAGAGAGTAAGACTAAAACGATAGAGGAACGATTAAACAAGGTTGTCACTGACGTTAATGCCATGAGTGAGGAGAAAACTAATGAACTAGAAGAATACGTATCCAAGAAATTACAAAATCGTAATCTAGGAGATGTTGCCAAGCTTGAGACGTATAAGGAAGATTTAAAGACCGCAGTAGGCCAACAGCTGAAGAAGATTATCACTGAGATGGGAGAGAAGGAAAGGGAGAAGATAGGTTTCGAAGATTGGAGGAATCAGACTAGAAGAAATAGCCTAGAAGTGGAAGAAAGGGAAATCAGGCCGGAAGAAAGATTATTCAGGTTTACGGAAGGTTTAGAGGAGAGGAGTTAAGAGCCCGAAAGATACAATAGAGATTTTCGACCAAACCTTCAGGATTCATATCCGAGAAACGTGACGGTCATAAGGAATTTTGAATACAAACCGCGTAAGTTAAGCAATCTAGATAGTTTCACACCGATAGAGTACATCAGAAATCTCAAAGGTTACTTTATCGAAGCGCATATTCCAAGAGAGAGAGAGAGAAATGAAGATCGTAGAACGCTATCTGTCAGATGGGCCCCTTGAATGGTTTCTTGCCTTACAAGGGAAGTCTCTGAACCGGGGAATCGCAGATCCTGCAGGAACTTTGCAGATACGTTGCGTGAGCCCAGCTAGGCAGAACCGTGAAGAAAAATCTTTCGGAAATTAACTTCCCCTTCTACTAGATGAGAAATTAAGATTTACACGTTTAAATTGGCGCGCCAGTGGCGTGAGCTTCATTGGCTGCGTCAGAGGTTGCTTCCCGGCTTACGGCGTACAGTCATCGAATGAGAGGCGACAGACCCGGCTTACGCTTATTTCCGTATACGGCGAGTGTCCCATGCATTGCATAATGACTGTTAACATTGGAAAAGTTATATGTTACTGGAGGAAAAATATGGAAAATGTATGGAAAGGCCTCTCAGCATTCAAGAACAGGACCTGTTGGACAGTTTGGATGGTTTTGTGCCCATCTGGCTTTCGCCTCTTGTAACAAGTGTGTTAGGTATGAAATGCAAGCAAAATGCTCTTGAGTATTGGAAAAGCGGTAAGAGGCGTCCGCTTTCGTCGGTAAACGAAAGTAAGAAAGATTTATATTTGCGGGCAGAACAAGTGATAAGGGGAGGCACCCACCGCGACAAATTGAGGAGAATAACATGTGACTTAAAAGGCCAATTTGACATTGCCCATCAGAATAATGACGAAATATAGGCTATGACGCGACAATTCAGCAATGGGCTATGCTAGCTGCGCAGGACATAAAATGTACGAGGTTTAAAACCAGCCATTCCTGGGTGCAGCACTTTAGGAATCGCTATAATATCATTTCGCGAAAAATAGCAACTGTGGTGTTATCAAAGAATGCCCATCGAGAAATGGGTATTATGTCAGCAGCAGAAATATTCGTAGAAGAGGTTACATCGGTTCTAGATTCTCTCGGCCCTGGAAACGTATAGTGATCAAAGTGGGTTCAATTTGGAGATGTGTTCGGGTAGGACACTGGCTATAAAAGGGTCGAAAACGGTTTGCTCCAAAGTGCAATCAGTGGGGGCCACAACGCACAGTTATAAAATAATGCCAACAGTAACAGCCGCGGGCAAGCTGCTTGGACCTCTCTTCATAACTTTGGAAGAACCAAAAGGTGTGTTTGGTAAAAGGGTGAAAGAAACTATGCTTGCACATGACAATATTTACGTTGTTCCCACAAAATCTGGCAAAATGGGATCCGCACAATTGGAGAATTGGTTTCATAATGTTTTCAAACAGCATGTACCGTCTGGCAATGTGGCACTCCTTCTGGAATCCTTTTCTGTACATAAATCGTTAGAAAATGAATAGCGCATTCGACTGATAATCCTTGGGCCACAGCCTATTGTCAACCATTGGGGTCTGGAAATGCTTTGTCCGTAGATTTTGGAGCACCGTTCGGTTATAGAATTTTGACGTCGATTTGGCCCAGAGAATTACAATCTTGAAAATGCTGTCTCTGACCACCAATTGTCGTCCTCTAGTTTTACTTCAATATGACAATACGCATGGTACCGAAGTCAGTATCTGTCCGACAATCCCGAACGGTTTGAACACCCAGTGCCATATTGTTTCGATATCAGTGCAATACAATGTAGTACTTGCACTCGCCCGTGTCTTATACGGTGAGGATGGTGTAAAAGCAGTTTGTTTTTCCAACATTATTACCACGAAAATCACTGTTGTCAGAACTATGCGAAATAGCTTGGTCTCTTACTCACTTGTGTGACCATTGGTTCAGTTTACTCTGTGTTGTGTTGTAATTATATGTATCGGTGATACCTTACATTGCATGATTAATAATAAAGCACGACGTGCGATATATTGTAATGATGCAACATTAATGTCCCATGCCGCAGCGCAGCTTATGAGCGCGAGTACGGGTGGGCAGTCGTTATGGATCGTGATCTATTGAGCCACCAATCAGGAGTGAGGCACACTCCCGCTTGACCAGCACGCACAGTTCAAAATTGTTGTACTTACTGCCGTATACAGTGGGTAGGAGTTAATTTCCGAAAGATTTTTCTTCACGGTTCTGCCTAGTTGGGCTCACGCAACGCATCTGCCAAGTTCCAGCAGGATCCGCGATTCCCCGGTTCAGAGACTTCCCTTGTTAGATATACCTTCATGAACTTCGATGAATTTGCAGAAGCACTAATAAAGCGTTTCTGGTATATTGAAGCTCAAAATTCCCTACGCGCAGAAGTATACTCACGAAAGTATTCAGGAACTCTTCCCACACGCTACGCAGACTTCTTCACGAGTCAGTTAGCCAGACTCAGATTTCTTCAACCCCGTTATCTACAGCTCAGTTGATAGACGCGATAGCCAGGATGCTCCCTGTTGAAGTCAGACGTCTAATTATCTCGTCAGGGATCAACGATCTAGCGAGTATGGACGAATTGCTCCCAAAACTCGATTACACGTGCCCGATGCCAAACGTTGTTGCGAAGAGCCAAAGGCAAGAATACAAAGACATTAACACAGTATATCTTGACCAAACACAACAGACAGACAATCCGAAAGAACCAGAAAAGGGAAATATTGGTCCTGAAAGGAATAATTATTTCCGTGATCGTAGACCAGAACCCAGATACAGAAGATTCCGTGGAGGTCGTCCATATCAGCAACAGCAAGGACTTAGTAACGATAATAGCAATGGCAACCGTATAAGTGGTTATTATCACAATAATAATAACAACAGATACAATAATAATGGTTATTATAACAGGAATAATAATAGGAATAACCAAAACTATAATCGTAACAGAAACTCCCAAGATGAAATTATGACGAAGGAGAAGTATGATGAACGTCATAAGGAAGGAAAAGTGTATCTCAAGGAGTTGAGAAACAATGAGAATGGTAATGGAAGGGAAAATAAAAGCTTGATTATAGATCCCGGTCCATCTACTAGTCAGAAGGGGAACCATTAGAATGAGTCTCAAGGACAAAAAAAAACAACTTTGAAACGGAATTAGAGGTGACTGGATATACTGCTACACAAAACCAGATTATGATAAACAAAATCTATGAGGTAACAGACGAAGACCTACTCTTCGAGAAGGAGATTGTTAGAGAAGAAAGACCATTCGAGTTACCGATTATATGTGTTAATGTTAATGGACTAATATACAAGACATTAGTGGATACTGGTGCCATTATGTCTATCACATCGGATGATTGTTTTAGAGATTATCTAAGGGCAAAAATATGACAGTTTTACCCGCATCTGCTGTTAAGGTGCGTGGTATTTTTCAACACAAAGCGGTTAAGTGCAAAATCCAAGTTTTATTAAACTTTGAGATAAATGGAAGCACATATGAACACATTTTCATTGTGGTGAGCAAAATCAATTTTGATATCGTGCTAGGCATTGACTTTATTACTAAAGTTGGAGCAGTTATTGATATGAAAAACCCAGTCATAAAATTTAGTGAAGGGTTAATAAACACAGAAGAGTTAGAAGAACAGGATTCGAATGACAGTCTAGATAAAGATCCTAGGGAAGAAATTATTAACAACAGTATTGGAGAGGTAGAAAATGGAAGGGAAATGCCTACTCTCCAAGCAGATGGGTTTGATGAAGTTCAGGATGAATTTGAGGAATTAATCATGGAGTTTAAAGACATTTTTGATGATAAGCCTGGATTGATAAAGGACTACAAGTATAAGATTAGGCTTACAGATGAAACTCCTTATCAGAAGAGGATTTACCCGATACCAGAAAAGTACTATGAAGAAGTACGAGGTATAATAAAGAAAATGGAAGCTGACGGAACTATAAAGAAGCAGGCGTCGTCTTACATCAACCCAATAACAGTAGTCAAGAAAAATAATGGTCAATTACGCCTATGTCTCGACGCCAGGACCATTAACTTAAAGATTTTGCCCGAGGCAGACCGACCGCCTAAAATACGAGATTTGCTCAGAAAGTTCAAAGGAAAAGCCTGTTTTAACTTCTTCGTTTTATCAGATTGAGCTTGAAGAAGAAAGCAAACAGTACACAGGGTTTCTGTTTGACCAGACGTCCTGGGTTTTTCAGAGAATTCCCTTTGGCATGGTCAACAGTGGTCCAGCCCTGATTAGAGCCCTTGATAACAAACTCACCGATGAAGTTAAAAGGAACGTGCTTTGTTATATAGATGATTTAATCATATCTTCACCAAATGTCCAGGAACATCTTATACACTTGCGTAAGCTTTTTGAAAACCTGAGAGACGCAAATATAAAGGTAAACTTCGACAAGTGCCGTTTCATGAAAGAGGAAATTAATTTTCTCGGACACACCATTGACCAGCATGGATATCACCCGAACTTGCAGAAAGTGGAAGCTATTATGAGGTTCCCAAAGCCCACTAAGGTCAAACAAGCGCGAGAATTTGTAGGTGCGTGCCAATTCATTTGCAGTCATTGTCCAAAGTATTCAGAGATTATGGCACCTCTCTATGACTTGTTACAGAAAAATAACCGTTGGAAGTGGAGTAGTACCGCTGACGACGCGTTTGAGAAAGCTAAAGAAATGTTGAAAAACAACGTGAAATTAGAATATCCGGATTTCGAACGAATATTCTACACAGAATCCGATGCTTCACGTGTAGGCATTAGTGCAGTCTTATACCAAAAGGACGAAGAAGCAAATAAGCACTACATTGCGTTCACCGGAAGAAAGCTTAAGAAACACGAAGAGAACTACTTCACGACAGAACTAGAGGCGTTAGCTTTCGTGACAGCCCTTCAAGGGTGGAAAAAGATATTAATCGGACACCAGATTATAATTATCACCGACCATAAGGCACTCCAATTTATGCTTCAAACCGATATGTCGAGTGATAGATTAACTCGATGGGCACTATTCACTCAACAGTTTAATGCAACAATAGTCCATCAGCCAGGTAAGGACAATTTGTTGGCTGACGCATTATCACGTAACCCAGTTAGAAATTTGCAGAGTAACCATGTACATTTGGAGGAAGAAGATCAGGAAACCGTTAGGAGATTAGCCCGAATCGGTGTGTCACAGAAGAGACACGCTCCAATTAGGAAAATGTACAGGTTCATTAAGGGTTACATGGACACAGCAGACCTAGATTATGCTGCTACTCAAAGGCGATCACGACACTTTGTATTGAGCGGAGATCTCGTGTGTAAATACCCAGACTCCGAACACACTGATATTCGCATAGTCGTGCCCCCTAATCTTGTCACAGAGTTAGTGTGGTTGGCACACCACTCTATCGGACATGGAGGTTTAGATAAAACCCTCAGTACTCTTAAAGAGAGGTTTGTCTGGACCAACATGAGATCCACAATAGCGAAGATTATAAGATCATGTGATAAATGCCAGAGAGGAAAATTCGCATCAGAATTGTTGAAAGGAAGACCCAAAGCTATAATACCTTCTAAACCACGTGCGCTGATGGCTACAGACATTTTTGGTCCTTGTCCGAAGGGATATCAGGGTAATCAGTTCCTGATAGTGACTGTTGATATTTTCACTAAATTCGTTACCATGAATCCTATGCAAAAAGCCAATACCAGAAATGTAGTGAGCAGATTAGAGAATGCTGTGTTTCCGAAGGCTGGGAAACCAGAATATATCTTAGCGGACCATGGAGCGCAGTTCACTTCAGCCGAATTCGCAGCAGACATGGAAAGGTTGGGAATTAAGCACAACTTTTCAACCGTGCGTTATCCAGAGTCAAATTCAAGCGAACTCTATATGGTAGAATTTAACAAATTCTGCAGAATTTTCTGCCCAGATGATCACCCCAGTTGGGTAAAATACGTGCCAATGATTGAGGATTGTTTGAACTCCACAGTTCAAGAAAGCACGGCAGAAGTTCCTATGATTCTTCACTTAGGAAGGAATCCAGAAAGGCCAAAGCCCATGGGACAATGTATTTGATTTCATTCACAGAGATCCTGATCTAGGAAGACAAGTGAGGATCGATAAGGCGAGAGAAAGACTTCAGAAAGCAGCGGAGAAGCGCTTGAAACGAGTTGCAAGAAAACGTTTCGGTACACCGTTAGAAATTGGAAATATGGTCTTATTGCGCAGACCAGTGAAAGCGGACGTGAGCAAAAAGATATACCCCAAGTTCGGAGTTATCTTTATTGGCCCGTTCCGCATAACTAATGCTTATGGGAATAACTGTTATGAGTTGTTTGATGATGAAAACAACGTTATTCTAGGAAAATTCTACGCTAAGAATTTAAAAAAGTATCATAAGAAAATAGGCTAAAATAATTCAATATTCGAGTTCAAGTGACATATCAAAAGTCTTGAATTAGAATGTTTAAAAACAATTTGCAACTGTTTTTAACTTGAGATGACGGAGGAATGCCCCCGGAAATTGAATTATTTTGGGATAAAATGAGAGTATTTTCCGTCCCCATGATACAATTTAACCAGCAAATATAATTTCTGGAAGTGTGACACAGGAGGGTAGTGTTACAAGCTCGAGGCTGTGGGAGAGCCCGATTACGTGATATATTGCACAATAGACGCTTCTAGAAGGCTATAATTGGCATAGTAACAGCGAGTTTGGAAATTAATAGTATAAATATTGTTATAAATTATGCTATTGGATCCCAGCCCAGAGCTAATGAGAAGAGGTCCTATTGAAGACGGGACCAACTTCAATTACACACATCAAAAAAGTTTTGCATCACCTCGGTTCCCAGATCTCCGGCATATAGACGTTGACTGTGTATATTGTATCCAAGATACAGTCCCTTTGACTGTTCATAGATGTCACTAAAACTGCTCAAACATGTAAACAACCATGCATGAGCAGGGCCTATTAGACGGAGGGGGTACGACAGCCGATCAGTTCCAGTCATTCCACCAGGACGAAGGTACGCTGCTCATGTTGTCTGTAGTTCTACCATGCCTAGAAGGTCAATACCGCAGTTCGATCGCGTCCGCATTGTTACTTTGTGTCAAGAAGGGCTCTCAACAAGGGAAGTTTCCAGGCGTCTCAGAGTGAACCAAAGCGATGTTGTTCGTACATGGAGGAGGTACAGAGATACAGGAACTGTCGATGACAGGCCTCGCTCAGGCCGCCCAAGGGCTACTACTGTAGTGGATGACCGCTACTTACGGATTGCCGCTCGGAGGAACCCTGACAGCAATGCCACCATGTTGAATAATGCGTTTCGTTCAGCCACAGGACGTCGTGTTTCAACTCAAACTGTGCGCAATAGGCTGCATGATGCGCAACTTCACTCCCGACGTCCATGGCGAGGTCCAGCTTTGCAACCCCGACACCATGCAGCGCGGTACAGATGGGCCCAACAACATGCTGAATGGACCCCACGGAATTGGCATCACGTTCTCTTCACCGATGAGTGTCGCATATGCCTTCAACCAGACAATCGTCGGAGACGTGTTTGGAGGCACCCTGGTCAGGCTGAACGTCTTAGACACACTGTCCAGCGAGTGCAGCAAGGTGGTGGTTCCCTGATGTTTTGGGGTGGCATTATGTGGGGCCGACGTACGGCACTGGTGGTCATGGAAGGCTCCGAAACGGCTTTACGATACCTGAATGACATCCTCCGACCCATAGTGCAACCATATCGGCAGAATATTGGAGAGGCATTTGTCTTCATGGACGACAATTTTCGACCTCATCGTGCACATCTTGTGAATGCGTTCCTTCAAGATAACGACATCGCTCGACTACAGTGGCCAGCATGTTCGCCAGACATGAACCCTATCGAACATGCCTGGGATATGTTGAAAAGGGCTGTTTATGGACGTCTTGACCCACCAACCACTCTGAGAGATTTACGCCGAATTGTCGTTGAGGAGTGGGACAATTTGGACCAACAGTGTCTTGATGAACTTGTGGATAGTATGCCACGGCGAATACAGGCATGCATCAATGCAAGAGGACGTGCTACTGGGTATTAGAGGTAGTGGTGTGTACTGCAATCTGGACCACAAATGCTGAAAGTCTAGCTGTATGATGGTACAACATGCAATGTGTGGGTCTCATGAGCAATAAAACGAGCTGAAATGTTGTTTGTGTTGATCTCTATTCCCTTTGTATTTAACGGTTCCGGAACTCTTGGAACCGAGGTGATGCAAAACCTTTTTTGATGTGTGTACATAATGTGATGAAATTATGCATTTAGGCCCTTAGAAGAATATTTTCTGATTTGGTAATGAAGAGAATATTTAAATGATACTTTAAAAACCGCAGATCGGTTAATCTACGCAGTAATAAGCATTAGTAATCTACGCGCTAAAATTATGGTGGGAGATTGATATGGCCGCCAAAATTTCGACTTGGAGGGGGAGATCCAAGGATCGAGGTTCTTATTCCAGCAGTCTTTGAAGAGTGAGGATGTGTTTTTACTGGGTTAACGGAGATCCCAAGGCTTTGTCCGAGTGCGACGACTGTCGACTTGTGGAGACGCGAGGATAGCTAGGTGGAACGTAGGAGATTACCGCATTTCCATTTTATGTGAAGTTGTGAGGAACATTGAAATAAGTATATCTCTAATATCATTGAGATCTGAATTTAAATAAGCGATCATATATAAAGAACAGGTTGAATACTACATTCTGTGAAAGGTCGAGCGTTCTAAAACTTACCGTTTCGACAATATAAGCCTGTTAAGTCAGATTTTCAAATGTGTTGGAAATAGAGCTGAATATCATTTTAGATTGCAACGTGAAGTTGGCGAACGCAGTTCAAGTGAACAGTAGCGAAGAACTTGTAACATTGGCGCAACACATAAACAGTAACAGAATGACTATCATTATTATTCAAGTGTCTTAATTCAACATAATTAACATTGTTGATATGATGAACTAAATAGTCATGCGCCAGAGACATACCGTATTTGATAACAGGAGTTAAGATACAACGATGGAACTTCGTTAGACGACGTATTCTTCAATACAGACGTAGTGTATGGTCCATCTTGTACATTTTCGTCAGTCTACTAACACTAATGTAACATCAGTTAGCAATGTAAATGTTTCATTCACCATTTATATGAATATTTCTATAAATTATATTCCAATGATGAGGCTGATACATATTTACGACGGAGAATGAAGACTCTACAGAAGAGATTTGTCAAGATGCTAGGGGTAGCCCAGCAACACAGAAGAATTTGCCAGAAGGATGTCTTTCGAGCCCAGGCGAATGTTGGTGAATTCCAGAGAGGGACGTTTCCTATGTCTGAGGTCGCAGATCCGAGGTTCGAATGCAGATCCATCTCCGTATATTGAACTGAGGAAACATCTAATGTATTGTGGGAATACTTACATAGATCTTCAAGTTTTCGTCCCAATAAGGTAGCAGTGTATCTCATTTATAGTATAGAGCTTGATTAGTAACATCCTGAGCCAACGATCTTATTCCATATTTGAGTAGCCCAGATGCAAAGACCGCTAAGTGCACTTTTTGTCGATTTTGAGATGGGCATACCGTCAAGTTCGTCTTTTAACTGGCTACACGATGGAATAAGTTTCAGGGTGCATATCCCGCTCTAAACCGTTGAAAATGGCCAACAAAAATCGCATTCGTTTGCATCAACCGCTAAATGCATGTTGGCAACGATTGCAAAGCCAGTTTAATATTCCACGTGTCCAGAGACCGCTAAGTTCCGTAAGTATGGCGTCTGCCTTGCCACATACGGCTGAAAAACACGCTAACTGGTACAAGAACTGCCAATATTCCTCCCACAGAATTACTTTACAATAAATAATTATTTATTTCCATCGGGAAGGATAGTTTCGTGATTCAGATTTGAGTTGGCTGCACTATCGAGGAAGCGTACGCAACAATGGCATGCTGACTTGTCGAAATACATCGTTTAAAGCTCATTTGATCGACAGGTTGTTTCTTGGTTGTGGGCATTTCAAGCCATAAAAATGAGCGACCTTGTTGATTTAAATGAAGCAGTTATTGCATTTGTGGACTGTAATACTATTGTGGTTTCTTGGTTCCAAATACGGTGGGAAGAACAGAAACGGCAAAAGTAGTGGGAGAAAAAGTCCAAGTTGAAGTATTTGAACCGGTTGATATTGGAGTTGAGAATAACTTCCTACGTCTGGTTAGATCATCAACATGCCAAAGGATCAAACCAAATAGCATCGACACTTCTTCACAAACTGGCATACATTCTTAAGTTGCAAAATATTTCGGTTATTCTCTGATGGTTGTGGGGGTCAGAACAAAACAAGACTATGATCAGCATGCTATCTCACTGGTTACTGCTAGAAGCTCCCGCATGTCTAAAGGAAATGCAGCTATCGTTCCCAATTGTGGGCCGCTAATTTATCTCATATGACAGAGTTTTTGGAAATATTGAACGGCAACTTTGCAAAGTTAGTGTCTTTAAAATTCCTTCCGGATACATCAAGCACATTGAGAAATTTGCGACAGTTGTTCGCCTGGAACAAGAATAATGTCTCTTCAGGGATTAGAAAGCGTATATGGATAGCATGATAAAAAAAATCCGGGTAGTAAGCATTTCCAATTCCAAAAAGGGAAGAAAATCGTGTTCAGAATTGGCAAAAAAAAAATGTCTGGTCCGAGGGGAGCTGTTCTACTATTTTGAGGTTGGTGAGGAAAAGAGTATCATGAAAAGTGGAGCGAATATTAACAAACATCCGGGTCCCTCACCAATTCAAGTAGATGTTGCACTCAAAGAAACTTAACTACAAGACGTCTGACGGCGTTTAGAGCTGTATTTCGGTGAAACTGGCCAGCGAATGGCAACCTAAAATTCTTCAGTGAGGTCTTCCAGGAGCAAGAAGCCATTCCCAACAATATCGTCCGACCTCAAGAGGAAGAAGACGAAGAACCAGCAGATTTTGAGCTCATGGACATCGAGGATTACCTGACCTAACTTAATTGCCATTTTTTCTTGTTTTATGCACTTTCTTAATTTTTTAATTTTTATGCTCTCTAAATGACGTTTCACGGTGTTTAAGATGTATTTTTTAATATTTTTTTTCTCGCACCCGACGTGGTCTATTTTTGCAAAAATATATTCTTCCTAATAAACCAAATTGAAACTAAAATAGTTCTTTATTAAAAATCTCATCCAAATGGCATTCGTAAAAAATAAATTAGCGGGTTTTGCAACCTAAGTTTCATTAACGACTCTCGTCGTCACGGGTGCAAATGTCGTTAACTGCACAATACGTGTGCAATATTTTAATTTATGTTTTAGGACAGAAGATCCAACCGTAGATTTCACAGATTTTAACGGAATAATAAATGATTTTATGTTGATTTTCAGGCGTAAGAAATATGGTATTAGCTTAAATAGTTTGGTCGTAGCAGTTTTTCGTCATTTACTCGGTTTCAATTATAATGCACTTAGCGGCCTTTGCAAACGGACTAATCATTTCCATACTTCCAATTTTCTCATTTCTTGTATTCCACTGTTTTCATGTATTTTACACTTCAGATGTGTGTTAAGATTTTTATGCTTGAAGATTATTTAGGAGATGATTGCCTTTCATCTATTTTTCAATTTTATTCTACGGATCAGTGTGGAACTGACATAAAAATTTTGTTTGAGAAATCATATTGCCTCATAGAAGACTAGTCGTTTCGACTCTCGAATTTTAATAATTTGATTTAAACCAAGTATTCTGACATTGTGTCATAGCTTCAAATTAAATTCTTATTAAATTTAATTTGAGCACTTTAATGTAACGACATCTAACTTCTAGAACAGAAGATACATCGAATGATATTGTTATATCATTATTGTACATAAATTGTCGACGATCTAAGAAATACTAGTCGTTTGATAAGACCGAAGTCTTAATCCCTATAAACATTATTTGTGTAGAGTGGAAAAACATTACGACATTGACAAACCTTTTTATTATTTGTAAAGCTGAGAGCTTTGTTCATTTAATATGTCAGAGGAATTACCTTTTGATAGAAGATTATTCAAATCTTTGGCTAGGAATTCAAAGCTAGTTTATCCCGGTCAAGATTGGGTTCTATTTGACACTATAAATAACATGTGTGTTATTTTACACTATTTGTGTAACATCACTTCATTTTGTGGACATGATATTACAACGATAAACATTTAAAGCTTGATAAGTGAGGTGAGACAGGAGTATTATTTTTATTACATGTATTTGCGACAGACGAGTTAACAGTTAATTATCATGTTGTGGAGTAAACTTTAGGAGGTTAATCACGACTGTCTAATATCGTTCATTACAATCGGAAGTTTCGTTTGAAGAACTTAAGCATGTATAATTGTAGTTCAGTAGTCATGTGGAATGATACTGAGGGTCATGCCATTATTTGAGAGAAGTTCCTACAGAAGATATGTTAATAACAATTAATCCTTTTTGGTTATTGTTTAACGTAGTGGATGATAATTGTTTATGGCATATATACTGTTATATGAGGATTTGTAGAGCTATGAAGAATGCTCGTGCGAGGGGAGTTCCGCATTTTTAAGGGAAGTCGAAGTATTATTGATCTTTGATAAGAAGGCATGGATCATGATAAGAGCCGTTGTATACAAGTAGTCCAGGTCATGTGAAGTAACGATTTAGCTGTGTTGACAGGAGGGTTCTAGTGGAAATACAACTTGAGAACGATTGTCTACTCATGTCTATAATACAATTATTAAATTTTATTAAACCCGAAGTTATGTAATTACGTACAGTTAACTTTAATTAGTCGACTTTATTAGACCGACAATGTAATGAAACCTATATATGACGATGTGTAAGCAGTGTATCTAAACTACGGAATGTTAGAATGATTATGTGGAAAACCAGTGTATATAATTAGTTGAGAATTGTATTGTAACCGAGAAGCCAGAATCTCGAAAGTAACGTGTTAGCAACACCAAATATGTATATTTTTATGAACATATTACGTGTAAATATTTTTTTGAAAATGATTTAATTAGTTAAATGATTTAGTAGGATTTATTAACCAATTGTTTTGGAATAGCGTGTGTTTTATGAGCAAATGTTGTTGTATGAATGATTGCACAATGTTAAGATTAATTGTGGAACCGAATTGGTCATGAACAATTACGGGGCGCGAATGAATGGGTGTATAAAATATTCAGTATGATTATTTAAGAAACATTGAAGTTATGTGCATGTTTGTAAGTTCTAAATGTTAATTTTACGTGTTTTATAAACGCACTCAAAAGCAGTCTCAATGTGGGCTGGCTAGAATGATTCACCGTTAGAGTTGGAGAGCGATGTGACATAATGAACAGGTGCAGACTCACCGCCTTGTATAAATTGTAAAACAGTCCTGAATGCAGCGTTTGTGCTAGGGTTTCATTGATGAAACAAGCTGGCGCACGTGCGTTATCCAAACGTATGCTAGTGAATGAAACCATGTGTTAGGAATGCCACGAATGTAAGAGCCATCATTAAACGGTTTTATTTTTACGCAATGTAGGCCTAAAACAAGCCAAGATTTTTATGCTCATATTTGTTTTTTTACAGCATTGTGGTAAGATGTGGAGTTGAAAGGAAGTGTGAGTGATTGCGTGTTTTTATTTTAATTTGATTGTTAAATTAGTTTATTGTTATTTTGTTTATACTAGGTTCGTTTACACCATTGTTAATAGATTTTATTCAGTTCGTTATTTGTGTTGTTGTTGTTGTTGTTGTTGGCGTGTGATTCATTTTAAATATAAAGAGAAGAGTATTGTGGATGTATTGTAGGCGAAGCTGAATTCCCAGTCCCCGAGAAGGTAAGTAAAGATAGGTGTGCCTCGTGTAGTTGGTTGTTGATCCACAATATTCTTGTAACTGCTGTATGTAAATCCTTAAAGGCCATGTTGAGAGCGATTTCTAATGTAGTAATTTGCCGGTGCTGTTAGAAATAGGCAATCCAGCTGGAGCAATGGATATTCCAACAGGCTCCTCTCCTGATTTTCGGGTACAGTAGATACGGGCACACAGCTTAACTCCGAATAAAGAAACGCAAGTTCAAATGTAATCCTTTGAATTTTATAGAATTAAAAATAATCTCATCTTCATTTTCTCTCTACTCTTGCAGCCCGGGCTAGTACAAAAATATATTTTCCCACACTCACCATTATAATACCATTCGTAATGCTTAATGTGATAATTCAGAAAGAAACGGATATTATATCCTCCATGCTCTATTATTTTTTTACCTCAGCCAATGTTCTTCGTGTCATAAAACTGCCTATGTTGCGAACTTCGAAACGTTAATACAACAAGGTACTACTTCGTGCTGTCTTAGTTACTGCTTGTGCTCCATTAAATTGTATAGACTACCTAATGTACCCGAGGGCATTATGCTGACTGGTGTCGAACCTGATACACTGGAATAAAAGAGAGTAGTCAGTGACTGCCGAAGAGGAATGAACCCAGGATCTTTAAGGGAGTTCAGTTGAGACAAACCCCTAGAAACATGGCATATGAAATTACTAAAGTAATGTGAGAATAATTCTGATGTTATAATTATTGGAGATAACACAGGAATAATGAGGAAATATTGTATGGTATTCCTGAAAAGCGCACGATTTCCTAAGCTGAGCACAAAGATTTGGAGTCTGTGACAGGAAATTAATTGCTTCAGTTCAGCAGGCGTGTCACCCTGGCGACACTTCAGTCACTCGGGACTTTTTACAGCATCTCGGGAGGGTGAGGGCGCCAGATGTGGACCACAAACTTCCCAGTACACAAAGAAATTGAGCACTGGAGGGGGAAGCGGGAACAGTAAATTGAAGATTACTCGCGATCAGAGCCATCTGCAAATATGAGAGTTACACCTCTGTGAATGAAATTCCAGAAGGCTAATTTTCGGGCCATCAAGCATCCCAATCGAAGCTGGAACAAGGAATTGGGTGGATGCACTCCTTTAAGGGGGTTGGCAGATATCGAGCGGGGATTCACCGCCGAGATAGCGTTATTACGCCATGCATAAATTAATTATTTATAATTAATTGGATGATCGGATCACGAGCACACGAGCAATTGTGGAACCTGCACATCCAGGCCGGTAAAAGCATTGTGAAGAAAAATGAAGCTCCTACAAATTTAGGGAACTAGTTTTTGCCCAAAATCCCTTATAAGCTCGCAAGAGGAGTGGAGCGTGGTCAGTTGAACCATATCGCCGGGCAGAGTGCATGCCGCTCTGGTCCCTGAAAGGACGCCAGGCCAAGATACTTTAACTTTTACAAGAAGGTCAGTTGAACCATACCGCGCACAAAGACAATGTATTATTATACAAGTGTAATGTAAAGTGAAGTTAATTGAAGTAAAGTATCATTATAGTCCAGAGAAACAGTATGGGAGGCGTCGCACTTAAGGACGATGTATTTCATACAAGTGAAACGTGTGATAATACAGAACAATGTGGAGAGCACATTTTGCTCAGGAAAATATAGCACGTGCAGTCTGAAAACAGCATATTTTACATGTGTACAGGTGTAATGTACAATGTACTAGTGTAGCGCAAAGTACATCAGAGAGCTGAAATTACGTTCTATATAAGCGCACAGGAACAGTTATACATGCTAGGAGTAGTGAAGCAAAGTAAGAGAATGTCACATTTTATAGTGCTTAATGAATGTTAGAGCGCAATTCATGTCATTACCGACAATGTGCGAGTGTATAGCATTAGGTAGACATTGGGAACAATGGAGAAGCTGAGATATGTATATTTCCAGTGAAATTGCATCTAGGAACAGTAACTAGAGTAGAACTTTGGGGATTGAGAGGGATTGCCGCAAATCAGTTCAAGTAGATATCTTTACGCAGAGAGTACAAGACTGTCATGTCAGGAATCAGGCATCGTCTGGGGAGGGAGCTCAACGGAACCTGTATTTCTGGAATTCTGCAGTGAGAATCGCCGAGTGAGGCCAGTGAAAATAAATGTATCGAATGTTTTAAGTCTTTTATATGTGTTTAAAGTGTAGTGTTAAATATAATATTTGTGCAATGTCAAAACGAAGCAGTAGCTTCATGTTTATGTATCAGTGTAAAGTGAAAATGTTAGTGAAGAATCCACGCAACACGTGTATTATGAAAGTGGATATGGCATACTAATTTATGCCAATATGGCGGGCGAGGCGGAGTAGAAATGGGCGAGGCCGCCTGAAAACAAACGTGAGTACATGAAACCATGATTTTGTTGTAGTAATGTAGCACACCATATGCCGAAATATGTTAACTAAATAATATGCCTGAGAAAATTAAATCTATGAAGGAATGACTTCCTTTCCTCATTGTTGGGTTGAATTATTTTTTATATTAAAGATGTTTGATTTCCGTCAAGTTTTGAGTAACTTCGATGCAGATAAAGTTGTAATGGCAATGTGATTAAAGGGTCAAGGCACTCATGAACTTGGATGTTCGTTATATTGATGGTAAAAACCGTTACGTTGTGTTGAGTCAAGCGAAGGTCTGTCAGTAATAACAAGAAATGAATAGTAAGCATCAGGGATTTTTTGTATACATGTTAAAAGGTAATAACTCAGAGCTAAACAGTGTTATTGAAAGTCGAGGGACCTCTCGATGTAATGTCAGCGTCATAATGTCACAAATAATTAAATAGTAAAAATGTACGGGAAAATATGAAATAGTAACAATGGAAACGGAAATGTTTAACAAAGATTTTTAAGTGTTGCTTAATGTTAAGCAAAGTAAGAATAATTGCTAGATATTCTTCTTAATGTTGTGAAGAACAGGTCATTAATATAGGTTGTCAGGATGTCAGGTCTGCTAATCATCGTATAATTCTCGTATAGCCAAGGAGCATACGAATGATATAGTGAGCGATCGGGTGTATCTAGGAGGTAAGCCTATCCCAGATCTGCTTATGGAGCGGCAAGGCATTTGGATCACTTACGTGTGGGGGGGGGGGGGACACCGGAAACCCAGCCATCCCGAAGGATACCAACCCTTAGCCAGCTGAATAAAGGAATTAATTCACCTCTGGGAGAGGGAATATGACACGGAGGGTTAACTGAGTGCCCTAGAGTATTTAAACGTTAGCCACCGACACATCCAAAGGGCTCCATTTTAGTTGAATCACTTTCCTCGGCTTGAATTTTAAATGCGCCATTGCAGGCTAGCCATTAAACCTAATGATAGGGTTATACATGTTTTAAACAGTTCCATCTTTCCCATGAAATCTGCAGGAAGCAGATTCCCCATCTACAAACACCAAGGGCAGCCTTGAGCCGGTTTGTTTATACTGGTGAAAGAATAGGTGAAGGTCGCTCCGAGCGAGAGAGTGAGAAAGTGAATGCGTGTCAAAGAAGGAGAGGTGGCCATGTTTTTGTCAGAAACCCCGTGGGGGAGGGCAATTGTATACGAGACCAAGGGTCGGAGCATGAGCATGTAAATTTTGGTACCCTGAAATGTTATAAATTGGATTTTATAAATTTGAATGTCAATTATATGTGTGTTAAGATATATTGCTATCAAAGAATCATCGAGATATCTTAATATTTGGCCCAATTAGAAATTGGTAAACTTTGTATGTTTGCACTGACAGGAACACCTAATTTGATTTGAAAAACCTCACATTTTACGCTATATTAAGCGAACGTGTAGCATTGTTTGACGGCTTGACACAATGATAACTAACTAATGACTTGAAATGACCCAATCACGGCATATGGTGTGGCTTACAATTAAAGGTTTGGTAGGAGCATGGTAGACTCAAGTAATGTTATGGTGGAAGAAAGAGGAAGACATAAATACGCACAAGTCGTATAGAGAAAGTGTATGCATTGTTTAATGTAGGAAAAGTTGTAAGATTAATGTAAAATTTACAGACCCGCATGCCTTATGCAGGGATTAATTAATATTGATTGTATTTGCGTGAACCAGTGCAGAAGCGCATTTAAGGGTGATAACAATGGTGATCACAGTGTAATT
Organism: Meconema thalassinum; assembly: GCA_946902985.2. Classification (NCBI taxonomy): domain Eukaryota; kingdom Metazoa; phylum Arthropoda; class Insecta; order Orthoptera; family Tettigoniidae; genus Meconema; species Meconema thalassinum. The sequence goes on from OX336389.2 coordinate 1,402,134,695, forward strand.
AAAAAGCAACTATTATTTGGATTTTGTGATGTGGTAAAGTGTGAGCCATTTTATTATGGGATGGAGTGTAATTGTTTGGATTTTTGTGAAGTGAGGTAACACAGCATGGTTGTGGAAACCATATGGAATGGTCTGAGGACTAATCAGCGGATTAGGATACCAGCCATGGAGGTCAGAGATGAGGGTACTATAAGGGATTATCTTTTATTGTGTCATCTCAACGCTCGAATTTTATTGCTTTGTGGTTCAGTAAATGTAAATGTATTGTTGTTTGCTGTGTTAAAGCTATGATTATGCTCAAATTAAATTGACTAAAATAGATTTGTGTGTTTTATTATAGAGTTGATACCTGTTAGTCTCAAATCCTTAATATGCAACCGCTCAGTGGGAGGACGGTACACGCCCGAGGACTCGAGTTGGCCGGAGGAGGGAGCATATTTTCCATGGAAAGTCATCACATGGGTACACTAAATAGGCCTATTTTCAATCATCCACTTTCAGAATAATCATCATAGTTGCCTTTCATATTCCAACATTTTGTTGCTATCAACATATGTAATGTTGAATGTTATCATAAGTCTAATATTAATTAAGAATATTTCAGTCCAAACTAATTTCTGGAAAAAGTTCATAAGTACATTTTAATGACCTATGTTTGCATACCGTATATCAAAATATAACCGATCGCTTTACGATAACATCAAAATATGTGTAAGGAACCCTACTGCCTACAGTACCCCTTAATATTATGGAGAACAGCTGTGGCGGATTAGCTCGAATTGTACTTTTGTGATGTTTTAAACATAACTGAATTTGAACATTATCCCTATCATTATATGTTGAAATGCAGATTAGGCTGTGTTGAAGTACTACATTCCTCATCGCAAAGGATTAACTTCAATGATCAGCTACAGGATGTTATTATCAGCAATGAGTGGTTTCCGCTCTCCTTTCACGCGCCCTCTTCCCCATCAACAACCAAGAAATGTCTAGAAGTCACAAATTCAGTTAATCTAGGGCAAGAAAACACGAATAATCGTCCACCGTGATGATCACTTCATCATGGAGGTAAAATATTGAGAGCCACACTCTGTTCAAATTCTATGACTGTTAACTATTATAACTCGAATTTTGATTTCAACACTATTCGTGGAGTGAACTGTTATGTCTTGCGTATATGAATCTAGCGAACTCCAACAAGACAGTGAATGGCTAGAAATACACATGATCTTCACTCGGATATTATCACGCTTTAAACCAATCAAGACAAAAAACAAGCCAGGTCAACACTGCCAAGATGAATCACTTTCTTGTCAAAAATTAAAAAACAAACGGTAAAAGGACACAAAAATAAAGGAATTTCAGCATTAATCTTATGAACATTGCGTATAAACCTAAAAACAATTCTCACAGATAGTATAATATCTGATTAAATATAACATTAGCCTACGAATTTCGTCCTCAAAGGAAAATTTAAAATTACAGAAAATCAAGTACCATAAATACTAAACATAAAATCTGTTTATTTCACTCCGTACTGTGCTCTTATATGGATATGAGCTTGGAAATATTGATCTCTTCAAAAGTTTTCAAAATTGTCCCATGATAAAATATAGCTACTCTGGAAACTGACCAGAGGACCGGATTGTACATCGACGAGTTAGCCAGTTAACCGAGCTGGCCAATGAGAAAATTAGCAGTCACGTGGGAGACTGGGGAGTAGACTGCGTAGTTCGAGAACAAAGACGGAATTACTATGCGCGGAGATAATCGAGGACTCCCGAAGCGAGCCGATTCCCCGCACGCGCAGTAAGTGTGTCTCGAGTATGGTAGGGGTAGTCTCGAGGGATACGCGTGTCTCACAGCCAATGAGAAGCGACCTTACTTAGATAATAGCAAGCAATGTAATGAGCATAGCTAATTACCAGCATGATTTTAACACATCGTAATATCATGGAAGATATTAAATAATAAATAAGAACAATTTATTAACATTTCGGCTAATTATTTGTTTAATTAAGGATTATTACTATCATCGAAATTTAGCAACCAATCAGATCCATGTTCTGAAAAGAACGCTTACTTGAGCATTGACGAGGGGGAAGAGAGAAGAGAATCGAGGCTCTTAATACTTACAACTTCATGGGAGAAGGACGTCCCAACGAAATACTCAAAAATATAACAAGCTGATAGAGATTACGATATTTCTGAAGAAGAATATTAGCAAACGAAGGCACTTAGTTTGTGCAAACATATATCAAGTCGACATACAGCGATATTTAAAAGTTTATTGAAATTAATCTACATTTTAACCATGTCGAAATTACTGAAGTTGAGGGATGAATATTCGACTGAATCTACAGGAGAAATAATGACCGACTAAGATGCTAATAGGAGCAGAACTATGACGATAACGAGAGTGTTCGAAATGACATAACATCAATCTCGTGGGGGAGATTAACATCTCATCTCTCCCATCGATATTATTCTATATCTACAAGTCATTTCACCAACTAAAATGACGAATACATATATCAGAACTTTGGCGAAACAAGACAGAAGAATTCACGAACGAGGGCAGCTAGGGTTGACCCAGCGCCATCAAGCGAGAAAGGGTATCCCATCCCACACAAGAAGATTCACCAGCAGAAAGGACGGCCACACGAAGATGATGGAGTTCGAATCCCGTTCCTGACCGCATGGGGACTTCTGTAGGAGAACGTAGGAGCCCACACGACATCATGCAGTTTCGCGCTATTAGAAACAATCCGTTTCTGAAGGATAGCGAAAAAGCCCACTTCTAGTAATCTATAACGCAACACAAGGTAGTCTAAGGACCAACGATATATCCCATCTTGTAGAGTATTGTAAAAACTGTTCAGAATATCCGACAACTGCTTATTAATGCCATTTTTCTACGTTTAAATAATATTATTATAGTTTTCGATGTTATATTTTCATAACTACGTCATGCGGATGTTTATTCACAATTTTCGTCCATTTTTGACTTTTTAGAATTTGATTAAAATTTTTGGAATTTTGCGACTTTCGAAATTTAAATGAGGAGATTTTACAGTTTAGTTCAGAATATTTGTATGGTCAAGTTTAAATGTGTTTAGATCACATTTTGTCAGTTTCTGTATTGTAAGATATCGTTTTTGACAACGATGAAAATAATGGAAATTTGTCCCAAGAATGTTATACAGAAGTATATTTTAGATAATGCGATTATTAAAGATCTTATGTAGAGATCCATGTAAAGTCACGATCTGATAACTTATTAGACAGATTTGGTTATAAATATTTGGTGACTAACAAACGTCAAGTATAAATGTTTGTGAGAAATATTAAGGAAAGAATTTGTAAAGGAATGTAATGAGAAGTTAGTAAATACGAATTACAGCGTATTTTTGAAGTAATACGATTTTAAAGAAAAGATTTAAAGGAAATATCACAGCTGTTTGGAAGCTTTAAGGAAATGTGAGTGATAAAAAATAATGTTATTAGAAGACTAGTATTTTATTGTATTACCTGTTAAATTAATTCATCGATAGAACCAGTATTTTTATTAAATATTTTTATTAAGGTTGATGAAACTACGAAAAGAATTTGTTAACGAGAAGTTAGTTCAGAATAATATGTTTTTGGAAGAAACTGCGTAGCATCTCTAAGAGAGAGATTTACTTATTCCCGTAGCAGACGGAGGTATTTGTTGTGTGACAGTGAGCATTGTGAAGCCATTGGTCAATTGTTGAAGGAAAGTCTGTAGTGACAGACTTGCGCATATTTTTTGAAGTTGAAATAGGATGTTATATGAAGAAGCAGTATTGTTGATGTTTATTAATATTTGAAGTTATTGCAATAGTCTCATAGAGTTGAAACTCCTTGAAAGCATTAGGACAGCGGATCCTAGATGAAGTTGAATCTGAAAGAGATTATAGGATCAACGGATATTTGTTGAAACTGAGAGTAAACTGAGCTCTATTTAAATGGTTCTAAATCAGATATTGAATTTACGGTAATTATTCTACGAATTGGAAGATCATATTTTTTTAGTGTTTTAATTTTAATGACAGACCAGTTGTAGGAGGCCTTTGCACTATGTCTTTACTTAATTGTATGGATTATAGAATCGCGAATTAAAACAGTTTCACGAATAAGACATAGTATGGTGAATGATAATTTTCTAAAGTCCGTTGAAATGTAGTGAAGAAATAGGAAGACAATTTATGTCAAGATTGTCTGAGAAGAAGGCAGTTGGCCTGTTGTATATATTCTATATTTTTTTAAATTCAGTAGTTGCTGAATTACAGCGTTAATATTTGTGTTGTATATAAATAATATTTAGAATTTAAAAAAAGGTTCATAGTTATATTTACGCGTATTAAAATGTTTATTTTATAGTTTGAATATGAGTAGAAAGCCTCCGTGGCTTAGGCGGCAGCACGCCGGCCTCTCACCGCTGGGTCCGTGGTTCAAATCCCGGTCACTCCATGTGAGATCTGTGCTGGACAAAACGGAGGCAGACAGGTTTTTCTCTGGGTACTCCGGTTTTCCCTGTCAAAATTTCATTCCAGCAACACTCTCCACTATCATTTCATTTCATCTGTCATTCATTTAATCATTGCCCCAGAGGAGTGCGTCAGGCCTCGGCAGCCGGCACAGTTCATATCCTCGCCGCTAGATGGGGGCTTCATTCATTCCATTCCTGACCCGGTCGGAGACTGGAAGCAGGCTGTGGATTTTCATTCGTTTTCAAATATGAGTAGAGAATTTTTATCGCTTTTATGAGAAGGATTTAAGTGATAGGAGACGGGAGATAATTTGTATAGAGTAACGAATAGTTTTTGTAATGACGGAGATTTACGTCAGGGTAGATTCATTTCATTTTTTTTTTACTTTATACTATTTTATCTTGTGATAAAACTCCCGTTACCTAGGACACAACAGTTGTATGCTGCAATTTATTTCATTATTTTATTTGAGCTTATGAAAGCGTTTAGAAATAATTTAATAGTTTCTAGAAGAAACAAACATGTATTGAATGTAACAGTAGTAATGACATTTCGTCACATGATTTAATTGAACGTTATTAACGCATATAATCAATGCTAGTGTTAGGAAACGTGTATTTGTTAATGTCAATAAATATGACAGGCACTTTTTTACGATTCCCTGATCTTTTATAGAAAATTGGCATTGTCTTTGTAGTTAAATGGTAGTGGAATGTGTTGTAGGGTGAAAGTTCCCGAGGGACCTGATCCGCATCCTTACGCCCGAGATTTTCATAGATTCTCGCCTTTCCTGAGTAGATAGAGAATCCTACTGTTCTGTAGTTAGTTACTATAGCACATTCTGTTTGATAAAATCCTGTTCCATTTTCTGAGTGTTTTCGCCAAGTAGCACTGTGTTGTTTTTAGCCGGGACTTCAAGATGCTACAATCCATTATTTTTTCATGCTTGGATTTTGGTGGATCATCCAGATATAAGGGTACAGTACTAAAATATATAACTTACAAAAAATGTTTAAAAATATAAAGTTATAAATATCTCCCTTATTATGCGTCGTATGATGAAATGGCAAGAAACATGAAGGATTTGTTGCCATCAACTTCTCTAATGTTGAATATAACCAAAAGACTAATATTAATATTTGTGATTTTTATTTCTTAAAGTTCAACCCCTCCCCATGAGATTCTTAAAAAGGGGGATCGGAAAAATTGATCGAAAGAATATTTACATCTTGGCCTACTTTCGAATTTTAAAAAAATAACGTAAACTTATGAGACTTACTTGGACCAGTTTGCCTGTGTGTCTGTGTGTATCTGTGTGTGTTTGTATGTTTGTATGTCAATTCCCCCTCCCCCCCCCCCCTATCAATTTCCAAACGACTAAACACAATTCCATCAAATCACTAGCAAACGTCACCCTCAGTGTCATATCTTATATTACCTCCATCTTTAAGGAAAACGAAATGTTGGAGATCCAAGTGATCAATGCTTAAATTGAATTACGACTAAATTTATCATCGGGTCTCCACCAAAGTTTTCAAAGAGTACCTCTGCGTTGTAAAAGTCAGGAGCCAAAGCAACAAGGTCATCAGTGGAATAATATTGAGGTGGCAGTCATGCGAATCATTCAATAATTATTGCAATCCATAAGTTATGATCCAATGAATGAATAGTAACATACTTGGTACTCAGCAACATGGATAAGATAATCGAGAGGAGTTGCCCAGATCTCGTTTGAGTGAACCCAAGTGCCAAGCCCTAAGTGGGATCAACCTGGTGTATCGTGTATGCGGCAGAGTATTTCTTTAACCCTCGTAAACTATCCGGCTGAGATATATTATACTGTATTGGTGTAGTAGTGGACATCGGCAAATAGAGCAGTCTATTCTAGCCGAGAAAACACTAACGGTATTAGCCTATTTTAATTTATGAAAAAATAGACATATGGGATCACCTTTTGTCCGTGTGTGTGTGTGTAAGTGTGTGTGTATGTGGCCGTGTGTGCCCCCCCCCCCCCCTCCCCTCTCTAACATCTAAACAGCAGGAGCAATTTCAATGAAACCTGGCAAGGTCAAAATAGGCCTACTATTTTGGCCGACCCAGACTGTGCCTTTCAAATTATATTACCTCCCACCAATCCAACATGGCAGCTGACATATCTGCGAAACTATTAGCGACATTACCCTGAAATATTGTACGGTGGTAAAGGGAACTACTAGAAGTTCACCTATGAGTCTTTCAAAAACAAGTTAATTACAAAACGAACATGGCGGCCAAGCGAAGTTGATACATAAAAATAGACTTTTCACCCGACTTAACCATCCAAACGCAATGAGACACGGTACAGCAAATGTTCATGCAGATTGTAATGCAATGGCATCTAATTTAGTTTAATTGTTTATATAACATGAAGATGGCGGCTGAGCGAAATATTTCACTGGCATTATATATCTCCAAAACTATCACGAATATCACCCTGAAGTTTTGTGCGATGATAAAGCATATAACAAGAAGTTATTACCCTTGTGACTTTCAAAACCCTGCTGATTACAAAACACACTGGCGGCCAAGCGAAGTTGAAACTTTTAAATAGACTTTTCTGGCGATTTAACCATCCAAACGCAATGAAACTTGGTACAGCAAATGTTTAAATAAATTGTAATTCACTGGCATCTAAGTTAATTCAATTGTCCAAATAACGTCAAGATGGCGGCTATGCGCAATTTCAAAATTTAGTTTTTATCACTAGTGTATTCGTTATGCGATCGAAGTGAACGTTTGAATAATGAACCGACGCAGAAATCGTCATCCAAAAGCACATAACCCTATGGCTTACATATAATAACATCCAATATGGCGACCATCCGAAATATTTAGACGGTACTCAATATCTATTAATCTATGATAGAATTCAAACTGAAATTCTGTATGAAAATAGAGGCTATGAACATACGTTCAACTATGGGAAATTCAAATACCTGGTGAGCACAAATTTAACATGGCGGCGACGCGAAATATAAATATTTAAATGGACGTTTCTCGCGATTTAATCATCAGAGCGCATTAAAATTTGGTACTGTATATGCTTATACAAATTTTCATCCGCTGGCATCTAATTCATTTGAATGGTTTTCATAACCACAAGATGGCAGCTGTGCGAAATTTAAAAATCTGGTTTCCATTCCTTGTGTCTTAATCATGCGATTGAAGTTTGAGTACTACACCTTTACAAGAATCCTCATGTAATAGTACATAACTCTAAGACCTACCTATATACAAATTCATGACGACCATCAGAAATATTTACACGGTTCTCAATATCTATGAATCTATTACAGCAATCAAACTGAAATTTTCTATATTGGCAGAGGCAATTACTGTGACATAAGTAGGATATATGAAAATAGGCTGTATAGTTCTTCACGGAACTACTTGTTTTTAGCCTATTTTCATTTATTAAAAAAGATGTTCAGTAAGGAACATATAGCCTACTTTCTCCTAAATGCATGGCTAACTTCTCTAGTTATAACTCTTCGTCCTTTTCAATGACTATAATTGAATGTTGGTTGTAGTACGTTGTTGAAATTCAACGTGCTATACAGATATTATACGTTGATTGATTAAATACTCACCTGAATTATATATACACACACACTAATACAGCCATCACAATTACACAGGTTATCTGGCAAAATCCAACACTCACCCAAGTACACCGGGCTAAATGACCATGTTGTCCATGCATCTCAATTGAAACAACAACAACAACAGCTTCCTACCCAAATCCTTCCTGGTATAAAAGTACAGACACTAATAAGCCTACAGTCATCACAGTGATACAGCTTATCAGACAATTTCTACACACACCCAAGTACATAAGTACATGGGACTACAAGACCATGATGCCGGAAAACCCCTAAAGAATCAACAACAAAAACAACAACAACCACAATAGACTCTTCCGCGGATCAAGGACAACGCATTTTAATCGCTGAAGTCGAGTGTTGAAATATGTGGTGTTATAAGTACATCTATACTAATATAACAAAGCTGAAGAGTTTGGCTGTGTGTTTGGGTTTTTAAACGCGCTAATCTCCGGAACTACCAGTCCGATTTAAAAAATTCCTTTTTTATATGATAGCCAGATTCAAGAGGAATAGCTTAGGCTATGTAGTATTAGGCTACACTTCTCAGGTAAACTAAAGATTGATTTTGGTTCAGTAAGTCGGTAGAACAAGCGCTCCCGAACAGCTCTATCCGCATGCGCTGGCGTTATGGTTATTGATACGTACACCTTTCACAGATCTGAACCGAAATTTGTAAACTTACCTTTTGGAACCCTGCGAGTAACACTGTCTACCTGAAATTTATGACAGACCAGTCCATTCCCTGCATTTTGGCCCTTTGGCACAAATCTACACCTTTCCACCGATTTGAACCAAAATGTGTATACTTACATTTTGAAACTCTGCGAGTAACACTGATTACATAAAATTTCGGACAGACTACTCCATTCCCTGCATTTAGGCAATTTGGCACAAATCTACACCGTTTCACCGATCTGAACCAAAATGTGTATACTTGCTCTTTGGAACCCTGCGAGTAACACTGCCTACATGAAAAAATATGACAGACCTCTCCATTCCCTGCATTTAGGCCCTTTGGCACAAATCTACGCCGTTTCACCGACCTGAACCAAAATTTGTATACTTACTCTTTAGAACCCTGCGAGTAAGACTGTCTGCATGAAATTTTGGACAGACCCCTCCATTCCATTTATTTAGGCCCTTTGGCACAAATATACACCGTTTCACTGATCTGAACCAAATTTTACATACTTACCCTTTGGAACCCGACGAGTAACACTGTCTGCTTGAAATGTTGGACTGAACACTCCATTCCCTTCATTTAAGTCCTTTGGCACAAATATCTACCGTTTCAACGATCTGAACCACATTTTGTATACTTACCCTTTGGAACCCTGCGGGTGACACAGTCCACTTTAAATTTTGGCCAGACCAATCCATTCCCTGCATTTAGGCCCTTTATCACAAATCTACACCGTTTCTCCTAATTGCACCAAATTTTACATACACTTCGAAACCCTGCTGGTAACAGTGTCCACTTGATATTTTGGACAAAGCTCTCCATTCTCTACATTTAGAATAACAAACACACTGAACTGGAAAACCACGTATTAAGGCCCTAGAACCATTCATGTCCGTAGTAGTGTAACTGTAAGAGTATTTTAAAATTTCTATCGTTGACGGGCAGTTCGGGCTGCATCACGTCACCCCTACCTGTGTTCTGGTGCAGAATTGCGAAAATAGTTGCATCTTGCTTTGTTTATAAATTGCAGTCACGGGGAGTAATTAGTGCAAAAGGATCTCTCAGGCCCCATAAGACAGTTATCATCATTAAAATATTATGCCTCTGTATAAGTGCAATGGTGTTAGTGCAGTACTCTGAGGTTACCAGCTGCAATAAGCGTTGGTGCTTTCAAATTTACCTTCATTTATTCCGAACCTTATCGTTGAGCGCTATGCGGCGATAAATGATACTATTGCAACCTCAGTAGCTTGGGACAGCCGAAGTTTTCCAAAGTGTTCTGATTATTTTCCTACGGCGCTATGCGACTAAAGACGACACTATTGGTCTCTACATTTCTAACAGCCAATGAGATATAGGCCCTCGGCAGTATCTTTTAATTTCACTTACTCCTCTTTCTAATATTTTTTTTTTAATTTGTTTGTAAATTATATGTGTCAGTGCTGTAGTTAAAAATTAGCCGTTTCCCTATTCATTATTATCATTACGGGAAAATGAACTGAATGTTACGTCCATTATACTGTATTGCTTATCACCCCCACTACCACCACCACCACCACCACCACCACCACCAGCTCCACCACCACCACCATCACCACCACAAAAAGTTATATTTTTAAAATATTTTTTCTGATAGTATCATGTGCCAGTCCTGTAGTAGTATTCACTATCATCCTTATAACAAATAAATCCACCGGGCGAAGATGGGTACTACTGCTAGTATATAATATTTTCGATTTCAAATACACACTATATATGCTTAACATTATGACGTGTACGTAGTTATATCTCAATAAATACAAAAAATAACGGAGTAAAAGAATTTAACCTGCTAGTATTTCATCCACGATCATCTAGACTATTAGTCCAGGTCGCCATCACTACGCCACACATGCCCCACGCTAACATTTGGTTCACAACTGGTTTAGTATAACTCCATAATATATTATCTTGGAATCAACGATTTTATTAGCGTTTTCTATCGTTTATATAAACCATTTGATAATAAATATGTATTATTTTGTTCAGTTCATTCCTAAAGGGATATAAACTTACGAAGTTATGGTTATATATGGATTTACGAGCCAACAATGCCCGCCGTTGTAATTCAACGGGACGGCACGGACATGCACGATATGACGATATGGCACGGTCAGCCAGAACTGTTAGTCACTACTGCGGTTACATATTCTATTTTAAAATGCTAATATCCTACCGGTCACCTCCTTGAGGACAGTTTAAACCTCACTATGTACGATGAGCGTATTGGTAAGGCCAGGCCTTGTTGAATCTTAAGTTACGGATAGGCATTAATACTTGCATTTCATACATTCACCATCTTGAAACTATTTGCATGATGACGTTGTAGTTTGGGCAAAAGACGCTTCCCACATTAAGGTATATTGTTGCAAAATTTGACAGAGATCGGATGATTAGGTTAGTCGTAATTTGATTTAAGATCAGAACATTTGGGTGGGCGCCATTTTTTTTGTTACGATGGCGGCTATATAGGCTACAACATGACACTGAGTTGTCCCTTACTAGTGCTACCACTTTACCAAAGGTGGTTCGATTTGGTTTCGTTGTGTTTGAATTGATAGGGGTGATCGATTTGCACACATACACAACCGCCATCTTCAAACTATTTTGCTGATGACCTGGTAGATTGTTCAAAAGACGCTTTCCACAAGACGGCATATTGTTGCAAAGTTTGGTAGGGATGAGTTGATTAGGTTAGTCGTAATTTGATTTAAGCTTTGAACATTTTGGTGGCCACCATTTCGTTTCCGTCAAGTTGGCTGTGATATTAAACATAACACTGAGGTGCCCTTTGCTAGTACTACCTCTGTACCAAATTTCATTCAATTCGGTATCGTAGTGTTTGAATTTATAGGGGGGGGGGGGCAGACATATAGGCTACACACACATAAATACACACTCACACACAGACACACAAAGATTTGGCCCTGTGTGGATCTCATAAGGCTACTTTCATGTTTTGCAAAAAACGAAAGTAGGCTAACAACCATTATTTTACTGAAAAATTGAATACCAAAACCAATAGATCATGGACTGATGAACAGAGGAAGATTTTCAGTGCCCAGATGAAGAGATTTAGGAGAAGAAAAAACAACATTAACTAAATAAGTTATCCCGCTCCACATATGGGCAAAACAATGTATAATAATTATATCTTATGTATAACAAGATGTTCAGGTAAGAAGATATAGCCTACTTTCTCCTAAATGTATGGGTATAGTTATTACTCTTTGTCCTTATCACCCCCTATATTCTTCCTATTCGAAGTGCAAATTGGCACACTAAATTTCAGCAGCGGCTTTCAAACCATAGTTTATAATTTTCCCCTGCATTTTGCAATTTCATCAGCCAACACTCCAAACAACGTAGGAATTCAGTAGACTATATTAACAACGACTATTTGCAATTTGTCTATACGTATCACTGGGAGAAACACATTTAATATACCTACTGCACAGCTAACTTTTAATTGCACCTATCCTTGGGGACGAGTGCGCTCTATCGGCAACAAGAGGAAATTTTTCAATCACACCGTGGGCATGGGTTCGACAACTGGCTGGTATAGAGCGCAGCTCGCATCTAGTAGGGCGTGGTTAGCTCCCGCATAGTTCAACTGGTTGCTAGTAGATGTCACTCGTGCAGTTCCAGTGGAGAATGTTGTTTTAATTAAATATATATTTTCCATTGCAAAATCCACAATATAACGCTCAAATTTATAACGTCTCAGTATTCAAAAAGCAATAAATATAAAAAAATCGCGTAAATAAATACAACTCTGATAGGTTCTGAACCCCGGCCGACCAGGTGAAAGACCAAAGCTCTAAACACAGACATAAACATGTCCTCCCAATTTAAACATTATCAATTGATTTACATACACCATTAGCAAATAATGACTTTGTCTAATTGCTTTCTTCACTGGAGTATCTATCCATTATAACCCATTTCACACAAAGTTCATATTATTTCTATCATTAAGCTATATTGCATGCAACATACAAAAATTAGTGAAATATAGATCACAACGAAAGATCAGCTGCCATTTTGTCTTGTTTCTGCAGTATAATATTAAACAATAAACTTTAATTTCTAACGGGCCACGTCCTTTAGAACAGATTAAACGATTCTTAGCTTGATAATCGGAACTGGTGGGTCCCATATTATGGATTATAAAGTTCGCATAATTCACACGGCCTTCATCCTGAAATGGTACGGCTGACGACCTTGTAGCTTGGGCTCAATACGTGTCCCATATAAAGGTATGTTTTTACCAAATTTGGTAAAAATCCGATGATTGGTTGGTCAAAATTTAATTCTAAGTGTTGACCATTTGAGTGGCCGCCATTATATTTTGGTAAAGATGGCGGCAATACGAAACATGGCACAGGTGCCCTTTGTTAGTGCTACCTCTGCACAAAATTTCGTTCAATTCGGATTCGTCGTGCTTGAATTGATAGGGGGGGGGGGGGACAGACATATAGAGTTCACCCACATAAATACACACTCACTCACAGACACACAAAGATTTGGCCCTGCGTATATCTCATAAGTCTACTTTCATTTTTTGCAAAAATTGAAAGTAGGCTAATAAGTAGGTTTATGAGATTACCTTTTCTCCGTGTGCGTGAGTGTGTGCGTATAGGTGTGTGTGTACCCCTAATAACTCCTAAACGGCTAGAGCGATTTCGATGAAATTCCGTAAGTTCATAGCACTATCTTGGCCGACCCCGATCGTGCCATTCAAATTTTATTACGTCTCACCAATCCAACATGGCGGCTGTGCGAAATATTTCACTGGCATTCCATTTCTCAGAGACTATTACCCCGAAATTTTGTACGGTGATAAAGGGCACAACTAGAAGTTTACCTATGAGACTTTCAAGAACCTCTTAACTACAAAACGAACATGCGAACTTATCATTTTTAAATAGACTTTTCTCGCGATTTAACCATCCACACGCAATGAAACTTGGTACAGCATATGTTTATACACATTGTAAAGCACTGACATATAATTTAGTTCTATTGTTTACAAAACCTTAATGGTGGCTGTGTGAAATATTTCACCGATATCAACCTGAAATGTTTTACGGTTAAGAGGGCACTACTATAAGTTCACTTATGTAACTTTCAAAAACTTGCAACATACAAAACGAACATGGCGGCCAAGCGGAGTTGAAACATTTTAATAGACTTTTCTCGCGATTTAACCATCTGAGCGCATTGAAATATGGTACAGTAAATGTTTTTACTCATTGTAATGCACTGGCATCCAAGTTAGTTCAATTGTTTACTCAACCTCAAGATGGCAGCTGTGCGAAATTTTAAATTGAGTTTTTATTTCTTGTGTCGTAATCATGCGATCGAAGTGAAAGTTTGAGTAATAAACCTACGCATAAATTTTCATTTAAATGTACATAACTCTCTGGCTACATATATAACAATCCGACATGGCGACCATCTGAAATATTTCGACGGTTCTTAATACTGTATCTGCGAATCTATTACAGCAATCAAACTGAAATTTTGTATGTGTATTGAACCCTTATTACTATTGTCATAGATTAATTGTTCATATTTTATTATATGCTGCATTTGAGTTAGCAGTCAAGTCGAAGAAAGTGGGCACCTGATGTTTCAAGAATTGAGCAAGTTCATGACAGGGAGTTATATTCAAATAATTACTGGAAAGCAAGGTCACTGAACGCAGAGCCAAGCGTCGCATAATGACGTGATGGACTCGTTACCCTTTGTTTGTTAGACAGGGAGCGCTTTGAGTGGGGAAGAGAGAAGGAGATAGATTTGTGACGTCAAGATGGCCGGAGTTTTGTGTCTACTGCAACGATATTGAATATGGATCTGCGAATCATGGTGGACCAAGCCACTTTAGGCGGGAAAGAAGCGTGCTATCAAAAAGCGAGGGAAAGCTGGATTGAATTAATTCACTTCGGGATTTAATTCCGCAAAGCAGGTCTGTAACATGCATGGAAAAAGAAAAGCTTTGATACCACTCGCAAGCCTTTGCGCCGATTTCTTAGATTTATTGTGAATTAATAGTCCCCACCCTAGTACCATTTGCCAGATCTGTATAAATTAGGTGGCTGTGCTAGCGAACTTACTCATTTCCTGATGTTTATTTGTGAGAGACGATTCATTTCATTTCATTTCTGTTTCTGAGGTTGATTGACGCGAGACGTTATACTTTTAATTTTGATCTCCACGAGAGATGACTGATCCTATTTTGTGGTCTCCATGAGAGCGAAGTGATAATTTTAAACTTTGAATCTCTGATGAGATTTCGTTCTGCAGTGAACTTAATAACTTGAGAGTAGACATTTGGCCTAATACATTAACATACACAATTCAGATATTGTTATAAAAATGTGTATGTGTGTGAACAGTGCGTGTGTAATTAGAGCATGATTTGCTTATTTAGGGAAATTGTCACCGTAAATAATTGCTTAGGACTATGAGTGAAGTTAGTAGCTCTGATCGCAATTATAGTAGGAAAGCATAGTATATAATAATTTGAACTTTGATTTTCCATCTTTAAGAAGGCATCAAGATGATCGATACGAGTACGACTACTGGGATGATGACCGATCAATCTACGGAAATGTTTACTATGGCAGTGTAAATATCCAGTGGGCCATGGAAAGTGACATACGCTGACGTGATGGGCTGTTATGGATGAGTACTGAATACTGATTTATCAATTATGTAGATATTTTGGCATGGGAACATATATTTTTCTTGCGATTTTATTCTTGTTTAATTGTGTAGATTTTAACGTAGTGTCCCGACACTCAGTTGTAAATGCATGAGGACACGTGACCACTAGTTTTGATTAAGTATTTTTTGTGTGTAATAGTAATCCGTGTACTCCGTGTACATGTGCAAATATTTTAATTTGGCGTACATATGAATTGCGGCCAAGGTGATAGTGGGGCAGTTATAAATGTAACGATAAAATAGTGGGGGGGGGGGGGAAATAGTTCTTGCAGTGATGTTTTGAGTGAACAAGTATTTTATTTGAGTTGCCTTTGTTGCGACAGATTTTAGAGAGAACCGTCCGTTTTTTATTTTATTTAAAATTTTGATTTTGATGTTAGTATTTGGTTTTATTCTTCGGTCGAAATACTTAGATCAGACGAGCCAAGTGTGTGGAAAATATTTGTGTGATTTTATTTCAGGTGATTGTCACACCCTAACGTGTGGAGCTGACAGATGTGAAGATTACCGTACAATCAGCTTGATTACTCATGCTTCAAAAATCCTGTCAAGAATAATTTACAAGAAGATGGAAAGCCAGATAGAAACGGAGTTGGGTGAAGACCAGTTTGGTTTCAGGAGAAGTGTAGGAACAAGAGAATCTGTA
This sequence comes from Meconema thalassinum, assembly GCA_946902985.2. NCBI lineage: Eukaryota > Metazoa > Arthropoda > Insecta > Orthoptera > Tettigoniidae > Meconema > Meconema thalassinum. The sequence goes on from OX336389.2 coordinate 1,402,150,952, forward strand.
CTAAGTCTTAGGCTGATTTTGGAAGGTAGAATAAAGAAAAATAAGAAAACGTTCATGGCATTTGTAGACTTAGAAAAGGCTTTTGATAACGTTGATTGGACTAAATTGTTTGACATTTTGAAATCTATTGGAATAAAGTACAGGGATAGGAGGGCGATATATAATATATACAGAAACCAGACAGCAGTCATTCGAGCTGAAGGACATGAGAGAGAAGCTGGTATTCAGAAAGTTGTAAGGCAAGGCTGCAACTTATCACCCATACTTTTCAATCTTTACATTGAACAAGCAATGAAGGAAATTGGAGAAAAATTTAAAGTGGGAGTGAAGATTCAAGGAGAAATAATTTCAACTCTGAGATTTTCTGATGGCATCGTCATCTTAGCCGAAACGCCTGAGGATTTGAATGAGTTTTTGAATGGTATGGACTCCGTCTTACGGAATGAATACATGATGAAAATTAATAAATGTAAAACAAAAATACTGGAATGCAGCCGAAATAAATCAGAACTTTCTATGAACATCAAATTGGCAGGTGAAAAGCTGAAGGAAGTAGGAGACTTCTGTTACTTAGGAAGCAAAATAACCAGTGATGGACGAAGCAAAGAGGATATAGAAAGTAGGTTGGCTCAGGCAAGGAAAGCCTTTCTACAAAAACGGAATCTGTTGACATCGAATATAGATTTAGGTATTAGGAAGTAATTTTTGAAAGCCTTTGTCTGGAGCCTGGCGCTCTATGGAAGTGAAACTTGGACTATTGGTGCAGCAGAAAAGAGGAGAATTGAAGCATTTAAAATGTGGTGTTACAGGAGAATGATGAAAATCAGATGAGTAGATAGGGTTACAAACGAAGAGGTATTAAGACGAGTGGGAGAGGAGAGATGTTTCTGGCGACTGCTAATGAAGAGAAGAGATAGGTTAGTAGGACACATACTAAGACACCCAGGAATAGCAAGCTTAGTTATGGAAGGAACGGTTGAGGACAAGAACTGCAGGGGTAGACCAAGGTTAGAATATGTTAAACAGATTGCTTGGGATGTAGGGTGTGGTAGCTATGTAGAGATGAAACGATTAGCTCAAGACAGGGAGGCATGGAGAGCTGCATCAAACCAGTCAAAATACTGAAGACTCAAACAACAACAAAAACTTGTGATATTGTGTGTCTGTGTGTCTATGTGTGAAAATTTGAATTTATGCGCGGGAGATTGGCATAGATTTGCCAAGTCTTCATCGGCTGCAGTTACGGATGGTAAGTGATGTTCCGCGGAGACCTTAAGCAGTCCAATTGGATCTTGTAATTCCGAAGGGAATTAATGAGATATTATTATGACACACACATGTTAGCTGATTTGATAGCTGTATTTTAGTCGTATCTTGGAGCTTGGCACAATGCTGGCCCGGGATGTTGTTGAGACGAGGGTGATTTGATAAGTGATATTAGAGTCCTCACTGAGCGCTGATCTTGGGCATTTCTGGACACTAATGAGAGCAGAGGGGAACGGCCTAGACATTGACCCAGTTTGTTAAATATAGCTTGCTTGTTCATTTAAAGTCTTGAAATAAATTTAAAGGGTGAAGTTCTCCACGCCTGCGCGGTATTGTCATGTTGTCAAGTTCAAATGATAATGTTTTGTTGTTGTAAATAATTGCATTTTTTGTGCATTTTTTGTATTCATTTTATTTTTGATCTTTGATTCTGGTGGACACCTTGTTGTGTTTATTGTTGTAAAATGGCATGCAGTCATTTTGTTGTTTTTGTAGTCGTGGTCAGGTTAACCATTCTTGTGTCGATATTGTGAATAACAGAGTTGAGGCAATCTTGTTGTGTTGTGGACATAGTTGATCCAGATTTCATCGAAAATCATTGTTGCAAATAATTAAATTTAGCGAGTGTCGGTAGCGTAAATTTATATGTTGTTGTTTAGTTCCCATCGCTAATCTATCTCCAATACGGATTTGTGGTTTGACGACTACGGCATGATGGCACCAAATCTCGTATCTGTACTCACACCATATTGCATGCTTATCACACCACGCACGCACATGAATTGAAGATTGATAAGGCCAAATCTCCGGTCCTGTACTTTTGGAAGTCTCTGGGAGAGAACATTTATTTTTGTTTATTTCATTGATTAATTATGGGTGTAAGTTTAAGGGAGTGTTCATTCCTTGTTTCTTTGTTTGTTGATATTTTTTTTTTGGAATTAAATTTGTTTTGTTTATTTTGGCTTCACTTTCTTTTTTTTTCGCCATATATTTAGGCTATGTTACCTTGCACCCGATAAGAAGCGTATTTTAGCAACTTCATTATGAACCATACACTACCCCGAAAAAGAGTTTCATACAAAGCTTCTTGCAAGGGCTCAGTATAGAGGCAGTAAGCATATGTTCAATAACCTGGTGAACACAATTCCAACATGGTTGCGACGCGTAATATAAATATTTAAATGGTCGTTTTTCGCGATTTATCAATCCGAATGCAGTGAAACTTAGTACGGTAAATGCTTATACAAATGTTCATCCACTGGCATCTAATTTATTGCAATTGTTATCATAATCACAAGATGGCAGCTGTGCGAAACTTTTAAATCTCGTTTTTATTTCTTGTGTTCTAATCATGCGATTGAAGTTTGAATACTACACCTACACAATAATCTTCATGTAATAGTAGATAACTCTAAGACCAACATATATAAAAATCAAATATGGCGACTATCCGAAATATTTAGACGGTCCTCAACATCTACGAATCTATTTCAGCAATCAAACTGAAATTTTGTATGTGGATAGAGGCAATTAGCATATGTAGTATATCTGAAAAAACAGTAGGCTGTATAGTTCTTTACAAAACTACTTGTTTCAATATTTAGTCTACTAACGATTCAGATATTTTTCAAAAATATCTGTTCATATCGTTATAAAATATTGATATGATTATTATTAGTAGTAGTAGTATTATCAGCAACACAGTTAGGTAAAGTGATACTGACCGTGTGTTGAGACGTGTAGAGACGTCAGACGTCCATCTGGGAACACCTAAGCATACCATCTGCGAGCTTCGACGACATTTAGACTAGCTTCCCCATAGATTAGTTTGTTATCCGTGTAGTCGTCGTACCTTAATACACCAGCCATTGTCGATACGTTGGCCGTAACCGTCATGTTGTTGTTACACATATGAGCGGATTACGCTCCCAAATGCGAGGTTTCATAACGCAATGGGGCTCATTAGACGGGTAGCACTGATGAACATGCAGCGAGTGGCGATCTGGTTATTATACCTTCGTATTATGCCTAATCCGCCAGCATGCAGTGTGACCCTTGTGGAATTCAGTTAGCAGACACCCCATTGAGGACTAGTGTATGCGGGACACCTAAAAATAACCGACAGCAGTGGCTACGTTCGCTGAAGCGCAGCGTTAGGCTATGGGGCCAACCTCTCTGCTGACTCAGTAGACTTGGGTTCGAGCCCCACCGTCGGCCGTCTTTGAAATGGTTTTCCGTGGTGTCCCATTTTCAACTCCAGGCAAATGCTGGGACGGTACTTTTAACAGGCCACGGCCGCTTTCTTCCACATTCTTGCCCACTTTCATCCATTCATCTCATCTATCATTCCGACGCGCAGGTCACTCACGGGTGTTGACTAGACAGACCTGCACTCGGCCTCTCAGGAGGCCACACGAAAACAAATACTAAACATAGACCGCATGGGGCAAATGAGCCACCTGGTATAAGCCATCAAACTGATGGTTTGAATGGTGATAGAGGAATATTAACTAAGTACATACAGGTGACTCTCCAAACCCTGAGAAACACAAACACAATATGGCGGCCAAGGGAATATTTCAAATGATATTTCCAGCGATCAAATCAACCGAGACCAGTGATGCTAAGGACAGCAAATATTTATTCTGTGCTTAATATAAAGTCATTTCATGTTCAATTATTTTCAAATATTCAAGATGACATCAGTTTGAAATTTTAAAACCCTCTTTTTTAGTTTACGCGCCCTACTTAAACGAATGAAAAGAAGATTTACATGATATGTTTTTACAATAATCATAATCTAATGGATCTAAATTCTGTAGCTTACTTGTCGTGAACAAGAGGAGCCATGCATTTGACTTTACTTAAACTCCCAAGACACGCTACAGAAAGATGCCATATCGCGGAAGGAGTCTTATTCACCGTTATTGAAAATGATATAATGTAGCATATACAGTATTTTCTCAATGCAATGGAGTTGATAGTGACATAAGTCGTGTAACAAAAACTATTTAGTATACATCACATGGAAAATCCTTTTAATAGCCGTCGGAGTTTTTAATAGAAGAACCAGTAGGATAGATGAAAATAGGCTATTTAGCTCTTCACGGAACGACTTGTTCTGTCATTTGACTGCGATAAGTGAAGTGGCAAATAGAAGTGTAGGAGCATTTATTCAAATTTATGCATGCAGTGGAGATAAAACAGACCACGTACATTTTATTCTCTCTAAGTTCATGGGCTATTATTGCGATTTATATTGAACGTAAATGTTTCTGTTGCTGGACGTAGAGGCGTTTGACAATGCAGTAATCAGCTTCGTGTACATAGGTTTCAGTGGAATCTGTTTGATGGCTTGAGCTATTGCGGTGTCTATATTACTGGAATTATACTGCCTGTCTGCTAATGAAGTACCAGACAGCCATAAAGTAAGACGCCTGTTGTGGTTGGTAACCTCTGGTTATACTGCTGACCCTGGCGAGGAACTTAGACAACATGAGGCCAGTAGTGCAATGGAGCCCCTATCTCCCCGCAGACCCTTTCTTTTTTGACGTTTGTAGATTGCATGCGTTCTTGGAACGAACCTACATGAAGGCTTGTTAATACCACAGGACGGACCAATTAACATGTCATTTCACTGAAAGTGGACCTATCATGGTGCCCCAGTGAGTTGTAACTTGAGTAAAATGAGAAAAGCGTGGCGCTTGTTCCAGACTTCCACACAACGACTGGCAGCCAGGTTTACAGCCGTGTTGATCTGATGAGCCACACAGGACGTAGCTTTTATGCATGCTCATTGGCTTCTAATGGTCGCTATTTTATGAGCATTTCGAGAAGGATTCTACCAGTGCATAAGCTTCTCAAAGTATTGAAGGCAATAAACAGTACCACTTTAGGAGATGCATAGAGCTTCGTAAGAGAGAAGTACTTACTGTATTATACAGTATCGGCCTAGGAGACTTATCATTAGTCAAAATATTATAACACTGAATAATGTAAAGTTTTGAAGCCATTTTACAGTGTTGCCTATGCAAACAGTTATTTGTAGCTCTTCGGTCGGTTAACACGAATATTGTCCGAAGACTGGGCGGGGTACAATGTTTGTGATAAGTGTACACAAATAAATAACACTCCTGGAAACTCTATGGCCTACATTTTATATAAAAATCAATCATGGCGACCATCTGAATTATTTAGACGTTTCCCAATTAATATTACAGCAATCAAACTGAAATTTTGTATTTTGATACGGGCTGTTAGAATAAGTTCACCTCTGGGACTTTCAACAACCTGATGAACACAAATCCAACATTACGGCGACGTGACTTTAAAATAGTTATATGGATTCTTCTCATGACATTCCGAGCGCAGTAAAACTTGGCACGGAAAAGCTTCAAACGAGGCTCAATATATAGGCGTCTAATTCAGTACAATTTCCATTAGAAATTAAGAATGGCGGCTGTGTTAAATATTTAAAATAACCTTTTTTATTTCTCGTGTCCTAAACGAGCGATTGAAATGAAGGTTGTTATAATGAATCATGATTATAATATTCATCTGCTGGTACATAAATAGCATAAGTATAAAACCGTCCAATATGGCGTCTATACGATTAATTTACGCGTTTCTTAATGTCTCCGAAACTATTTAAACAATGAAACAGAATTTTTGTAAGCTGTTAGAGGACTGTTGATTAAGGTCATATGTGTGACTTTCCAAATCCTGAGAAACACGGAAACATCGTGGTGGCCAAAGGATTTTCAAATAAACAAAATAGCATCGCTCTGGCTATCTAATCATCTGTCTGCAAGGAAACTTGGCACTGCGAATCATTATTCAGAGCTTAGTGAAGAGATATGTATTGATGTTCCATTGTTTTCAAAAATTCAAGATGGAGTCTGTTCGAAATTTTAAAACCTATTTTATAGCCTACTTTCAATTTTTGCAAAAGATGAAAGTAGACTTATGAGATCAACACAGGGCCAAAAAATTGTATGTCTGTCTGTGAGTGTGTATCTATGTGTGTGTGTGTGTATGTGTGTGTATGTGTGTGTGCTCTGCATGTCTGTCTCCCCCTATCAATTCAAACATGGTGAAACCGAATTGAATGAAATTTGGTACAGAGGTAGCACTAGAAACGGGCACCTCAGTGCCATGTTTTATATCGCCGCCATCTTGACCGAAACATAATAGCGGCTACCCAAATGTTCAAACTTAAATCAAATTACGACTCTCTACCAAAATATCCTACATCATACCTTCATGTGGGAAACGTCTTTTGACAAAACTTCAATGTCATCAGCCCAATAGTTTGAAGATGGTGGTCGTGTATGTGTGCAAATCGATGACCCCTATCAATTCAAACACAAAACCAAATCAAATCACCTTTAGTACAGAGGTAGCACTAGCAAGGGACAACTCAGTGTCATTTGTATATCGCCGCCATGATAACAAAAAAGAAATGGCGCCCACCCAAATGTTCTGAGCTTAAATCAAATTACGACTAACTTAATCACCCGGTCTCTACCAAATGTTGCAACAATATACCTCAATGTGGGAAGCGTCTTTTGCCCAAACTACGAGGTCATCAACCAAATAGTTCCAAGATAATGGATGTATGAATCATGCAAGTATTATAGCCAATCCGTAACTTACGATGCAACAAGGCCAGATCTCAACAATTCAGCTTATCGTACATAGGGAGGTTTAAACTGTCCTCAAGGAAGTGGCCGGTAGGATATTAGCATATTATAATACTATATGTAACCGTAGAATTGACTAACAGATCAGGATTACCGTGCCATATCGTTGTGGAGCCGTGTCGTACTGTTGTCAAAATGGCCGCTATTTTTACTAATAAGTCCATATATTTCCATAACTTCGTAAGTTTATATCCTCTTAGGAATGTACTGAAGAAAATAATACAGTTATAGAAACGGCAGAACACGCTACGGTAGTGAAATCGTGGATTTCAACACAAAATATGATACAATTATACTAAACCAGTTGTTTACCAAGTATAATAGTAGCACATCCGTGGCGTAATGGTGGAGACTTGGGCTCATCATCTTGCGGTTCGTGGATCAAATCCCTGCAGGTTCAAACTTTTTACTTCGGTTTTTTTTTCCTTTTTTGTATTTAATGATTTATAACTACTCACACGTTATAATGTTAAGCATATCTAGTGTGTATTTGCAATCGAAAATATTACAATATATATATACTTACTAGCAACCCGACCCGGCTTCGACCGGGAACAGTTATGAATGCTTAACGTTATAAGCGCGTTTTTTCCAATGTCAATGAACAACGACCAATATCCGTTGTAGTCTCGGCATGATGAGTTAGAATCACTGACTGGACTATTAATTATATTATCATGGAGATGCATGTGCAACAAATTCTTGTCAGACGTAATTTAAGAATGGCGAGGTGCATGAAACACAAATCCCCCTTCCGTCCAATCTTAACTTGACTGTGAATTTTGCGGAACGAAAAGTTCACAGGCGAAATGAAGAAAAGCGAGTTGCACTTCCAGGGAAACTCCAAACACAACTACTCTTCTATAAAGTTTTTAACTCAACACGACTCAACAGTTTGCTGCTGGCTGTATCTGGGGTGATAGACTCGCCCCTAGCTGTCACCTCAGTAAATGATTGCAGATTGTTGGAAGAAATGAAAACGTAAAAACACTTATAGTAGGCGATGTATTGAAGATAGAGATATGCTCTCCCGGGCTTTATTGTAGAACTTTTCATGCTGAACAACTCTTACACTCATAGTATATAGATATTTTTAACGGTTTGGCCAGCGTAAGCTTAAAATGCGCACGGACGCCAGTTTCTTTCTTCGACCTTTTCACTGAAATCGTGAGTGCTTGACTTCCTTTGGTCATAAATAAATTATTTTCTACAGAAACCTTCCTCGAGATATCCTTTACAGAATGGTGAAAACCGCATCGAAATCCATTCAGTGGTTCTCGAGATTACCCGTGACTCTAAGAATTGGGGACTTTGTTTTATACTAAGTAGAGATTATACGCCAATCAGTATAATTTAATATAATATAATCCCCCTTTCATCTTATCTTAAATTGACTGTGAATTTTGCGGAACGAAGAGTTCACAGGCGAAATGGGAGTTGCACTTCCAGGGAATGGCAAGGTGAATGAAACTCAAATCCCCCTTCCGTCCAATCTTAACTTGACTGTGTTTCACAGGTGAAATGAAGAAAACCCGAGTTGCACTTCCAGGGAAACTCCAAACACAACCACCCTTCTTAGAAGTTTTAACTCAACACGACTCAATGGTTTGCTGCTGGCTGTATCTGGGGCAATATGTTCGCCCGCTAGCTAGGCTGTAACAGGGATGATAGACTCGCCCTTAGTTAGCTCGTAAACGGTCGCCTCAGTAGTTGAATGGACATGGTTGGAAGATATTAAAACGTAAAAACACTTATAGTGGGCGATGTATTGAAGATAGACATATGCTCTCGCGGACTTTTTGTAGAACTTTTTATGCTGAACAATTCTTACACTCATAGTATTGAGATATCTTTAACGGTTTGCCGAGCGTTGACTTACAAAGCGCTCGGACGCCAGGTTTTATTTCGACTTTTCCACTGAAATCGTTACTGCTCGGCTTCCTTCGATCATAAATAGATTATTTTCTACAGATATAATCCACGAGATATCTTTTACAGAATGGTGAAAACCGCATTAAAATCCATTCAGTGGTTCTCGAGTTTACCCGTAACATCCATGAATCGGGGACTTAGTTTTATACTAAGTAGAGATAACACCACATATGTCAACACTCGAATACAGCGATTAATATTCGTTGACCTTGATCCGCGGTAGAGATTATTGTTGTTGTTTTTGTTGTTGACTCTTGCGGGGTTTTGCGACATCATTGTCTTGTAGTCCCGTTTACTTGGGTGTGAGTAGAAGTTGTCTGATTACTTTTGTCTCTGTGATACCTGTAAGCTTACTAGTGTGTGTACTTTTATACGAGGAAGGATTTGGGTAGGAAGCTGTTGTTGTTGTTTCATTTGAGGTGCATGGACATCATGGTCATTTTGCCCCGTGTACATGGGTGTGTTGAATTTTGTATGATAACCTGTGTTATTGTGATGGCTGTATTAGTGTGTGTATATTTAATTCAGGTGAGGATTCAGTCAATTAATGTTTAGTATCCGTATAGCACGTTGTATTTCAACAAGCTACTATAGCCAACATTCAATTATAGTCCTTGAAAAGGACAAAGAGTTATAACTAGGGCTCGGATTCGAGCATATTTGCATATTTTTTTCCTGAATAGTACACATTGAAAGAAGCCTTTCGGTGGCATTTTCACCTCTCTGGGACCAACAGAATTGAAATTTATCGAGCATATAAATGCATAAAACCACGGTTTTCAGAACAGAAGCATATAAATGCATATTCATGTAGTTTTCGTCCAAATAGTTTGTTTTTCTTCGAATTCTCCCCCGAATTCGGGCCCTGACAATCCTTAAGGTTTGAAAACAGAAATAATTATTGAAAAGCCTATTTGGTGCGAATAATAGAACCGCAGGCTTTCAACCTTTTGTGAGGTCGTTCTCGTCATTGAAACTTTTATTGACTGATTTAAGAAAATCATTCAAAACTGAAAACATAGAAAATTTCTTGTCGTACAGACCAATGGAGATCTACTTCATTGACTGGCCTAATTTTGAACATTTTGTAAATGAACTTTTAAACTGTATCTTTTATAAGAGCACTTCTCTTATATATACTTGTAAAACTTGAATGCGAGTATATTGCAGTGCATCATATATACAATTAGAAAATAAAGCTCGTATTTGAAGGTATGTTATTGTTTTTTCTCGTTTCACTTTCCTTTCTATAGTTTTTAACGGTGTTTTTCGAGCATATTCTGCATATTTAACCGCATATAATGGGGGTTTCGAGCATATCTATCGAGCATATAATGGGTTTATAATGGGGTTTTTGAGCATATAATGGTTTTTTCGAGCATATCTATCGAGCATAAAACACATGGTTTTCGAGCATATCTGGAGATTTTATCGAGCATATCGATCCGAGCCCTAGTTATAACCATAGCCATGCATTTAGGAGAATGCAGGCTATATTTACTTTACTGAAAATCTTGCTTGTTACAAAATTCAAAAGTATCCAAAAAAGAAAGTATGCATAAACAAAGTTACTCAGCTCACCTAGAATGTCATTAACGTAACATCAAATAGCTCGCAAACAGTAAGTAAGCCAGCTTTAAACATAATGAACACTTGAGTAAATAATGCATGGGTGGTTGTACAAGTATGTATCATTGGGTACAACAATTTCAGACCATGACTTGCCTGGTTAATTTAAATTAGTAGAAAATAGATTTAAAATTTACGATGGTTGGTTTTCTGTATACTGTAGTGTAAATATCAAGCATACGTCAAGGAAATTCTATTGAAACTCACTATGTTTTAATTGAACGTATCGCCTTGTTTGTTTGAACATAATCGAAACGTGGTGTCGGATGCAAGTCTTGAAATATTGAATATGAATTTCCGTCCCCGATTCTCTGGCCGAGGCAATATTTACAACACGCTGTAACAGTGCAGTATATCAAACGATTGTATGTGCAGATATCCCTAGGGCTTGTGTGTATGTAATCTGGGTACACATGTAGAGTGCAGTAGGTGCTATCAGCTATTCATGTATTCATTGCGTTCCCAGGCCATGTCCACGTTATAATCGCTCAACCCGCTAATGAAGATCTAATGTGTTCCCAGCGCCATCTGTCAGAGTGGCCAGGAAACTACAGCCGACAGCACAGCTCTTCTCTCCCGGAACAGTTTTATGTGATAAACATCTCAGTTGTATTTCACGGTCACCTGAATTCACAATCATTAACACATGGATGACGTGACAACATCAAGTCATTTTCTCTATTGTTTAACTTAACATTCGTATAAAAGACGTCGTTGTTTCATTATGGGCATTGCGGTCATAAGTCCCTTGTACTTGGGGGGTGTGCCGAATTTGTGAGACAACCAGTGATATTATCGTGTCACTAGGCGTGTGTTTATTTGTAATTGAGGCTAGGATTTGGAAGAAAGTCGTGGAATTTAACTAAAGAGAAATTTACCTTCGTTTCTATACAAGTCTACTTCTGTTTTTTTTTTTATCGAGTTTACCCTCCAGGGTGGCTCCCACGGACTCAGCGAGGGAACTCACCCCTACCGCCATTTTTCAGGCAGTGTCCTAGAGCTGGGAACATCTAATCGGAATGGATACAACTGGTGAGGTGGGATTAGCACCTCGCCCAGGCGGCCTCACCTGCAAAGCGAACAGGGGCCTCATGAGGGAAGGGAATGGAAGGTTCGGATGGATAGGCAAGGAAGAGGGAAGGAGGCGGCCGTAGCCTTACAGTAGGCACCATCCCGGCATCTGCCCGAAGACGAAGTGGGAAACCACGGAATACCACTTCGAGGATGGCTGAGGTAGGAATCGAATCCCCTTTACTCATTTGGACCACCCGAGGCTGAGTAGAACCCGTTCCAGTTCTCATACGACTTTTCAAATTTCGTGGCAGGGCCGGGAATCGAACCCAGGACCTCCGGGGCGGCACCTAACCACGCTGACCGCTACGCTACAGAGGCGACTTGTCTACTTCTATACGGATATAAATAATTAAAGCAATATCCAGCAATCTCGTTGGTCATTACGGGTGACCATTGCTGCCAGTATCCGTATATAGAATATACTGTACTAATGCAGCGTGTGGAGGAAGCCAAATGCGTAGGTACCGCAGTGCTTAATGCCACTGGTAGTTTTCTCGTGCTACAGATTTATCTCGGATTGCGCCAGTGGTTCTAGAGACAACTGTTAACTATGTAAGAAACCTCCAGTGAATCTCTACGTCGTGTTGGTTTTAATATTACCCTCAGCTCACTACGAGAGACGTCAAAGCACTGGTACTGTATGCCACATCGTTGCGTTCCAGAGCAAACTTAACACCACTGGCAATGTAAGCAGTTAAAACAGCCACGATAGGCCCCATCCACACATACATGCAGCTAAGGATGATGGTGATAGCAGGGAGATGCACGCAACATATAGGGCGCATCACACTTTTAAATTCGTTCTATTTCACTCTCTCTACAGACGACTCAAGTGAATTTGGGGCGAAAGCAAACACAAACTATCTTTTCCTTGTAGTCGAATTTAAAATCTTGCAATGTTTCGGCGAGGTCCTGGAATTAATGCTTGTGAGAATCTCTTTAGATGTGAGTCCTGCATCTGAGAGGTCTCTTTTTTAAAGAAGAGAAGGGGATGTTCCTTTCTGTCCTGTGAGGAAAACTACTCTGTGTATATGAAACTAAGTTTTCACTTAGTAAGTGTTCTATTGTATATGTTGAATTGGTGTATGTGCACGAAACGCTACTGTAAATATTAATTCACAAAATCATTCACATACCTCCACATTTGGAAGACGAATGGTTCAAACTCCACCGTCGGCATTCCTTGAAATGAATTTCCATGATTTCCCATATTCAACTCCAGACAAGGGCTGAGGTGCTACCTTCCAACACTGGTCCATTCCATTCATTCATTCATTCATTCATTCATTCATTCATTCATTCATCTTCATGAAGGGTATATTACTATATAATGTCTCGAAAGTTAATGCTTTGCAGTCGTTGAACACAATTGTACACAATTGCAACGGGTGATTCCCAAATCCTGGGAAATATTTTTACATGGAATTAATAAATACACATGGATGGCCACGTAAGTCTCATGTAATTTTTTTAGGATTAAAGAAGCACCTTTTATAATTGGGTACAATCGTGTTGACCGACTGAAAAACATTAAACTTTGAAACTAAGGCAACACAGAAAATGGCTTCCAACACGATAAAAATTGAGGGGCTTAGAAGCCAAGAGAGACAAGTGATATCAGATCAATGTGGGAAAATGATCCTTAACAACTAAGTCAATAAGGGTGATTTCAGTACGCTTAACATATATATCTTGTCTCCCTTGGTTCTCAGCCCCTCTATTTTATATTATACAATGCCTTTTAGTCAGTCAAAACAAATTGTGCCCAATTACATTAGGCAGGAAAACAATTTGTTAAACGTCCTAACCAGATATTTTACATGAGATTTGTATCACTAAAATAACACACTTATACGAGGGCAGATCAAATTATAAGTTGCACTTGCCAGTTATGGCCATTTATTACACAGCAACACACTTATAACGACATACAATGTAACGTCACTTCTCCATATAATTTCCAAGAGACTCGAAACATTTCTGCGAACGCACAACCAACTTGTCGATGCCGGATGCATAGAAAGTTCCTCCAGCGTTCTGCAACCACACGGAGACAGCGGCCTTCACCTCCTCATCGGTCTGGAATCGTCGACCACCGAGCTCCGTTTTGAGCTTACCGAACAGATGAAAGTCACATGGCGCTGGGTCGGGACTGTAGGGTGGGTGTTGCCAGACCTCCCACTTGAAACGCTGCAGCAGTTCGAATTGCTGACACCACTTTACGATCCCTTGCCTGGAAATGGCCGCTCCCCATACACAGCATTAATTTCACGATGAATGTCCCTGCAATTCTTCCTTTTGGCCCTTAGGAATCGGATTGTCACACGCACCTCATATTTGGAGTGAACGTCCAGTCGACGCGCCATTGCATTTGCCCACTATTCCTACCATACAAGAAGAGATACCACAGCGACCTGCCTAACAGACGTGTGGGCGGTGTCTGTTCCTTTCTCCGCTATGCCTATGTTTGCGACACACAGCGCGCTGCTGCAGCGCGTTAGTGCAACTAACCTTTTGATCCACCTTCTTATATGGAATAGGGGCGGGCTATTTAATGGGATGACATGTTTCAATCGTAACGCAATCATCATCAGGTCCTGTTCACTTAGGCTTAGATAAGGGTATATGACCCTGATATTCAGTCCCTTAAATCAGCAATCACTATCACCAACAAAATCGTTCACATATTCTCTCTTTCACATTAATTTCTAAACTCAGTAATTACCGCTCGTTGAAAGTTGGACAAGCGAGAGTGTATTGAGCGGAGGGAATTGAGTCACAATACACCTCGCTGCTGCTGGCAGAAGCATGAATGCGTAAAAAAATCGACAAGAGGAAATCCTTTAGGGTCAAAGTTATAACTTGTTCTTTTTTAATTTTAAAAAACAATCTGCGTCGTTCCTTGTTACACAGAGCATTCCAGACTTGTAATACCTCATTTTCAGAGTGTGTCCTAACAGAACATATCACGATCTCCGCAAACACTTTGCTTCCAAAAAGAATGCAAACATTACCTCACGTTGAAACTGAATGACATTTCTCTTTATATTATTTTCAGTATGTGAGAAACGGTCATATGCTAGATGATTTTGAAAAATGTAAAACAAAAATACTGGAATGCAGCCGAAATAAATCAGAAACCTATATGGACATCAAATTGGCAGGTGAAAAGCTGAAGGAAGTAGGAGACTTCTGTTACTTAGGAAGCAGAATAACCAGTGATGGACGAAGCAAAGAGGATATAAAAAGTAGGTTGGCTCAGGCAAAGAAAGCATTTCTACAAAAAAGGAATCTGCTGACATCGAATATAGATTTAGGTATTAGGAAGTCATTTTTGAAAGCCTTTGTCTGGAGCGTGGCGCTCTATGGAAGTGAAACTTGGACTATTGATGCAGCAGAAAAGAGGAGAATTGAAGCATTTGAAATGTGGTGTTACAGGAGAATGATTAAGATCAGATGGGTAGATAGGGTTACAAACAAAGAGGTATTAAGACGAGTGGGAGAGGAGAGATGTTTCTGGCGACTGCTAATGAAGAGAAGAGATAGGTTGGTAGGACACATACTAAGACACCCAGGAATATCAAGCTTAGTTATGGAGGGATGGGTCGAGGACAAGAACTGTAGGGGTAGACCAAGGTTAGAATATGTTAAACAGATTGCCTCGGATGTAGGATGTGGTAGCTATGTAGAGTTGAAACGATTAGCTCAGCACAGGGAGGCATGGAGAGCTGCATCAAACCAGTCAAAAGACTGAAGACTCAAACAACAAAGGATTCCTGCTGAAAAAAAAACAAATATGAGTGAGTGAGTAGTGCTATTCTACCACGTCTCACCAGGGCAAAGTATATTTCAAAAATGAGACGAATTCATGTCTCCTAAGTCTTAAGAAAAATAATATTCTCGTTGCTTTGTGTATCATTTTACTGGTAACTGAACTCAGACTTTGGGCTACCTACTCCAAATATAGGCATTCATAAATACTGTATATATTATCACTCTACTACAGTCACCACAAAAAAATCACTTATTAGCCTATACAGTACATATTCCTGCACACAAGGGTACAAGGATCTGAAGGCCAATGATGTTCCAACATTCATATTAAAACAAGTACAACAATCGTTATCCAGTGCGGATTTTAATGCGAGTTATTGAATGAAAGACTCCAAACTACGTTCATTAATTTCAACTATTATATTATTAAATTTGCTGTCTATCGAAGTGCCGATTTTGTAATGCTTCACTGCTAATCCTTATCGCCGGTGTTTTAAATGCTTATATTTAGTAATGATGTAGATTCATTTGTACGGGCTAGATAATGAGATTTTTTACTTAATTATTTGAAACTAGACTATTTTCCTCCTTAATTAATTTTAATAGAGGAGCAATTGGACGGTAATTGATACACGATCAATAATACAGCTAGCAGCACACTTCACAAGAATGTAAACAGTTTTGGCTTGAACACTGCACCGGTGGCTGTTTCGTTGTTTAATGAACGTTTAATTATGCCATTATCTCTCCAAGGTGTACGATACTAAAAACCTGCAATATTTTCGCAGCAAATGGTATATCAATGAGTATCAAGGGGAAATTATCGTGCTTCTTATGACCGTGGATATTTTTCTGGTGATGAATTTGGTTGACTAAAATATAAATAAATCACCATCTTCCTAGCATTAATCCCACTTTATTGCAGGGTCTGCTTAATAAATAAATAAATAAATAAATAAATAAGAAAATAAATAGGTAAATAATTAAATAAATAAGAGGAAGATCGAATTTACTCGACGTTTATCAAACTTCAGCTGAATGTATAGTGGCTCCTCATTTACCGTCACTACACGAAGTACAGTAGAACCGAAGCCGGATCCAAAGTGGCAAAACTATCCGAAACTGTTTCCTTGCAGCTGGTACGTTCACGGATGGCCCTTGTCTGATGGCTTCTCATGCCTTGTGACCATAGGCCCATAACTGGAGATGGATCCAAAGTGTCAATATTATGGAGGCTCATTTTCTTACCTTATTCTCCGGTGAATTAATCTCCGTATTATATTAGCGTATAAACGTCATTTTCACAGTCATTTTCTATTATTGACTCAGGCCAGCTCAACTGGTACTCATAGATATTTTCGATCTATACACGTCCTAAAATAGACCTGAAAGTGTTTCTGCAATGAATTTCCTGTTATTCATCAAATACTGAATCCTTTTTATTTTGAGGAGCTGTAAATTTTCCCTTATACTAAAACAATAGTTTAGTTCACTCTTTCTTCTTCACCCTCTTCTTCTTTTTCTAGTTTTCGTTGTCATGAATTAGCTCAGAGAGTACGGCATGCTCTGACGCATAGCACCCATTGCTGTCACTGGTAAATGAAAAATGAAAATCCACAGCCTTGTTCCAGTCGATCGACCGGGTCAGGAAATGGAATGAATGAAGACCCCATCTAGCGGCAAGGATATCAACTGTGCCAGCTGCCGAAGCCTGTCGCACTCCCCTTGGGCTATGATTAAATGAATGACAGATGAAAGGAACTGACAGTGGAGAATGTTTCTGGAATGAACTTTTTGTGACAGGGTAAACCGGAGTACCCGGAGAAAAACCTGTCTGCCTCCGCTTTGTCCAGCACAAACCTCACATGGAGTGATTGGGATTTGAACCACGGACCCAGCGGTGAGAGGCCGGCAAGCTGCCGCCTAAGCCACGGAGGCTCTGTTACTGGTAAAAGCGGCGACTTTTTACAGTTGATAAATGGCATGCATGTTGGATTTTGGGCCAAGAGTGGCAATATTTCTTAAGAAGAAAACTTTGTGAACTGTCCGCGTGCTGTTTGTGATTGTACAGATGGCACCATTGTGAATAATAAATGTGAAAACTGAGGACAAGCATGTGCACATTATGTGGGAGATGAGCGTTAGCTACAAAGGAGCGTATGGGCCGAACGACACACTGCAGTGAAGCAGATTATCATCGAAGTGAGCCTGGACTGAAATACGTGTGTTCAGCGTACCCTGCTGCTTACGGGACTCCAAAGCACACGGATGGTCACGGCGCCTGTGCTAATGAAGTAAAATTGAATGGAAGGTCTACAATTTACAAAGCAGTTTTGAAATTGGACTTCCTCTTATTGCTGGAAGCTTACCTTCTTTGGTTTAATTTCACCGCACTGATTGACTTTGGCATGAGAGGCGATAAACATCGGAGAACTGTAACTGTAACTATTGTTGGATGAATACAAACTGTTTGTGAGAACTTCAGAAAATAGTGTGCAATGTCTGGTTAGCGATTTCAAATATCGTTACCGTAACGATAATTTATTTCCAGCTTCAATATGTTATAAGGCAAAGAAACTAGCTTTTATTTCAATTAAGAAAACCATTGAACACATACATCGCAAAAAAATCATGGAATAATAATGCTGGCAATTATTGTACCCGTTCAATAGGACCTTCTAGGAGAGGACTCTATTTCGGGGTCACGCTTAGACTGTCCGGTGTACTTTTGTGAGATCATAGGAGCTGACTACAATCAACACAGATGGGATGTGTCTAACTAACAAGTTTATTCAACTATAACTTACAAGATACACTAAACATGAATGACAATCGCCCTTAAAAATACTCAACACTCGGGATTTGACAACAAATCCCACTAAACAAAACACATTAAAAACAAATCTACGAATATCTGGTCATCAAGAAATTCCATTGAAACAAAAGCAACATTAATCTGCACAACCACTTAAGAAAGCAAACATGAGAATTTAAATAAACCATCAACAATTCTATTCTGCTTAGTTAGTCTGACCCGATGAGGCTTTTGACTCTAAGATGAGGAAATATTGCAGATCCAGCTCCAAATGGCAGCTGTTTGAACTTGGATTTGTGTCAGTTGCCGTTGGTCCACAGCGACCAAAACGCGAAATGTCTCCTTGTTCTTTCACTGTGCACCACTTGTTTGCTCACTGAAGGCATTGAAGTTTGCATGAAATGTCATGTATTTTAATTAATTTGTAATTTGTGATGGCCGCAATATTATTCTACGATAGACCCCTTTGTGGTCTCATTGTGGCCTTAGTCCCATGATGCAAAGGGCACATGAAAACGATTTATTCTCCAGCTATGGGTTCTAATATCAAATTACCTCTTGTTGTGAATCAGATAACCCCCATCTCTCATAGTAAAGGGCCCTGTCAAAACTGATTTAGTTTACAACGTAGTCTACTCTATTTTATTATCCCTATTATTTTATAGGACTCCATTTACAGTAGGCTAACTACTTTGATCTCATAATTTTCTACAAGCTTCTTTCCAATGCTTCAGTCCAGTACACAGTATCATTGAATATGGTGTGTCAAAATACATCAGGATCCCAATAACTGGAAAATGACAGGTATATTTTGACCCATTATATCAAAAGTGAATTTGGAGAATAATTTTGAGTGCAGAATCTTGGTAAATACTAAAACACACAGGGTGTGTCCTGAAAGTAGTGAGACTGAGTCAATTTTAAAAAATGACAGAAATTAAGCATACGCTCAATAGTCTTCAAAGTAAGACCCTTCTGCATCCACACACAGCTGGGAACCAACTGTGTGGCTGGCTCTCAGCATTCCTTCCACCCCCTCCACCAACCCCAGGCGGAGAAGCCGCGGGCAGCCTGTCCATCTGCGCGGGAAAAATCCAGTCCGACTACTTTCAAGACAGACTCTGTATACTCACACATCTCAGAATGTTATAGCAGTTCCGAGGAAAGTGCATGTTAACAACTCGGGGATCAAGGTGTATTTACATAGAATAGTGTGCTTAAACTGCCAATATCTAGGGAAGAGGAGACAGGTATGCGTTGCATTTGTACCTGAAGAGTTACAAGAACTTGTCGGTGCCAAAAATTTGAGAATACCGACATGAGGGAATATAAAATATTGGATATCTAGGTGGCTGTTGTTTCCCTTTTCGAAACGATGCGTCTCAGTGTTTCCAAGGTATCAATGATACTGTCTTCAGAATTATGGAGTTCTTGACATGAAATACTTCCACAGTGAAGTACAAACATCGAAACCGTATCGTTCGTTGAAGAAAAGTACAGCTGTTTCCGATGTCCAAAAGGTCACTTTGAAAGGAATTCAATACTAATGTACCATACTCAATTATAAAAAAAGTCCTCTCGGCACGCCGGAAGGCGGAGGTAGATTTCACCGGACAAACTTGGAGATAGGCGAAAATAGGCAGAATATGCAGGTTTTCGTAGAAGGATCAGACCTCATTTATCGCGTGAAAGTATTTTATAATTGGAGATTAATTAACTTGGTTTTTCTTCATTTTAAACATATTTTAAACATTTTATTGTCTTACGGGGACGGTAACCTTCTTGTCATTTGGAGTCCATTTTTAGCCTATATTAAATTTTGAAAAAATAGGCTTATGAGATCACCTTTTGTCCGTGTGTGTGTGCGTGTGTGTATGAGGTGTGTGTGTGTGTCCCCCCCCCCCCTAATAAAATCTAAACGGCTGGAGCGATTTCAGTGAAACTCGGTAAGTTCATAGCACTATTCCCGGCGACGTCGACCGTGCCCATCGAATTTTGTTACGTCTCACCAATCCAACATGGCGGCTGTGCAAAATATTTCACTAGCATTCAGTATCTCCGAAACTATAACGGATATCGCCCTGAAATTGTGTACGGTGATAAAGGGTACTACTAGAAGTTCACCTATGAAACTTTCAAAAACCTGGTTACTACATAACCAACATGGCGGCCAAGCGAAGTGGAGACTTTTAAATAGACTTTTCTCGCGATTTAACTATCCAAACGTAATGAAACTTGGTACAGCAAATATTTATACACATTGCAATGCACTGGAGTCTAATTTAGTTCAATTGTTTACATAACCTCAAAATGGCGGCTGTGCGAAATATTTCACTGACATCCTATATCCCCGAAACTATTACAGATATCACCCTGCAATTTTGTACGGTGATAAAGGGTACTGATACAAGTTTACCTATGTATAATTCATAAACCTGTAAAGTACAAAACGAACATGGCGACCAAGCGAATTTGAAATATTTTAATAGACTTTTCTCGTGAGTTAACTCTCTGAGCGCAGTGAAATGTGGTACAGTAAATGATTTTGCAGATTGTAATGTACTGCCATCTAATTTAATTCAATTGTTTACATAACCTCAAGATGGCGGCTGTGTGAAATTTTAAAATTAAGTTTTTATTTCTTGTGTCGTAATCATGCGATCAAAGTGAAAGTTTGAATAATGAACCTAGGCAATAAGTGACCTTGAGTGGTACATAACTCTATGGCCTATACATATAACAATCCTAAATGGCAAGCTTCCGTAATATTAAGACGGTTCTCTCTATATATGAATCTTTTACAGCAACCAAACTGAAATTTTTATGTTCATAGAGACTATGAACATATGTTCACCTATAGGACTTTCAGTAACCTGGTGAGCACGAATCCAACATGGCGGCGACGCGAAGTATAAATATTTAAATGGACGTTTCTCGCGAATTAACTATCCGAGTGCCGTGAAACGTTGCACGTTTTAAATGCTTACACAAATGTTGATCCACTGGCATCTAATTTATTTCAATTGTTTGCATAATCACAAGATGGCTGCTGTGCGTAATTTTAAAATCTCGTTTTTACTTCTTGTGTTCTAAACATGCGATTGAAGTTTGAATACCACACTTACACATTAATCTTAATATAATAGTACAAAAATAAAAATCCAACCTGGCGACCATCTGAAATATTTAGACGGTTCTCAATATCTACGAATCTGTTACAGCAATTAAACTGAAATTTTGTATGTTGATAGAGGCAATTAACATGAGCAGGATATATGAAAATAGGCTGTACAGTTCTTCACGGAACTACTTGTTATACTTGTGGTCACACTGTCCTTATGCAAGGTTTCGACACTGATGTGTAACTATGTAACGGTCTGTTACTTCTTCACGCAAAATTATATCTCCCGCAGAGATGTTGGTTGGTTCCTCAGTTTAGGGGCTGCGACAACGCGGTCATATAACCCCGTGTACTTTGTGTGAGTGTAGAATCTGTCTGATAAACGGTGTGAATTGTGATGGCTGTATTAGTCTGTAATTCAGGTAAGGAATGCAGACGCTAAATTTCAAGCAGTAGTTCCTAATGTTGCTACCAGATACTAATGTCAACGCCACCCAGCTGTGAACTTGGCTACTAGATGCCACCTCAATCAGCAACTCGCAACGAACGTTGGAACTTCCCCTCCAAAGGAAAGCTTACTGAGGGATTTTTAGCGCTCTTAGAAAATCCGACGACTTTGGCTGGCTTTGAACCCGCGACCTTGGGCATAGAAGTTCAGCATGCTACCAGTTACGTCACCGAAGCCGCTGCACACTTAGTCAGATGGAAATCTGAATCTGATCTCGCGCAAGTGCGTTGTCATGGCAACGTCTGATGGCTCATCCCTCATCAATTTAGTAGTGTTGCCATGTCAACCACTGATAGCTCTTGGCATTTTCTTATAATTCCGAAATCATTTTTCTCATCCCTTGGCGCAATGGTGGCTCATATCAAAAATTCTTTCAGACAAACGTTTTAGGTAATTATTAGGGGAATATTGTCCATTTTGTACGGTTTTGATATTGTGCCTATTAACAGAGATATGATTAATGTTTCCCGAAAAAAACACTTTTTCCCACCCCTTTGGTCAATGGTTGGTGCTATCAAAAAACGTTTCAAACATAAATTTCTGAGCTTTATCCGACACATAGTATGAACTTTGAACGGATTCGATATTTCACATATTAAGAGAGTTATAGCAATATTTCATTTTTTTTGAAAAAAAAAGTCCCCCATTTTCATCCCCTTCGACCGATTTAGCCCAGTAACGAACTCGTCCGAGATTTTATGGGTATACATATTCGGTAAAAAATTCAAAGTGATTGGTGCAAAATTACGGCAGTTATCGTGTCCACAAGAAACTGGTATACATATATACATATATTACATAAATTATATATAAACTTTTGAACTGACGGTGGTTTTGGGGTCTGGGGGATGTGAAACGCGAAGATATGTCGAAATTTTCCGGAAATCGAAACATGGTACCCATTGCAATAGTTAGCTTTCTAATGAAATCTACCTAAAATACTGCCGTCAATGACACCTAGCTGTGAACTTGTCTACTAGATGCCACCTCAATCAGCAACTCGCAACGAACGTTGGAACTTCCCCTCCGAAGGAAAGCAAACTCAGGTTTTTTAGCGCTCTTAGTAAATCCGACGACTTCAACCGGGTTTGAACCCGCGACCTTGGGCATAGAAGTTCAGCATGCTACCAGTTCCGATACCGAAGTCGCTTCCCACTGACATGAAAACTGAATGTGATCTAGTGCAGTGGCGTTGTCATAGCAACTGCTGATGGTCATCCCTTATCAATTAAAAGTAAAGTTGTCATGGCAACCTCTCTTGGCACTTGGCATTTTCTTATAATTTAAATCATTTTGTTCACCCCGTGGCGTAATGGTGGGTCATATCAAAAAAAAATTTCAGACAAAAGTTTTAGGTAATTATTGGAGGAATATTGTCCATTTTGTGCGGTTTTGATATTGTGCCTATTAACAGAGATATGATTAATGTTTCCCGAAAAACCCACTTTTTTCCACCCCTTTGGTCAATGGTTGGTGCTATCAAAAAACTTATTTGACATAAATTTTTGGCACTTATCCGACACATATTATGAACTTTGAAGGGATTCGATATTTGATGTATTAAGAGAGTTATAGCGATATTTCACTTTTTCGAAAAAAGCCCCCCATTTTTACCCCCTTTGACCGATTTTGCCCATTTACGAACTCGACCGAGATTTTATAGGGATACATATTATGTAAAACATTCAAAGTGATTGGTGCAAAATTACGGCAGTTATCGTGTCCACAAAAAACTGATATATATATATATATATATATAGATAGATAGATACATATATACATAAATTATATATAAACTTTTGAACTGACGGTGGTTTTAGGGTCTGGGGGATGTGAAACGCGAAGATATGTCGAAATTTTCTGGAAGTCGAAACATGGGACCCATTGCAATAGTTAGCTTTCTAAAGAAATCTACCTAAAAGTATCATTATCTCTTGTCAAGAATGTTTATTTTTGGACCAGTAGCGTCAGTTGATATTTCTCGGGACATAATTTTGTGTCATCTGTCTTCCTTATTGCTTTTATCTCTTCTTTAATTCAGGATAGTACAAATTCTTAACTGCGTATATGGCCCTAATGCGCTCTGCTTTATTTGCGGCAGATACTGGCATGAAACACAAACAAGAAGTATCACAGACCCAGTAAAGCAAGCATGTCTAGCACATTTCAACATCAAACTTCGAGTTCTTGGGATCCTCACGTAGTTTGCTAAAGTTGTGTAGAGTGTTTGGACAAGTTGAATAACCGAATCTAAATGGATACAATTTGATGTACCCTTGGTGTGGATCTGTGGAAGTAGGCTAACATCTGGCTTGATGACTATAACTCTTGTGTTCAGAATGGGAAAGGTTTCAGTGGTTAAAAGAAACATAAAAGGGAGTTTCCTGGTTGGGATTCAAGTTTTTGTAGTTGTTGTTGATTATTCTAGGTGCTTGGAAACATCGTGATCATCTAACCCCTTGTACTTTGCTGTGTATGTGGAATCTGTCTGATAACATGTGTATTTATGATGGCTGTACAAGGTTGTTTTTGTAATTGGGGCTAGGATTTTCTTAGGTCACGGCCGTTACCGTAACTTAGTTAGCATCCCGGCACTTACCTAAAACACCTTGAAAAACCACATCTAAAACGGCTGACGTGAGAATCGAACACTCCTCGTTTCAATTCTACCCAACGAGGATGAGTGTACCCCGTTCACCCTTAGACTAGAAATAATGTTTGGATTCAACATGGCGACCTGTTCCACTCCACTCCATGATCATTCAATGTCTTATGTTGAGAATATGCTGGATTTATAATTCAGTTCTAAGCATTGAAGAGTTCTCCCAGGAAGAACTCAATGACCGGATATGGAATCTAACCTTGCCAAAGCAAGATTCTGAGCTTAAGTATCAAAGATATAAGAAAATAACTGCCTAAAGACTGAAGCTATAATAGCAATGAGTATGGCTTAAGTCATGTTGAAGAGCTAGTGAACTGAAGTATCATCCCTGGATGACTGCTCTAAATGGGATTGCCAGAACACAGGCCAGAAGATTGGCAGCTGTTTATTGCCAGTTCCACCAGGAGCTTGAAACGTGTTTTATTACATCGTGGCAATTGCTATGGAAGTGATCAAAATGCTCACTCAAGAGGAATATGAAAACATAATGTGTTCCGTAACTAACAAGGTGCCTGCATTTAATTTTAAATTCAACGTGTTATTAGCATCTCTCAATATTGCTCTACAGTTAAAATCGGTAGGAATTTTGTGGTGATTACATGCTGGCAATACTCTGTGGAACGTCATACGGACCAAAAGATGATATTGGTATCGAAGAAGCGAAAGTTGATCTACTGTGCCACATAACCCACACCTATACATTGATACCCAATTGTTTCCTATAAATACACATTGTATGAGCTCTAGGCATCTGAAATTCCCTCAAATCATGCTTTGAGACATTGACATGTGAAGTCTCTCGTGTATTCTCTTAAAGATAGCATTTAGTTAGGATGCTAAAATAATTAAACTCTTGTATATTTACCTTCCAAGGTGATCTAAAACAGTAAATTAGGGAAGCAATGAATATTGATCATTTACGCCTACTCCAGTGCCTTTCACGAATTTGTACATTTAAGACAGTAAGTCTCCTACAAATGCGTCTATCCTGTTAATTACCTTCATAATCAATCACTTATTGCTGTTAGTTTCGATATAGTATATATATCATGATGACCGTTGTGTGTAATATTCCGTCATAAAGTCTTGTTAAAGTGAGATCTTTTACATGATATTAATTAATACTTTCCAGTCGGTCAACAAGATTTTTCCCAATACGATTGGGTGGGGGTAACTAAGGTACACAATATATAAATAGCACAAGTCCTGGAAAAAATTACATGTATTAATATTATTCACTGATAGTTAAGGGGCCATTTAGGATTTAGGATTCTCCCTTACCGTACTTATCAGTTAATACATGTATTTTTTCGGTTGTGTTACGGAATACTGTATATAAGTTTATATTGTGTACCCACGCCCAATCATATTGGGTGAAAAGCGTGTTGACCAGTAACAGTTATTACAGGCAACACTGAAATAATGGATTCAAAACTTCACATAGCTTTTATAGGAGATTTATATGACACTATGTTTTAAGGAAATTGTTCACTTACATCCTGATTGAACTATTTTAAAACTTAGACATTTTGCAAGTCCGCCCTATTGAATGTATCAACCCAATCAATGAGTGCGTTCACCTAAGTTAAGTTCCTGCACATACTGCCTTGTTGTCCAGTATCGAAACTGCAAGTCAATTTGCTGGAGAATTGTCGATTTTAAAATTTATTTATTTAAGGTTGTGGTTGTACGTAACATCCAGTCTAATATTTTGTGAGTTTTGGGTCGAATACAAGACCCCTCTTTCATAAATATTTGCGGTAAACGTTCAATTATATCGCATTAAACCTATATTACTGAACTTGTTAATAGTACCATGTTTAGTGTATAACGTCAATCGATTTGCAACTTCAACAGAGTGAAACTTCAATACAAGTTTCGAAAGTGCAAGTTTATTACTTGATAAAATATCGATTCCTTATCTCAAGTATTGAAAATGGTAGTTGTTTGTAGTATCCAGTAGAATATGTTTGTGGTTTGTGCAAGTTAATTCTCTGATGCAATATTTCACTGTCATATAGCCTACGTTTGCAGTAATTATTGAATTACAGTATATTATGCTCAATCTATTCTTACGTTTTTCCAGTACGCATGGTGACCCCATTGAATAAGTAAGGAGTGAAGCTCCTGCATGGTAGTGCCACCCAGGGCTTAGAAACTCCAATGCGCGTGGCCTTCGTTAATATTTATTCTATGCCAGGATTTGTGTTTGGGCCCGAACTTGGTAACCAAAGAGTTGCCAACCTTGTATTGTCACTAAATTTTAGGGACGTACCGTATATTTTGTTGATCCTTGGTATAATTAACGCAACAGGATGGACGGTGTTGGATACATGTTAGGCAAAGTTCGCAAATCTATAAGGTAATTGTTATGTCTTGACATTTGGT
Organism: Meconema thalassinum; assembly: GCA_946902985.2. NCBI lineage: Eukaryota > Metazoa > Arthropoda > Insecta > Orthoptera > Tettigoniidae > Meconema > Meconema thalassinum. The sequence continues at coordinate 1,402,177,823 of OX336389.2, forward strand.
GATTTACAGAAAGGTAATGGTAGGTTCGGTCGATATAATAATGGCAGTATGTTGTTGGTTAATTGTGTGTGAAAAGTTCTATTATTGGTCGTGCTAAATTTATAATAGAGACTTAAAGTCATCCTGTATAGGTTAACCGACCTTAATTCATTGCTCTTAATATTTGAGAAGTAATGAAGATCATAGTGATGGGTGAGATATATTTTTGTTGTTCGTAATCCAATCAACAGCTAGAAGTTCAGAAAATCTGCCCGCGTATGAATGAGAAATTATTGTTATATATCTTGAAAATGTGTTGACACATACCAGTAGACTATTAGCCTACATTCGATTTTTTCCAAAAATGAAAGTAGACTTATGAGATCAACACAGGGCGAAAAATTGTGTGTCTGTGTGTGTGTGTGAGAGAGAGAGAGTGTGTGTGTGTGTGTGTGTGTGTGTGTGTGTGTGCGTGAGTGTGTGTACTCAGAATGTGTGTCCCCCCTATCAATTCGAACACGGTGAAACTGAATTGAATGATATTTGGAACAGAGGTAGCACTAGAAAAGGGCACCTCAGTGTCGTGTTTTATATCGCCGCCATCTTGACGGAAACGTAATGGCGGCCACCCAAATGTTCAAGACTTAAATCAGATTACGACTTACCTAATCCATTGATCTCTACTAAATTTTGCAGCAACGTACCACTATATGGAAAGCATCCTTTGGACAAATTAAAAGGTCATCAACCCAATAGTTTACGGATGGCGGCCATGTTTGTGTGCAAATCAATTCCCCCTATCAATTCAAACACGGTAAAACCGAATTGAACGAAATTTGGTGCAGAGGTAGCACAAGTAAAGGGCACCTCAGTGTCATGTTTTGTATCGCCACCATCTTGACGAAAACGTAATGGCGTCCACCCAAATGTTAAAAGCTTAAATCAGATTACGACCAACCTAATCATCCGATCTCTACCAAATTTTGCAACATTACATTTTTATGTACGAAGAATATTTTGACCGAACTACAAGGTCATCAGCCCAATAATTTGCGAATGATGGCCATGTTTGTGTGCAAATCGATTCCCCTATCTATTCAAACACGGTTAAACCGAATTAAACGAAATTTGGTACAGAGGTAGCTCTAGCAAAAGGCAACTTAGTGTCATGTTTTATTATCGTCGCCATATTGACGGAAACGTAATGGCGGCCACCCAAATGTTAAAAGCTTAAATCAAATTACGACCAACCTAATCAGCTGATCTCTACTAAATTTTGCAACAACATACCTTTATGTGGAAGGCATCGTTTGACCAAACGACAAGGTCATCGGCCCAATTGTTTGCAGATAGCGGCCATGTATGTGTGCAAATCGATTCTCAATATCAATTCAAACATGATGAAACCGAATTGAATGAAATTTTGTACAGAGGTAGCACTAGCAAACAGCACCTCACATTCATGTTTAATATCCGTATAACACGTTGTATTTCAACAAGCTACTACAACCAACATTCAATTATACTCCTTGAAATGCACAAAGAATTATAACAATACCGATGCATTTAGGAGAAAGTAGGCTATATGTTCTTTACTGAACATCTTGTTTTTCCATTGGGATTAAGGACGTGCATTATATTGATTGTTGTTTTTGTTAAAGGGGAAAGATGGACATCCTCTTTACCCTCTACATGTACATTCTCATCATTTCTCAAACTTTCGTTTCATTTGATATTCATGATGAAGAGTCTGTCACTTTATTCTAGAATTACCATACTGGCAAGAAGGTCGAACACTGCACTCAATTGTGATGGCGACATCTAACCAGGATAGGCTCCTGTGTAGATTTCCCTTGGATTGCCGTATGGTAGTAGTTTTATACAAATCCTTTGTATAAACCAGGTAGAGTATTGACCATTTTAGTCGCCTTCGTCTGTGATGTACGGGTTGATTTGTGTTTGATTACCCCTGTGGTTAGGCTATTATCGGTAGATAGCGTAATCTTCACCCAGATGTTTTCCATGAGGAAGTTGTGTTTACAGTTTGAAAAGTCATGATCATTATTTCTATGTTGACACCTTGAAAGAATTATACATATAATTGCACGTTTCCACGGTTCACATAGAGCCAGAAATTAGGCTTGTGACTATTTGGAGTGTGCTAATGAGGGAGTGTGATAAGTTATAGGCAAGGCCCGGATAATCGTGTACTTAACTCCCTCTTCCCAAATGCCTTGCTGTTCGGTGGGTTGAAATATCTGGACTTGTAGCAATGAATTAATAGACTTGCTATTATTACGAAATGCCCCTGGAGCTTTGTCCCTTCAGAAGTAGAAACGTCGTAGTTCTAACAACTGTTAATGTGGATGCCACTGCTATTGCATCCCGGATACCAATTGCCAGACCAGGTATACTGCCACTAGTCGCATCTCAGCTATGCACAATGACTGACCATGTACATAACTTCTTCTCTGCCCCATTGTGTAGTGGCTGGTACTCTTGGCTGTCACCGCGGAAGCTCGGGTTCGATTCCCAGCTCTGCCAAGAAGTTTAATTCTGGTCTGAGGGTTGGGCTGGAACTGGGCACACTCAGCCTCGTGAAGCAAAAACTGAGGAGATGAGAGTTCCAATCCCACCTCAGCCATCCTGGAGGTTGCTTTCTGGGATTTCTCCCCTTCTATTCTAGGCGAATGCTTAATTAAGACCACAGCCGCCTCCTTCCTAATCTTCTTCTGAGTTACAACTACACACACGAATACAGCCTTCACAATAACACAGGTTATCATACAAATTCCACACACGCACCCAAGTACACAGGGCTACATGAGCACAATGTCACAAAGGCCCGAAATGAATCAACAACACAATATGATAGCTTTGGGTGGCTTTAACACTGCAGACCCCTGTGGGTGGGGATTTAGACTGCACCCATGGTATCCTCGGCCTATCGTTCGAGGCGACTAAAAGGAGCGACCTTGGCTCTTCTTTCAGGCTTCTCATTTGTCTTGTGAATTGCCCCCCCCCCCCCCCCCCCCCCCCCACATGGGTGGGAGGGATGGAATACACCCACACACCAAGTTGGACATAAGTCTCCCGAAATATATTTTAGATACAAGATACACAATGCTGCAATATTATAAAATACTATTCTAAATACTGTGCCCGTTTCCCAGAGGTCACGTCGGCCCGGCAATCACAACGTGATGTCCAAGAGACGATACATAGAAGAATCAATCAATTTAGAAGTCCCTGAAATATATATCTGGAAAATATATAATCAAAATCAACTGTAAGCTCGGGCAGGCAAGTGATCGAGTATCTCGGGTCGTTTAATGGGATAGGTGAAAAAGGTTGACTCGGATATATATTTCCAAATACAATGTTGAAATTAGTGTTGAATCGTTTGTTGGGTAAGCTGAATTCGAATTAAATAAACCATATTTCACTGCACTTTTCACTGTTTTCAGCTGATGGATGAATAAAGAAAATTAAATTTTACACATCACACATTTCACTTCCCCAGTAACAAATATATCTAAACACACTGGAAATTTCACACATGTTATTAATTAATTTATGCGTGGATTAATTATCACAGATTAATCATGATCTTAAATAAATATTGAGTAATAAATTGATTTAAATATGTATAAGTAATATATGACAATATCGTAGAGTAATGTTCAAATAATATCCAGTTCATCTCATTTCCATGTTAATGTTCAACAATAATACTCTAATCCTTGATTAATTTGCAGCAATATGTTCATCATAAATATCTATTCCATGATCGGATTTCAATAAATTATTATTGTAAATACATAATCATAATTCCTTTCCATAATCATTATTATCATCAGCGTAATTAATTAATTAATTAATTGAGATTGCATTGTTAATTATCAATTTAATTGGTCACTGTCCACCTGTAACTTAATTAGTCATTCATCAAGGAAATTATTACATTAAACTAATTCCAATAAATTATGTTTAATGTTTCTTGAAGTTCATATAAACAGCATTCGTCTAACAGCGTTTACCATTATATCATAAATGATCATCATGTCATTATTTTTATTATTAGCATAATTACTATTATTATTAGTAGTCTACGCACATCATAAATTATCCTGTTAGGACTGTGTTAACACTGACACATCCTTGAATTCTACTAATCACCAATACTAGTAGTGAAATTCTCTCATTACACATAATCATAATCTTCTAAATATATATATTGGATTGGCCATCTGACACACATCAATTTGATGCCACTATAAGACCACTTTAAATGAAGTGTCTACAACATTAATATAAAAACGTGCTAACATTATATGTGCTATTTCCAAAAATTGTTATTCAAAATGTCTCATATTACTCGATAATCCACTAAATTAATCATCTGAATCCTTTCAATTCCATCAATTCAAAATTAAGATTGCAGGTTCGCCCCTAGCCATGGTAAGTGATATTTGAAGGCGACAAAAATCACGATACTCATGTCATACGTTGTTGGCATGTTAATGAACCCATTTGAATTCAGTAGGCCGTGTTCAATGGCAAAATTAATCTCGGGATTTTCCGCCAACACAAAGTTCCTCCATTCTCTACTTGAAAGCGTTGTAGTGTCAAGGAGTTTAGATATCTAACCTCCTTGACTTTCATAGCGTTCAAAGGAACGACGAAATTCGATATGCAAGCTACCCTCTGGGTGTCAATTAACAAAGCTTGCACCAGGCACCCGAGGCCATACGATATTATTTAATTCAAAATTGATAACCAATAAATTCATAATCTATTACCTGTTCTGTATTTGCAATTATAATTCATAGCTTTATCATAAATTGCCACACTAAATGCAATCATGATCGATGATAACTATCAATTAATTATTATTATTATTATTTAATTAATTCTGCATAAACAATTCAATTAGGATTCATAATTAATCCATCATGTTAAATTAGATCAAATTAGTTAAACTAATCAACTATCATTGCTAAATATCCGTTAAACCATCAGCAATGGCGTCAATAATGATCGTGCTGAAATATTCACAATCGCGAAAAATTATTAAGATGGCATGAAATTAAATTAATTTCAATTTATTAAGTAATTAATGAAATTATAAGTTATAACGTTCGTTAAAATATGTGTGAAATTAGTATCAATAGCAACGCCTTACTCCTAAAATACTTTTTATTTTTGAAAAACAGGCATAATATAGCAGTCACCTGAAATAAAATCAATGATTAATTCATGGTAATGGCTGTCATAGTGTAGAATAGGTGTTGGTTGGACTCACTGCCTTTAAAGGTGGTGTGTTGTCGGACGATGTCATGGTGGTTAAAGTTGCCTTCAACTTGCAAAATCGTCGTCTTATGAATGCATGGCACCCCGTCATCTACGTGTTGATTGTATGACGTATTTAAGTCTTCTAATCCTGGCATTCATCTATGCTCATAAGTTTTCCCTGATTTCATTTAAGCCTTATTCATGTTGAATGAGTATATGTTCTTGAATGTGCCCATGTTGATCAGTTTATGTGAAGTTTGCATGTTGAAAAATCTGGATCCCCAAAAGTTCATCTGAGTGTTCGCCATTGCTGGTTTATTTTTCCACAAATTACTAATATTCATGTCCTGCAATAGGTTTACTGTATTGTTAATTGAATTGTGTTCTGTTCAGAAATAAGTTCAATTGAAGAGTACACTCTTGAATAATATAGTGTGAATGTCTTGCTATAAGAAGCTTACGACTTGGCATGGCATAACTATGCTTATGTGTAGAAATATGCTGTGCAGTTAGCCTTCATCATGTTGAATGATAGGTCCATTGCGGTGTGGTGCAATATCGTAAAATTTACTTACATCATCCCCTGCATATTCATACGTTTTACACTGAATTTATCACCTGTAGAATATCAAGTTACCGTTCGTTCGTCTGATATCGAACTCACGGTCATTGGCGAACTTAACTTTCGCGAACGCGATCCGTCTTTAATCAGAACCTCGGCTAGTTAGGTTTGATATTCAACCGTAGAATGTCTGCGAATGAAAAGCATTCCGGTACGACATCGTATCGAAGACTCGCTTCCTCGTCACGTGGGGTGGAATGGGTAAGGAGAAATCCTCCTTCTTGCTGTCGTCACATAATGATAAGCTTGACATCAGATTGATAATAAATATTCGGCTTTCTGCTACAATAATTAACCGTTAGCCAATTGATATCTTGTTTTATCATTGTTTGACAATAATAAGGAACGTAGATTCATTAAAAGATGTTCTAATTAATTATGATCAGCAAGATATTAAAATGGAGTTTAATGCCGGGCATACAAAATAAATTATTCCTGGGTTCGGAGACTCGCTCTTAGGCTCTCAGCGTAGATCGGCCAGCGATCCTTCGTTTCCTTCTGGCTCATGGCTGGGTTAGTCTAGTCACATGACTGGATTTCGGTCACAATACTTACAATAAAATATGCTTCTCTTCCATTCAAACAACGATATATTACTATTATAGATATTATTGTTATCATTGACCTGGATTGATACGCGCATTAACGTGCAAGGCCAAAGGGTTCAAATCCCACTGTCAATCACCTTGAAATTGTTTTCGGGGATGATACTCTCTGATAGGTACCCTGGAAGTCCAACCCCTCGTGCACGTCGTGGGGAACGGGCAACATTATGAAGTAGGGGATAGCCTGTAAGGGTGAAGTACAGTGGGGACCTTGTGCCCCCAGGACCGCTACGGTAGCTGTGAAGGCCTTACAGGGACTCTGAAAAGTAATGGCTAACGGGACTCTGGTGAAGTCCTTAACGGCAACGGGGGCGGAGAAGGAGACCTTTGGTATGGCGAAGTTGGCAGAGGAGGCAACTCTCCCTCTTGTGTTAAACAGAGAGGAAAACCACTGCCTTGTGGTGAAGAAGGATCTTCAGAGGCTAAGGCAGACCACCCCAACAGAAAACCGCAAGCTAGGAGGCGCAGGTGGCAGCCCCCCACCCAGATCGGGTGCTGTGGGCTAATAACTCGCACACCTTAAAACAACTTATTAAAGAAACATCAATGAAGAGAAACAGGACGTATCCTAAGACGACGACTTTTGGCTTGAAGCAAGACCTGGAGGGAGATGAAAATGAAAAGGTTGTCGGCAAACAGGACCAGATGGAGATGCTTCATTGATGCCCTATGTTCCTCGAGGGACAACAGGAACTAAGTCAAGTAAGTCACTCACTCTCTGAAAGGCCTTGGCCGCTTTCTTCCAACCCCTTACCTATTGCTGTTTCGCATGAATCCCTGTGATGATGATGGCGTCAGGAAGGGCATCCAGTCTTTAAAACTGTGGCAGTCCACATAGAAACATACCTCACCTCGTCTCCAAAATCTCATAAAATTAGGAATAATCCTTATAAATGATTATAATATTATGATCGTCATATGGCTGAAGCTACTTGGTGTAGCACATTTGAGCCGCTGCCTTCAGGCGATCTAGTAGGAGAGCAGTGGATTTTTGCCACCCTTTTAAATCCAACTTTGTCGGCCGGAAATCGAACTACCACTGATCCACCGAATATAGTAAGAATATTACAAAAACATTTTGCATATATTTGTGCATTTTTTGTTCATATATATGTGTGGTTTACACTAGGTGAAACGCTACCTTTCAAAGATCATTGAAGAACGTGGAGGAAAGAATACGAGGAGATGCCCTGAGCTCGTATGAGTGAAGCCAAGCGCTGCAACCAAAGTGGGCGTAACCTTAACTCGTATTCTGCGTTCTGTGGCTTGCATGAGTCATTGTACATGGTCACACCTTATTTTGGCCCTGGTTTTTATCGCGCTCCGGTTATGCAACTTTGGAAACATAATAACAGTAGTGATAAGTTATTTAAAATAAAAACTCTTCAATTCTAATCTCAGCATGTGTTCGCCTACCCTATATACCAAAAAAATAAAAATCATTCCTCTGCAAATCCCAAATTATCAAACGGCTGTCGGTTAATAATTACGGTAGGCCTACGTAATTAATCAATTCGAGGCTAATCGTCAAGTTTCTACCCCCCACAAAGAAAATACCGTATGGTACCGAAAAGTATAGGCTATACCATATTTTTGTGCAAATATGTGTCCTTTTTTAATTGTTCTGTTTATTAATTTTGAGGTTCGTATTCTTGAATATCAAAATGTGCACGACCAATGAGTGAAAGTGGCTGTGCTCGAAATTAGGCCTAAAAACTGACGAATGTCTCAACACCAATAAGAACATAAAACTCAATTTGGTGTAAATACCGTAATTAGTTCGGCATCATTAATTCCCAAGATGTTCCTTCTTTGGTATAACTCGCATCTTCTGACACCTGTATTCAATTTAATCAGTGTTTCAGTGTATTATTACGTTTTGCCGTGTCTTCCTTACAAAACTAGCCTCGCAAAGATGCTCTAATATTTATATTTAAATTGGCTTTTAAAACGATAACGCAGCGTATTTGTGCCAAGTACCGTGATGTACAGAGTGTATTCTGCCTATCCAAGAAAAAATCTTGACTTGTCATTGCAGTTTTATGTCACTAAAATCCATTACTATTTGGAGTGGTTTACGGCTTTAAGCATAGGGACAGCCATTTTCTTGCAACCAAAGTGGGCGAGCCGTTTGGCTTCAACAGCTTGCGCTAGGCAGTGCAGCGAAGGCATCTCCTTCCTTTCTTTCCTCCATGTTGAAGAAAGACTGCTGCCAACCTCAAGACACGGATTAACATTGGACGGAAGCTTTGTGGTTCTACTTGGAGTCCAGCACCAATACTCTCCGCTATTCAGTTGTTGACTCAGTCTATTCTGTCGCTGAATACTGTGCCCTAGACGGATAAATAGCTTCTTGTTGTTGAGTCATTTAGGGGCTTTGCGACATTGTGTTTATGTATCCTCGTGTACTTGGCTGTGAGAGTAATTTGTCTGATAACCTGTGTTATTGTGATGGCTGTAGTATTACTGTGCTTGTAATTGAGACGTGGATCATGGAAGGAGACAGCCATGGCCTCAAATTAGGTACCAACCCAGCATTTGCCTGAAGTAGAAGTGGGAAACCATAGAAATCCACATCCAGGATGACTGAGTTGGGAAATGAACCCACCCGTTTCCAGCCTTCAGATCAGAATTAAATTTCTTAGCAGAACCGGGAATCGGGTGACCGCCAAAAATGCTAGCCGCTACGCCACGAGGTGTACTGTTTGAGCAACTATAAAACATAAAGTGTCTGAAAATGAAGCCACTTTGATAATGTTGTAATTGCTCCGCCAGGTTCACTTTATGTGGACTAACTATTCCCTTTTGTGTTGAACACGCTTCAGTCAAGGGACATCTTTTTCAGGGGCAGGTGGCCACACTATTCCGTCCCTTATAACAATATCTAGACATCTTCCACCTGCTTCTAAATCCACCATTACCGGTCCGCAGCCCTGATGAGGAAGGACAACGGTAGGCACACGTGTTGTAAAAGTATTCAGGAAATACAGGGAGTCCGGGAATGTTCTCCGCAGTAGCTACGTGCAGCTGCGAGTGGTTGCGTCATCAGTTTAGTTGGCAGCACGATGTCCTTGATAGGGTGAAGGCCACATGTGTGGGCTGTCGAATTCATCACTGGGTATAGTTAGATTATTGGAAGAGTGCAACAGTATGTTATGAATGGCTGTGGTGAGTATGAATGGCTGTGGTTGAGTATAAAGTTTACTGTTTGTTATGATACAAGCGACAGCCGTGCTGCCAACGTAACTGGTGACGTAATCTCCCGCAGCAGCTTGTAGGCACTGCGGAGAACATTCCCGGACTCCCTGTATATATAATCTGGTGCAACAGTATGTTAATGTTATAGTAATTTCTAATGGAGATACAATTATTTTACATTGCACTTTGTCAGTAGGGCCTACACATACATTATACAGTACTGTGTATAGTTTAATGTAAAGTTTTTACATATTTGGTAGCTGCATTCATTAAAGTGCAGCGCTAGGCCATGGGGCCAATCTTTCTGTCGATTCTAGAGAAGCGTCAGGTCGACTGTTTCTGGATTCTTTTGTCAGGTTTACCAATTTCAACATCCCCCAATAGACAGGCCGGTACCTCCCAATAAGACATGGTCGCTTCATTCCAACTGCTTGGTCACATTCATTTATTTCATCTTCATATCAGATCCTTGTAATGTTGCCATCCATTACGACATCCGTCTGTAAAACATTGGCTAGGTGGACCCGCATCGACTTAAATTAATGCAATATTTCAATGGTTCTAGTGTATTGGATGGCGGGTCATTCAAATATTGTTTCAATTTTTATAGGAATTCATTGCATCTCACCTCCGTTCCCCCTGAAAGAATAATAATTAGGTGTAGGTATGCCGACAGCGGTAGCTTCGTTCGCTAGAGTCCAGCGTTCCACCATGAGGCCAAGCTCTCTGCCGACTCGGTAGACGTTGGTTCGAGCCCCACCGTCGGCCATCCTTGAAATAGTTTTCCGTGGTTTCCCATTTTCAACTCTAGGAATATGCTGGGACGGTACCTTCTGATAGGCCACGGCCGCTTCCTTCCACATTCTTGCCGAGTTTCATTCATTTCATCTCTCATTGCGGTGCGCAGGTTGCCCATGGGTGTTGAATAGAAAGACTTGCACTCAGCCCCTCAGGAGGCCACTTAACAAAAAAGAAGAAAAAAAAGGGGTAGGTATACGTGCACATGTTTTGAACTTCACCAGTCCTTCTTCAACATAGCAACAATGTCATCATTGCCTAATAACATTTTAACGATATAATTTAGCATTTAATGTGCACATTTCAAAACACACAAGCTGTGAGATAATGGGTGAAGTTAAAGACCATTAGCGGCTTCGATGGCGTGGTTGGTAGTATGCTAGGCCTCTATGCCCAGGATCACGGGTTCGAACCCGGCCGAAGTCGTCGCATTTTAGAGCGTTAAAAATCAATCAGTATGCCTTCCTTCGAAGGGGAATTAAAGCCGGCGGGCCCATACCATAGATTTATGGCATGAAAAAAACTTCCACTAACTACACTTCTGTGAAGCTTAATTTCTTGGTTAGATGTCATTAATGCTCTATTAGTTCCAACGTTCATCGCCAGGTGCTGGCTGTGGTGGCATCTAGTAACCAAGTTCACAGATAGGTGTCGTTGACGGTAGCATTTGGTAGCAAAACTAGGAACTACTTGAAAATTGATCGTCTGCAGTCCTTACCTGAATTACAGATAACACACACTAATACAGCCATCACAATTAACACCAGTAGGGGGGCTGTACCGGACCTAACCCATAGCCTACTTTCCTGGTGACGTCATCCAAGATGGCGGCCATGACGTCATCCAGGAAAGCGGCCATGACGTCACCGTGACGTCATCCAAGATGGCGGCCATGACGTCACCATGACGTCACAGAAGATGGCGACCATGATGTCACCATGACGCCACACGGTCATGACGTTGCCATGACGTTACATGGTCATGACGTTGTCATGACGTTGCACAAGATGGCGACCATGACGTCACGACTATAGCTTAACTAACTTAGTCTTACCTAACCTCACTTATGAGGGGTGATCAAAAATGTTCCAAAATGTTAATCCATAGCCTACTTTCCTGGTGACGTCACCTACGAGGTGTAATCGAAAAGTTAATCCATAGCCTACTTTCCGGGTGACGTCACGAGGGGTGGTTCAAAATTCCAAAATGTTTCTTTTTGTTAGCGTATGGCTTTTAGTGCCGGGAGTGTCCGAGGACATGTTCGGCTCGCCAGTTTTGAAGCTGCTTCGAGACGGACACCCAATGGGTGAGCTACAAGTACCGTTGGGGAGGGAAGTTGGAATGTAAGGACGAGGAGTTGGAAGGTAGCGGCTGTGGCCTATAGTTAGGTACCAACCCGAATCCAAAATGTTGATCCATAGCCTACTATCCACTAACCAAAATGGCGACTAACCAAAATGGCGGCCATGTTTTAGATTTTAGTTTTTAAATTTTAACTTTTAGATTTTAGATTTTGTGAAAAAGACCAACCTATAAGGTCACTGACCTAAGATTTTATCTTTATTTTTAAACATTATTGGGACAAAGTCTATATGTCCAAAATATTGATCCATAGCCTACTTTACACTAACCAAAATGGTGACTAACCAAAATGGCGGCTAACCAAAATGGCGGCCATGTCTTAACCAACCAAGCCTAACCTAACCTCTCCTACGAGGTGCGATCGAAAAGTTCCAAAATGTTAATTCATAGCCTACTTTCCTGGTGACTTGGCAACGAGGTGTAATCAAAATTCCAAACCAAACGCATGGTCTGATTTTGATAAATGAGGTGTCGAGGCTGACACCCCATTTTTTCCAAAATTCCATAAATATTGACCCATAGCCTACTTACCTGGTGACTTGGCAACGAGGTGTAATCAAAAATTCGAAACCGAACGCATGGTCGGAGTTTAATAAATGAGGTGTCGAGGCTGCCACCCCCTTTTTCTAAAATTCCTAAAATGTTGACCCATGGCCTAATTTCCTGGTGACGTCACCTACTAACCTGGCAAAGTCGATACCTCCCGAATGCATGGTCGGAGTTTGATAAATGAGGTGTCGAGGCTGACACCCCCTTTTTCCAAAATTCCTAAAATGTTGACCCATGGCCTAATTTCCTGGTGACGTCACCTACTAACACGGCAAAGTCGATACCTCGCGAATGCATGGTCGGAGTTTGATAAATGAGGTGTCGAGGCTGCCACTCCCTTTTTCCAAAATTCAAAAAATGTTGACCCATAGCCTACTTTCCAGGTGACGTCACCTACTAACCTGGCAAAGTCGATATCTCCCGAATGCATGGCCGGAGTTTGATAAATGAGGTGTCGAGGCTGCCACCCCCTTTTTCCAAAATTCCAAAAATGTTGACCCATGGCCTACTTTCCTGGTGACGTCACCTACTAACCTGGCAAAGTCGATATCTCCCGAATGCATGGTCGGAGTTTGATAAATGAGGTGTCGAGGCTGACACCCCCTTTTTCCAAAATTCCAAAAATGTTGACCCATAGCCTACTTTCCTGGTGACGTCACCTACTAACCTGGAAAAGTCGATATCTCCCGAATGCATGGTTGGAGTTTGATAAATGAGGTGTCGAGGCTGACACCCCCTTTTTCCAAAATTCCAAAAATGTTGACCCCTAGCCTACTTTCCTGGTGACCTCGAGATTGGGTGAGAACAAGAGTTAACCAAGTGAGGTCAACAGGAAAGAAGACTGAGAGGAGCCCGGTACACGTAAGTGAACGCAATGCCGAACACGGCTGAGGCCCTGTGATTGCTAACCCACGTTCTACTAGATGTGAGCCCCCCCCCCCTGGAAAGAAACTTGAAACATGACTGCTTAGCATTGACCAAGATATTAGCCATGCTTGCATTAGTTAATATTTGAATGAACCCTAAATCACAGAGGCTTATGCCATGGATTGTAGCAAACAATCGAACTCGAGATACTTTAAGCCAAAGCCTAGCGCGCTAACCAGTTAGCTATGGGATGTAAAAGAGTGTTGGCTGCTAAAACCTGTCGCACTTTTCCTGGTTAAATGAATGATAGATGAAATAAAATGATTGTGGAGAGTGTTGCTAGAATGGAATAGTGACAGTGGAAAAACCGGTATAGCTTGAGATTGGAAGAGAACAAGAGTTAACCAAGTGAGGTCGACAGGAAATAAGATTGCGAGGAGCCCGGCGAAAGTAAGTGAATGCAATGCCGAACACAGCTGAGGCCCTGTGATTGCTTACGCACGTTCAACGAGATGTGAGCTCTTGGCGAGAAACATGAAACACAACTGCCCGCTCGCATGCATGTAGCGCGACCTTGAGATAATGAAAACTGCAACTCTAGCATGATGACAGTGTTAAATTGTACATTCTCTAAACATGCTACATGTTAGATTGCATGTATGTACTGCTATATGAATTATTGGATATTAAAATGAAATCAACTGTGAATCTATTGAAAAGGAATTGTCTTGGCATTTGCCTGGTGGTGAAAATGGAAAAATCATGAAAACACGTTTTAAGAGAAGTCACTCCTGAATCACTTTTGTAACGTAGCGGTTAGCATGATTAGCTGGCGCTCCCAGAGATTCTGGGTTTGATTCCCAGCCCTGTCAAGAAATTTAAAAGTTGTATGAGAATTGGAACGAGGTCTACTCAGCTTTAGCGCAGACCCAAATGAGTAAAGAAAATTCGATTCACACTTTAGCTATTCTTGAAGTGGTTTTCAGTGATTTCTCACATTGTCTTTGGGGAAAATGCTGTGATGATACCATAAGGCCACGGCAGTCTCCTTGTTAGAATGAAATGACGACAGGGGGAAACTGTCATTGCCGGAGAAAGGAAAAAACTATATCTCATTGCTTTGTTCAGCACAAATCTCACATGGAGTGACTGGGATTTGAACTATGGACTCAGTAGTGAGTGACTAGCATGCTTTTGCCTAAGCCATAGAGGCTTTAAAATGCGTGTGGCATACACCAAGTCTCTGAGCCACATGAATGAATTCCACCATTCTTGAAGTGGTTTTCAGTGGCTTTCCACTTTGTATTTGAATAAAATGCTTAGATGATACCTACTGTAAGGCCACGGCCGCCTCCTTTACACTTCCTCGCCAAATCATTTCACTCTTTCAATCCCAGGTTAACAGGATAGAAAATGGAGAGGCCATTTGATACAAGCATGTGAAAGCAATGCTAGACATAGCTAGGACCTTGTGATTGCCAATCCTACATCCCACTGGATGTGAGCCCTCAGATTTTGTAAAGGATGAACTAAGTAATACAATTTCTTTATTTCATCACTTAGCAACAGTTAACTAATAGCCGAGATCTTGAAACAGGATGTGATGTTGCAATACAAGCTATTGTATTTGAAAAAAGCTGATATTGCAAATAATTGAAAACGGAAAACTTATTATGAATGTCATTTCCGTTTGACATGCCATGTCCTGTAAATTGTTTTTTGCAAGCTTGCAATATTGAACACTATAAATGCAAGGTCATAGCAATCATCGACACTCATTAGTCTCTCATTACCGGCGATTAATGCTGCAGTCTTTTCATTCATTATATACAACTTAAGAAAGCAGTGGCGTTACTTGGAGCAAAAAGAACACTATTTGTGAGGTATGTATTTAATAGATTAAACTTTTTAAACAGTTTAAATATAAATCAACGTGTATGTCATGGATTGATTGATTGATTGGTTCATTTATTTACAGATAATTGGTTATACCTAATCCAGTTGGCAACAACGGTTATTATTAAAGGTGAGTACCTCTTTTAATTTGATGCCACTGACAATACAAGTTTGGCTACATTGGCAATACTATTTTGTGGATCCGTGTTGAAACAACTGGACCATTTGTAATATATACCTCGTAGTGTAGCAGCTAGCAATCTTGGTTATCACCCTAGAGGTGTGGGTTCGATTCCCGATGTGCAAAATAAAATTCTGATGTGAGGGTTGGAACGAGGCAAGGTTCGTATATAAGAGGTTGTCTCGTTCCGCGCGCATGCGCTCTACTCCCCCGGCTGATGACGTATTGCTCAGACCCGGCAACAGCCAACACCACAGTCTCCAGTAAGCTGGCAGCTTCAGCTATTCTTTATGGTGTTGTGTTGATGTGATTATCTATTCTCGTTACGTGTCATTATTTAGTGGTGTTTGATAGTGCTTCATTAAGTACTGCTCTACACGTTTCCCCTAGTAATAGGTAAGTGCTCGGTAAATGAAAGAGCCATTTGTGTATCATTAGCTTCGTGGTACGACCTGATAGTTTTGATGTTTTTTTTTATTTCTTTCAGTTTTCTACGATGCCTGGAATGAGATGCACGGTGGCTTTGTGTACAAACAGTCTTATTAAAACGAAGCGGGATCCCGGGAGTGCGCATATAAAGTATCATTCATTCCCTAAAGACAATTTAATCAGGCAAAAATGGGTGCTGTGTACTAGAAGAGACGGGAAGTGGAATCCGAATACTTCACAAATATGCTCTGAACATTTTACGGAGGATGACTATGAGAGGGACCTGAAAGCAGAATTATTGAATGTAATTCCTAAGAGAAAACTAAAACAGACTGCTGTGCCTTCACTTAAATTAGGAACTGATATACCCGAAGAAACCCAGGTACAGATACGTGAACGTGAAATACGTAGTGAGAAGAGAGAAAATAAAAGAACAGTGAATCAAATTTTAGAAAGCTCGTACTCTGTTCAAGAAGTGTGTGATGACGACCAAACTACAACGGAGGAAAATCAAATAGATGTTTTGAAGATGGAAAATGAAAAGTTGCGACAAAAGAACGCAGAGCTGGAGGAGAGAATCGTACTGAAAAGCCAAGAAATTGGCAGGCTTAAAAGAGAACTTTGTAAAATGAAGAGAAAAAGGATTGATGAAACCAGAGTGCGTAAAAAGGCCCGGGAAATACTCGGTTCAGTTTTCACCGAAAATCAAATAGACATCCTTTTAAGTAAGAAAAAGAAAGTTAAATGGACAGACGATGAAATATCTCTTGCATTTTCCCTGAGATATATTAGTTAGCGTTCATATCTTTTTTTGAAGAAGAAAATGAACATTCCTTTGCCTGGACTGTCTACACTGCAAAAATGGGCATCAACAGTCGATATGAACAATGGTGTTCTCCAAGATGTTTTCCGCTTTCTGTGCGTTGCTGGTTCATCTCTGAGCAAGAAAGAAAAAATTACGGTTCTTCTTTTTGATGAAATGAAAGTTAAAAGCGTCATGGAATATGACCGGAAAGGAGATGAAGTTATCGGGCCACACTCCAATGTGCAAATAATAATGGCTCGGGGACTTTTTGCTCAATGGAAGGTGCCTGTCTTTGTTGATTTTGACGTGAAAATAACCTGCGAGATTTTAAACTCTATTATTTTAAAACTTTCCGATATAGGGTACATTGTAAAAGCATGTGTTAGCGACATGGGGGGTGGAAATGTTGGACTTTGGAAGGAACTAGGAATTAGTACTGAAAAAACCTGGTTCACTCATCCCTCTACGGAAGAAAAAATATACATGTTTGCTGACGCGCCACATCTTCTGAAACTAGTGCGGAACTGGTTTTTAGACACTGGGTTCCAGCTAAAGAGCGGACAGATTGTAAATAGAAATCCTATCGTAGCATTATTGAATGATCAGAAGAAAAGTGATCTCAAAATGTTGCATAATCTGAACGAAAGTCACATCACTGTGGAAAAGACTCAGAGACAAAATTCGAGGAAAGCGTGTCAGTTATTGTCGCACAAGACAGCTACTGCTCTGCAATTTATGAAACCGGGAGCTGATCCTCAGCTGGCCGAAGAAACTGGAAAATGTATTGAAATAATTGATAGGTGGTACGATGTGATGAATACATACACTCCCAAACCTTCAGATAGACCTTCCAAGAACCCATATGGAAAAGATCTGGAATCTCAAGACGCAATTCTCAACGACATGCTTGAATTAATTGAAACAATGAGATGCTGTGGCAAGAAAAATATACAGCTTTTTCAGAGAGGAATCATCACATCAATTAAATCTTTGAAGTATCTTCCATTTGATTTGAAGAGTGTCCATGGTATTGAGTACATACTCACCCACCGTCTCAACCAGGACGCTTTAGAAAATCTGTTTTCTCAGATTAGGACGAAAGGGGGTCTGAATGATCATCCTTCTCCTTCAGACACATTATATCGTTTAAGAATGATTATTTTAGGGCGAAATGAAGGACTCCTTCAAAATAATTCTAATACAGGAACCGTAGATGATTCCGAATATATTCCAGCCAAAGTGCTTCGAATGTCTGGTGTATTATGCAAGAAGGAAGAGGATAATCCGGAGAAAGATAGCGAAATAGATGTCACCAAAGAAATGATTGCATCTTCGATTCCTGAAAACGAATTGAGCACCCCCCTAACTGAAATGGAAGCCAATGCATTGTTTTACCTTTCTGGGTGGGTAGCAAAAAAGCTTAGATCGACATGTCCAAACCTTGGTAGCTATACATTTACTAGCTGTGAATCGCAGACAATGAATCCACAAAATGCATGGATCAAAAGTTTGTCGTTCGATGGACTCGTAGAGCCTTCTGAAAGCTGGAAAAAAAGAGGCAAAATTGCTAGAAGATGAATTTAAGAAGTACCATGGTCTCAAGAGCATAAAAAGGGGTAAATTGTGCATTACCAATTTGATTGAATCTCTTTACAAGAAATATCCTGAAATAAATCGTGTAGTGGTAGAGACATTCGTTCGACAGAGGACCTTCATACTAATGAAGTTCATGAATGCACTGAAGACAACACAGGGGAGCTACAAGAGGAGTAATGAATGTTCAGTCTCTCATGACAAAAAATCCAAGAAGATGAAAAAATACACCAGGTGAATATATTTTCAGGCTTGAACGCTCGATTGAGTTCGTGAACAGTGAGCAAATGTACCGGTAATAGTTTTCCCTACTTAATCTCAACAGTATAATTGAGCATGAATTTTAATAGAATTAAAACGGCGCTGTGTATTGTACATTATGTTGAACTTTATCAATTTTTTTTTTGTCGTGTAGCCTCCTGAGAGGCCAAGTGCAGG
The DNA here is from genome assembly GCA_946902985.2 of Meconema thalassinum. Taxonomy (NCBI): domain Eukaryota; kingdom Metazoa; phylum Arthropoda; class Insecta; order Orthoptera; family Tettigoniidae; genus Meconema; species Meconema thalassinum. The sequence continues at coordinate 1,402,196,440 of OX336389.2, forward strand.
TCTTTCTAGTCGACGCCCGTGGGCGACCTGCGCGTCGGGATGAGAGATGGAATAGATGAAGATGAATGAAACTGGGCAAGGATGTGGAAGGAAGCGGCCGTGGCCTGTCAGAAGGTACTGTCCCAGCATTTGCCTGGTGTTGAAAATGGGAAACCACGGAAAACCATTTCAAGGACAGCCGACGGTGGGGCTCGAACCCACGCGTCTACCGAGTCAGCAGAGAGCTTGGCCCCTTGACCTAACGCAGCGCTTTAGCCCGCGCAGCCACTACTGTCGGTAACTTTATCAATTATGACTCAATTTTGAAGCTTCAGAATTCTCGTTCTTTGTAGATTCGAATAACTTTTATATTTAATTATTCATGATGATGATGATGATGATAATTGTTGTTTTAAGGGGCCTTACTCTAGGTTATCGGACCCTAATGGTTTGGGTGATCGTGAAAATGAAAGATGATCAAATGAAACCTACAACTAAAACTAACTACTCTCTTACAAACTAGAAGAGGAAATGGTAAACAAAAAGTGTATTTACACGCTCTGATTATTTAAAGCTCTATTATATTAAACTGCATTTATAGCTACAAGTATCACGAGTTCTTATGTTGTACATCAACCCCGTGGTTACCTTCTGCAGTAGTGCAAGGCTAGCCGTAACAGTAGTCCCATCCGCTCAGCGCGGGTCGGCTGATGACGTCACGCAGCAGGGGAGCACTGTTACCACAGACCTTATGAGAACGAGGTAACCTGTTCTCTACTAGCCTTGGGAACGAGGTACACTCAGACTCGTGAGGTAAAACTGAGAAGAGGAGGGTTCGATTCCCACTCAGTCATTCTGGCTTTTCATTTATACTGTACTCCAGGCAAATGCAGGGATGGTTCAGAACTTATGGCTATGGTGGCATTACTATTTTGTGAATCCGTGTTGAAACAACTTGACCATTTATAGTCTACACCTCGTGGTGTAGCGGCTAGCGTTCTTGGTTATCACCCTAGAGGTGTGGGTTCGATCTCCGATGTGTAAAATACATTTCTGATACGAGGGCTGGAACGAGGTACACTCAGACTCGCGAGGAAAAACTGAGAAGAGGAGGGTTTGATTCCCACTCAGTCATTCTGGCTTTCTCATTTCTACTGTACTCTAGGCAAATGCAGGGATGGCTCCTAACTTAAGGCTATGATGGCAATACCATTTTGTGAATCCGTGTTAAAACAACTTGACCATTTGTAACCTACACCTCGTGGTGTAGCGGCTAGAGTTCTTGGTTATCACCCTAGAGGTGTGGGTTCGATTCCCGATGTGCAAAATAAAATTCATATTCGAGGGCTGGAACGAGGTACACTCAGATTCGTGAGGTAAAACTGAGAAGAGGAGGGTTCGTTTCAGACTCAATCATTCTGGCTTCTCATTTCTACTGTACTCCAGGCAAATGCAGGGATGGTTCCTAACTTAAGGCTATAATGGCAATACTATTTTGTGAATCCGTATTGAAACAACTTGACCATTTGTATTCTACACCTCGTGGTGTAGCGGCTAGCGATCTTGGTTATCACGCTGGAGGTGTGGGTTCGATTTCCGATGGGTAAAATAAAATTCTGATGCGAGGGCTTGAACGAGGTACACTCAGACTCGTGAGGTAAAACTGAGAAGAGGAGGGTTCGATTTCCACTCAGTCATTCTGGCTTTCTCATTTCTACTGTAGTCCAGGCAAATGCAGGGATGGTTCCTAATTTAAGGCTACGGTGGCAATACTATTTTGTGAATCCGTGTTGAAACAACTTGACCATTTGTAATCTACACCTCGTGGTGTAGCGGATAGCGTCCTTGGTTATCACCCTAGAGGTGTGGGTTCGATTCCCGATGTGCAAAATATAATTCTGATGTGAGGGCTGGAACGAGGTACACTCAGACTCGTGAGGTAAAACTGAGAAGAGGAGGGTTCGATTTCCACTCAGTCATTCTGGCTTTCTCATTTCTACTGTACTCCAGGCAAATGCAGGGATGGTTCCTAACTTAAGGCTACGGTGGCAATACTATTTTGTGAATCCGTGTTGAAACAACTTGACCATTTGTAATCTACACCTCGTGGTGTAGCAGATAGCGTTCTTGGTTTTTACCCTAGAGGTGTGGGTTCGATTCCCAATGTGCAAAATAAAAGTCTGATGTGATGGCTGGAACGAGGTACACTCAGACTCGTGAGGTAAAACTCAGAAGAGGAGGGTTCGATTCCCACTCAGTCATCCTGGCGTTCTCATTTCTACTGTACTCCAGACAAATGCAGGGATGGTTCCTTACTTAAGGCTACGATGGCAATACTATTTTGTGAATCCGTGTTGAAACAACTTATGACAAACACAGCTGAGGCCCTGTGATTGCTAACCCACGTTCAACAAAATGTGCGGACCTAGCGAGAAACTTGAAACACAACTCCTTGCATGCATGTAGCGCGACCTTGAGCTAATGAAAGCTGCCCACTCAGTCATTCCGGCTTCTCATTTCTACTGTACTCCAGGCAAATGCAGGGATGGTTCCTAACTTAAGGCTACGATGGTAATACTATTTTGTGAATCCGTGTTGAAACAACTTAACGATTTGTAATCTACACCTCGTGGTGTAGCGGCTAGTGTTCTTGGTTATCACCCTAGAGGTGTGGGTTCAATTCCCGATGTGCAAAAAATAAAAATTCAGATGTGAGGGCTGGAACGAGGTACACTCAGACTCGTGAGGTAAAACTGAGAAGAGGAGGGTTCGATTCCCATTCAATCATTCTGGCTTTCTCATTTCTACTGTACTCCAGGCAAATGCAGGGATGGTTCCTAACTTAAGGCTACGGTCGCAATACTATTTTGTGAATCCGTGTTGAAACAACTTGACCATTTGTAATCTACACCTCGTGGTGTAGCGGCTAGCGTTCTTGGTTATCACCCTAGAGGTGTGGGTTCAATTCCCGATGTGCAAAAAATAAAAATTCAGATGTGAGGGCTGGAACGAGGTACACTCAGACTCGTGAGGTAAAACTGAGAAGAGGAGGGTTCGATTCCCACTCAATCATTCTGGCTTTCTCATTTCTACTGTACTCCAGGCAAATGCAGGGATGGTTCCTAACTTAAGGCTACGGTCGCAATACTATTTTGTGAATCCGTGTTGAAACAACTTGACCATTTGTAATCTACACCTCGTGGTGTAGCGGCTAGCGTTCTTGGTTATCACCCTAGAGGTGTGGGTTCGATTCCCGATGTGCAAAATAAAATTCTGATGCGAGGGCTGGAGCGAGGTACACTCAAACTCGTGAGGTAAAACTGAAAAGAGGAGGGTTCGAAGTAGTAAGCGTTTACTTCCCTTTGGATATTGCATCATCATGACCAGAAATTGCGTAATCCTGATGACGTCATGGGATGACGTCATGGGTCCTTAGAGCGAGCACATGGTCCAGGAGCGAGCATGTGCACTGCACGTGTTAGCGTGGGAAGGGGTTGACCTTTTGGCTTGTTTGTGCGATGGTGATAAAAAGTTAATGGGTGTTGACGTCATGGGGGTTGTTTATTAGGATTTTAACTGTCATCTGACACCCGTGCGACTGTGAGCATGTGTGCCAGTGCGAGCAATCCACACATGTGGTGTGCAGCTGTTATGTTTTTTTGCTCGCGATTGAACCCTCGTCGTATCGGTCCCGAACCTGATATCTCGCACTCGTAGTAATGCCCCCCCCTCTTTTCCTATAGCCTCATTATTTAAATAAAATACCAAAACAAAAGGTCATTCGCGGGTAGTGGGGTAGTGTATGTTCTCTTGCAAGTCGCGTGTGTGCTTGAATACGTATGGCTATGTTGGGAAAATGTTTGGTGGTGGGCGAGGACTAGGTTTGAGTGAGGGCTCGTTTAAATGCTATTTTTCCCGCTCTATTTGGTGGTGAGGTAATTTTTTAAAATGGGTGGAATTTGGAAACGCAATTTGAGGTAAACGTGCGTTTTTGACATTTTGGCGAATTTAATGAGCTTGTAAGGCTAGAACGATGTGTTATTTAGGAATGGTGTGACGTCCTCTTTGCTATGAATGCGTGTCGGTATATATATATATTTTTTAAATTGTTGTTTTTGAAATTGGTGCTATTTTGGAAACGGTGAAGATGAGAGAAAAGTTTGTTTGAAGTCAATGAAAGGTCCCTATGCCCTCTAGGTTGACAGCAAGTTTGAAGTGTGTAGGACAAAACAAAATGATAGCCTACTTTCTGGCGAACATTGGCGATGATTCGCGAACGCATGGTCGGGTTTGAGCATATAGGGTGTCGTAGGACTTGTGGTGAACCACCCCTTGCTATGGACGGGAGTATATCCACCCCAAAATAAATCTACCCTTACCCGGAGGTTAAGTAGTGGTTATTTTTGTATGCATGCGCACTTGAGGGCTTTTGTAAGAGAGCGGAATTTTTAAAAGATTCTTTATAGATGAGGCTTTTTAAAAATTTATTAAAAAAACAAAAACTAATAGGTCATTCGCTTTTTAGTATCTCGCTAACCAATAATGCGATTTAAACATATGGGGTGTCATAGGACTCGTAGTGAATTCTCCTTTTGTATGAATGAGGTATGTCAACCCCCAAAATAAAAACTACCCTTACCTGGGGTGAAAGAGCAATTTTTGTATGTATGCACACCGGTGGCTTTTGTCAAAAGGGCCTAACTACACATTTATAATATTTTCTGAACCCAGGATGGGATTTTCCCATAGGCAGTATCCTAGCACTTGGGGTGACACCTCGTTTTTGAAAGTATCATTCATTTATTTTTTTGTCAAAAGGGCCTAACTACACTTTTGTTAATATCTCGTGAACCAATCATGCTAGGGACTTGTATGAGGGGTCCTAGCACTTGGGGCGACGTCCCCCTTTATGGGGTGAAACTACCCCCCAAAATTGAAAACTCAATATCTTGGAAACTATGAACCCTAAAATTAGGCGTTATAGCTTTAAAAATAGGTGATGACATAGGCTTTTACCTGGATTGGTCATTTCACCCCTAAAACAGTAAATAGTCATGTTATGGGGAAAAAACGTGTTAAACACCTAAAAATGATAAATGAAACTAAGATCTTTTGTTTTTGATGAAAAATAGCAGGGGGGTGAAAACTACCCCCAAATTGAAAAATCGATACCTTGGAAACTAAGAACCGTAAAATTATGTGTTATAGCTTAAAAAATTCGTTGTGACATAGGCTTTTACCTGGATAGATGATGTCACCCCTAAAACAGTAAATAGTGATTTTACAGTGGGGAAAAAGGTCTTAAACGGGTAAAAATGATAATTGAACCTAAGATCTTTTGTTTTTGATGAAAAATAGCACGGGGGTGAAAACTACCCCCAAATTGAAAAATCGATAGCTTGGAAACTAAGAACCGTAAAATTATGTGTAATAGCTTAAAAAATTCGTTGTGACATAGGCTTTTACCTGGATAGATGATGTCACCCCTAAAACAGTAAATAGTGATCTTACAGTGGGGAAAAAGCTCTTAAACGGGTAAAAATGATAATTGAACCTAAGATCTTTTGTTTTTCATGAAAAATAGTAGGGGGGTGAAAACTACTCTCAAATTGAAAAAATCGATATCTTGCAAACTAAGAACCCTAAAATTAGGTTTGAAAGTTGAAAAATAGGTGATGACATACGCTTTTACCTCGATAGATTATTTCACTCATAAAACAGGGAATAGTAATGTTACAGGAGAAAAATGTATTATACACTTAAAAGCATAAGAGTTTTTTTAAACCATGCTTTTTAATGAATGTGTGTTTGGAGGATGACAGCTTGCAAATTAATATTATTATTATTTTTATTATTATTATTATTATTATTAGGTAATTATGGATTAATGTGTTTATAGCTAATGAATAAGGCTACAGAGTTGTATCAGGTGTTGTACAAATCAGGATGGCCAAACCGTTGCCATTCCCCCATGAATATACCCAAAAGAGCCAAAACGTTAAGGTTATCGACCTGAGATTTTATAAAACTAATTATCGGAGAGGGTGAAGTAAGGTGTTGTTTTGGACTGACAGTGGCTAACCCTTTCCCATGATTTATGAATTCACCCAAAATGTTTTACCTGACAAGACTGAGTGTACCTGTTGCAGCCTTTAGAAAATCGAACCCGGACCTGTGTGGGTGACAGTCGAGTTATATTAAATGATGCTTTTTTTTGAACAAACACAGTCTTGCATACTATCGCTGGGTTGAATCTGCACAGAGACACTGGCTTTGTTTGTGTAATGAGTCTTTGGTGATAAGAACACGAAAGCTCTTGCCAGCAAGTTTTCATATTACTCGTCTGCTTGATGGTGGACGTGATTCGCACCGTGTTAACGTACATGACTTGATAGTTGTTAGGTAAGGGTTGACAAGGCTCAATGAACCTTATTGCAACCTTAAGATGAATATGAATTTCTTGGTATAGTCGGGGTTGCAAGCCAAGGCCTTAGGGTAGACAACCAACTATGTTAAACACTACACTGTGAGATGGTCAAATGATAATGTAACAGAACATATAGGAAAGTTTTATGTAGTTTAACGAATTGACTAAGAGCCATACCATGAGAGGTATAGGTAATTGAAATTGAATCCTTAGCTGTTGACCCTACTACATGTAAGCTATAGCAATGCCCGCCTATAAGCTATCATGTTAGAAAAAGAAATGTATGGGTTGTTTTAAACGGAGAATGATTGTGTTTACTGTGAAACACACATCTGAATTTAAAAATAGTTTATGCCCTACATGATGTTTGAACTCTCTTTTTATTTATACTTTAGACAAACGCTAACATAGTTGTAATTCAGAAGCCCTGGGCTGCCTCCTTTCCAATCCTACACCGTACACTGAAGTTAAAGTTAATAATGATCACGTTACAGGCAGCCAGTTTCAAAGCCATGAGAAATAAGTGAACAAAGTATAAAATACTTGACCCAGTCGGGGAAATCAACATGGTGTTGTTTCAAACAAAAGATAAGCGTTCTATAAACTTGACCACCAAGCTGTCCTATCGACCCCTAATTGTTTGGCTGATGGTGAAAAATAAAATTAAATGTAAACTATAACTAAAACAAACTACACATTTATAACTAGAAAAATGAAATGTAAGACAAAAGGATAACACGACAAATAAAGGACAGAAGGAATAAATAATGCCCCTCAACCCTCAAGAATGTGGATTGATGAACTTGAAAGGAAGGAGAGCCATAAAAGGTGGATATGAAAGTAAAAGAGGAGAGGGTCCCGCTCCAGAGGTAATCGATAAAAAGGAGGAAAACTGGGCCCAGCTCAGGAATCCCTTGTGGTCGCAAACTTCCAAACTCATCAGCCGTAAGCCCCTGAGGTTGTAGGCATATCCAGGGTGCACCACAAGTGGTGGGCTACATACACCCTACCTTTAGTGTGGCTTGGGCAATAGGCAGGAAATAACATAAAAATAAAAAGAAGGCTGCCTCCTCACACAAGGAGGGTATCAGAAAAAATAAACAAGGGTCAATTAAGTCGGAAAATAAAGAGACTCCCTAAGCCTTGGATAGCCTAATAATGTCGGAGTCGGTAGAGAACAAGAGTTGACCAAGTGTGGTCGACAGGAAAGAAGACAGACAGGAGCCTTGCACAAGTCAGTGGGAACAATGACGGACTCAGCTGGGGCTCCATGGTCGTCAACCTACATTCCACTAGATGAAAGCCCTTGTTTGGGGGTGGTGGAAAATAAACAGCTCTTTTGTTTTAAATCACTGGCTTTAAGGACGGTAACAAATGGCATGCCTTTATAAGCAATACTGGCCCTAGGGGTATGCAAAATTGTATTAGGTACTCAGCTAATAATAGTGTACATCACCCCTTATTATTTTCCCTAATTACAGTACATGGGAATGATGACCATGATTTCCAAGCCTCTAAGTAAAACAAAAACAAATTATTTCCATTTCCAAACAGTTGGTGTGAGGTGAGGTGAGGTGAGTTTTCTAAACGTCAAACTCATGTGGATTTCCACTTTTACTCCAGGTAAATGCCATGTTTGCCCACAGACAAGTGCAAAGAAAATCGAAACATGTTATGTTTGGATCAATTCCTTACCTACATGACAACATGTACTCGAAAGAACAAGTAATGAGCATTCTATGTTAACAATAGAGAGATGCTTGCAAACTGCCAATGCTTAGAGCTCATTAGCGGCTTCTAAGAGAGATAAGGAGTACACTCACTTGAAAAACTAACAAGAGGAGTTTTCGATTTTCCCACAACATCCAATCTGAAAGTAAATATAAATGACTATGCACTTAAGTCCATAACCATCTCCTTACCATTCCTACCCTTCATAGTCAAAGGCACACATTAATACAGCCATCACAGTGACAGAGGTTATTTTTAAAATATCTAAATATCTGAGATTTATCTGGAAATTGACCAGAATTTTGTAAAATCCACTAAATTTACCGCAAATTTAGCAAATTCCACCAAATTTCAGCAAAATCCAACAAATCACTACCAGATTTATTGAAATGCCATTGAATTATTAAAGAATGGTTTGAACTAGCTCAAATTTATATAAAATTACCCGAATATTGATGAAAATTCACCAAATTCTACCAAATTTAGCCAAGAGGACTACAAAGCATGAAATTTAACCATTTTTTAAAATTCACAACATATACTCGAAAATTCTATAATATTCCCTTTACGTGTATGCTTTTTTAGTTGTTGTTTCGTTTCCCACACTCCCTGCAGACAAATACCTGAACATGACTTTCTGCTAGACTAGGAGCTCCACATTCGACATGATAGCTGAGTTTCATCTCCCATAAACTCGTCTCTGAGGTGGGTGCCAGAAAAGGCATCCAGCTGTAAAAACCACACCCTCACATAGACTTTCATAACTTCTTACGTTGAGGTTCATAACACTACGTTGAATGATTTATCGGTTTCCTTTTCACAATTCCTGTCTATACTTTCCTCTTGAAGGTTGCAAGATGCTTGCAAGGTTCCTAAAATGCAATTCAATTTAATAAATGCCTTAAGATGGTTTGATTTGTTTAATGATATGGTGTTAATACTATTTTTAGGTCTTGACTGGCTTTGCAATAAGAATTGACTAACCAAACATGAGCTACCTATGAGGGAAACATTTTGGCCACTATGTTGGCTATTGACCAGTGAGTTTAGCTGTTTATCATTTTTTTAAATCATAAACAACAGAGGCTTAAACCTATAGATAAACCGTGTGACCATGTTTGTTAAACAAGACATTATACCAGAGACAATTAGGATACTTATGTAGAGTTTACCAAAAATAATGTTGTGTAACAGTAAATGCTAGTCAACAAACAGTTATACACTTCTAAAAAAATCATCATACAATACCTGAGAGCTCTTCTAAAATTATTGATGTGTAACATGATTCCACTAACTTGCTATGTATTTTTTGGCTTGGGGGTGATTTTCAAGAAATGCAATACAAACGATGAGCGCGCCTGGTGGCTGAAATTGATACCACAACGTACTGTCGGTTATGTAGCTATGTGGAATGTATATCAAATATGGTTTACTTAAAGGTTTGGTGGTCCCATTAAAGGTATTCCTACAATAAATGATTTTCAAGTTGTCGTTCTGTGACGTGAAAATATTTATTATATGATATTTGCTAACAGGATATGCCACTGGAATTATTTTACAAGTAGTTATTTTAATGACAACAGAGTTCACTGTTAATAACGGAGAGCCCTATGTGGAATGTAGGATAACATGTAACATAATATACGTGATATGTCACAACTGTAAGGCTTGTGATTTTTTAAAGATGCCTTTATACCTATATTAATCACCCAGTTTACAAGACTGATAACTGTAATGCTACGGAAAATCATAACAAACCAAAAAATGTGCATTGAAAAACCAAAAAGTGGTTGAGCAAATATATACAAACTGTGTTAATTAATTTAATTCAAATATATATATTTTTACAATAGGTACACACACACACACACACACACACAGAGAATACAGCTCTTTTTTGTTCATGTTGTCCTGCTAGAGTTTTTAAATATAACACTTGCTGAACATTATTTTAGGGGATGGAGGTGTTGCTAGGTTGACCAATTACACAATAATACCAGCTTTACGAAGTTCATCTTCTATTTTTAACAGCTCTTCCTCATAACCAATATGACCAGCCTGTTTACAGGCATGCAAGAGCTGTAGACGTTCGACTAATATATTAGGATCGTTCCATTTGCTATTTTTTATGAATGGTTTCAAATACTCGGGGAGCAGTCCATCATTTTCACCATCAACATCATTATCATCCTCATCATTATAATCATCTTCATAATGATCATCATCATCCTCATCATCTTTACCATCATAATTTCCACCTGTGTCCACAGTCTGTTCAATGGTTTGAGTTCCCTTTGATAGTGTTGAAAGCTTCTTTTTAGATGTACTAGAGTGCTTCAACATTATGTTATTATTATCACCATCACCATCCTTTTCATCTTCCCCAACCAACTTCTTGATGGGGTATGTTGTCTCTGATAGAGTTGAGGGCTTTTGAGATGTGTGTGTGTGTCTGATCATGGGTTTTACTGGAGGTCTTAAAGGTTTCTCATTAAACAACTCGCTAACAGCATGAGTGCGTTGTAGTGTATTAAACCCGAGGTTAATATTATCTTGAGCAGCACTATTTTTTTCTTGGACTTGGTTTTTTGCTTCGGTTTGAGTTTTCCTTACATTTACACTAGCATGATTATTATGTTTACAATCATGACTGTTTGAAGAAAGTATGTCCAATTCTCTTGTCTTAAGCATTCCTCGACACTGTTTCGATCGTTGCTTTGAACAGCGCCAAATAACAGTTCCATTTTTATTGCTTCGTTTCACAATATATGAATATCCTTTATAGTATGCATAAGGCTTACCATACCTAGTCACTGATACTTCCATATCAACTGTCAAGCATAAACTAATTTCTAGTAAAGACAACTTGGTAATAACAACAATAGATTAATGTGGGAGCATATATAGATGCAAAAAGAGGGAGCAAAAGTGGGGGTAAAAAGTGTCAGCGAAAGTGGGAGCAAATGTGGGAGCAAAAACTGTGAGCAAACATTGGGAAGCAAAAAGTGGGAGCATATATGGGATGAAATGTGGGAGCAAAGCAAATATAAAAAGTGGGAGCAAATATGCTAACAAATATGTCAACAAATATGCCGGCAAAAGTAAATACACATTTCAAGATAGTTGAAAGTGCAAAGAAAATATGGAAGCAAATATGAGAGCCAATGCAGTGTTTTTCTAAAACAACTAAGCATAACAAACTTAGTCATAACCTAACCTGCCCCAACCTCACCTAACTTAACTTCACCTATCCTAACCTAACCTAACCTAACCTAACCTAACTTCACCTATCTTAACCTAACCTAGCCTAACTTAACCTAACTTAACCTCACCTAACCTAACGTAACCCAACTTCACCTAACCTAACCTCACCTAACCCAACTTCCCCTAACCTAACCTAACTTCACCTAACCTAACTTGACCCAACTTTACCTAACCTAACCTATCATAAATTCACCTAACCTAACTTTACCTAACCTCACCCAACCTAACCTTTCAACTCTCAGATCAAAATTAAATTCTGGGCATAGCCGAGTTGGACCCCGTGACCTCAGGGATAACACCAAAGTATACTAACCACTACATCGCAAGATGTGCAAATTATCACGCTACACAACACAAAAATAAAAGTTTCCTGTAGTGGAATTCATTGGCTGACAACCATAGTTGGGAATTCAAACCCAAGACTTCAGGACTTTTGTTATGAACATTATCAGAAATATTATTCCATTTACATTTTGCTGCTGCTTATAATTATAAGAGTTGGCATTAATATGGGATCAAAAAGTGGGAGAAAAAATTGGGAGCCAATATGGGAGCAAAAGTGGGAGCAAAAGTGGGAGCAAATGGGGGAGCCAATATGGGAGCAAATGTGGGAGCAAATCAGCTCACCTCGGATATCACCAGTGAGTGCTCATATCCACCGCTAGGTAGCGGAAACACACTTTGCGTGTTGTATGTAATTATCTTACTAAGTTTGACTGCATGCAAAACGTGCTTGTATAAGCTGTGCATATAATTTTAATATACAATTAACACTAATTGTTCAGAACTAACATGTATAGCCTTTTCTAGGGTATCCTTAGCAAGAAAGACTGACTAACCCAGGAGTGTAAAGCCTTGCCATATTCAGTAAGCACCTGTTGCCGCTTCCATATTTTCTTTGCACTTTCAACTATCTTGAAAGTTGAAATTTTCTCTTTAGATGATCTGGTAGATGTTCCCACTCTATACGAATTCGTTGTGGTTCATATATAGTCAAGCCTTACAGTTGTGACATATCACGTATATTATGTTACATGTTATCCTACATTCCACATAGGGCTCTCCGTTATTAACAGTGAACTCTGTTGTCATTAAAATAACTACTTGTAAAATAATTCCAGTGGCATATCCTGTTAGCAAATATCATATAATAAATATTTTCACGTCACAGAACGACAACTTGAAAATCATTTATTGTAGGAATACCTTTAATGGGACCACCAAACCTTTAAGTAAACCATATTTGATATACATTCCACATAGCTACATAACCGACAGTACGTTGTGGTATCAATTTCAGCCACCAGGCGCGCTCATCGTTTGTATTGCATTTCTTGAAAATCACCCCCAAGCCAAAAAATACATAGCAAGTTAGTGGAATCATGTTACACATCAATAATTTTAGAAGAGCTCTCAGGTATTGTATGATGATTTTTTTAGAAGTGTATAACTGTTTGTTGACTAGCATTTACTGTTACACAACATTATTTTTGGTAAACTCTACATAAGTATCCTAATTATCTCTGGTATAATGTCTTGTTTAACAAACATGGTCACACGGTTTATCTATAGGTTTAAGCCTCTGTTGTTTATGATTTAAAAAAATGATAAACAGCTAAACTCACTGGTCAATAGCCAACATAGTGGCCAAAATGTTTCCCTCATAGGTAACTCATGTTTGGTTAGTCAATTCTTATTGCAAAGCCAGTCAAGACCTAAAAATAGTATTAACACCATATCATTAAACAAATCAAACCATCTTAAGGCATTTATTAAATTGAATTGCATTTTAGGAACCTTGCAAGCATCTTGCAACCTTCAAGAGGAAAGTATAGACAGGAATTGTGAAAAGGAAACCGATAAATCATTCAACGTAGTGTTATGAACCTCAACGTAAGAAGTTATGAAAGTCTATGTGAGGGTGTGGTTTTTACAGCTGGATGCCTTTTCTGGCACCCACCTCAGAGACGAGTTTATGGGAGATGAAACTCAGCTATCATGTCGAATGTGGAGCTCCTAGTCTAGCAGAAAGTCATGTTCAGGTATTTGTCTGCAGGGAGTGTGGGAAACGAAACAACAACTAAAAAAGCATACACGTAAAGGGAATATTATAGAATTTTCGAGTATATGTTGTGAATTTTAAAAAATGGTTAAATTTCATGCTTTGTAGTCCTCTTGGCTAAATTTGGTAGAATTTGGTGAATTTTCATCAATATTCGGGTAATTTTATATAAATTTGAGCTAGTTCAAACCATTCTTTAATAATTCAATGGCATTTCAATAAATCTGGTAGTGATTTGTTGGATTTTGCTGAAATTTGGTGGAATTTGCTAAATTTGCGGTAAATTTAGTGGATTTTACAAAATTCTGGTCGATTTCCAGATAAATCTCAGATATTTAGATATTTTAAAAATAACCTCTGTCACTGTGATGGCTGTATTAATGTGTGCCTTTGACTATGAAGGGTAGGAATGGTAAGGAGATGGTTATGGACTTAAGTGCATAGTCATTTATATTTACTTTCAGATTGGATGTTGTGGGAAAATCGAAAACTCCTCTTGTTAGTTTTTCAAGTGAGTGTACTCCTTATCTCTCTTAGAAGCCGCTAATGAGCTCTAAGCATTGGCAGTTTGCAAGCATCTCTCTATTGTTAACATAGAATGCTCATTACTTGTTCTTTCGAGTACATGTTGTCATGTAGGTAAGGAATTGATCCAAACATAACATGTTTCGATTTTCTTTGCACTTGTCTGTGGGCAAACATAGCATTTACCTGGAGTAAAAGTGGAAATCCACATGAGTTTGACGTTTAGAAAACTCACCTCACCTCACCTCACACCAACTGTTTGGAAATGGAAATAATTTGTTTTTGTTTTACTTAGAGGCTTGGAAATCATGGTCATCATTCCCATGTACTGTAATTAGGGAAAATAATAAGGGGTGATGTACACTATTATTAGCTGAGTACCTAATACAATTTTGCATACCCCTAGGGCCAGTATTGCTTATAAAGGCATGCCATTTGTTACCGTCCTTAAAGCCAGTGATTTAAAACAAAAGAGCTGTTTATTTTCCACCACCCCCAAACAAGGGCTTTCATCTAGTGGAATGTAGGTTGACGACCATGGAGCCCCAGCTGAGTCCGTCATTGTTCCCACTGACTTGTGCAAGGCTCCTGTCTGTCTTCTTTCCTGTCGACCACACTTGGTCAACTCTTGTTCTCTACCGACTCCGACATTATTAGGCTATCCAAGGCTTAGGGAGTCTCTTTATTTTCCGACTTAATTGACCCTTGTTTATTTTTTCTGATACCCTCCTTGTGTGAGGAGGCAGCCGTCTTTTTATTTTTATGTTATTTCCTGCCTATTGCCCAAGCCACACTAAAGGTAGGGTGTATGTAGCCCACCACTTGTGGTGCACCCTGGATATGCCTACACCCTCAGGGGCTTACGGCTGATGAGTTTGGAAGTTTGCGACCACAAGGGATTCCTGAGCTGGGCCCAGTTTTCCTCCTTTTTATCGATTACCTCTGGAGCGGGACCCTCTCCTCTTTTACTTTCATATCCACCTTTTATGGCTCTCCTTCCTTTCAAGTTCATCAATCCACATTCTTGAGGGTTGAGGGGCATTATTTATTCCTTCTGTCCTTTATTTGTCGTGTTATCCTTTTGTCTTACATTTCATTTTTCTAGTTATAAATGTGTAGTTTGTTTTAGTTATAGTTTACATTTAATTTTATTTTTCACCATCAGCCAAACAATTAGGGGTCGATAGGACAGCTTGGTGGTCAAGTTTATAGAACGCTTATCTTTTGTTTGAAACAACACCATGTTGATTTCCCCGACTGGGTCAAGTATTTTATACTTTGTTCACTTATTTCTCATGGCTTTGAAACTGGCTGCCTGTAACGTGATCATTATTAACTTTAACTTCAGTGTACGGTGTAGGATTGGAAAGGAGGCAGCCCAGGGCTTCTGAATTACAACTATGTTAGCGTTTGTCTAAAGTATAAATAAAAAGAGAGTTCAAACATCATGTAGGGCATAAACTATTTTTAAATTCAGATGTGTGTTTCACAGTAAACACAATCATTCTCCGTTTAAAACAACCCATAAATTTCTTTTTCTAACATGATAGCTTATAGGCGGGCATTGCTATAGCTTACATGTAGTAGGGTCAACAGCTAAGGATTCAATTTCAATTACCTATACCTCTCATGGTATGGCTCTTAGTCAATTCGTTAAACTACATAAAACTTTTCTATATGTTCTGTTACATTATCATTTGACCATCTCACAGTGTAGTGTTTAACATAGTTGGTTGTCTACCCTAAGGCCTTGGCTTGCAACCCCGACTATACCAAGAAATTCATATTCATCTTAAGGTTGCAATAAGGTTCATTGAGCCTTGTCAACCCTTACCTAACAACTATCAAGTCATGTACGTTAACACGGTGCGAATCACGTCCACCATCAAGCAGACGAGTAATATGAAAACTTGCTGGCAAGAGCTTTCGTGTTCTTATCACCAAAGACTCATTACACAAACAAAGCCAGTGTCTCTGTGCAGATTCAACCCAGCGATAGTATGCAAGACTGTGTTTGTTCAAAAAAAAAGCATCATTTAATATAACTCGACTGTCACCCACACAGGTCCGGGTTCGATTTTCTAAAGGCTGCAACAGGTACACTCAGTCTTGTCAGGTAAAACATTTTGGGTGAATTCATAAATCATGGGAAAGGGTTAGCCACTGTCAGTCCAAAACAACACCTTACTTCACCCTCTCCGATAATTAGTTTTATAAAATCTCAGGTCGATAACCTTAACGTTTTGGCTCTTTTGGGTATATTCATGGGGGAATGGCAACGGTTTGGCCATCCTGATTTGTACAACACCTGATACAACTCTGTAGCCTTATTCATTAGCTATAAACACATTAATCCATAATTACCTAATAATAATAATAATAATAATAAAAATAATAATAATATTAATTTGCAAGCTGTCATCCTCCAAACACACATTCATTAAAAAGCATGGTTTAAAAAAACTCTTATGCTTTTAAGTGTATAATACATTTTTCTCCTGTAACATTACTATTCCCTGTTTTATGAGTGAAATAATCTATCGAGGTAAAAGCGTATGTCATCACCTATTTTTCAACTTTCAAACCTAATTTTAGGGTTCTTAGTTTGCAAGATATCGATTTTTTCAATTTGAGAGTAGTTTTCACCCCCCTACTATTTTTCATGAAAAACAAAAGATCTTAGGTTCAATTATCATTTTTACCCGTTTAAGAGCTTTTTCCCCACTGTAAGATCACTATTTACTGTTTTAGGGGTGACATCATCTATCCAGGTAAAAGCCTATGTCACAACGAATTTTTTAAGCTATTACACATAATTTTACGGTTCTTAGTTTCCAAGCTATCGATTTTTCAATTTGGGGGTAGTTTTCACCCCCGTGCTATTTTTCATCAAAAACAAAAGATCTTAGGTTCAATTATCATTTTTACCCGTTTAAGACCTTTTTCCCCACTGTAAAATCACTATTTACTGTTTTAGGGGTGACATCATCTATCCAGGTAAAAGCCTATGTCACAATGAATTTTTTAAGCTATAACACATAATTTTACGGTTCTTAGTTTCCAAGGTATCGATTTTTCAATTTGGGGGTAGTTTTCACCCCCCTGCTATTTTTCATCAAAAACAAAAGATCTTAGTTTCATTTATCATTTTTAGGTGTTTAACACGTTTTTTCCCCATAACATGACTATTTACTGTTTTAGGGGTGAAATGACCAATCCAGGTAAAAGCCTATGTCATCACCTATTTTTAAAGCTATAACGCCTAATTTTAGGGTTCATAGTTTCCAAGATATTGAGTTTTCAATTTTGAGGGGTAGTTTCACCCCATAAAGGGGGACGTCGCCCCAAGTGCTAGGACCCCTCATACAAGTCCCTAGCATGATTGGTTCACGAGATATTAACAAAAGTGTAGTTAGGCCCTTTTGACAAAAAAATAAATGAATGATACTTTCAAAAACGAGGTGTCACCCCAAGTGCTAGGATACTGCCTATGGGAAAATCCCATCCTGGGTTCAGAAAATATTATAAATGTGTAGTTAGGCCCTTTTGACAAAAGCCACCGGTGTGCATACATACAAAAATTGCTCTTTCACCCCAGGTAAGGGTAGTTTTTATTTTGGGGGTTGACATACCTCATTCATACAAAAGGAGAATTCACTACGAGTCCTATGACACCCCATATGTTTAAATCGCATTATTGGTTAGCGAGATACTAAAAAGCGAATGACCTATTAGTTTTTGTTTTTTTAATAAATTTTTAAAAAGCCTCATCTATAAAGAATCTTTTAAAAATTCCGCTCTCTTACAAAAGCCCTCAAGTGCGCATGCATACAAAAATAACCACTACTTAACCTCCGGGTAAGGGTAGATTTATTTTGGGGTGGATATACTCCCGTCCATAGCAAGGGGTGGTTCACCACAAGTCCTACGACACCCTATATGCTCAAACCCGACCATGCGTTCGCGAATCATCGCCAATGTTCGCCAGAAAGTAGGCTATCATTTTGTTTTGTCCTACACACTTCAAACTTGCTGTCAACCTAGAGGGCATAGGGACCTTTCATTGACTTCAAACAAACTTTTCTCTCATCTTCACCGTTTCCAAAATAGCACCAATTTCAAAAACAACAATTTAAAAAATATATATATATACCGACACGCATTCATAGCAAAGAGGACGTCACACCATTCCTAAATAACACATCGTTCTAGCCTTACAAGCTCATTAAATTCGCCAAAATGTCAAAAACGCACGTTTACCTCAAATTGCGTTTCCAAATTCCACCCATTTTAAAAAATTACCTCACCACCAAATAGAGCGGGAAAAATAGCATTTAAACGAGCCCTCACTCAAACCTAGTCCTCGCCCACCACCAAACATTTTCCCAACATAGCCATACGTATTCAAGCACACACGCGACTTGCAAGAGAACATACACTACCCCACTACCCGCGAATGACCTTTTGTTTTGGTATTTTATTTAAATAATGAGGCTATAGGAAAAGAGGGGGGGGGGCATTACTACGAGTGCGAGATATCAGGTTCGGGACCGATACGACGAGGGTTCAATCGCGAGCAAAAAAACATAACAGCTGCACACCACATGTGTGGATTGCTCGCACTGGCACACATGCTCACAGTCGCACGGGTGTCAGATGACAGTTAAAATCCTAATAAACAACCCCCATGACGTCAACACCCATTAACTTTTTATCACCATCGCACAAACAAGCCAAAAGGTCAACCCCTTCCCACGCTAACACGTGCAGTGCACATGCTCGCTCCTGGACCATGTGCTCGCTCTAAGGACCCATGACGTCATCCCATGACGTCATCAGGATTACGCAATTTCTGGTCATGATGATGCAATATCCAAAGGGAAGTAAACGCTTACTACTGTTCGATTCCCATTCAATCATTCTGGCTGCTCATTTCCACTCTACTCCAGGCAAATGCATGGATGGTTCCTAACTTAAGGCTATGATGGCAATACTATTTTGTGAATCCGTGTTGAAACAACTTGACCATTTGTAATTTGATTAACGCTTTATTCAAGTGAATTGATTGTGATAGACCGAGTCATGGAATGGAATGAATGAATGAACCATCTTGGTATTTGCCTGGTGGTAAATAATTGGAAACCATTTGTGATTTGGTTAACACTCTATCTAGTATCCATGTTCATGGCTATATGCCACTGGCGATACTATTTTGTGAATCCGTGTTGAAAGAACTTGACAATTTGTGATTTGATTATCACTCTATCTATTATCCATGTTCATGACTAGATGCCACTGGCAATACTATTTTGTGAATCCGTGTTGAAACAACTTGACAATTTGTAATTTGATTAACGCTTTGTTCAATGTCCGTGTTGATGACTAAATACCATTGACAATACTATTTTGCTAATCCATGTTAAAACGACTTGACCATCTGCGATTTGATAAATACACTATCCAGTGACAATGCTGACAACTAAATGCCATCGACAATGCAAGTTTGCAAATCTGTGTTAAAACAACTTAACCAATTGTGATTTGATTAACACTCTATCTAGTATCCATGTTCATGACTAGATGTCACTGGCAATACTATTTTGTGAATCCGTGTTGAAACAACTTGACCATCTGTGATTTGATTAACACTCTATCTAGTATCAATGTTCATGACTAGATGCCACTGGCAATACTATTTTGTGAATCCGTGTTGAAACAACTTGACCATTTGTATTTTGATTAACGCTTTATTCAATGTCCGTGTTGATGACAAAATACCATTGGCAATACTATTTTGCTAATCCATGTTAAAACGACTTGACCATTTGCGATTTGATAAATACACTATCCAGTGTCAATGCTGACAACTAGATGCCATCGACAATGCAAGTTTGCAAATCCATGTTAAAACAACTTAACCATTAGTGATTTGATTAACACTCTATCTAGTATCCATGTTCATGACTAGATGCCACTGGCAATACTATTTTGTGAATCCGTGATGAAACAACTGGACCATTTGTAATTTGATTAATGCTTTATTCAATGTTCATGTTCACTACTGTAAACCAAGGGGGGTGGGGTTTGCTAAATAACTTAAAACCATGGGTGATTGTTGTTGTTGTTGTAACAAATTGAGACTAGAGTGTCATAGTTATGTTTTTTGTTTATAGACTACCATGGAAGGTTTGAATGCTATCGGTCAAGCCTGTGGTCTAGAAATCAAGAAAATGAGCGACTTGCCTATTCATACACCTTTTCGCATTCACAGAATAAAAAAATAAACACTAAATTTGGAATCCGCGCTCTTTGCATTTGTGAAGAGTTTGAGACTTTTCTTCATTCACGTTTCGATGACGTGCCTGATGATGTTTTTGAAGATATCAATACAAGTAGTCAACCAGTATATTTGATTTATGAAGGTAAAAACAATCATCTATGTATGGTACGTGTTGAACAAACAAAAAACAATATAAATGCTTGTTTTCTATTTTCGAAATCATAGCAGTGATGATATAAATTTTTGATTGTTGTTTTAATCCTAAAGTTTATAGATAGATAAAAGTCGTTGACGATTCATTCCACTAATAATTAGCAACACATCTTAATAATGCATCACTGTTATGATAAGCTATAACATTATTTCCCCCCTGCCTGTCTCTTCCACCCCTCAAACAATCATCAAGCAGAGTGCTGGGACCACAAAAGGAGTATCAAGGTAGGTATATTTTTTCAAGGGTTTATATTCAATGTTGTTTGAGTCTTCAGTCTTTTGACTTGTTTGATGCAGCTCTCCATGCCTCTCTGTCCTGAGCTAATAGTTTCATCTCTACATAGCTACCACACCCTACATCCGAGGCAATCTGTTTAACATATTCTAACCTTCGTCTACCCCTACAGTTCTTGTCCTCAATGACTTTATGAATAATTCCATAGCTAGTATAACATATCCTTTCTTATCGCCACAGTCATCCTGGTATAACACATGTGGCTGAGCACCAACTTTTGCACCCACTTTTGCATTCACTTTTGCACTCACTTTAGCACCCACTTTTTTCACCCACTATTGCACACACTTTTTGCACTCACTATTGCACCCACTTTTTTTGCACCCACTTTTTGCACCCACTATTGCACCCACTTTTTCCACCCACTATTGCACCCACTTTTTGCACCCACTTTTGCACCCACTTTCGCACCCACTTTTGCCCTCACTATTGCACCCACTATTGCACCCACTTTTTTCACCCACTTTTGCACCCACTTTTTGCACCCTCTTTTGCACCCCCTTTGTGCACCCTCTTTTTGCACCCACTATTGCACCCACTTTTTCCACCCATTATTGCACCCACTTTTTGCACCCACTTTTGCACTCACTTTTGCACCCACTTTTGCACCCACTTTTTGCACCCACTTTTTGCACCCACTCTTACACCCACGTTTACACCCACATGTCATGTCCTGTGGCTCGAAAATCATTCTTGCAATTGCTTTTCAATCATTACAATCATGCTTTCACTAAGCATAAGCCTCTGCGATTCATGATTCATGAAATATCAATGAATGCATTAAAAGCATGGACATGGCATAAGCCTCTACAATCCATGATTTATCAAATAGCAATGAATGCATTGGCAAGCATGGTCACCGCATAAGCCTCTGCAATCCATGATGTATGATACTTTTACACACTCAGCGATTTACACTCTTGAACATTCAATCATCGCGCATGTGTATAGCTAAAGTTCAAGGCCAACACATAAGCGAGGTCATGTGACAAATCTACTTGCATTTTGTCGCGTACGAATCAAAAACAGGATGTGACTTTTTAGCTTATATGTTGTTTCACACTTGCATTCATCAAAATCCAACCATGCGTTTGGGAGATATCGGCTTGCCCCTGAATGTACGGCGGGTTAGTGTATAACGTCACTAGGAAAGTAGGCCATGGGTCAACATTTTTGGAATTTTGGAAGAAGGGGGTGTTAGTCCGATTTCAACGACACCTCATTTGTCGAAATCCGACCATTCATTCGGGAGATATCGACTTTGCCAGGTTAGTAGGTAATGTCACCAGGAAAGTAGGCTAGGGGTCAACATTTTTGGAAATTTGGAAAAAGGGGGTGGCAGCCTCGACACCTCATTTATCAAACTCCGACCATGCGTTCGGTTTGGAATTTTTGATTACACCTCGTTGCAAAGTCACCTGGTAAGTAGGCTATGGGTCAACATTTTTGGAATTTTGGAAAAAAGGGGGTGTCATCCTCAACACCTCTATTATCAAAATCCGACCATGCGTTCGGTTTGGAATTTTGATTACACCTCGTTGCAAAGTCACCAGGAAAGTAGGCTATGGATTAACATTCTGGAACTTTTCGATCGCACCTTTTATATGAGGTTAGGTTAGGCTAAGTTGGTTAAGCCATGGCCGCCATTTTGGTTAGCCGCTATTTTGGTTAGTCGCCATTTTGGTTAGTGTAAAGTAGGCTATGGATCAACATTTTGGACATATTGCCTTTGTCCCAATAATGTTTAAAAATAAAGATAAAATCTTAGGTCAGTGACTTTATAGGTTGGTCTTTTTCACAAAATCTAAAATCTAAAATCTAAAATCTAAAATCTAAAATCTAAAATCTAAAATCTAAAATCTAAAATCTAAAATCTAAAATCTAAAATCTAAAATCTAAAATCTAAAATCTAAAATCTTAAACATGGCCGCCATTTTGGTTAGCCGCCATTTTGGTTAGTCGCCATTTTGGATAGTGGAAAGTAGACTATGGATCAACATTTTGGAATTTAGAACCACCCCTCGTTGTGACGTCACCCGGAAAGTAGGCTATGGATTAACTTTTTGATTACACTTCGTAGGTGACGTTACCAGGAAAGTAGGCTATGGATTAACATTTTGGAACATTTTTGATCACCCCTCGTAAGTGAGGTTAGGTTAGGCTAGGTTAGTTAAGCTATAGTCGTGACGTCATGGTCGCCATCTTGTGCGACGTCATGAAAACGTCATGACCATGTAACGTCATGGCAACGTCATGACCGTGTGACGTCATGGTGACATCTTGGTCGCCATCTTCTGTGACGTCATGGTGACGTCATGGCCGCCATCTTGGATGACGTCACCAGGAAAGTAGGCTATGGGTTAGGACCGGTACAGCTCCCCTACTAACACCGTTTATCAGACAGATTCTAAACACACCCACAGTAAACGGGGCTACATAATCGCGTTGTTGCAGCCCCAAAACTGAGGAACCAACCAACCGAGGTTGAAGATCAATGTAAATTTATATTTAAAGGGCATATAATATTTTTAAGAATAATGACGACTTGTCTGCAGGACACACTTTTTCCCCTCTCTCTCTTAATACTATGATCACAACTCCTGTGATGCAGATATTTTTTCTGGGTATTTAACAGTAGTATGGTGTGGCTCCATACATTTGCCCTGAATGGATCCTTTTCACATGTCCAAAACAGAAGGATGTAATTGTCATTAAACTGAGGTGGGGGTTATTGATTGCAGATTCTTTGGTAATGTGATGCACCAATTCGCTCAACCACATCTTCCAAACTTCCCCTCCCTCTTGTGGAACATCTATCTGGCAAGAAATGCTGCGTTAACTGGAATTGTGTTGCTTTACAGGCTGAAAATTCATGTTTATCATAAATGATCCTGTTGGTGTTTACAGCGTCTTCAACCTGAGGATTGATCGGAGCTTTCCAAGAGATTTTCCTGAGTTATAGTGTACTTGGCTGTGGGTGATCAGTTGTTTTCCACCGACCTGCAGCGTAGCCGATCAACTGAGTGCTGCCCGCATGGTCTTCTTTAATCCTGTCTCCAGTCGGCTAAGCCATTGACGTTCACACTTCAGAAGTTATGATTCATATGTGAAAGAATTTACAATGTGTGCCATGACTGACCATAAATTAATAAATCCATTGAAACTGCCTGGAAAATCAGCATTCTCATTTCCTTGAAGACAATCCTCAACCCTGACTATAGTTTTTCTGAAGATACAGTTGAAAATCATTTAACCATTGAGGGCAAGTAAAATGCAATGAAATGACATTTCTTGGACATGTACAATTTATTTAGAGAAAGGGGTAGAACATAAAATAAATGAGCCATAGTGGCATAATGGGTCGGAATAGGGGTACGGTCGTTTTGAGGTTATGTTACCATAATATTACAAACATGCATGAAACTTCATAATTTATTTATCTTTAACGTTGAATCTTCAAAAAGACCATTCGCTTGTACTTACACGATATTTTTTTTAGCGTATGGCTTTTAGTGCCGGGAGTGTCCGAGGACATGTTCGGCTCGCCAGTTTTGTAGCTGCTTCTAGACGGACACCCAATGGGTGAGCTACAAGTACCGTTAGGGAGGAAAGTTGGATTGGAAGGTCGAGGAGTTGGAAGGTAGCGGCTGTGGCCTATAGTTAGGGACCAACCCCGGCATTTGCCTGGAAGGAAGATGGGAAACCACAGAAGACCATCTTCAAGGTTGCCGGCGGGGGGATTCGAACCTCCTCGCCTCCCGGATGTGAGCGACTGCCAACAGTCATGCCGTAACGACCACGGCTAACTCACCTGGTTTACACGAATTAAAAGGGCTAAAGAACTGTTGAGAGTGGGAAATCGACAGTCCTTAAAAAAAAAAAAAAAAGAACGTACCAACGTTATTGCCCAAAACGTACGAACAAAATTCAAGGTTGGGGTGTCCGTCGTCTCTTAATATTCAAACTAAGTAATATTTTGTCGTTAAATAACAAAACATAGGTGCTTTAAAGCACAAATAACTTTATATAACCAGAATAATCAAACTCGATCCCATTTCCTCTCATTTCATAAGTTAGCAAACATAATCGGCAAAAGCAACCTAGATACTTCGGTAACTTATATTTTATGCTACGATATACGGTCAGTTATTGCATCTCAGTGGCGTTGGAATTCGCCGTGTGCGCGCCATTTGCGTTGAGCTCGAGCCCAAACAATGGCGCAATCAACTTGCATTTCAGAATCGCAGATTTCCCTAAGAGTCCATACTCTGTTATTATATGCTCAATGGTGCCATCCTTACAAGTCCATAAAATGATGATTTTAATATTTTATGTATTCAAGATTTTGTGAGATAATTATTGTGAAAGTCTTGTGAGTTGAAGGAGTTAAGTATCTCAGTGTCATGTTTGATATTGCCACCATGTTAACAAAAACAAAATGGTGACCGACCAAAAATAACTCAATTTACGAATAAACTAATCATTGGAAATGTATCAAATTTTGGGAACACACGCCTTCATGTGTGAAGCATTTTAGGTTCAAACTATAGGCTCACCGGTGGAATAATTTCAATATGGTGGCCATGCGAATCCTGGAAGAATTCAAATCAATGCTCACAGTAGCTTCATATAAGGACTCTCTGAGAAGGGCTACGAGAGGAATAGATAGTTGTGTTTATCTTTTGTAGATCTAGAGAAGGCGTACGATAGAGTACCCACGGAGAAGATGCTGAGCATCCTGAGGGATTATGGTATCCAGGGAAGGCAATCAAAAGTAGCATATTTATGTTGATAATCAGACTGCAATGAGAGTTGATGGTAGGATGAGGTCTCGGTTCAAGGTTGTTACAGGAGTGAGGCAAGGCTGTAACCTCTTACCAATACTTTTTATTTAATATATGGACCATTAGCTAAAGGGCATAAACTGGCAGGGTGGGATTCAATAAGATGTAGACCAGGCAAGCAGTCTGGCCCATATTGATGAACTGGTAGTAATGGTGGACTCCGTTGGAAGGTTGCAAGCCAACATGTTAGAACTTCAACGGAAATGTAGGAAGTATGGTATGGATATCAGCATTTCAAAAATGAAGGTGATGTCGGTAGGAAGAAACGCAAGAAAATAGAATGCCAGGTAGGAGGAACTATAAAGGAGCAGGTGGAACATTTTAAGTACTTGGGCTGTGTATTCTCTCAGGATGGTTGTGTGGGGAAGGATAATAGAGTTGAGGTGTAGAAAAGCCAATGCAGTGGGATTTCAGTTGTGATCTGCAATATTCTGCAAGAAAGATGTTGGTGCAGCGACGAAACTCTTCCTACATCTCTCAGTATTTAGACCGATCTTGCTGTATGGAAGTGAGAGCTGGGTAGATTCAGGGCATCTGATATATACTTTAAGCTTGAGGTAACTGAGAGCCGGCCCCGTGCCTGCATCTCACACGGAGGCCCCGGGTTCGATTCCCGGCTCCATCAGGGATTTTAGAAACTGACGTGAGGGCTGGAACGGGGTGCACTCAGCCTCATGAGGACAATTGAGTAGCTGTCTGACAGTGAGGCAGCGCCCCGGTCACGAAAACCAAGATTAACGGCCAAGGGGATCCGATGCGCTGACCACATGTCACCCCAATATCTGCAGGCCAAATGGCTGGGCAGCGGTCGCTTGGTAGGCTTAGGCCCTTCATGGGCTGTAGTGCCACGGGGCTAGTTTTGAGGTAACTGATATGAGGGTAGCACGAATTATTGCTTGGACAAATAGATGGGAGCAATGGCGGGAAGGTATTCGTAGTGAAGAGATAAAAGCTAAGTTAGAAATGAACACGCTAGATGAAGCTGGGACTGGCTGCGTGGCTCAGCGGCAACGTTCTCGCTTGCTGGGCCCTAGGTTGCAGGTTCGTATCCTGGCGCAGTCAGCTGGCATTTGAGGGTGCACAAATGTGAGGGAGCCGTGTCAGTGCATTTACTGGCACGTTAAAGATCCCCTTCGGGGCGAAATTCCGGCACCCCGGCGTCTCTAAAAACCACAGTAGTTAAAAGGGACGTAAAACCAATAACATTGTTACTTAGATGAAGCTGTTCGTATGCGTTGTCTCAGATGGTGGGGTCATGTGAAGAGAATGGGGGAGGAGAGATTACCTAAGAGCTTAATGAGTTCGGCTGGAGAGGGTAAGAGAAGAGACCTAGGAGGCGATGGTTAGATTCAGTGTTGAACGATTTCAAAGTGACAGGTGTAGAAGTAGACTAGGCCGCATTGCTAATTGCTCGAAGGGTATCATGGATGCGACTTGCTCGCAAAGAGAGACTTGCAGACTAGAATGGACGCAGAAAAGCAAATCAGTCCCAAATGAAAATGTACTTATTTATTTATTTATTTATTTATTTATATACCTGTGATGGGCAAATAAGGGGCGGTCCCTTGTGTACAGATCATACCTAATGAAGCTGGATATAGACAATTCATAACGTTACAACTGGGGATATAGTTCTCACACACTTGTATACTATGTTTGTTTTGGCTAATTACATTCAATGCTTTGTCATTCACTTGTCTACTCACTCCTTTTTCCACTTAATAAGTTATAAAACAGTTCTCTTGTATGTATTATCTGGTTCACACAACGAATGCTTTCAATATTAAAGTATAAATTGGTTAGTATATTCATGCTAACTTTGTGGAATATGGTTACTAATTGCAAGAAACTTACTATGTTCTTGCAAATCTCATAGCTTCAAGTTCCAGCGAAAAGTGGAACCTTCATATCATTGCTCACAAATGGTAGGCGGCAAAATTTTGCCAGTCTTGTTGTAACAAGCAGGGGCTGTGAGCCTAGAGATTTGCGGCGTCCAAATTTACATGTAAATAACTCATTACCTGGTGACACAGTGGAATGCAGTAGAACTCTCCAGCCACAAGCATGATAATCTAGTTTCCAGGCTCTAAATAGCCTGCGCACTTTGCGGGATAATGAAGTGGGGCCCTCTTGTAAGTCAATATGCTCTGCAAGGTAGTAGACTCTCCATTTAAATACGCTGATACAAGGTCTTTACAAAGTAACTAACGAAAATTCACACATGGGCAATTCCTGACTGAACGGTAAGGGCTCATAGTTACGTAAAGTTGCATAATTCAGCGTTGACTTAAAACACTTTTTATAAGTATTTTATAAGTTGCAGCAAACAACCTAAATATATTTATAGACAATTCAATGTAAGTGTCATTTGTAGCTCTTCAGTCGGTCTACACGAATTGATGATGATGATGATAATTGTTGTTTTAAGGGGCCTAACATCTAGGTTATCGGCCCAGGTCTACACGAATTTGCCCATTGACTAGGCGGGGTACAAAGTATAAAATATATAAATACACTCATTGAAAATATTACATAGTGTATATTAGTTAGTTACCTCAATTATAATGGGGCAATTTAGAATTACGCGTTTCAACCTTGAAGCGGCCATCATCAGATCTTGATCACTGTGTTGAGTCTTAATCTTTTTGCACTAACAAGTTTAAAGTACTATTGTAGCTCGTCTATGGTGTTTATAATACGATTCACAATTTGAATCTCGCTATACGGTTGGTTTGTTTTGTCTTAAAGGTTTTATGAATTACGAGAGTAGTGGTATATATGCACGTGTATACAATTTAGAATAACACAATATAATGAAGAAATAAAATCAAATTAACACTATAAATTTTATTTGTAATGTTTACTTATCTCAGTAGAGTTATTGTCGCACAGCAGTGTTTTCTTGTCGCCCGGCTCGACCCTGCCCTGACTGAAGAGCTACACATGACAGTTTGTATAGGCGACACTGAAAGAATGGCTTCAAATATTTTTAATGCAATGTAATGTACGTAAAAACAATAATTCCATGCGCTATTAAAAATACCACATATGTTTTGTTGAAGGTCGTCAGAACCAACGCTGTGAACACCCGACGCAACGTCTCCAAGTATTTGCTGCACGTGAATCTGAACTATTGTGGTGTTAATTGGTCTCTGTTTAGGGGCTTGCAACATTGTGTTCTTCACGCCCCTGTATTTGGATATGTGGAATCTGTGTTATAACATATGTTGTTATCGTGACTGTACCAGCGCATGTTCTCGCAATTCGGGCTAGGATTGGGAAATAGGTGCCATGGACGTAATATATACCATCCTGAATTTTGCCTGGCGTATATGTGAGAAATCACGGAAAAACACCTACAAGTGACAAAAGTTGCAGGCTAACCCAGTTCTTCTCAGTTATCTTGACGAGGCTGAGTGGTCCCCAAACCATAATTTATATTTCCTGGCAGACACACTGACTGTCTGGTTCAGGCACGCCACACTTCTGTAGCGCTTCACTGGCAAAAACCTCTCTGTCACTGGTACACAAGCATGACAACAGTTCATCTTGCATCCAAGTGGTTTCTATGCACAACAGCAGAATTAATATTTCCACCCCAATCAATACTCTGTTGCTGCTTTATTTCAAGTATTTGCTGATGAAACCTGATCATCTCATCGACATAATCGTAAAAACAATGTTGTGTACTGCTGTTATTGACGAAAATTACGAAAATACCACACGAATTAATAAATTAGACAAATATCTTCAGTGACATGGTTTCTGGTCTTCACATCCACAGAGGAATGCAGCAACACAGCAGAGTTCCAATCCATTAAAGCATTTTATTTTGATGTAAAGTTTGAGCAGAAAGTTTAACTTATTTGTCGAATTACATTTTTCGCCAACTGGTTCTATAGTTCTCGATACTTGAGCATTGATATTTACGTGATTTAACGTCGTGCCTTCACAATGTTAACCAATAATCTGCCATGGGTGAATAATTACATTGGAGAGCTATTTCTCCATGTATTTGGATATGTTGTCTTATTTGGAAACTCCATACTGAAAGAATTTAAAAGAAGTGTAAATATATCGGCAAATCCAGAGTACGACGATTGAAAATGAATGTGAGTAAAATTCAAAAATCAATTTATAACTGAAGTATTTGTGTTATTCGATTTGTGAGAACTTAATAAGCAGTAGTCGAGCTATTTACCTCCCACCAAGGATGACCCAAAACGATTCCCAGTTAATGCATGTGGGAATTTCGAGGTGAAATGTCAGGTCTCTATGGCTAAGATTCCACGTTACAAGGAAGTTCCATAACAAGACTGATGGCCCCGTAAAACTACAAGCTTGACGATTTAAGAATAATTGTGTTGTGTTAGGCATCTAAAATAGTTTAACTAGCTGTACAAAATATCCTGTAGGATTGTTTTGTTATGTATAATGGTTAGCAAATATACCCGTTCTTAATAAGGCTTTTAGTGCATACCGGCTAATAATTATCACAAATTCACAAACATAATTCGGAATGAATTGATGTTCTTACACGTTTATCAATTAAATGCATAACAGATCTACCAAAACAAATATTAAGAACGCCTTGGTAGCGTAGTATGACACTGAAGCAGAGGACATGAACAACTACGACTTCAGAACTAAATAATGGGTAATTTAATTACTGTAAATCAAGAAACCAATGCTCACTTCAAACATCATCGAAAACACATATTCATTCAAGCAAATTTAAGAAAATTATAGCCCTTTCAAATAACATAACTGTAGGTTGAACAATGAACTTTCAAGCAACGTCCAAAGCTGCCTTTAGACTGCATTGACATATCCCCTTCACGGTGTTACTGCAAAAATAGTGATGTTTGCTCAAGGGGTGAAACAACGAAAATACCTCCTCACATCGTTAATTTAAAGCTAACACTCCACTCCTCAAAGTGACAAGGGTCTGGAATAATTTGGTACGTGGCCAACTCATCTTAAGTTTTAAAGAGCGGTTTGTTTCTTAGACAATGTTCGTTCCAATGTGGAACATAGGAGTATTTGCTACTATTATCTTTAATATTTGGAAACTGTAAGACTTCTACCAGTTGATGAACTATGTACGTATGTCATTAATTGCAAACGTGAGCGAATCAATTCAGTTAGCTTTTGTATGAATAATCAACATTTTAGCCACGCTGAAACACTGGATACACTGGATGTCTGAAGATCTCTGAAGTAAAGCAGCGTTGTACATGGTCAGAACTTGGATGGTGTCCCGGTTCTGTGAAACCACATGCTGTTGTCTAGGGAGGGAATGACGACCAGAAGGGAGCTGACCACACTGCGATATTAAACTCGAGCTCAACGTCTTTCAGTGGTCCGGACGTACATATCAGGCGTAAAACACCTGTATTTATAGCGAATACTCCAACGCACAGGTCGTTATTTCTGTTATAATTTCTGACAGCCTACATTACTGACATATTACTTTTCCCTTCATAAAATGGACCTTTCGCTAAAGCAATAAATATATGCTCTAACGTAACGATATCGCTTCTGTTGCTCTTAGGATGACACTGCTGATCTTAGGGTGAAATGAAATTCGTGATAACCTGGATGCCTTCGTATCTTGTTATAAGTTGAAAATAAAATAACACTCCAATAGCGTGTTGTAATTTCTAAGGCACCGTTTCCCTTCAGACAAGAGTTGTTACCCTCTGTAAAACGCATCAGCAACTGCGTAAAACATAAACACGGCCGATGATTGCCTCAAAGAGCAAACGAGTTGAGTGTTCGTAGCAAATAAGAGCAGAAAAGTTGAAACTTATTTCCAACAGAATTTTCCATCTTGTATTTCTTACTTTTTCTTCCCTTCCTTTCCCTTCCCTTCCCTTCCCTTCCTCGCCTTCATCCATCATGCCGACTGATGTTTCTTGTGATTAACTTCGCAGTCGGAACGTACCGCAACAAATTGGAGGTCTGTGAAAATGTTGCCTTGGGACGTGGAGATGAAATAGCCCGTGGAATTGCGCCGCGAAGGAGAGCGCTCTGGACCATGCGTTCCAAATTACATTGATTTCTTTCAGACAGACAGACAGATACATGTATGCTCTTAAAGTAATGACATGCCCAAACGTCCCGTTTAATACGACGGCTTTTAAACACCCCGGAGTGCCGTTAGGTCGACTTAATTCATTCTATATTTAGGAATTACAAACATTTTTCCAGTTATACCGAACAAATCATCACAATCAGTCATCATTATTAATATTATTGTTAATATTGCCGGCCCCGTGGTGTTGGGGTAGCGCGTCTGCCTCTCACCCGGACGCCCCGGGTTCGATCCCCGGTTCCGTCAGGGATTTTAAAACTGACGTGAGTTTTGGAACGGGGTGAACTCAGCCTCGTGAGGACAATTGAGTAGCTGTATGACAGTGAGACAGCGCCCCGATCACGAATACCAAGATTAACGGCCGAGGGAACCGGACGCGCTGATCACGCGTCACCCCAATATCTGCAGGCCAAATGGCTGGGCAGCTGTCGTTTGGTCGGCCTTAGCCTGTCATGGGCTGTATAGTGCCAGGGGTTGACTTGATTGGTAATATTATTATTATTACTACTACTACCGTCATTCTTTATTTGGTCTTCAGTGCATTGGTAAAGTTTATTTTTTATTTATTCATATTAATATTCATATTATTATTATCATTATAATAATTATTATTATTATTATTATTATTATTATTATTATTATTATTATTATTATTATTATTATCTTGGGAAGTCTCCATTTTAGCCAATATAGTCTTCCTCACTTTTAGGAACAAGCAGAACAAACACTAGTTAATTCATCATTAACCAGCCTGCAATTCTTCTTAGTATCAATTAAGAAGAATCATTCCTGTGGCCAATACAACACCTGGAATGATCGGTACTGAGTTCTTCTTCCATACAACTTTGAGCTTCTCTACGAGGTTTCTGGACTTAAAAATCTTCACGCTTTAAGTACCCATCAGATTGTGGATGTTTGGAGCAGTTACACCTACCAGAACAATCTCTTTATTAATTTTACCTGTAATGGTGACATCTATTGTGAGGTAGTCGGCTGCTTTGCTTACTTGCTTTTACGTCCCCTTTAATACGACGGCTTTGAAAGACTCCGGAGTGACAGAATTTAGCCCCGAAGGGGATATTTAACGTGCCAGTAAATCTACTGACACCTATTCCGCGTATTTTCACCCCCTCAAATGCCAATTAACTGCGCCATGTAACCTTGGGCACAGCAGGCGAGAACGTTACCGCTGCGCAATGCAGACGGTCTAATATTGTAAATAGTATAGGTATGTATCTGCACTAAAATGGTCCAACAGTATAAAAAGAAATTTGAATAATCTGTGGTAGAATTCATTGAGAACTTCTAGATATCCCGGATGAACAGGAAGGGCACTCAGATAATACTGACAACGGATCAGGCTATTTTGTAGGTGCTGAATGGTAAATGTGGGCACCATGGTAGCGTAATTAAAACTCATTTCTGAAAACTGACCTTTTCCACACGTTTAACTCAATATCTCAGAAATTTTACCAGATAAACAGTTCATGTTTTTCAGAGCGTTAGTTTGTGTCATGATTTACGTACTGAACTAGAAAGAAGTATTTCCCTTGTTTAGTTTCTACTTTAGGGGTAATTTGTAAGTATAATTTTGTGCTAAATTACGGAACATACGAAAACAATTAATACAGTTACAATCATTAATAAAACCTCAGCAATTCTTCTAGGTTTGTCCCGTGTCTTGTGTGGGGTTTGGCCTAGGACACCAAGCTGGCTCATCGGCGGGCTCTTGGTGAGTTTTTATTCACCGGCCGTGAAAGCCAATAGACCATCTTTTTGGAAGCCTTCATAGGGAGGTTGAGACTCCTTCAGCATTTAGTTCTCGCAGTCAAGTAGTGAAGTTGCACTCTATATAAAGGGAGGTAACGCGCTGTTCGTTACTCCTGTGGAGGTCTGGGCGGGGACACCAAGAGCCCGCCGATGAGCCAGCTTGGTGTCCTGGGCGAAACCCCACACAAGACACGGCACAAACCTAGAAGAATTGCTGAGGTTTTATTCACCGGCCGTGAAAGCCAATATACCATTAATAAAACCACTTAAATTCTAGTTCAGTGCTTATGTGAAAATTGTAATTAGCAGTGGTAAAACGTTAAATACTCTAACCTCTATAGTTCCTGAAAATTGGGGCATCTTTTTTCTCAATTTAACAATGTCAGGATAGGGCTCTCCAACTCGTCGTCATTGAAATGGAGCACAAAACAATACCTATTTATATACATAGATTGAGAATCGGACATGTTTTAGAGATTTTGTGTAATGGTCGATGTTATAATGGAATCTACTTGTAAACCAACGTGGGGTATATTGCTTTGCAAATTATGAATGAGGCAATTTGATAGCCGGAGCGCAGTAGGCGAATGAAAATAGAATTTCTACGGGTATTCGTTGGTAACCCATATTGACCTCGAAGTTATTCTAATAAAATAATATGACCGTGATCTGCATGGTAAGATATGTTGTTAATGTTATTGGTTTTACGTCCCTTTTAACTACTTCGGCTTGAAGATACGCCGGGGTGCCAGAATTTTGCCCTGAAAGGGATCATTAACATGCCAGTAAATCTACTGACACGGCTCCCTCGCATTTGCGTACCCTCAGATGCCAGCTGACTTGCATGGTAGGAAAGTGGTCTTACCTGTATACATGCAATTAGTGTATTCGCTCGCTCTTTGCTGCAAACCTGGGTGGATATATCTACTACTTTGGAAATAATAAATAAGACTATTTGATATCTGGAGCGTGGCAAGCGGATGAAAGCGGAACTTCTATGGGGCTGAAATACCAATGTTCAAGTCCCTAACACAAACCACACTCCCCTGTAATAAAATCAGGATTTGGTGCACAAATGATTCCTACAGTAATATAAAAACTCGTAAAGAAAAGTGTATACTCCATTTATATGGTATGTTATAAAACACGGCGCATAAAAATGAAACAAATATTTCCAGGCAAGAAAATCTCCTAGGGTGGGATTCGAACCACCTAAAATTGACAACATGATCAAATGTCAAGCATATTACACGGTATTAAAAGACCTCCGCAACGACATAGCGTGTATTGTTTATTAAGAGTAGGTCGCTGGAATAAGGAGATAGCTAGTCATTACATGGTTGCAGTGCTGGGTACCACCTGGCGGGTAAAAGTGGAATTTTGCTAACTTTCATTACTGATGCCTGTTTTATACCGGCCATGGTGGCCAAGAGCGCTATCAAATTTCATCGTGCCTCGCTGGCATCGGGAGAGCGTGGGTTCAAACCCCATCTCAGTCGTCCTTAAAATGGTTTTCGTGGTTTCTCCATTTACACTACCTGGCAAATGCTGGGATGGTTCCTTTCAACAGGTCCATTGCTAATTTCCTTCCCTATTCCTTAATTACATCCAAGTTAGCGGTCGCCTGGTCGATCCGACTGTCATGCGATGGGAGAGAAATGATTCCTCACAGAGTCCGTGGGTGCAGCCGAGCAGGGAGGAATAGCGTTTAGAAGAATATCAGTATTATTAATACTCGGAGTCATAAAATGTTTAATTAACATTTTTGCGGAACGTCCTGTGTCCTGACGCTTCTACAGAATGCTCAGTTGTGTCATTCCGATAAGTAGCTTCCTTAATAATATATGTGATCCAAACCGTTTGCATTCGTTAGTGAAATAATATGTTGGGGATTTATCAACCAGGTACAGTAATCTGTTTCCTTGATTGAATTACCATTTACTTTTAACTTTATCACCTTTCTGAATTACTGATGACAGTAAAATCTAAAAAAAGTGTATCATAAAAGCAATATTACATATATTGCTAAAATTATGGGATTAAGGAATAATGTTCTGGAAACACTTTGGATATAATTGTGTGTATGGATGAAATTCGCATCTGAAAACAGATGTTTGGAATGAAGTAATTCCCCACCTGAGCCTGCTGTAGTATTGGGCAGCGAAGGACGTAATGAAGGACTTTATTTCCAATGAATTCAAGGTTCCTGAGTTGGTCCTTTCTGAGGTAATGCAAGATAACTGGCTAAGACGAGAATCACTGTTCAAAGAAACATAAACTGATGTCTAGAAACGAACACCACATATATTTGGAGAGTATACACTGTGTCACAACGACAGCATACAGATGCCAGTTCTGTGGAGCCTACGGGCATTCACTTCCACTTTTCAGGTACCTGTTCCAACCCTCAACAAATTTCCATACACCCTCTGAAAAATATTGGCGCATACCACGTTGAGATTGGTAGCCGTTGCCAGCTGACGTACGGTTATACGGCAATTTCTCAACACAATCTTGCCCACCACAGCCACAATCTCTTCCTGCGTCAGTGCAGAATACCACCCAGGTCGTGGGTCCGCCGTGTAATCCCGCCCACCTAGTTACTCAGCACACCATCCATGCGTTCCCGTGCATGACTTACATTCCACCAAAGATTTCACTAGCCACTGATCAAGTGATTCGTGACGCTGTGGAAGAATGGCTTCACCGGCAACCTGCTCCTTTATATGGAAATAAATTCAAATTGTATATTTGTGTGTTTTGACATTGTATACGTTTCTGAGATTAGTGGTTGGTACATTCTATCCTAAAATTAAATTACTATGGAATTAAAGTATCCAAATGGTCTATAAATTGGCACATACTGAAATTATACTTGAAAACTTAAGGCTTTTTTGTGATTCTTTGCGACTCTGCTGTTTGAATTCCCTTGATCAATTCATCAATCATTTGTGCTTCCACGCCCTCAATGCAGTGCCTTACTGTACCATTCACTAGATCGTAATTTCACAGTTTCTTTCAGTATCTACTCACAGTACAGCACATTATTCTTAACAGGACTTTTACGAAATAGCATTCACTGAAAAAGGAGAAAAGTAGAAGGGACATAAAAGTTTCATCTTACCTCTGGGAATTCCAATTTAAATACTCAAGAAATAATAAAAGAGGATCGCAACAACTAATTAGCCTTATTTTGGCTCGGTGGAAAAAGATGCAGTGAATAGTCCTTATTGGCGAGACCCTCTTTCATTTTCTTCCTTTCATCTTTCCCTCTTTCAACATTCGTCCCTGTAAATCATGCTAAACATTACCCACAACTCTCATATCGCTATATTATTCCTTATCGTTTCCGTTCTCGTTCTTGTTCTAGTTCTTGTTCATGTTCTTGTACTTATTCTTATTCCTCGACCGTGTAGCTCAGTGTGTAAACGCAAACGTTCATGGGAACAGTTTATCCAGTCTTCAGAGAAGAATAAGTTCAACCCCCATCGTCTACCGTATTAGCAGAAAGTTGCATGGGTGTCACAGAAAACTAGAAAATTCCCGAGAAATGTTGTAGATGCTAATCTTCATGAGGAGTTCGCTATCCACAAGAACATTACCTAGCACTTACCATTGATTATTCAAATATTTCATTCGTTAGTTGACAAATTTATAGGTCACTGTTTTTGTTTTAAGGGGCGTGATTTGTAGGTCATTTGCCCAGTTTTCAGGTCGTTGTCTACCCTTCAACCTCGGAGTTCATGCCTGGTGTACATGATAATACCCACCAGCACAGCTGATCAATCTATGGTACACTCCATGACTGGACTGAGAAGGAAGCACTTTGATATTCAGGCTAACAATTCAGGTGCTTACGTGACCGTTCAGAGTATGGTTCATCCCCTGAATGTTACACATTCACTCCAGGTAAGTGCCTTGTTTCAAGACCGGGTGGTCCGCCACCCAAGTCTTTAACTTTTGATTCCCTACGAGGATCAACCCCCTGGGAACAGTCTGTTCGTGAGAATCTGGGTGCTAACACTCCCAAGTTTCTGGTCGCAACCAGAACGGATGGGGGTGATTTCAAGATGGTAAAGTCTATTTTGTTTTCTCGCCACATAGAAGGGGTCTATGGTGAGCTTGAGAAGGTACAAAAGATGAGAAACGGTAGCTTGTTGCTCAAGACTAGGACTGGTGAGCAGGTTGAACAACTTCTGAAATGTGACCACTTTGGCGAGATCCCTGTCAAAGTGAAAAAGCACACGTCTCTGAATCTGGTCCGAGGAGTTATTTTCCACCGGGACCTGATTCTGAACACCGACGAGGAGCTCAAGGAAGATATGCAGCACCGTCACGTGCCTGATGTCCGGCGCATTACGCGCAAGGTCAATGGTCAAATCGTGGATACTGGTGCTATCATTATTTCCTTTGAGCTTTCGGTGCTCCCGGAAAAAGTCAAGGTTACAAGCTACCGTTGTGACGTACGGCCTTATATCCCTCCCCCAATGCGGTGTTATAACTGCCAGAAGTTCGGGTATATGTTATCCCGATGCTCAAGCCCTCAAATCTGCGGCACATGCGGTAAGGTACCCCACGAAGCGGAAGAGTGCACCACACCATATCAGTGCACTAATTGCCCTGGATTTCATTCTCCTCGGGACAGGAACTGCCCTGTCTTCCTGAGTGAGAAGAAAATCCAGGAGATCAAAACCCTGGATGGTCTCACCTACCAGGAGGCCCGCAAGAAGTACCATACCACGATTTCGCCATCTCCAAAGATTGATTATAGAGCTATAATACCCAATTTGGTTCCAGCTACCTCATCTTTTGTCTCAGCTGTGAAACCTTCTAATGTACCAACGCCATCTACATCTGTATCTACACCCCAGAATCGGAAAGAGAGCCCGAAGGTGACTTCAACCCCACCTTCGGCCCCAAAGAAGGCTGTGCGAGCGAAGGCTGCTCCGCCCGCACAGCAGGGGAGGAAGTTGAAGACTTACTCCCCACCCAAATGGTCGGCGAAAGCCGCGCCGAAGCCGGCGGAGGCGGCATCGTCGACCAGGGTCAGGAATTCGGCTCCTGACCCGTCTATATATCTTAAAGAGGCGGGGAAGAAGGGACCCCGCACTACGCATTCCCTTTCTCCAAAAAAGGAGAAGCCATCCGCCCCACCACCTGCGGATGCTTCTGCGTCTGGGGACGTTTTGGTCCCCATATCTGCGCGCTCCCCACGGAGATCCCCCCGCCGCCGAACTGCGTCTAGGAAATCTTCCACCGAGTCGATTCACTCCATGCCCTCTCCTGAGGACATGGATATTATAGTCGACGTAGTGGCTGATGATCCTCCAGAGGATAAGTTGTAGCTTGCTGCTCCAACTTATCCCTAGTTTATAAGTTCACACAATAGCACTGTTACAGTGGAATTGTAACAGTTATGACAGGCATTTGACAGAGCTCCGTCAGCTTATTGCACAATACGCAGCGAGTATAGTCTGCCTACAGGAAACAAACCTCAGACCTGATCACGAGACTGTTCTGAGGGGTTTCCGACTATACTCTAAAGAGCAACAAGACGCCGCCCGGGCTTCCGGGGGCGTTTGTACCTTCGTTCGCTCTGACTGCTATAGTGAGGAGTTTCCACTCGCCACTCCTCTGGAAGCTATTGCAGTTCGCGTGTCCTTGCCTGCTATGACAACTGTTTGTAACGTGTACCTTCCACCGAACCAGCCCCTTGATATTAATGACGTCTTTGATCTTGTTGCTCAACTTCCAGTCCCTTTCCTACTCGTGGGTGATTTCAACTCTCATCACCCCAAATGGGGATCACCATCTTCCTGCCCCAGAGGAAGGGACGTGGAGGGCTTAATTCAAGGGTTGGATTTATCTCTATTAAATACAGGGGAAGCTACACATTTTAGCTTAGCGCACACATTGACTTGAGGGTGTGTAGCCGTGCGCTGGTCCCCCTATTTGGTAGGTATGTACACGACGACCTCCTTTACAGTGACCATTTCCCGATCGTTCTTACTCTTCTGAACCAGACGCCCGTGGAGTTCCCCAGTCGTTGGGTGCTTAAGCGGGCAAATTGGCCCTCGTTTCAAGAACGAGCAGTGTTCGTTGATCTTGGTTGCCGGAGCGTCGATGACGAGATACAGCACATCACCGATGCGCTTCTTGCTGCCGCCGAAGAGTCCATTCCATTCTTTTCTGGGACTCCTCGTCGCAAACTCGTCCCTTGGTGGACAGAGGATATTGCAGCGGCAATAAGAGACCGTCGTCGAGCTCATAAGCACTACCGTCGGCGTCCAACCATGGCCAATTTTTTGGCGTTTAAGAAATTTCGTGCCAAGGCACGGATTCTTAATCGCCAGAGTAAGAAACAATCCTGGGAACGGTATGTGTCTTGTATTACGGCACATACAATCCTCTCAATTGTGGACTAAACTACGACGCATTTCGGGAATTCAGACATCTTCTACTGTACCGGGAATTTCCATTGATAATGAATTGGTTACAGATCCTTATCACGTTGCAAACCATCTCGCCTCGTATTTTGCGGATATATCCGGTTCCGATAACTATGACCCTGCCTTCGTGGCCCTGAAGCGTGATGCGGAACGTTTCCAGCTTAGTTTTGCTTCCCGCGCTTCGGAGGAGTACAACGTGCCCTTTACGGAGTGGGAACTCCGCGCAGCGCTGGCGCTCTGCAGGGACACGTCTCCCGGCCGGGATAATATTCACAACCAGATGCTTAAGCACCTTAACGATGAGAGCATTCGTTATTTGCTCAGGGTGTTTAACCGAATCTGGTTGGAAGGTGAGTTTCCTGCGCAATGGCAGGAAGGTATCATTATACCTATCCTGAAGTCCGATAAGGATCCCAATTTGACAGGGAGTTACAGACCTATTTGTCTCACTAACGGTCTGTGCAAGCTCTTTGAGAGGATGGTCAATCGGCGCCTGGTGTGGGTCCTGGAGAAACGGGGACTCCTGTCTGAATACCAGTGTGGTTTCAGGGCGTCTCGGTGTACCAACAACCATCTGATACGCCTGGAGACCGCCATACAGGACGCTTTTCTCCGGAGACAGCACCTAGTCGCCGTTTTCTTTGACCTCGAGAAGGCCTATGACACCACTTGGCGTTACGGTATCCTCTCTACCCTGCATCAATGGAAATTCCGAGGTAACTTGCCGGTTTTTATTGCGAATTTTCTGTCCCTTCGCCTGTTCCGTGTCCGAATAGGGGGGACATATTCGCAATATCATATACAGGAAAATGGAGTCCCACAGGGATCGGTGGTTAGCGTAACATTATTTGCGATTGCCATAAACGGTACAGTCGCTGCTTCTGGTCCAGCAGTGGTACCGTCGCTATATGTAGACGACTTCGCTCTACATTATAGTGCGCAGAATATGGCGGTCGCTGAACGACAGCTACAACAAGCTATTCGGAGAGTGGAACGCTGGACACTAGAGCATGGCTTTCGATTCTCAACCGCTAAGTCCTCGGTTGTCCATTTCTGCCGAAAGCGCACTCTCCATCCTGATCCTGAGCTTTATCTGGGCAATGTAGCTTTGCCTGTTGTTGCAGCGTACCGGTTCCTTGGGCTCCTTTTCGATCAGAAATTGACGTGGGAGCCACACGTGCGGTGTTTGAAAACTGCCTGTGCTAAGAAACTCAACATGTTGCGGTATCTTAGCGGCACATCATGGGGGGGGGGGGGTGGACCGCGCGGTGCTCCTACGCTTTTATAAGGCACTGAATTTATCTAGATTAGATTATGGCAGTGTAGCATATGGTTCGGCCCGTAAGTCAGTGCTTGTTAAACTGGACAGTGTCCACCACGGCGGTGTGAGGCTGGCGACGGGTGCCTTTCGGACGAGCCCAGTCGTCAGCTTGCTCGCCGAGGCTGGCGTACCTCCTTTACACCTGAGGCGCCAACAAGTACTGCTGACCTAAGCTGCAACTATTCGACAGATGCCCCTTCATCCAAGCTATCCATGATTGTTTTCCAATCCGAATCGCCGGCTGTATGATGCGCTCGCCCGAGCCACTCGGCCGGCGGGGATTCGCTTGGATGACTTATACCGTCAGTTCCGATTTCCTTCTGTCTCCTGTATCGTCCGAGTACCTAGCAAGGCCCCTCCGTGGATGGTCTCTCGCCCTGATATCATCCTGGATCTGCACACCGGCCCCAAGTCGGACACTGACTCCTCCGTCCATCGGAGGCTGTTCCAGTTCGTGGCGAGCCGGTATCCGGGATCAGGGCTTCTAT
This sequence comes from Meconema thalassinum, assembly GCA_946902985.2. Classification (NCBI taxonomy): domain Eukaryota; kingdom Metazoa; phylum Arthropoda; class Insecta; order Orthoptera; family Tettigoniidae; genus Meconema; species Meconema thalassinum. The sequence continues at coordinate 1,402,238,185 of OX336389.2, forward strand.
TCACGGACGGTTCGAGGGTAAACGAGAAAGTAGGCTGTGCATTTGTGGTTGAGGATCGTCGGTTTCTCTTTTCACTTCCCGATGCCTGTGGCGTGTACACAGCGGAGCTCTATGCCATCTTAGAGGCTCTGCGGTACACGTTATCAGACGATCACCAGCACTTTCTTGTGTGTACTGACTCTCCGAGTGCGCTGCAAGCGATCGATGTGTGTTTCCCGAAGCACCCGTTGGTCCAGCGTGTGCACGACCTGCTCGTCAGTTCGCGTAATGCTGGGGCCGGGGTGTCCTTTGTGTGGCTTCCTAGCCACATAAGTATTGCGGGAAACGAGCTTGCTGATCAGGCGGCCCGAGAGGCCGTCGCACTGCCCTCGCTACCGTATAAGGTGCCTGCTAGTGATGTGCGCTCTCAGTTGCGGCATTCGATCCTGTCGCATTGGGAGGAAGCATGGCGTGCCACTCCTCCACCCAACAAACTGAGAGGCATCAAGGAGACAACGAAGGTGTGGAAATCTTCCTTCCGATCTCTCCGGAAGAAAGCTGTGGTACTCTGTCGACTCCGGATCGGCCATGGGATTGCTACGCACTCCCACTTGCTGAAGAGAGAAGATCCCCCTGTGTGTCCTTGCGGCGCCCACCTAACCGTGGCACACCTTGTCTTGGAGTGTGTGGATCTGGCCGATCTGCGCAGGACTCTTACACTGCCTAATACCCTCTCCCTTATTCTCCGTGATGACGGGCCGTCAGCTGACCTCGTCATCCGGTTCATGAGGGAGAGTGGTTACTTTTTTAAGTTTTAATGTGTAGTTACGACTTTTAATTCAGGTTAAATCTGTTTTATGATTTTCATTGTGTTCATCTATTTTATTGTTCACTATGCCTTATTTGTTTTATCCTTTTTTACCATCCACCTTTTATTCTTTTTATTCAAATAAGGCATAATTTTTGGGGCTCACTGTCTGTTTTATAAACACCATTTTCGTTTCATCCATGGCAGTGAGTTGATTTTCTCTACATCCTTTCATTTCACGCCATTTCATTTCATTAGGGGCCGATAACCTCGATGTTAGGCCCCTTAAAACAACAATTATCATCATCATCATGTTTCAAGTCCCTGGTCACTTACTTAAATTCTATACATTGATAATCACAGCTGTTTACACTTCTTGAGTCGTCCAGCAATGGGTATATTTCTCTAACATTCCTCATTATCGACCGGCTCACATTTGAAACTCAGCTGGACGGCCGTGTTTAAATTCCATGTCTACGTGGAACCAGAGCTATCCCAGCTTGAGGCACAGCGTTGTCAACTCTCCACCGTAGTCACTGAGAACAATCAGTGAGGTTGGACGGAACTGCGTGCAACTGTTCAACACTGGAGACCTGAAAAGCGAGCCGACAGCGACTCCACGGTGAGTGACAGAGGAAGTATGTTATTGGTCAAGAACCAATAGCTATTGGGCAGCAACGAACAATGGTTATCATCGGCGCATGTTCCTGCCTAACGGTTGAGCAGCCGGTCGTGTGAGAATTATAGGCTACGTTTGCTAACGCTCAACGCTAGGATTTGGGGCCAAGCTACCTGTGAACTCAGTCGACATTGGTTCAAACCCCACCGTTTTCCGTGGTTTCCCATTTTGAAGTCCAGACAAATGCCAGGACGGTGCCTTCTGACCGGCTACGGCCGCTCCCTACCACATTCTTGCCCAGTTTCATTCTACTTCATTCATTTCATCTGTCTTTAACTCCTCTCATAATGTTGCCGTCAGTAAGGATATCTGACCGTGTAAACCACCCACCACAAAGGTTTCCACCATCTCATCTCCGACCCCTTTTAAATCGGGAATAATAAGGGTTAGATATACAGTACATACATTGCTTATGGCGTCATAGAAGACCTGTTATCAGCCAAGTAAAACACGATGCTTATGATCACAAATGTCGCAATGTCCTAAATCAAGCAACAACAACAAAGCATTACAGAGGTTGGCTGTGAAGGATAATATTATGTCTACGTATTCCTCTTTCGTCACCAATCCTTTCTGTATTGGATTCGGGAAGGTCACCTTTTGAAATTACTTTCAACATGCTTTGCCATACGAAATGAAAACTACAATGATAGTAGCAAAACTGGCCACCGTTTTACGAGCGGCACTGTCTACCCCCATTTGTCATTTTACTCTGCTATTGTACTGTAAATACAAAGAAATAAACACAAACCATTTAATAGCCATAAACCAAATGAATGAACGGTTAAAATTACACATTAGCTTGCTATTACGAAGTGATTCCATCCAACAAATGTTTAATGAAACTATTAATTTTCTTTATTAGCAACGCAAAATATAAAACTGTTGTAATGAACCAACAAAACAATTAGTGCCGTTAAAACCGGAATATTAATTGGAAAATTATTTTCATGAACAGGACGGCTTCCCACTGCGGCTAATATTTCGTCCAGGTGAGCAGCAGGTGCTAATCATGTGAACAGCATGCTGACAGGAAATGCGGAAATACACGAGTGTGTTCAGTAGCTCCCTAACCAGATGGCCCAGGGTTCACTTGTGGCTCTGCAAAGGAAGATGTAAATCCAATCATGTGGGTTGGAGCGGAATACACTTAGCCTCGTGAAGACGACTGAAATGAGATGGGATTTCATGGTCTGTTACGTCTACTCCGGTGAATGCTGGTTACCTGATATAGGGCCACGACCACCTCCATCCCACTCCTAGCAAAATCATATATGCGTACAATAGTGCAGACACCATAGTAACAAATAGGTTACTAAAAGGTTTCCTTACACATTCAAGTACAAGTGAATGATGACTGATAGAGTAAGGAGCTCACAATAATTCATCACCAACACAAGTAATACTAGCATCAACAAAGCTCCCCAAGGTGTTTAAACTTAGCTTTGTGAACCTTATTTTTATGCAAAATATATTTATTTTCTTAAATGATTTTAAACATTTTATTTCTTAATATTTCAGATACAATATTCAGTATGCCGTTACCTCCAAGGACAAAGCACCTCTATATTACCATATCCCAGTGTCAATCAATGAAAAATGAATTTTATATTTCTATCCCTGAGGCCTACAGCAAGGTATCTGTACAGTGAAGCCTATTCTTAGCGAAACATTATGTAAAATATAACTTATCCATTACTTGAAAACAACCGGGATTGCTACGAGCAGCTCATAGGGGCAGGCCCTCTTCTGACTCGGCAGGCAAGCGGGTTCCAACCTCATTGCCAGGCGTTCTTAAAGTGGATTGCTGTGATTTTCCACTTTCAACTTCATACAATAATTGTCAGGACGCTTATAACGTAGTTTTTATGCAAAATATATGTATGTTCTTAATTGATTTTAAACATTTTATTAATATTTCAGATACTATATTCAGTATGTCGTTACCTCCATGGACAATGCACCTCTATATTACCATATTCCAGTGTCAGTGTCAGTGTTTAAACCTTTTTGATGTTACTTCCATAGATTAGCTTTGGAAACTACATAGTTGCACGGGCTCACAGTAGAATCTACAATTCACAAGTAATTGCTGTTTATCATTAGTATTGTTATATTTATTATTTCCGCTCTTATATAGTACGGGATGAGGTGTGATGAATTTTCACGTACCTTCAAATAAGCCAGGTCCGCATATTTCCAAACTCTCGCTTAGTTTAGCCATCTTCATTCATTTCATCTGTCATGCATCTCCTGACGGCGTTGGACGTTGGACATTCACCACCTAGAAATGTATCATCCCGTGCAATATAAGAGCGTTAATAATAAAAAGCAATTACTGGTAGCTTCTGCTGTGAGTATGTGAAGCTAGTTTTCAGAGCTAATCAATGGAAGTAACATCAGAAAAGTTTCAAGATTCAAATTACGTTGTGCGGCCGCCGTAAAGGCCGGGGGAAAGATTATGGGGAAGCACATTGAGTAAGAGAGTAGGCAAAGGTCGCACATGAGGATTACATAACGTGTTAACGAGTTATGACATCAGAGGCGCAAGCCCCGCAATTTCCAAGCATACTCCCCAAACCAATACTCACCTGCCCGGTACTTACCTTTCCGCCGACAACCTACCTTATGCTATGCGGAGATGCGTATTAGATCAGCTTACCTGATTTTAGTGCTCCATGAGGGGTATCACGGTGGCCTCCCAAAACAAAAAGTAAATGCCCTGAGATGGGGATTACCCACAATATCTGGTGGCTGAAATGCACCCCCAGTGCCCGGATTAAATCTGCTCGATAACACGTGACTAGAAATTGGGTAAAATAAAATTTAATTTTAAATAAAGAACAAGACAAACATTTTAGGAACAGAAATTGAAGGTCCACACCGTTTCTGAATAGGCATCTACTCTCACTGGGGACACATGTCATGGCTAACGAGCAAAATTTTATGTTTACAAACTGAATCTACGAAGTTCATCGATGTATTCCGGGCTTAAGGGCCGTGTTCCAGGGGCTTGTGACGGTCCCGACGTTTCACCGAAAACTGCGTCCGGCATTTTCCAGGGTTCCTCTGACTTCGACAGCAGCGAAGCACTCAGTGCAAAGCCCCTGGAACACGGCCCTTAAGCCCGGAATACATCGATGAACTTTGTAACGCCGGCCGTGAAATCCTCAATTCTTACATGAATCTACGAAATTTGGAACAATTTCCCCCACATTAGGGAAGATGACGTTAATTGTAGTGATAGAAGCCATTTATCAGTGTTGCCTAATTCCAATAAAGAAAGCTTTTCAGTCGGTCGACACGAATTGTGTCGAGGGATGAGAGCAGAGTACAAGCTGCTGAGATGAGATTCCTGAGAAGTATGGTCCAGAAAACGAGGGGGGACAGAGTGAGAAATGAAGATATACGGAATGAACTGGGAGTACAGAAACTCAATGACAAACTGGAGCAAAACAGATTGGCATGGTTTGGACATGTCAAAAGGATGAATGAAGTAAGGCTACCAAGACGAGCACTGGAACGACGGATGACAGGGAAGAGAGGACGAGGAAGACCAAGAATGCGTTGGATGGACTCGGTGGAGAATAGTATAAGAAAAGGGAACCTGGATTGGAACACTGTGTCGGAAGAGGAATGGTGGAACGACATAACAAAGTGGAGAGGAACCATATTTGCCCCCACCCAGTGTCAACTGGAAAAGGGGAAATGATGATGATGATAACACGAATTGTGCCCAATTACATTAGGCGGGAAACAAAAATGTACATACCCTACAAGCTAACATGCTTGTTATATGCAAATGCCTACTTAATTGGATGACACGCTTCGAACATCACGCGTTCATACTCAGATCCTACTCACTTAGGCCTAACAAGTAGTCTATATGATGTTTATGAATCACACCTAAACACAAATAAATACATACACTATTTACATTACATAAGTTTGTAAAAACTTGTGTAACGTGTCAACCATCTACAGACAGTATATTACACTTATTTGATTGTTGCGTTATTATTAATAATGTGGATTAAGTATGCTTCCTGTTGACCATTGAATTGTTATTATGGATAATCTCAGTATTGAAATTGTCTGCCTATTTCGTTATTATTGTTCTAAATCAACCGTTCCTATTTAAACTATTGGCCTAATTGTATGGCAAATACACAGTTAAAAATGCACAAATGCACTGGAAGTAATGGAGTGATGTCAACTTATCTTGCTTTTTGAGCTGATCCTTGTGGTCCGGTTCCGCTGCGTACCGGTACCTCCAGCGTGCTTCTTTTTTTTCTATTGTCTAAGTTTCATGAATCTTAGCCTCAATTATTTGAATGTTTTGGCTTCAAGATTTGCCTGACTGGCGTTACAGATTGTAGTGATACAAGTCATTTCTCAGTGTTGCCTAATTCCAATAAAGAAAAGAGAGACTCAGGGATAATTACAACTATCCACCTTCCAACATTAAATTACAATTGTAAACTTTCCAATCCTTCCTGCCATATTGGCGAATCCACAGGTGATCACGGCTCCTTTCAATCATTTCAAAATAGCATTCATAGCAGGGTTCTTCTCGAACAGGTTACATATCCATTATTTTCAAGTAATCCCAGCCATTACAGCGTGCATGAAGAAAATCTTCCAATATATATCCGGTAAGAGGCCAATGGCCCCCTACCGGAGAGCACGACAGAACACTTCCAATCACCCGAAGTCCAACAAGATTAATGCTAATCAGCCAAGATGGCTAGCGTTGACGACAGCCTAAGTTTTCAAACGTTACTCTAATTCTTAATTCGTCAATCAAGTTGTTAGGCAGGCAAATCAACAATGGCAAACATCATGAATTCCAAAAACCCATGCATGTTCTACAAGGAATGAGGTCTGGTTCAAACGAAATTTTGTTCATGACCGTTTCACCCACCGCGCGCCATCTGTGAGTCCGTAGAGCAACCACTACGAAATATCCTCATACGAGTCTTGAAACAACCAGCGCGCGAAGTTCAAATATACTTAAATTCAATAAGTTTCAATGTTGAGCAGTGTTGACGGCTCACGTTGTAAGCCTCTTTCGGCATGGCCACCTCTTCTTGAAGTCACCTTCATGTCTCCTTTAAGGCCTAAATGTTGTAGAATGGCTCCAAATCTTACATAAGAATTAACGTCAACAGATATGTTAGTCACTAATCCAATTTAGGTTTTAACCTAATAGGTTTGTAGTCATATCCTCGTGAACGATATTTTGGGATGTTCCCTCTCTCTCTTTGTGGTGTTAACTCTGAGGATTGGATTGTAGCAGCTCTCCATGATGCTCATTAATCAACATTACTAATCTCTTCAGCTGTAAGTACCTACTGCAGGATATGCCAGTCTCAGTCTTCCTCTGCAATTCTTACCTTCCCCATGACCTTGTAGGTTGGTGTGCAGTAATTCCTATCCAATTATCTCTCCTGTAAGTCCAGCATATTCCGCCCCTCGCCAAGCTCTCTTCAGTGTTTCCTCATTTATAATATTGTCCATTTTTAACTCCGCATCTGCGGCCATCCTTTGTCATCCTCAATAGATGTTTCCGAAGGTATATACTGAGATTGTTTAGTGTGAAGAGTTTCCTCATCCTATTGAAAGCTATTTTGGCTTGACTGATGCGACTGACGAATTCTCTCCTAGTGTACTCTTCCATGAGATTTTATTTCCCTGCCAACATAATTATGTGAACACACGCGCATTTTTCTGGCGTTCACCACATAAATTACACTGGCGTCCCTAAAAGTCACAATAGTTAAAAGGGACGTAAAACCAATACCATTATTATTAAATACACTGAAATTGTATAGGATAGGCTGTCTGCTACAGACAGTTATCTTGGTCCTCGCTGTGTTGATGCACATATTGCACGTGCTAATGAAGATTTACAATTATTTTTCTGGGATCATATTGATGTCTTCTTCGTTTCTTCCAGGATCACGATAACTTGAATCTTGATGCTTGGGTACACAGGTAAATTGTATTTTACTTCATCTGTGGCTATTTGGATATATGAATTAAAAAGTTTTGGCGAGAGTGAACAGTCTTGTCGGATTCCGGATTTGGTGTTGATCTCTGTTTCATATTCTCCACGTAGTTTGATGCCTAATGCCCATATGTTTTCATAATAAATACCCGATCACTTTTGCGCCACGACCAGTTCATTCCATTAAAATTTATCGAAACCTTTTCCATGTCTAGGAAGGTAATATATGCTGCTCAAAAAAATTAAAGCACCACTTTTTTCAAAGGCCACCAAATTTTGAAAAGTTGACCGAACACGCTCGAAATCCCAGGATGACGTTTATCCTGACGCCTACCAAGCAGTTGCTTCAGCACACCCCAACTTGAGTAGTTTCGGGGTAGCGCCCAGAAAACCAGCCCATTTTTGAAAACCGCAAATTGAAGTTTGCGAAAAACGCTGTAGGACTTGTCGCAGGTTGCCAAACCAGTCGAAAATGAACGAGTCTTGCTCTTAAAGGTTCCACAAACACGTTGAAATCGTTACACTTGACGTTTGGGCATTTTCAACCCCCTTCATCATTCCCTAAACATGGACACCATTGGGGGCGTCTGAGAAGGTACCGGGTGTGTTTAACCACCTGAAAGCCTGCACACCGTCCTCAGTTGCTGATTGCAGTAAGGTCGTAAGGCCTCCGGCAATGTTCACCCCCCGTAACACCCTCAACTAGCATGGGACCAAATCACCCCCTCTTGATTCACCCCTATGGAAGTTTTTAATCGAGATGTTTATCAGTGCTGAGAATGGGGGGGTCTTCCCCTTACGTTTCAAAAAAGGAGCTGTGCCTGTGTCACCACCCCTTCCCCTTGCTACCCCCGTATGTATGATTTTTAGAATCAGGCCCTTTTTAAGGGCTGAAATGAGTTCTTAATCGCTGAAAGGGCTGTAAAGGTCCTTAGAAGTAGTGGTGACGCGAAATCAACCCCTTCCGTTCGTTGATCGACATTCCATCCTCCAAACTTGAAATTGTTGCACCCTCAACCCTCCCTGTCTGGACGCGTAACGCGTCATGACAGAGTTTTTAGAGTTCGATGAAAATGAAGCTTATGGCCTGAAATCGAGCCCAATACAGCAGGTTGGATGGAAATTCTTCGGTAGGGTGGGAAACGGGACCAAAACGTTTTCAAAAAAGTTAACAGCCTCTAGTAAGTACACCTATGCATAGGCAATCCACATCACGTCATTTTACTCCCATATCCAACCTCTGTAACCTACTGCCGATCATAGGCAACCCACACGCACGGACGTAATGTGGGTTGCCTATGCATGGGCGTACTTACTATAGGCTGTTAACTTTTTGGAAAACGTTTTGGTCTAGTTGAGGGTGTTACAGGGGGTGAACATTGGCGGAGGCCTTACGACCTTGCTGCAATCAGCAACTGAGGACGGTCTGCAGGTTTTCAGGTGGTTAAACACACCCGGTACCTTCTTAGACGCCCCCAATTGTGACCATGTTTAGGGGATGATGAAGGGGGTTGAAAATGTCCAAACGTCAAGTGTAACGATTTCAAAATGTTTGTGGAACCTTTAAGAACAAGACTCATTCATTTTCGACTGATTTGGCAACATGCTACAAGTCCTACAGCGTTTTTCGCAAACTTCAATTTGCGGTTTTCGAAAATGGGCTGGTTTTCGGGACGCTACCCCGAAACTACTCAAGTTGGGGAGTTGTGCTGAAGCATATGCTTGGTAGGCGTCAGGACAAACGTCATCCTGGGATTTTGAGCTTGTTCGGTCAACTTTTCAATATTTGGTGGCTTTTGAAAAAAGTGGTGCTTTAATTATTTGAGCAGTTTATATCTCAGGATTTTCTAACAGGCGCTTCGCTATTCTCTGAACCAGGATATCTCATTGCGTCTCTCTGACTTTTTTACAGCTGTGCTAATCTTGTGGAAGAATCAACACTGACTATCCTTCAATTCTCTCCATGCGTTATAAGGCTCAAAGTACGGAACTGCTCACACAATCCCTTGCACCTGTTCTACCTGGGCATTTAAAAAGTAAGGGTACCATAACACATATAAACAAATCCACAAAAAAGTTATACGAATAAGTAGCGAGTGGAAACATTACTAACATTTTTCTCGGAGCGTTTCATCACGCTAGCTGCAGAATGGCTACAACTGATAAACCGCATTGAATTAAACCTCTAGTTGTTGTTGTTGTTGTTGTTGTTGTTGTTGTTGTTGTTGTTGTTGTTGTTGTTGTTGTTGTTGTTGTTGTTGTTGTTGTTAATAATTAATTTAGAGGCTTTGAGACATCAATTTACACTGGCGTCTCTAAAAGCCACATTAATGGTCATTATCCCCATGTGATTGGATGTATGTGATTTTTTTGATAGCCTGTGGGACGACTTTAGTAGTGTGTATTTGTCATTTGGACTATTATTGTTAAGGGCTTGAGTCATTCCATTCCCTGACCCGGTTGGTCAACTGGAAGCAGGCTGTGGATTTTTCATTGTGAAGGAAACGGCCGTGGTTTTAATTTAAGTTCCATCCGAAGGTTTTCCTGGAGGAGAATTGGGAAACCGCCAGAAACCAGTTCTAAGACGACTGAGGTAGAAATTGAACCCACTTCTTGGTTCTCTCTCAGGAAGCAGAGTGAACGCAATTCCAGTCCTCAGACCAGAATTGAATTTCTTAGCAGAGAGAGCTGGGAATCGGACACGGACCTAAGGGGTGACAGATTAAAAAAAAGATACAGTCAGTCTGAGAGACTAGACTTTATATCATTTCAAATGACGCATGCTACAAATGCTACACATGTTAGAAAGGCTCAGGAGGGCTCTTTCAACAGACTCCATTACCCATTAACTTAGGCTTCCCGCGCGGGGAACGGAGAGCGGAAGGTGCACTCTGCTGCATGACGTCACTCACTCGCCGTCTCCGTATCGCATAACGCCAGACCCCAGGAGTAAACACAGACTCGGTGCATATGCACTGAACAACATGCTGACGTCATACACGCCGTAACCGTAACGCGTAACGGTAGACAAAAACATTACGATGAAGTCGACAAGATCATTTGAAATGGAAAAAGCTAGCCACTGCACCATGAGTTGGTCTCACAGATCTAGTGTGACCATCCAAAAATATACTATGTTTACAGGATGGTTCACAAAATGGTTTCGAGTTTCAACATTGCACAGCACAGTCTCCAGCGTGATTTCTGGTATGAAAAAGAACGCTAGATAAGTAATTTTTGAAAGTGATCAATGCAGTCTTTCTTTCAACCTAATTGAGGAACGGAATGATGTTGTCAATTCAGCCTTTAATTTACGTTTTGGTGCTCATTGTGAAGCGAATCAGTAGATCAGGCAGGCGTTCTCAACCTGTGAGCACCACCTTCATGCCATACCAAGTACCAGATAACTATTCAATAGAATATAATAATAATAATAACAATAATAATAATAATAATAATAATAATAATAATAATAATATTAATAATGCAGCAACCATGCACTTCTCTTTCCTTTTCTTATCTATCTCTCCCTCTGATGTGCTTAAAAAGCAAGAGATTCACTGCTCACCAGGCATGCTGCAAATGCCTGCATGACTCATGCTGATACGATACATTTACGTGTGGACAGTCGAGTCAAATCATTGTCTTTCAATTTACTCATAAAGAAGGGATGTCCAATTATCTTTACTGTAGATTAAAATACCATTTCACAAATTGATAAAATTTCCGACTGTCCAAACTTGTAATGAAAGCACTGTTATTCTGGTTAGTGCAACGAAATTTGAATTGAAGAATGGCTCTCAGGGGAGCTTGTGCTCGCGACACCTTTTGGCTCATATGACAACAGTACCAAATTCCATTTCAAGAGTACCGTGGCGCTCGCGAGCAGCAGGTTGAAAACGCCTGCAATAAAGCATGAGCTCAAAATCTGCAGACCCATGAAAGAGCGAAATAATGACAGTGGTGACTACTCCAAGTAGCCCTGAGGGGACTGTGCACACATAATTACACTCCTGCCATACACGATATTGAAATCAAGTTATTCTACGAATTTTCAAGAAATGAATTGTATTGACCATTATCACTACAACATTAACATTGAGCTGCTAGCACTCAATGATAAGTTATTTATTTTCACTAACGAATGTTTCCAGAAATTCATAGGTATTGAAATCAATGCAGAGGCATTTATTCAAATGGAAAATGCTCAGTGACAGAAAACTACATTGAGTTTGTCGCCACACTGAAGTGCGTAACTCCAAATTTTTAGCCGACTTTTCACATTTCTCCGTCTATCTTTCTGTCCATGTGTTTGTTCCCCCTATCAACCCCTGAACGGCTCCAGCTACCGGCCTCAAATTTGGTATGCATGAAAACATAACCAGAAAATTATAAAATGGCATCATTGGTGCCAACAGCTGACGAAATGTCAATGAAATTTGAACCCTAGTCTCAGTATCTCAAAGTGTACATAGAAACAGTTCCAAACTTGTCATACACATTGCCCATTGGGAATTTATTCTGAGTAACACATATATGAGAGTGCTGTCAATATAATAGTACACATGTTGATAGATTCAAGGTTTAACGATCTAATGGGTTTCAGCCAAGTTTAGTTTGTGTACTGTAGGCTATGTCTTAATATGTATAAATGTTCATATTTAGAGAGTCACCGGGGCTGCCAACCGTTGATAAGTGATCTATAGTATATGGACCATAGTTTCAATGTCTTAGAAATTATACAAGCAAACAGTTCCAAACTGGACACTTGTATTGTGCCCGAGTAGCTCATCTGAAATACTCCAACAAGAATAACAAAATTTAGTAAAACCACTCCTGATCAAATTTTTTTAAATACAGATAAATATCACCATTCAATAGAAGTTTATTGTCCGGGTTTTAGTGATTACCATGGACAAATACTGAGTATTGAAGTACCCGAAACAATCAATAATAATGATAAAGGAATAAAATCAAAGTGCATGTCGTTCACTGAAGCAAATGTTACATATTTCAATGACTTACTAAATAAGGAAACATGATCAGAAATTTATAAACTAGAAAATGTAAATGATAAATTTAATGCATTTAACAGTACCCTAAAACACTATTTTGAAACAGCATTCCCCTTTAAACCAAAAAACTATTCAAAATAACAAAACTAGCAATTGGATAACAACAGGGATTATAAATTCATGTCAAAGAAAGAAATTTCTACACAAATTATATAAACAATACCACACAACACCTGGATTCAATTTATACTACAAAAAATACACTAGTATATTAAATAAGGTAATAAGACTATCAAAGAAAAAGCATAATGATAATTTCATTTCCCAATCATCTAATAAAAACAGGGATATGTGGTCCGTGATAAAGAAAGAAACTGGAAAATCTGCTAAAATGCAAAGGGACATTACACTGACCAGGAATAATAAAGTGATTAATAATCCAGAGGAAATAGCAAACACTTTTAATGACTATTTTCTGGAAATTCCACAAAAATAATCACAGGTAAATACACTAAATTCTAATAATAAAATAAATATATGCAGTGATTCTTTATTTATAAATCATGTCACAAGTGAAGAGGTAAGAATAGTTATAAAAGAGCTAAAAATAAATTCTGTGCTGGCATTGTTGGCATCCCTGATGCAATTTTAAAGAAATGTGCAGAAAATATAATAAATCCACTGACGCACTTAATAAACCGTTCAATTCTCTCAGGAACTTACCCGGATATTTTGAAGTTAACAAAAGTAATTCCAGTGCACAAAAACGGTTCAAAATATGAATTAGATAACTATCGTCCTATTACCTTACCAACTGGTATTGCAAAAAAAGTGGAAAAAATCATGTTTAAGAGACTGAGATGTTTTATAGAAAAAATAAAATACTATCAAACTCACAACATGGATTCAGATTGGAAAAATCTACACAGACAGCAATTTATGAATGTAGTAATAGTATACTGAAATTAATTGACAATAAGGAACACGTAACTGGCCTATTCTTGGATTTATCGAAAGCATTTGATCTTGCTGACCATAAAATCCTCCTTACAAAACTAAATCAATATAGTATTAGAAGTAAGCTAATAAATGGATCGAGTCTTAATTAACAAGGCGTAAGCTTGTAGTAAGCTTGAGACACAAGGATGATGGAACCAAATTACTTAATGAAACATTGTCCAATGAGGGAATTATTAAATTTGGAGTACCCCAGGGATCAGTTTTGGGCCCACTACTCTTTCTTCTATATATCAATGATATAACACACAACGTTCATTCACATAAGGAAATTTTGTTCGTGGACGATACAACACTCGTAATAAAAGGTGAAACTAAACAGGTCTTACAGCTGCCTGCTGACTCCGTTACAGAAGAGTAACCAAATGGTCACAAGATAATCGCCTCATAATAAACTATAAAAAAAATAGTAACCTCTAAATTTCCACACTATACAGAATAGGAATCCTGCGAAGCACAATATAACATTAAATGGTCATCAAATAGAAAATAAATCAGAAACAAAAATTTTTAGGACTATTGATACAACATGACTTGAAATGGAATAAACATAAACAATATCTGAATACTAAACAGAACTCGATGTGCTTTGCGTTACGCATTTTGAAAACCTGCACTAGCATGCACACATTAAGAAATACTTATTTTGCTTATTTCCATTCATACTTAAGATATGGGGTAATATTTTGGGGCATGTCACCAGATGTACTAAGCACGTTTAGGGTACAAAAGAGAGCGATTAGAATTATGGCAAATGTAAACACTAGAGAATCATATAGATCTCTGTTTAAAGATTTAAACATTCTCCCACTGCCCTGCATATATATCTTTGAAAGTATTATGTTTTTTAAAAATAATTTAATGAATAAAGACGTTTTTTCTTAAAACAAACATTGATCTTTTTAGGCATAACACAAGACAAAATCAAAACATTCATATTTCACACACACAAGCATAAATCAAAAAGGAACTTTTCACACAGGATTTGAATTATACAATAAACTACACCTGTAACTTATATAAAACTTGCCCCAAAAATAAAAACCTTTGATAGAATCTTGAAAGCTTATCTGCAGTTCCATTGATTTTACTCTGTAGTTGAATATCTTAGCGTATAGGAGCGATGAAATCTATAACTATATTTTACTATTCTATTTTAATTGTAATACCTAGCTGTAAGTTGTTGTATTTATAGAATTAAATATTCATATTATGATAATAGAGTAAGGTGTAAATAGTTGTCCGATAAGATTGTATCTCTTAAGATCTCTTATTATAATAAGTTATAAATAGTTATAGTATTAGTAATATATACCCGTTAGTTCTTTTATTTTATAGATGTAATTTCTGACGTGTCCTATATCAAAAATGTATTATATACATGTAATTGATCAAATGGATTTAATAAAAATCTAATCTAATCTAATCTTTTACTTTAGGATAGTAAATGGACGAACCGAAGAAGCTGGTGAAAATGATTTTGGGCTTGTGTAGTGGAGTTGTGTTAATCTTTGGACTCATAAACATCGCCAGAAGGTAATTTTTACGAACTGGATAAAGATGTAAAGATTTGGAATTCCTAATTGAAGAGGTTGTTTAAGTTTATGATTTTCTTTTCTTGTGAAAGGTAGTATCTTCATGCCACAAATGTGATTTAGCAAAATTCAGTTGCTCAACGTGGCAGAGTTGACATTCGATTCGAGCAGTTATATCCGGAAGAGACAGTTCTCTAATCATTTCCCGCATGAGGCAGATGTAATTTTTCTGTCTGTGAAGAAAACGTGGTTGAATTGTCAAAGTGTTTCGCTTTGAAATAGTGAGTTTATTACGTGCTGTGTGCACAAGAGAAGGATGAAAACGTTAATCGAGTGATCGAGAACAGTATTAGGGGCGAATACCATTTTTCCTGAATTTTTGTGATAAGGTGAACAGTGAAACTTAACCACGAGGCTACCCCTTAGTGGTGCCGTGATAATTCGACAAACTTATAGTGTTTTGAAAGTAATTAGAATCAGTGAGGTAACGCTGAATGACCAGTGTCTAGAGTCTGTGGCAGACCATGGCCAATTTGTAATCTGTCTGCAAATACAAGTGTAAGGCCAGTGCTCTTTTTTGTAACAGTCGAAACTGTATTTAAATTCTGTGTCACTGCCATTATGGAATACCTAACTAATCGTACGTGGAATACTCCCCAATTGGAGACCATGAGGATGATGGAATAAACGATATATGCCTTGGGGAGCACAATATTGAATTAGCCATAAGACGCAGGAAGAAGAAGAAGAAAACAACTAAGCTCAGGCAAGCGGAGCACGTGGTAACCCATACCAATGGCTACTACGACAATAAAATGCTCAAACTGATACACCGAGCCCGTGAGTTGTAATTCATTCTCTGTAGAGGGGTAGAGGCTCGTAGAGTAGTTTTTAATAGACCACATTTACGCACGACTTTATAGGCAGGGAACTTGTAGTTTAGTCTAATTTTATTCTCTTCCAACAGCTTTGACGACTGTATAGGTCATGAGTAGGTATAGGGGGTGTTTCTATCTCCCAAAATTTTAATAATGGCCCCCCGTCGTCTTCGTTAAGCTGCCATTTTGGTCACGATCACGGCCTATGGTGGGAGCTTAACGAAGAGCATTGAATCAAAACTTTCTAAAATTTTCCGAGCATGGTGTCCAAATCAAAACTTTCCTGATTGGCTGAGCACCCGCCACACAGCCGCAATCAATTCCGGCATTAACCTCAATTTAACATAACCTACTTAAATTACAAATATTAATGTTGGCGAAGGGTGGTTGACTTGTGGATTAGAAATTGTATAAGCCATTTTTAGTGTTGCCTTCTATAGATGTGTGGGTGGCATTGTGTTTTTTGGCAATCTCGTTATCTTGTAGACATTAAGAAAAATAGTTCTATTTCGGGGACCTATCAATGAGTAGCGGTATATCACAACAGTAGCCTACTATTACGAATAGCTGTACTTTATTATGAATTTTCTGCACCTTCGCGAATTAGTGGCTATGATCTGAGATAATTTTTGACTAAAATACGGGGATTTAAATAGTTTTTCATAGAGCATTTTTCTTGTCATGTAGGTATGATTGTTTTGACAGATTAGGCCTGCATGCACATTATTTTTTCTGGTTTTTGGGAATGATAGCCTACTCATTACCATTAGGTGCAATCGTGTTGATCGACTGAAAGACATTTAATATTTCGTTTACTAAGGCAACACTGAAATATGGCTTCCTACACGATACGGACTTGGATCTTATGTTCGCTTAACGAATGATACATCAAGAAGTCATCCTTGTAATCTCAGCAAATAATAAAAATATTTCCCATCCAATATAGGCCTATTAATGTTGAACGGTAGAAAGTTATCAACCGCCATTAAGGTAACACTGAAAAATTTTCATTTTAATCTAGCCTACTTAAGTTACTCGGAGTCATCTACATCAATGTTCCTAGAGGTTGAGTTTTTTAAATTCTCCCTTTCCTATGGTCAAATAACACATGGATGTTCACTATTTTTCTTAAGGGGATTTAATGATCTTATGCTGAACTAATTGCATGTACCCCAACCCCTTAAAATATGAAGTTGTCAGGATAAAACATGTCCATAGCCGTCAGAAACTTGAGAACACTGAGTTCAGGGGAATGTTGATCGACCATGGATGCAAGACCAGGAAGTCTTAAAGAGGTGTGTTTCATTTAGAGACTTGGAACATCATGATCTAGACCCCTGTACTTGGGTGTCTGCTCAATCTGTTTGAAAACCTGTTGACAGATCATGAGTTAATCTGAGGCTGGAATCCACTCCGTGCTATGCTAAGCTGTGAGTGCTGGCCACCATTAGTGTTCTGTATCAATTTCTGAAAGTTGTGTCATATGCATAGACAAGTCGCTGAGAATTTTCTCTGAATGGTGAATACCAGTAGGCTAGCCTACTTAGCTGCCTCCATCACTAGCATTTCCAGGCACCTGGTTAGTTGGTAAAATGAAATAGAAAATCACTTCAATGGTTAAAGTTGCCCTTGATTGTCCTCGTGGGACAGTGTACGCCACTCCAGATCATAGTTGCGAATTAGTTTCCTTGACGGAGTTGGAGAAACAGTCACAATACCTATGGTACTTATAGACCTAGTACATGTAGATGGAAGCAATGTGAGACTAACCATTAGGTAGCTTATGTCCCTTTAGTTGGGAGAGTTAAGGAATGAGAGATTGGTTCAACATGTACCTTGTTGTGTATTTCATTAATGTATTGTGCCCAACTCTAGGAATGGGTATTCCAAGATTCAGACACATAGATATCAAGGGAAAGGCTACAGCCGCTTTTGAAAGTTGAGATATTTGAATATCGCGCTACATTGCTTCTCGAAGCAATTGGAAATAATATACCGCTAACAGCATGTCAAGTGACGTAGCGAGTAATAGCAGAGGTCGAGGCTATTTATTGATTAAATAGTTAACCATGGAGTAGAGACTTGAGACTTGGATCAGATTACTGGCACGGCCAAATGAAAGAGAATGCCCTTAGTATCAAGTAAATCGGACCAGGGATACCAGAGATATGAGGATTTCTAGATTTCAGCGTGATGACGCGTGACCCTGGCAGTTTTGAATAAAAGCCGGCCGGCCGAGGCATCGATAGCTCACTTCAACACAAGCACTTGCCTAGCAAGGTGCCTCTACGCTGAGCCAAGGCACATGGTTGCCGGATCTACGCAGAAGTTATTTTCAAAGTTGTGATAGTCACAAAAGTGCTGCGCTACGAGGTGGAACTTAGTAAGTTTCCGGCGAGGAGAATCACTGAGGTGATTGATTATTTTCTACAGACACTGGAGAAATATTTTTATATTTCTACATGGACATATGCTAGACTTTGTCTAGAATTAGTACTTTGTCACAGTCCAGTAATAACCTAATACTTGGATATTTAAATCCATTTCAGTCAGTTTTCATATTTGTAACTTAATAACCACTTCGATCTATCAGTACATTGAAGACCAGTCTATCACGGTGGTGTTCATTAGTCCACGCAAGGGAAACTACAGGTTGCTTAGCGCATGGTAGATGGTGTGAAGCCATGCCCAGGGAACGATCTTCAGAACAGCCGTTGATTGGTTAGATTGTCAGTGTCTTCTTGTATTGAAAAGATTACCGTGAATTCTGTTACAACTGACATATCTAAGAATAGATCACTTAGATCTGACCCCATTTAAGCAAACTGTTATGGCTTTGATAGAAGCCCATATTAAAATGGAACAACAGTTAATTCAAACGTCAAGAGATACTACCACTATGTCTGACTCGACCTATTGTGGGTATATAATGGCGGCCGATACAAGGATTATACATGCATGTCCGATAGGGCATGTCTACGGAAAAATCTGGTACAGACCAGGTTCACTACGCTTCAAGACCATCAAGAAATGTAAGCCACATTTGAATTATATTATGCCTAGCTAATTGGAACAAACTATTTTTCTGCAGATGACCAACACATTAATTTTTCTTCGTATTTAAATCTTGCAATGATTTACGCAAGACTTGTTAGAGTTATTTTGAGTATTTTCAGCACTCAGAACAGTTTAGGATCGATGACCGAGCATTTCGAGCATTTATTTGAATATTTCATATTTTAGGGATATCACGGAAAACCGTCGATGTAATGGTTGAGTTAAATTATTTTTGTTGAGGAATGGATATTTTTTCCATATTCGAAGGTTCGAACATGTGGATTCTCACATAATGAGATGATAATTAAACATATTTAAAATAATATAACTAATAATAATAATAATAATCCACTAATAATAATAATAATAATTTTTATAATTTTTCTAAATAATTCTTGGATATTATATTTTATAATAATCATATGTATTGAGAGAGAGCCTATGAAGTAGTTTAATCATTTCTAGTTTGGAACAGGAGATTTTCCGAAGGAGAGTGGTTAGCGCAAGCCCGCATTCAACCAACATTTCAGTTCTGGTTGAACAGTTGATATTTGCAATGAGCAAAGTATATTTTTCAGATAACACGGAGAGGCATGAAACGGGAAGCAATTGATATTTGTATCAAATAGGATATTTTTGTATTTATATAAAATCATGACGTAAATACACTCGAAGGTGAAATAAAGATTTTCATAAGTATGGTAATTTCACGGGTTGAACTGAATGGTAAAATAAAATAAACTTGTAAGTTTATTAATCTTCCAGTGTTGATAACAAGCAGAGGCTTGATTTATTGTATAAATTTTGGGAAGAAAATTTATGTGTGTGGAGTAGTTGAATTGCCATTCCCAGGTGCGCATGTTTAAGTCGCAGGAATGAGGAGATTTTTTCGAGCATCAATCAAATAGCAGGTTCGATGGCTCAGGTTTATAGGAGTATTGGAACTACACATTTCGTCGTATGAATGACCCGAAGGTTATTTCTTAGAAACCATCAGTTCTTATTTCAACCTTGTTTACGAATTCCATTTAGATTTTGATTTTGCTAGAACCCGGATTTGTCATTGTAGTTTATTCTTCTTCAGAGGAAGACCTTTGCCGTTGTTGTTGGAATATTGTGTTCTTACACAAATGATAGAATGGGCCACTGCCAATTAAAAATAATTCTTTAACCACGAATAATTTGAAGGATAATTTCAATCCTAGTGCCATGAACTAAATGAATTCATTATGAAACTACAATTCTTATTTCCGCATTCTGTCGAAGAATTGCAAGTTGTGAAAGTTGCTAAAAATGGCCATGAATATAAATATTTTTTATAATAATGATTCCAAGTGGAAAATTGAATAGTTGAATGGTTCAACAATTTATTGATCAAGTTGATGATTCAGAAATCATATATTTTGTTAGGAACTTGGAAGTTCATAATCGAGTCACTTCTCGAAATGTTTAATGTCAGAATAACAATTAATTTTTGTTGTGCTTCGCACAAGTTCTTCGATGCTATGCTCAAGGTCAAATACTTTTCAGATGTTATTAATATGTGTAAATAATTTGTGTTGATTCAATGATAATAATATTTTTCGACAATGTATTTTTGAAACTGGAAAAATAAGTGAAAGTTAAAAATTCTATGAACATTTATTCTACGAGTGTTAATATTATGTGAAAATTCAAACAGTGAACTACGATATTTCCAGTAGAGACAATTAAATTTGAACTGGATTTAATCATTAATTATAAATAATTTTGGAACACAGTCTACAGGACTAATAATCAGACTTGTGTTTCCAAAAAATAATTGTCAAATGTGTTTGGAAAATTTCTGTCTATTGTGTAAATAGGAGTGTGAGTCGCCACACGTGAGTGATGCCACTTTGAGCATTTTTGCAGTCAATTTTAAATTCAAAATAAAATGAGATAATTTTATTTGATGTGTTACGCCCAATTGAATCTCCTTCTATCCTTATTGTTGCATTGAGCCAAAAATCAGTAAAGCATTTTTTTCATTTGATGTCGTTTTTGCGATTAGCTTTAACCCATCTGGCGCTCCGGGATATTTTGACTCTCGTGCTGACTGATTGTTGGTAAAATGCATATGTGGTCGTGCGGACTCCGGTCTAAACGGGCACATAAAATAAGATAGAGAGAGAAATGGCTTCGAACGTGGGTCTCGAGTTAGACATGGCCAATCGCATGCCGATTTAAATTGTGATAATTTTTATAGAAATATTTTGTGAGTTGAGAGATGTCTGGTTTGGATGAATAAATTAGTAGGAAACCCAATTAGTGGGGAAAATTAAAAATGTAACTTGGTTAATAATTAGAATGGGTTTGATTATTTTTGATAATGGCTTAACCATTAGGGCGTCAAGTAAATTCAGTAGTAAACGTTCGATGACTGGACATACGCATTATTAGAATCCAGGTGGAGGATATTTGAGAACTTGCATATTTTTCTTGTGATATTGTGGTAAATGTAATTCGTTAAGGTAGAGAATTTTGTTTTTCCATCACGTCGACATTAGGACAAATCTCATTTTATTAGAGTGTTCCAATTAGCTATTCATATTTCTTGTTCTAGTTATAAGCTTGTGTTTGCCAATATTGTATACCCCTAAGTTTTGAATAATAATTGAAAATGATGGAAGAGATGATGAGGATGATGAGGAGTTTGGATTAGAGTTCAAAAGAAGCTGGACTGCGTGTAGCAGCCATTATGAAAGAAAATACAGAGGCTTTGGAAAAGAAACTTAAAGAAAATTCTGATAAACTTAAAGTAAAGTTTAAATGATAAACTTAAAGAAAATTCTGATTCTTTAGAAAATAAACTTAAAGAAAATCTAAATGATAAACTTAAGGAAAATTCTGATGCTTTAGAAAATAAACTTAAAGAAAATTCTGATTCTTTAGGAAATAAACTTAAAGAAAATTCTGATTCTTTAAAAGGTAACTTGAAAGAAAGTCTAGAGGATAAACTCAAGGAAAATTCTGATTTGTTAGAGAGCAGGTTAAAAGATAACTTGAAAGAAAATTTAAATAGTAAATTTAATTCTATGGAGAATAAATTTAAAGAGAATTCCGAAATTTTGAAAATGTCACTTGAGAGTAAAATGTCTAAATTATGCGAAAAAACACATGAGCTCGAAACTTCATTAGCCACTAACGCAAGTTTAATGGACGATAAATTTCGCGATGCCGATCTTAGATCTCAAAGCTTAGCTGATAGGATAGAACATGGTCTTAGGAAAGTTGGTGAAGACATGATCAACCTAGAAGTCAGAGTGAAGAAGGAGAGTAATGAGATGGGAATTCTAGTTGTTCAACGGTTGACAGAACAATTCAAAGAACCTGTAATGGGGGAAATAAGAGAAGGTGTGATTAATGAGTTACAAACTGAAATTAAAACCACAGTTGTCAATGAAATTAAAGACACACTCAAGCTGGAGAACCAAGAGGGAATCAAGGAGATTAGGGAATCTTGGTCATCCCACATTCAAGTAATTTCCAAAGATATCCAAGCAACTCAGAAGGACATATCAGATATGACAGGGCCATTGAAAAGTCATGAGGCTGTTATGAACCAGATATCCACTGATGTTAAGGAGAATTGTAAAGAAACTGAAGCAATTAAGAAAATGGCAGAAGAAAACCAGAAGGAACTTGAGGCTATGAAAACGCAAATCAAGGACGAGAAACAGTCTGACCATCTGTTGAAAATGCCAAATGTAAGGGGAAAAGAACAGATACAGATAAATCTAGGAGCAACTAGAGAAACTGACAGTCAAAGACAGGATGAGGTCAGGACAGTATTTCAATCCAACCCCATAACTCTATTCAAGAATGTAGAGGATAAGCCTTCTAAATTTTCAGGGCGAGATTCTGTAACACCCGTGGAATTTTTGAGAGAAGCAGGGGATTACCTGAAAGATTCCAAGATCCCTAAAGAAAGACAGATCCGAGTGATAGGGAAGTTTTTGGAAGGTCCTGCACTTCTTTGGTTTAGAGCTTTTAGATCCACTCTAACCACTTTTGAGGAGTTTTCTCATGGGTTATTGAAAAAGTGTTGGTCCCCGGAAACCCAACAGCAAGTCAGAGCAGAATTATATTCTAAGAGATTCTCGACGTCACAACCTACTCGATACTCTACGTATTTTTCTGGACAGCTTTCTAAACTTCAACATTTAGATCCGCCGATGCCAGATAACGAATTAATTACTGCATTGATACGTCAGTTTCCAGCAGACGTCCAAAGGACTTTGATCGCTGCTGACATCTATAATATGGAGCAATTTGACGAGGTATTACAGAAGCTTGATCATACGAACGCTCAATTCTTCCATCAGAAGGGAGGAAAGAATAACAACGCTGTGTACGCTGTTATGGCTGATAGTTATTCTCAAACACCTCGAGAGATTCGAGAGGGGCGAGAAGAGAAAACGCCGAGGGAAGATCCCAATAAGAGAGGATGGAATCAGTACAGTAACAGATACAGTTACAAGCCTTATGCAAGACCGGATGGTGGTAATCGATATAATACTCGATGGAGAAGGCCAAGGGATAACCAAGGAATGTACCAGGAAATAAGGTACTATGGTAGAAACAACTACAATAATAGAGGGAATGTGGATACTCGTCAGTCCAATGAAGAGTTCAACAAGGAGACGAGGAAGTACTTGGAAGCAAGACACCAAGATAACTTGCAGTTTTTGGAGCAGAGGCCCAATGAACCTGGTCCATCGGGAACACAACAATCCCGGGGGAATGGAAACGAAAAAAAAAAACACTTCGAATTCACAGTAGAAGATAGAATTTTAAACACTTTCACTTCCAGAATTATTAAATGGCAAGCAGAGGATGATGACTTAATTCAACAGAATGACGAACGGAAAGAAATGGGTACAAGAATTAGAATGCCAATCATATCATGCGAAGTATTCGGTATGCCTGTCGATACTTTGATTGATACTGGGGCTATGCTTTGTCTTGTGAGTGAGAAGCTTTATATTCTGTGGAAGCTCAAAGAGAATTTAGAGGAGATTCCAGTATCAGGAATTAAGATCCAAGGAATAATACCCAACAGAATATCTCTGTGTAAAACACAATTATACTTATGTATTACGATTGGAGGACATGATTTCCGACATGTATTTGTAGTTATGAAGGACATGGCTTTTGACATGATATTGGGAGCGGATTTCATTCAGAAATATCAAGCAGTGATAGACATGAAGACAGAGACGATCAGATTCAAGAATACCGAAGAGATTAACTTCGAGGGAAAAGAAGAGGAAGACATCGAGGGAGATGCTCAATGGTCTCTGATTTTTCATGAAGCTGAAGGAAGAGAAGTCTACACTGAGAAGGAGTCCCCAGAGCTAGGGAAGATTTTGGAAGAGTATCACGATATTTTTGATATTAAACCTGGTGAAATTAAAGATTTTGAATATCGTATTCGTGTAAATGATGATGCACCTTTTCATGCTAAATTGTATCCGGTTGCAGAAAAGCATCGAGAAAGGGTAAAAGTGCTTATCAAGGAAATGGAAAGCAACAATGTGATTGAAAAGTACACTACATCTTATGTCAATCCATTAGCAGTAGTGTCTAAGCAAGACGGAAATCTGAGACTATGTTTAGACGCGCGAAATTTGAATTCAAGATTACTGCCAGAGTATGACAGACCACCAATCATTAGGGAACTGTTAAGGAAATTCCAAGGCAAGGTCTGGTTCTCTAATATTGTTGTTTAGCGTTAGGAACTAGGGGGCGCTCCTATAAAGACTGTAAATGTGGTTTAAGGGATGTAGCCTTAGCACGCGGGTCGATGTACTAGTCGCCCAGCCGGCTACTTATTATATAATCACCTTGCTAGTGTCAGCGGTTCGGCACGCGCTTCACTTGAGCACGCGAGCCGCTGTGAGGAATACAATGACGTCTGAGTTGGCGTTATTACTACGGTGTGTCACGTCTGACTGTGACGGGAGTAAGGAAGGACGTTGGGACGTGAAGAAGAGTGTAGATCAGTAATGCAAGTGTAAGAGACTGACCAAGTGTTTATTGGTCAGCAATGAGTAACTGTTAGTCCCTTTTAAGGGATCTTGTGATGTTATAATGTGAGTACAAACTGTGGGTGTTAGGTTACAAAAGTAGGATTCTGAACACTGACTGACTGACTCACCTCGGTTGACACTGTCGTTAGCCTCCGGCTGTCTCGTCGAAGCACTGATGATGGAGAGAGAGTTTGACCTCATTAGGACGTCGTTTTATACCTTCTGACGCCCTCCTGTCAGCAATGTATTGGCCCAGTTAGTACTATGTCGCTGAGTGTAATGATTACGTAAGGCTTGAGCTGCTTTATGGAGTAGCAAGCTGTCCTTACAGTATTAATGGATATTGCCCCGGCTTTCCAAGGGTTGCCATTTTAGGGGATTTAGCCAGATGTTGGGGGGATGGTCTCCAAGGGGTGCATACCCCTGGGATGCTGTACAAGAGTCTTCCTTCATTTGGTCGCGTCCTCGCGAACGGGAACGGAACTGGAAGTTGGGATGTTGACGTAGTGGTCCTGGAAAACCCTCTCGTATCTCCTGGTGGCGTCGTATCGAAGTGTGGGTGTGAGGTGAGCCCGTGTTCAGAGGGGAGGGTTATGGGATTTACATATATATATATACATTGACATTGTGAAAAAAAAACAAAGAAAAATTGACATTTGCGGAAGATTTGATTAACATTGGGAAAAAATTGACATTTTGAGAAAAATTGAACATTACAATAAATTCGGTATGTAAAAAAAAATTGCCCTTGCATTTGCTGGCATATTGCTAGTTTAAAAAAAACATGGCCTCTGATGGTGACGTGTCATATATTTGTGCAGGGAGGAAAAACCCAGGGCCGAACGGATGATTGCTTCGCCCGCCCCATCTTAGGGAAAAAATGCTCCCTGCAATAAGAAAGGTAGAAGAAAATAGAAAAATGGGTGTTCCAGGGTATAATTTAAGGGAAATATTCAAAAGTATTTATTTGTGTGGGAAAAACGGAACACCCTGACAAATGGGGAAGTTAGAAGAAGGAAAAATGAAAGAAAACAAATCATACACATGATGGACATTGGCATTTTGGTGAACAAACAAAAATATATATAGTGTATAGTTGTATAAAGCTTATCCTGAAAAACTTATAAATTACAATGACCTTATGTCTAGTGGAATAATGGTATACAGTTTATCCTGAAAAATTATAATTTACAATGACCTTATGTCTACTTAATCGCGCTAATCCCTTATAATTATAGTTTTCATGAGGTACCTCGCGTGCACGCTACCCGTCTGTACGTACTCTTGCCGTCTCACGGCTGATTCTGTACGGCCACTTCTTGGTACGGTATAGTGGTCGTACCGCTTGTATGTGTGCTTAATACCTAACCTGTGAAGCATCCTCTGTGGGTGAATGCTTTCACACTTGACAATGAGAGTCACTGCCACAAACCGGTTGCGCCCTCATTGTCGTACTCTGCGTCACATTTTGACGCTTTATGTGTTTTAATTGAGTTGATCTGCCAGTAAGCCTGGTACCCCACAGGCACCAGTCCTGCTGTGCAGATTCATTTTAGAGTGTGTATCTGAAAAAGAAAAATGTGGTGAGTGTTTGCGAGTGTGTCGGGATTAGTGCAAGTTGAAAAAAATAAACAAAAAGTGTACACATCATGGCATGCTGTAGATAATATGCCACTGCTATGTGGCAGTGAAATTCCTGTCACCAGTTTTCTGTATCTGGTGACGATGCCTGTGAAAAAAAAATGGCGAGGTTTAGAAAAAAAAACATATTAGTACCGGTTGAAGCTGGTCTTTTACTGAAAAAAAAACATGATTAATGTTACTTAGCTGCAAGGCCGGGCTTACCCTATACGGTGCCGTAATGCCGTAAATAATATATAGTTGGTCTTACCCCGGTAGCGGAATTGTGGTTACCGGGTGCCGATATATTCCACTTTGATTATTCCTATCTTAATCTAGTATTGTCGGGCTTACCTCGGTAACGGATTTATAGTCACCGAGTGCCGATATATTCTACGGTGATCTATATATACTAAAAAATGCCTTAAATGTAGGTGTATGTTACCTTATGTCTTACCTTACTTATTTAACTTATTGATAAAATTACTTAACTGTAAAACTATTCTGTATTTACATGCCGAGTGGACCTTATTCTAAAGCCGAAATGTGCTGTGCTATTATTAGCAACAGCTGTCAGTAAATTTGCTTACATCTAAGTGACCTTAACATGGCACTATGACTTAAGTACTAAGATTTAGATGGAGGCTGGCCGCTTGATTTCTCTCGCGGGGGCGCCCTTGTAGTACATTGTCGGGACCGGAACCCAACAATGCCTCGTAGTCCCCTCCGTTTTAATACTATTGTCGACATCTATTCTAGGTCTTAATACTAGTACTAACCTATTCGCAGGCGCCTTACGGTGCCACTAAGCTAACCGTTTCGCCCGCTGTAACTTTCGTGTTCATAACCGTGTGCTGTTCCTATTTGACGTAGGTGAGCCGCCCACTTGGCTCCTGTGAGGGGCGCGCAATGCCCCTCTCTGAATGCCCTCTGGTTGCCCGTTGCGTCGCCATTTATGTGGGCATTGGACAGTGTGGTCCAATGGCATAATATTGTCTTCGCCTTAATCGGCCGTCGCAATCTGCTTTCGCAGTGATATTTGCCTCTATGGGCCGCCGTAGTATGCATTTTCGCATTGATATATAAAGTTGCCTCTATGGGCCGCCGTAGTATGCATTTTCGCATTGATATATAAAGTTGCCTCTATGGGCCGCCGTAGTGTGTTTTGCTCCAACGCACAGGAGTTTTGCTTCCCGCTATGGAAGCCGTGCCTACTTAAATTTAAACTGAACTAGAAGTCTAGTCATAATGGGGTCGTCTCTAGGGATAGCTCCCGAGGCCGGCGCGGAGTGAGCTATTTCTCCCGCCATTCTCAGAAAGTCTCCCTGCAGGTCTTGGCTTCGACGACCGTGGCACAAAGTGGGTTTAGCATCCCTTCCTCCCAGGGGCGGTTTATGCGCACCTAGGATTCCAGAGCTTGCCCGACCAGGCCGCGAATGCTTTGACCTTACGTAGTTCGTCTGTTTGGTCTAGTCGTCAGTAATTTGATGAGCCAACTGGGGTAAGGGTCCACATCGCCTTCCCCAGCTCTGCTCCTAGTGTTGTGCTTTTGACCTTTGGCTAACGCCGGTATCATCAGCCAGGGTGTTTCAGATTCCCTTTTTTTTTTTTTTTTTTTTTTTAATATAGGTGTAACCTGTGTAAAAAGTGTCAAATGTAAAATACTTCCAGTGTGGTGGGCTGGTAAAACCTCTACATACGTAGACTACTTTAGGCTACCTGTGCTATATCAGCTTCTCCAGCGATAATGCTCTTTTTTAACCTTGATGGAGGTGTTAGTAGGGTCTGTGGCGTCAGGTACCCTGTTATTGTGATCTGGGGGTAGTTATCTGTAGAGTGGGTTAAAGCAGGGTAGGAGGAGGTTGCGCACTTCCGAATTCCGCGTTAGTGGCGGCCTGGAACCGGTTTTTGTGCTGGGATGCTCCTACAGTGAGTGGAACGGGGCAGGTAATTCCCGGGGTTGCAAAAAATAAAATAAAAATCCATGCCGGTCTGATATCAATATCCCCTGGTGAATGGATGGGATATACATGCATGCGTCTGGATATGAGGCGTTTGCACTCATGTATGGATAGGTGTAGGTTGAGGCATAATACTAATATATTTCCCTCTCATGCGGGATGATTTAAATTAAAAAAAAAATGGTTAGTATTTATTACTTATGGCCTCATCTCTCATATGGAGATGTGCATTACGCTTAGTTGGTGTTTGCCGATGCACCCCTCTCATTCAGGTGATAGCGGTGGGGCTCAAGGCGTAGCATGCCCTTTCTGTAAACACATGAAGTTTACCAACCCTTATGTATACTTTGTAGTGTAGTGTAGCTGTTCTGGTCGTGTTCATGTGTCTGCGTTGTTTATGTTTGGACGTGAAAAGGTTATGGGAAGGGAGTAGAGTGGGACGCTGTTAGCATGTTCTCTTGTCATCCTCCCTTGGTCCATGTTGGTTTTCTATCCGCGCTTTGGGATAGCGAAGCTTCACGACCTACGCTGGTCCGTTATAGGGCTAAGTCCTAGTCGCCTGGAATGATTTGTTTCGGGACTAGGGTCGCAAAAAGAAGTTGTTAAGGGGAGGTCCCGTTTCCTCAAAGGCCCTATGTTCGCCCCTGATTGGTGAGCGCGTTTGTGTGTGTGTGTGTGACTACGCTCCGCTACACCACGCGGACGCCTGGTCTGCTGTAGGGCTAAGTCCTACTGTGTATATTGTGTATGGGTAGGAAGCGCCCGTGGCCTGCCAACGTCTTTACGAACGTGCTACTCTGGGCCTGCGACAAGTTTTGGTCTGTGACGTCTGCTTGTTGATAAATGCTTTCGCAGTGTTGAAAAATGTATAGTGTTATGATTGTTCTGCATTTGTTTATTCATGGTCACTGCCACTACACAATCGCGTTTTGTCATCGACAGTGTTGCAAAGTGGCTAAGTCTGCAAGTCATCAGTTTGTGTGTGTAACTTCAGGCCGGGATTTTATGTAGGTTAACCACTGTTACGTGTTTTTCTGCACGTATGCCAGTGTGGTCATTGTGTTAAATTCCTGGCGGCCCGATGTGGTAATCCGCCCTGCTACTATTGCCGTTGTGTGGCCATTATTCCGTAAGACCGTTGTCTTACGAAATTTATATGTCTCTGTCTGGAAAGTCCATTTTCCCTGTCAAGTGTATTTCTGGAATTTTATGCCTGTCATTTGGCCGCAGGAATGTAGTATTATCTGTCTAAGCCGTTATATGGGCCAATTTTGGTGTGATTGGAAGGCCGTCTGCTTGTTTTTCCCTGGCGTGCAATTTTCTCTGGGGTTCAATTTTCTCTGGGGTTCGAACCCGTGTTCTATGTAATTCTCTGTGTTATATGTCTGCGTTGTTCATGTTCTGCGGGCATTCTGTCTGTATTTTGTTTGTGTTTCTCGTACCGAAAATACCGTTGTTTAGTTAGTTTTCGGTACGAGGTTTTTGTGTGTGGACATGGGTTCGAAGCCGGTTGTCTGTAAAGATTTGGTGGCCATTTCTGTGCCGCCTACACTATGGCAAATGGGCTGTGTGTTTTTCTATGCGCAACCCCTAGTATACCTTCCTGCGAGGAGTTTGCTTATTTTTGCCCTCTCCTCGTAGTGTACATTTTGAAGATATAGGGTTCTTGGGTTGGCTATGAATGATTCCGTGCAGTGTGCTTTGGGAACTGTCGTCTGTAAGGCTCGCAGTTTATCACTGAGGTCTGCTTTACTGCTGAGTATGGTGGTGTCGGGTTGCAATGTCTTGCGCGCTCGCTTGTTGACTTGTTTCGATAACGCTGTGTATCCGAACATGTGTTCTTAATCAGCCTGCTTTCTGTTAGTGCTCTTCGCATTATAAAAAGGCAAGAGGGGAATTTTGTGGTTTAACGTGACCATTTCTGGAGATCATGTGCCACGGGATTTCCGTTTTACTTGGAATCCAAACCACAGGCCATGGCATTTCACTTCGGAAATCTCATATGCATTGGCCGTCTGTAAAAGAACCTTCCATTGACTACACTTGTGTCCCCGAGTGTTGTGTTATGTATACCTATGTATAAAATATATATATAGTTTATTTGGCCATTTTTCTTTCTTGGGCTAAATGTGTGAAACAAAAAAAAATCATTTATGCCCCGCTCTGAATTAAGAGAGCACATTGAAAGAAAATAATAGTAGGTGGCGTTAGTCTCTAAAAATTATGTCGTGAGCACTATGTTTTTGAAAAAAAATGGTGATTGGGACCTGAGTGTAGTATTTACCATTTTGGTAACGTGAGTACTACCGTAATCTGGTTACGTCTCAGGGGAATCTACCGACACTGTCTAGTACACCTTAGGAAGGCCATTGCCAGACGTAACTGATACCCTTGTATCCACGTCACGAGCAAAGCCAGTGCACTGTGGGAGTCAAACCTGCCTATCAAAGTAATTGTAACTCACCAAAATGACAGTGTCTCATCCCGGTGTGCAATTGGGCTTTTTAGTTGGTTAAAGCACACCTCCCAAAATTTTTTTTTTTGAAACTAGTTTGAGATTCTTAATTCTTGCCATGCTTACGGTTTTCGCCCGCAACAAGAGAATCTGTCAAACTGTGGAACCATAACGTAGAACGTCTAGTCATTTCTACTTAGAAAGACTCCCTTAAGCTCTATGCTGTGATTTTATGCCTAAGTTGTGTTCAAAATATCTCTTTCCGGCCTTAAGCCTGATGGGCTTTCACTTGGCTTAGTGATGGCCTAATAGAAAGATGCCATGGTTCCCAAAAAAAAAACACAGAAGGATTTAAAATTACTCACTTCTAATTTGGCCATGTTGCCCTGTATATACATAAAATACGAGAAAGAAAAAAAAATGCGCAGTTTATGTTTACTATGTAATTGTCGGTCTATTTTCTGATATCTCCCGCGTGAAAGAACTTGTGTGGCCATTTATGATGGGGGAAGTGATGTTATTTTATTTCTTTGGCCTTGGTGGAAGTCGTTATCGTCTTTCGAGCTTCAGTGCTCAGAAAGGTGAAGGGTTTTGCCCTGTTACGATATTATAGGCCTCTGAAATCCATTGAGGTGTTTCTTTGCTGTTTTCCGGCGGAATTTCTAGCAAAGTAAGCCTTGCCCTACTTCCACCGTAGCGCGTGTTTCTAGGTCTAAGTGTACCTGTATTTAAGGGCGTTATTGCGCTTGGCGCTATCTTAGCAGATTTTGCGGGAGTGTATGTATGTTTGACTGCGAGGTTTTGTGGGGTGGGTAATAATACCTTTCCTAATCCCCGTGTATTGTATGGTAATGCCTGTTTAATCTGTATGTGCGTGTACCGTGCATCCTGAGGGACTAATGCCGGTGTTCGCCTCCGTTCTGGCAAATTTGCCCTTTGAACTGGCGGTGAGGGCCGCTTAAGTGCCTGTTTTTGTCCTGCCAATGTGGTGTCGTGTAGCCTGTCCGCTTTCTGGCCCGTGGCCACGGCAGACTCCTGCCACTGTGTTAGCCTATCTGTGTGAGTGTATGTAGGCTTTATATGTGGTAGGTCAGGCTCTACGTCGTCAGCCCATGACGAGGTTACCTCCTGTTGTCCCTCTGTCGTATTATGTGTGATTGAAGGTCCTGGCTTCAACTCCCTCTCGTTCATCCGGTCCGAGGGGATTGTTCTAGGCTCTTCCCCTCGGCTTGGCAAAATTGCCTTCCGATCCGGAGCTGGAGGACGTGTGTCTGTGTAGGATGTATTCTTTAGTATGTTGGAGCCTAACCTGGCCGTCTCCTGGACTGTGGCCACGGCGAACTCCTGCCACTGCGTGGCAGTACTTGTCGAGAGGGACATCCTCGCAAATTGTCGAGTTAGCGTATCTACGCTTATGTCCTCTCTCGGCTGGGCTGGTGGCCCTACCATGAACTCAAAAATGGCCTTGTTGGTTTGGAGTTCACGGTATTCGTCCCAAATTTGGGTGTACTGCCTATTGAGGCATATGGCCTGTTTGCAAGTGCTTATGTGCGCATCTTAATCGCGCTGTCCTACCCTCTGACGGAGTGTATGGCTGTTTGCCCTGTATTGTCCCGATTTTCTGTTTTGAGTGTCCGTATTTGTGTTTGCCTGATCTGTATGTGCCTTTGGCATCTAGCCAATAATGCTACTAATATTGGCATACCCCTATTACCTTCATGGCTTGCAATCTCTTCATGAGGTGCCATTCTGCCTGAAGTGTATGGGCCTAAAGTAACAATAGAGAGAAAAAAAAATCTGTGCGTGTTTGCCAGTGTATTCCTATATCTCTCTGGTTCTGTATGGGGCTAGGGGGTTGGTTTATCAAGCCTTTCCCTTGTGTAGCTAGTTTAGAGCACCAAAAAAAAATATGGTGCTTTCTGTCTGGGGGAAAAAAATTTTCACTATCTGCTTGGCTTTTTGCGGTTCAGAGGGGGTCGTTTTGACTACGAGGGCTCGTTGGTTGAGTCCTGTTACTGCGCGTAGTACCCCGCCTCCACCATCTGTTTTAGATCCCTTATTTAGGGGTGGTAGGACCTAAAACGGAAGAGTTACTGTATTGATTTTGAATGGAGTGTCTAAAAGGGGGTAGCTGCCTTTGGAGGGGCAAGCTGACCAGTGTGGAGTGTTGTTTAGCGTTAGGAACTAGGGGGCGCTCCTATAAAGACTGTAAATGTGGTTTAAGGGATGTAGCCTTAGCACGCGGGTCGATGTACTAGTCGCCCAGCCGGCTACTTATTATATAATCACCTTGCTAGTGTCAGCGGTTCGGCACGCGCTTCACTTGAGCACGCGAGCCGCTGTGAGGAATACAATGACGTCTGAGTTGGCGTTATTACTACGGTGTGTCACGTCTGACTGTGACGGGAGTAAGGAAGGACGTTGGGACGTGAAGAAGAGTGTAGATCAGTAATGCAAGTGTAAGAGACTGACCAAGTGTTTATTGGTCAGCAATGAGTAACTGTTAGTCCCTTTTAAGGGATCTTGTGATGTTATAATGTGAGTACAAACTGTGGGTGTTAGGTTACAAAAGTAGGATTCTGAACACTGACTGACTGACTCACCTCGGTTGACACTGTCGTTAGCCTCCGGCTGTCTCGTCGAAGCACTGATGATGGAGAGAGAGTTTGACCTCATTAGGACGTCGTTTTATACCTTCTGACGCCCTCCTGTCAGCAATGTATTGGCCCAGTTAGTACTATGTCGCTGAGTGTAATGATTACGTAAGGCTTGAGCTGCTTTATGGAGTAGCAAGCTGTCCTTACAGTATTAATGGATATTGCCCCGGCTTTCCAAGGGTTGCCATTTTAGGGGATTTAGCCAGATGTTGGGGGGATGGTCTCCAAGGGGTGCATACCCCTGGGATGCTGTACAATATTGATCTCACTTCGTCCTACCATCACATTAGGCTTAGTGAAGATTCTAAAAAAATTACAGGATTTATGTTTGACCAGCAGACATATGTATTCCGCCGTCTACCATTTGGAGTCAAAACATCTGGATCAGTTTTGATCAGAGCACTGGAACAAAATTTGAGTCCTGAAGTAAAAGAGATAGCAATTCGTTACATAGATGATATCTTAATTGCATCTGAGACTAAGGAGGAACATTTGTTACATCTTCAGATGTTATTCGCAGATTTGAGAAAAGCGAACTTTAAAGTAAACCTTCGAAAATGTCAGTTCTTTCGGAAGGAAATAAAATTTTTGGGTCACATTTTGGATGGAGAAGGATACCGTCCCAATGAGACGAAGATACAGGCAATTGCAAATTTCCCTAGACCTACTAGAGTGAAGAATGTCCGAAGTTTTCTCGGGACATGCCAATTCTTTGCAGGGCATTGTCCAAACTTCACCAAGACGGTAGCGCCATTGCAGGAATTATTAAAGAAAGGAAACAAATGGAAATGGGATGAAGATTGTGAACAATCATTTCAAGATGCCAAGAGGTTATTGGTAAACAGCGTGAAATTGGAGTATCCTGACTTTACCAAGAATTTCATCATAGAATCTGATGCATCCACCGTAGGGATTGGAGCTATTCTTCTTCAAGAAGATGAAGATCCCAAGAGACGTTACCTGGCGTTCATTAGCAGGAAACTTCGTCCATCAGAAAGGAATTATTACACCACAGAGTTAGAAGCACTTGCTGTAATATTCGCGTTGGAGTCGTGGAAGAAAATGTTGATTGGACATTCAGTAATAGTGAGGACTGATCACCATGCATTGGAGTTTAAATTGAGAACAAACTTTGCCAGTGATAGGATAACTAGATGGTCACATTTTATTCAACAATTCAACCTAGCTATTGAACACACTCCTGGAAAGTTGAATGTTGGAGCTGATTTATTGAGTAGAGCAGTGGAGTCTACATCTAAGGTTTTTCAAGTTAACCTGACGCAGGAGGATGAGGATACCTTGAGAAGGTTAAGGTTGTTGCGTTTATCCCAGAGGAGAGACCGACGTCTTAGAAACATTTTTCGTTTTCTACAGGGAGACATGGATCCAAATGATGATGATTTTGTGGAAACTGAAAGAATTTCAAGAGATTTTATGATGTTAGATGGTTTAATCTACAAGTTTGCAGATCCCGACCATACGAAGCTGAGAGTAGTATTACCTCCACGAATGCAAAAACCCATTATCTGGATGGCACATCGAATCGCAGGTCATGCTGGAGTAGATAAGACGGTCAACATGTTTCAAGAGAAATTTTCGTGGGAGCGAATGCGACAAACTGTCAGAAACACTATTCGAGAGTGCGACTTATGCCAAAGGAGTAAACATAATTCTAGATTACTGAGAGAATTACCAAGGCCTATTATTCCTTCTAAGCCTTGTGAAATCTTCGCGACTGATTTATATGGTCCTCTCCCAAAGTCTAAAAGAGGTAACCGATATATTCTGGTGACCATGGATGTTTTCAGAAAATACACTATGTTACTTCCAATTCAGAAGGCAAACGCAAAATATTGTGCGAAGAGAATTAGAGACAACGTAATTCCGGAAGCAGGCAAACCGGAATTCCTTTTATCAGATCGTGGACCTCAATTTACATCTTTAGAATTTCGAACCGTCATGAATAATCTTGGGATTAGACAATTGTTTTGTTCTATCAGACATCCAGAGAGCAATCCAGCAGAACGCGTGATGGATGAGATAGCAAAATTTTCCCGCCTCTATTGTCCAAATGAGCATTGGAAATGGATGGATGTTCTCTCTTTAGCATCCGAATCCATCAACTCTACTATTCATGAGAGTACTGGACAGATTCCCATGTTGCTTCATCATGGAATTAAACCAACAAGATTATGGGATCGAATCATCTCTATTCCACCTGAGATTGAACCAAGTCGTCAGATGAGGGAAACTCTAGCTTTAGACAAGTTGAGAAGCCAAGCTGAGAAAAGAGAGCGCAGAGTGAGAGGAAAGCGTTTTCGCAGACCCTTGCGCGTAGGAACTCTTGTTTTAGTGAAAAGACCTACACCCTCTGACGTGCAAAATCGAGTGTACTCGAAATTTGCAAGCCTCTACGCTGGGCCCTATCGTATTGTGGAAGTAAACAATAATGGAAGCTATGAAGTCGCCAATACACGAACTGGTAACATCGTGGGAACTTATAATGCATCGAATTTGAAGATTTATTATTCAAGAACCAGATGATTTAATGTGTAGATAGGAAAAATACAAATTTTTCAATTTTTATTTTTTGCTAGGTGTGGGGTGGATGTGCCCAACTCTAGGAATGGGTATTCCAAGATTCAGACACCTAGATATCAAGGGAAAGGCTACAGCCGCTTTTGAAAGTTGAGATATTTGAATATCGCGCTACATTGCTTCTCGAAGCAATTGGAAAGAATATACCGCTAACAGCATGTCAAGTGACGTAGCGAGTAATAGCAGAGGTCGAGGCTATTTATTGATTAAATAGTTAACCATGGAGTAGAGACTTGAGACTTGGATCAGATTACTGGCACGGCCAAATGAAAGAGAATGCCCTTAGTATCAAGTAAATCGGACCAGGGATACCAGAGATATGAGGATTTCTAGATTTCAGCGTGATGACGCGTGACCCTGGCAGTTTTGAATAAAAGCCGGCCGGCCGAGGCATCGATAGCTCACTTCAACACAAGCACTTGCCTAGCAAGGTGCCTCTACGCTGAGCCAAGGCACATGGTTGCCGGATCTACGCAGAAGTTATTTTCAAAGTTGTGATAGTCACAAAAGTGCTGCGCTACGAGGTGGAACTTAGTAAGTTTCCGGCGAGGAGAATCACTGAGGTGATTGATTATTTTCTACAGACACTGGAGAAATATTTTTATATTTCTACATGGACATATGCTAGACTTTGTCTAGAATTAGTACTTTCTCACAGTCCAGTAATAACCTAATACTTGGATATTTAAGTCCATTTCAGTCAGTTTTCATATTTGTAACTTAATAACCACTTCGATCTATCAGTACATTGAAGACCAGTCTATCACGGTGGTGTTCATTAGTCCACGCAAGGGAAACTACAGGTTGCTTAGCGCATGGTAGATGGTGTGAAGCCATGCCCAGGGAACGATCTTCAGAACAGCCGTTGATTGGTTAGATTGTCAGTGTCTTCTTGTATTGAAAAGATTACCGTGAATTCTGTTACAACTGACATATCTAAGAATAGATCACTTAGATCTGACCCCATTTAAGCAAACTGTTATGGCTTTGATAGAAGCCCATATTAAAATGGAACAACAGTTAATTCAAACGTCAAGAGATACTACCACTATGTCTGACTAGGCGGATTGTGGGTATATAATGGCGGCCGATACAAGGATTATACATGCTTGTCCGATAGGGCATGTCTACGGATAAATCTGGTACAGACCAGGTTCACTACGCTTCAAGACCATCAAGAAATGTAAGCCACATTTGAATTATATTATGCCTAGCTAATTGGAACAAACTATTTTTCTGCAGATGACCAACACATTTATTTTTCTTCGTATTTAAATCTTGCAATGATTTACGCAAGACTTGTTAGAGTTATTTTGAGTATTTTCAGCACTCAGAACAGTTTAGGATCGATGACCGAGCATTTCGAGCATTTATTTGAATATTTCATATTTTAGGGATATCACGGAAAACCGTCGATGTAATGGTTGAGTTAAATTATTTTTGTTGAGGAATGGATATTTTTTCCATATTCGAAGGTTCGAACATGTGGATTCTCACATAATGAGATGATAATTAAACATATTTAAAATAATATAACTAATAATAATAATAATAATAATCCACTAATAATAATAATAATAATTTTTATAATTTTTCTAAATAATTCTTGGATATTATATTTTATAATAATCATATGTATTGAGAGAGAGCCTATGAAGTAGTTTAATCATTTCTAGTTTGGAACAGGAGATTTTCCGAAGGAGAGTGGTTAGCGCAAGCCCGCATTCAACCAACATTTCAGTTCTGGTTGAACAGTTGATATCTGCAATGAGCAAAGTATATTTTTCTGATAACACGGAGAGGCATGAAACGGGAAGCAATTGATATTTGTATCAAATAGGATATTTTTGTATTTATATAAAATCATGACGTAAATACACTCGAAGGTGAAATAAAGATTTTCATAAGTATGGTAAATTCACGGGTTGAACTGAATGGTAAAATAAAATAAACTTGTAAGTTTATTAATTTTCCAGTGTTGATAACAAGCAGAGGCTTGATTTATTGTATAAATTTTGGGAAGAAAATTTATGTGTGTGGAGTAGTTGAAATGCCATTCCCAGGTGCGCATGTTTAAGTCGCAGGAATGAGGAGATTTTTTCGAGCATCAATCAAATAGCAGGTTCGATGGCTCAGGTTTATAGGAGTATTGGAACTACACATTTCGTCGTATGAATGACCCGAAGGTTATTTCTTAGAAACCATCAGTTCTTATTTCAACCTTGTTTACGAATTCCATTTAGACTTTGATTTTGCTAGAACCCGGATTTGTCATTGTAGTTTATTCTTCTTCAGAGGAAGGAAGACCTTTGCCGTTGTTGTTGGAATAATGTGTTCTTACACAAATGATAGAATGGGCCACTGCCAATTAAAAATAATTCTTTAACCACGAATAATTTGAAGGATAATTTCAATCCTAGTGCCATGAACTAAATGAATTCATTATGAAACTACAATTCTTATTTCCGCATTCTGTCGAAGAATTGCAAGTTGTGAAAGTTGCTAAAAATGGCCATGAATATAAATATTTTTTATAATAATGATTCCAAGTGGAAAATTGAATAGTTGAATGGTTCAACAATTTATTGATCAAGTTGATGATTCAGAAATCATATATTTTGTTAGGAACTTGGAAGTTCATAATCGAGTCACTTCTCGAAATGTTTAATGTCAGAATAACAATTAATTTTTGTTGTGCTTCGCACAAGTTCTTCGATGCTATGCTCAAGGTCAAATACTTTTCAGATGTTATTAATATGTGTAAATAATTTGTGTTGATTCAATGATAATAATATTTTTCGACAATGTATTTTTGAAACTGGAAAAATAAGTGAAAGTTAAAAATTCTATGAACATTTATTCTACGAGTGTTAATATTATGTGAAAATTCAAACAGTGAACTACGATATTTCCAGTAGAGACAATTAAATTTGAATTGGATTTAATCATTAATTATAAATAATTTTGGAACACAGTCTACAGGACTAATAATCAGACTTGTGTTTCCAAAAAATAATTGTCAAATGTGTTTGGAAAATTTCTGTCTATTGTGTAAATAGGAGTGTGGGTCGCCACACGTGAGTGATGCCACTTTGAGCATTTTTGCAGTCAATTTTAAATTCAAAATAAAATGAGATAATTTTATTTGATGTGTTACGCCCAATTGAATCTCCTTCTATCCTTATTGTTGCATTGAGCCAAAAATCAGTAAAGCATTCTTTTCATTTGATGTCGTTTTTTCGATTAGCTTTTACCCATCTGGCGCTCCGGGATATTTTGACTCTCGTGCTGACTGATTGTTGGTAAAATGCATATGTGGCCGTGCGGACTCCGGTCTAAACGGGCACAGTATGGAATCTAAAAGTGTATCATAGGAATATTAAAGCAAGCCATAATGTATTACCAGTTGGTAACTTGGATACTACAATTCGATGAAACATTCTGTTAATAATTGAAGAGCTCGTTACCTATGTATGTTACTAATATTTTATTCCAGAACTCACTATGTCATCGTAAATTTTAACGTAGGATATTGCATTTTTTTTTTCAAAACTGTACTAAGTCAGGCCGTGATGTCTTCCAAACTCTGCTAAGTCTAATGCGCATGCGTACGAGTAAGCTCCTGTTTCCCACCAGGCCGTGATGTCTTCCAAACTCTGCTAAGTCTAACGCGCCTGTTTCCCGCCAGTAACCTATTGGCAGTTTCATGTGTCGCATGTTGATGAGCTGTGTTTAAGAGAAAGTTTCTACATTTTAAGAAAGTGTCAAAGATGAGTGACTTTGATTTAGAAGGATTAAAGAGTCCTCTAGAAGATTCCGGTCGAAGCAGGAAGAGAAGAAAAGATGTAAACACCTGGGATAAAACATAACGCAAGCATGCAAGAAACAGTTCAAAGTGCTCACCCTGCATCTTGTATCGCTTGTAATCATGCTGGAAGACCGAACTATACATGTAAGGTAGGATTGTTGAGTCAAGAAGACATCACTCATTTCCGTGACAAACTGTATGACAACAAATCAAAAGTAGAACAAAATATATTGTAACCAAAGAACCAAAATCACATCGACCAAGAAATGTAGGCAATCCCCGTGCTAGGTTATTAACACAATATATTATACGGAGGAAAGCCGGCCAGATTATACGAGTTTGTGCTCAATCTTTCTATTCGGTAACAGGAATGAGTAGATTCAGATTGAATCGTTTATCTAAGAACTTCAATGCTACATGTGAACAATGTAAAGAGAACAGGGGCGGTGGTCGTATTA
This sequence comes from Meconema thalassinum, assembly GCA_946902985.2. Classification (NCBI taxonomy): domain Eukaryota; kingdom Metazoa; phylum Arthropoda; class Insecta; order Orthoptera; family Tettigoniidae; genus Meconema; species Meconema thalassinum. The sequence goes on from OX336389.2 coordinate 1,402,278,773, forward strand.
AAGCCAAAGACATGGAAACTGAAGTTTCAATTGTTAATTTCATTAAGATATTGAAGTGCAGAGAAAGCCATTATGGGAGGGCAAAGAGCGTACGAGTTTACATGGACCCAACACTTTCCGTCAAGAAGATTTGGCGATTGTGGAGAGAGGCCAGGGTAAGTGCTTCATAATCAGTCGCATCTTATAGCAAATTTCATAGAATTTTCCAAACACGATTCAATATCGGGTTTGGGCACCCGAAAACCGTCACATGTTCATACTGTGAAGAATTACAAATCAAGATACAAAATAATTCTACATCACCAGCCGAAAGGGCAGACCTGATGGGATGTTAGAGATTGCACAAATTACGAGCCAAAAAATTGTATGAAATTTTGAAGCGAGAGGAAGATAATGTTCTGAAAGTAGCATTTGACATGCAACAGAACCAGCCCATTCCCATGATTAGAATTTCCGAGACTTTTTATGCTCGACAGCTTTGGTTGTACAACCTAACTTTTATAATTCATGAAAACGTCAAAAATGTGGAAAACACATTCATATATTCTTGGACAGAAGATCAGTCTGGAAGAGGATCGAACGAAGTTGCATCAGCTTTGCATAACTTCCTACACTGTCCTGAAGAGAGGGTTCGTCATGTAGCAAAACTAGAAGGCATTAAATCTCAGAAAACATTGAGACTGTTCTCAGACTCTGCCACAAGTCAAAACAAGAACTGTACCATCATGGGCTTCTTGCTAGATTATGTAAACAAAAGTGACATTTTTAATAAAGTGGAACACATATTTCCTATCAGAGGACACAGTTTTTTGCCTCCGGACCGAGTGTTTGGAAGAATCGAAAAAGTGTACAGAACTCGTGAAAAACTATTAGAGCCACAAGATTATCATGCTATTCTGGAAAAACTGTTAAACTTTTAAAGAGAGATTGGCGGCTACTTGATTTTAAAAGGAGCGCCAATAATATAATGAAAACTAAGCTCCCATTCTTGATGAGGGAGCAGCGTGTTCTTCTGTACAAAAAAGGAAAGAAAGAAGAGTTTGACAAGAATACCTACAATGGAGACTTCAATGAATACGAAGTGTTAAAGAAGAAATCAGTCCATTCTTGGAGGAACTCATACAGATTGGTCCATGTAGTAGAGGAATGCAATAAAATATCTTCAGAGAAGAAGAAGAATGTTGCAGCACTTCTGAAGTTTATTTCTCTGTCCGAACAAGCTCAGTTGTACTACAATAAAGCTCTGAAGAACTTCGGTGATGATGCAGATCTGGTTGATCACACAGAAATACACTATGCTGAAGAGAGCCATTTGTGTAGTACAAAGTTAAGGCTGTGCAAGTGCGTTTGTTCTTGGAATTTATTTGCTATATATTTGTATTTTTATTTTTTATTTTTTTAATGGCAGGTATTGGACAATTTAATAACTTTTTTCTGTTCCTCATTGATTTTCAAGGGAAGTTTGAGCAATCTAGAATAAATCACTATAATCCCATTGCTTTACGTGCTTGCTTCCGATCTACCAAATATCTAACTTAGCATGTGCAAGTAGAGGTTTTATTCCAGAACTCACTAAGTCTGTAGTTCTTTTCCAGAATTGACCTAAGTCAAGTGACCTAGTTTACTTTTGAAAAACTAATTGGCATTTTAACGTTAATAACTTCAAAATAGGGTTTTGGTTCGTTATCACTGTTCTTCATATTAATTTGATAAACTTCTCTTTACTTCATAATGAAGTAATATTGCCAAAGTAGGCTCCGGTTCAAAACATGTCTGTCCTGAAAAATCATCATTTTTGACTTAGTGAGTTTTGGAAACGAGGTCTTCAATTAGGAAGTGGCGTAGGCAACGAGAGAAGCGACACAAACAGCCACATACCATGTAGATGACAGACAGTTTTCATAAACTGTATTTCACATAGAGAAGAATGCCTAAAATAGTTCCTCATGAAAAAAATAACTGGTGTATGGCTTGAAAGACAGTAGTAGAGACATACTGTAACCGTGTGAAAGAGCGTCAGTTGCTGGTTATGGAGATGTTGTTTTTGTCGCGGCTGTATTTTGAATTTGAAGCGAGCGCCTGACTGAGTTGAATTTCACTGTCGTTAGTTGCAGGCTGGATGATATGCGCGGACGGCGATGCGCGTCAGTATGCTACCACCTGACAGTCTGCAGGGTCTAGCAGGCAGCTGTTCTGACTGTGACAGTCGTTTTTGTGCAGTGAATCCGTGCATAAGCGGGCGGCTTAATCAATCTCAAGTTACTAGTACCTGACCTGGAAGCCAAAATTAGCCTACAAACGAGGCATTGTTCAAATGTGCTCAGGATAGTTTTACTAGATGGGATTAGCTCTTGTAAATGCAAGGTTGTGTGGGGTATGGCCAGAGCTCACAGCATATTAAGGCATATGTGCTGAAAATAACTCCTTACTTGAGTTATGTCAATATAATACCTCATACCAGGGTAGATTTCTGGCTAGCAATTGACTTGGAATTAAGGCTAAACAGGTGTAAGCGTACTGTGATAACTACAGAAGGATTACAATCAAGTAACCGGGAACATTACTGTGACTATTCGGAGTATTTCGGGACGGTAAAACACACCGGGTGATTGTCGTGAAACCAGTGACAGTATTAGACACGTGCTTTTTCATAGCAGAAGATATGGTGTTAAGACAATCCGATCTGGACGTCATGGTAGCAATACGCTGATATGAACTTTTGAAATATACCATGAGTCGAGCCATTATTATGGTGCGTTAAATATGATTTGGGAGTACGATGGGAGCTGACGTTTGGATACTTGGGACTCGGACCCGTGGAGCCATGAAGTCTAGCCGTACACATTTCCGTGTGCGGAGGATCGCGTGGAATTTTATGCTCCGACTGAGGGCCTTCCGCAGGAACTTGGACCTTCTTCAAGAACATCTGAAATGGACGTGAGCCCCTTATTCTATTCTTAATATCTAGTACCAGTGAATATCAGACCTTAGACTATACCATTCAACCATGTAGGAATCGTTTTACATGCCATAGATCTTTATTTTCTGCATTATATTGGGACATAAGCATGGATCTTTTTGATGTTGTCCACTCTTCGAATATTTATATTATTCCTTTTGAGATAGCATATCCACGGTGGGCATATCGTAGAATGAGTATATTTTCGGAAGGCACCCGGCTGTTCTAATTAGACAGGAGTTTCATCCTGATTTTTGTTGTACAGTTCCGTGCATATTTTTATGGCACATTGTTATTTTAGCGATCGTTTTGAGATAGTTTATTGGTAATTTGTTTATTTAAATGTAGTTCTTGATCATTTTGATGCAATTCGTCTTGAATGAGTTCTGATTGTCATTTATCGTAAAATGATTCGATTTTTCTGGTGGTTAAGGGTTTTCTTTAAAATGATAATGCGGAATGATCATGTATGAGAATTTACAAGGGGAATTAAGGAGGCATATTCATAACAATTTAATGGATCTTATGAAAAATAGAACATGGTAATTATCCATGAGAACTTCATATTAATAATAATAATAAATGAATGAGTTTGGATTATTTAGGTGATGTTTCCTTAAAACAAATATGAGAAATTAACATGAATTAATGCACATTGGTTTGATAAAGCAATCGTAACGTAGTTTTGTTATTAGAGCAAGGTGTATCAATTAGGAGGATTTTGTTATGGTGACAAGCGGATAATTGAACAGGTTAATTAGAGATAGTTACTTATAACATTCATATGATAGATCTGATGGGGTGATGAGTTGAATTGGGAATGCGCGTAGGCATTTGTCCCATTAATAATTATGATAATCCATTAAATACAGTAAATATGACTGGATGGAAATTAATATGTGAAAATAATATATAAAAGAATTATAGTTGTTGAATATAATGAAATGTTGGAATTTGGAGGATGTTGCCTCATATTACTCAAAAGAAGGGCGATGCCGCTGTGGTAGCCCCACGCCGCTATCTAGATCTTGTCACCAGTGGAATTCTAGATTCTACTTTAATTTGCTCTAACCATAATTACATATTTTCTGGTTGAATTATATAAACCTGCAGATAGATTAAAATGCCTAATAGTTTTGCCATATGGTGATATCAAGGAATAAACTAAATTGATAAAGTGCATAAAGAAATGGGGCATTTAAAATGCGGTCTCATGTTCCGATGAAAATCTTGAAATAGCTACGAATCATCTATAAGTGTTCGAAATTGGTTGGAATAATAAGGTTGAGTTGCAATTAACATCACTTAATAATTAATCCCATAATTTATTTTATTATCGAGGGTAAATCATAGATCCATAATTTATAATTTCTAATATGAATATTCCTTGTGTGGGAATAATGAAATATAAATGGTATTACGTTTCTAATGGGTCCATCTTTGTTCGACTTGGTCTGACTTGCATCAAGTTGTATAATTAACAATTCTAGTATGTTTTGGAATTTCTTCTCGTTTCATGGAAGAGAATATCCCATAGGATTATCCATGATTTTGGAAATATGGAAATGTGTTGAACTTCAGAAATAACATTTTAGTCAAGTGTGATAGGACGATCAGTGATCTACACAACTTGAATACTGTAAATATCGTTTATAATATAATAGAATACCATGATGGACTATTAATTTCATGGGTATTCTAACACAATGAAATGTTTAAAAGTTGACGTTTTCGTTGCATATATATATTTTTTGGAACGTTATTCTACACCTGCGATTAAATAGTATAGGATCCCAGGGGGAGCGCAGGATGTTATTTTTTCCAGGTGGTGTTTTAGTTTTCTCCCTGAGGATGCCCTTGTAAAGATTAGGATGGTTGAATGGATCAATTAAATTGATACAAATTTTATCTTAACTGATACTGTGGTCATTCATGATTCTTGAGATATGCCTTCTATCTTTGCTGTAGTGTGCATCTGGGGAACAGCAGAGCTTTTCTTTTTCTTTATTCTACATCTTTGTAGAATGCTCACTGTTAACCCCGAGATGTTTTTGAGTCTTTGTGCTCGACTGTTGTTCGGATGCGCACTTGTGTGGTCGTAGGACGTTCGTCAAACGGTCACATAAAGTAAGATAGAAGAGTTTTGGCTGCCAACGTGTGTGGGCCCGAGTTCGATTCAGTTTCTGATAATTCGATTCCGAATTTCGATTCGAGGTCGATTTGTGTTTGTTCTTGCTGTAGTAGGATTCATGGTCATGAATGCGCAGTTTTCATAGTTTGGAGTGATTTGTTTGGTTTGTAGTGATTGTTTCTGGTCATTTATTGTAGATTTTAAATTTAATAGTCATCGGTATTGAAGTATCAATTTAAGGTCGTGTCTGAATATTCACTGTACTAGTAGTTTAGATTAAGTTTCCCCATCATCAGTTGACATCGTACCCCAGTGCTATAATTATTATTGTGAGTGGTCATGGAAGCACTTACCAAAATGATGGAAGAGTTGGGACAGAAAATTACAGAGAATTCTGCTTCTCTGGAAAAACAAATAAAAGAGAATTCTGCTTCTCTGGAAAATAAAATTTCAAGTTTAGAATGTAAAATCTCAGAAAATTCGAACTCATTAAAAGCGGAAATGTTAGAAAGGATAGAAGCAATAGAATGCCGGATGTCTAGAAACATAGAATCATTCGATGATAAAATGTCTGAATCGATAGATGCTAAGATTGAGGATAAAGTTGTGTCATTGGAAACCAAGATAAGAGACAACGCTAGGAGAGCTCAGGAGAGTTTCCTAAGTTTAGAAGCTAGGATCGTGGATTCGGGAACGAACTTAAAGGATAATTTATTCGCAAACTATGGCATTATGAAAGATAGTTTACAAGATAGTCGAAAAGCGATGAAGGAAGAGTTAGCTCAACATAAGAACGAGATTCAAAAGATGGTTAGATCATTAGAAAATAAAATGGAAGATAATGTTAGGAAAATAACAGATGATCTTGCGTCCTTAGAGATTAACACAACGAAGGAAAATACGTTAAATGCCACACAGCTAGTGCAGAGAGTTACTTCTGAATTTAGAGAAATAATTGTAGAACAATTAAAGGAAGGAGTTGTAGCAGACTTGAAAAATAAAGTAAAAGAAACTGTAATTAATGAAATTCAAGCTCAGGTTGTAAAAGAAACTCAGGTCGAAGTCAAAGAGATCAGGAATGCTTTTTCATCAGAGATTAAAGTCGTATCTGGTGATATTCAAGCCATTAGAGAAAGTATAGAGAAATTGAAAGGTCACGAAACTGTTGTCGAAGAGAATCCGAAAAAAATGACAGAAGAGTTGAAAGATAGTCAAATAGGGGAAGAAACTGAAAGGCAGAATAGGGATGAAATGTATGTATTCAGGAAGACCATTTGTGAGTTAGAGAAGAAAATTGAGGATTATAGATCGAAAGCGGATACAAAACAAGACAGCATAAATGAAAACGCTTTTTCAAATAGAGAAAGGTTGCCAGAGGTTGGGAAGTCTGAAGAAATTTAGACCATTCGCACTTCTACTCCGATCACGCTCGTTAAAAGTTAGGAAGAGAAACCTATAAAATTTTCAGGGACTGGAAATGTCTCTCCTGTTGAATTTCTGCGTGAATTAAGAGATTATCTGAAGGATGCTAAGGTGAATAAGGAAAGAGAGATGAGAGTGATTAGTAGATTCTTAGATGGACCAGCACTCGTATGGTTTAGGGCTTTTCGATGTAATTTGAGAACCTATGACGAATTTGAACAGGCACTCTTACGTAAATTTTGGTCGCCGGAGACTCAACAGAACATCAGGGCCGAATTATATGTCAAGCGGTATTCCACGTCACAGCCGACCAAATATTCAAATTACTTTGCAAATCGACTTGCTAAATTGCAATGCTTAGATCCACGAATGCCAACGTACGAGTTAATCCCAGCTTTGATTAGACAGTTTCCTTTGGAAGTTCAGCGGAGTCTCATTTCTGCGAATGTTGAGAACATGGAAGAATTTGATGAAGTGTTGCAACGTCTAGATCATTCTAATGCTCAATTTTACCAGCAGAGGGGGTAATAAGCAAGAGTCCCAGGCCGCATATGCTGTTTTCGCCGATCGACAATGCCAAACCATGCCGGAACGGAATAGAGAAGAGCAAACGTCGAGGGATTATCAAGATAGAAGAGAAAGAGATAGTGGACGACCTTACATAAGGCGAGGAAGATACGGGAACAATTGGAATTCGTGGAGAAGACAAGGATACACGAGACCATATGACAGATCAGGATACAATAACGGATAATGAAAGGTTCAAAGATCAACAGAGGCAGAACCTTGAGCAAAGAGGAGAAGAAAGTAAACAGTATTTGAAGGAAATGGAAGAGGCAAGAAATAAACCTGGTACTTCTGGGACAAATAATTCGACAGGTAAAAATGAAAAAAATAACTTTGATTTCGGAACAAGGAAATCAACAGAACTAATTACTACACAATATGTTTCCAAAATCGTGAAATGGGAAGTTGAGGATGAAGACTTGATTCAAGAAGAACCGGAAGGAAAAGAGTATGGACCAAGAACTAGGCTACCCATTATTGTGTGTGAGGTGTATGGAAAACCAGTGTATACATTGATTGACACAGGAGCGATGCTTTGTTTGGTGAGCGAGAGGTTGTACGCCATATGGAAGTTGACGGAGGAAATAGAGGAAATACCAGTATCCGGAATCAAGATTCAGGGAATCATCCCAGACAAGATCACAACTTGTAAAATTCAGCTGTACTTGAAGGTCGAGATTGGAGGATGTGTCTTTGAACATATATTTGTCGTTATGAAGGACATTGCACATGATTTGATCCTGGGGACGGATTTTATCAAGAGATATAAAGCTGTTATCGATATGGAATCTGATACGATTAAATTCCATCATGCGGGAGACGTCCATTTCGAAGAGGAAGATAAATTCACCGTGGGAGAAGTTCGATGGGCCAAGGTTTTTGAAGGTTTAGAGATATGTGAAGACGCCAATGAAGTAGTTGAGCATGTTCCAGTTATAGCCAACCTGTTGGAAGAATTCGTTGATGTCTTTGATACGAGACCAGGAGAGATTCAGAACTTTGAGTACAAGATTCAAGTATGTGATGATAGCCCATATCATGCAAAGCTGTACCAAATTCCAGAAAAACACAGAACTAAGGTGAAGGAGATCATTCAGGAGAAAGATCAGATAATTAAAAAGTGTGTGACATCCTATGTAAATCCGTTAGCGGTGGTGCAGAAACCGGATGGAAATTTGAGAATATGCCTAGACGCGAGGTCATTGAATTCGAGACTGTTGCCAGAATATGATGGACCTCCAGTGATAAAAGATCTGTTAAGGAAATTTAAAAACAGGAAATGGTTTTCTACAGTGGATTTGACATCGTCATACCATCATGTAAGGATAAGTGAGGATTCTCAGAAGTTTACGGGATTTTTATTCGAACAACAGACTTATGTTTTTAGAAAACTTCCATTTGGGATGAAAACCTCAGGAGCAGTTTTGATACGTGCCTTGGATCAGAACCTAAGTAATGCGGTCAAGGATACGGTCATACGTTACGTGGATGATATTCTGATAGCATCGGAGACTGAAGACCAGCACTTAGTTCATCTACGGGATTTGTTTATGGACTTGAGGAAAGCAAATTTCAAAGTTAACTTGAAAAAGTGCCAATTTTTAAGAATGAGATTAGATTTCATGGACATGTCTTGGATGGGAACGGATATAGACCAAATGAACAAAAGCTTCAGGCCATTGCAGAATTTCCCAGACCTACTCGGGTAAAGCATGTACGTCAATTCTTGGGAACTTGCCAGTTTTTGGCGGGACATTGCCATAAATACACGGAGATAGTTGCACCCCTACAGGACTTGTTAAAAAATGATAATAAGTGGAAATGGAACGATCTATGTGAGGAATCATTCAAGAAGGCAAAGGAATTAAAGCTTAATAGCGTCAAGTTGGAGTACCCGGATTTTGAGAAGAACTTCATTATCGAATCGGATGCATCCAATATTGGGATAGGTGCCATATTACTCCAAGAGGATGAAGATCACACTCGACACTATTTATCCTTTATCAGTCGAAAATTGAAACCATCAGAACGCAATTACTATACTACAGAACTAGAAGCTTTAGCGATCATCTATGCATTGGAAACATGGAAGAAGTTGCTTATCGCACATTCGATTATAATCCGAACTGACCATCACGCACTAGAGTTTATACTGAAGACCAATTTCGCCAGTGACAGGGTCACTAGATGGGCATTATTCGTGCAACAGTTTAACGTCACTATTGAACATCGACCAGGAAGGAATAACTTAGGGGCTGATTTGCTAAGCAGAGTTGCGGAACCTACTCTTCGAGTATTGCATATAACCCTCCTGCAAGAAGATGATGATACTTTGCGTAGACTTGAGAGAATACCCAAAGCCCAGAAGCGATATGGGCCTTTGAGGAATATTTACAGATTTCTACACAGGGACATGGATCCTACAGATGATGAATATCTAGGGATGGAAAGGATGGCTAGAGATTATGTATTGTTGAATGGCATCATATATAAGTTCATTGATTCCGAACACACTAAATTACGAATAGTAATTCCGCCTAGATTAGAGGAAGATATAATATGGTTAGCTCACAGAAGCTCAGGTCACACTGGAGTGGACAAAGTGGTATGTTTGATAATGGAGAAGTTCACTTGGGATCATTTGAGGAATACTGTCCGAGAGGTCATCAGGACCTGTGATTTGTGTCAACGCAGCAAACACAATACGCATTTGTTGAGGGAGGAACCTAGGCCTATTATTCCGTCGAAGCCATGTGAGTTGTATGCTGCCGATATCTACGGACCTCTACCTAAGTCCAAGCGAGGTAACCGATACATTTTGGTCACGGTTGATGTTTTCAGTAAGTTTACCATGATCCATCCGATTCAGAAGGCGAACTCCAGATATATAATCAAGAGGATTAAAGAATGTGTTATTCCCGTTGCGGGTAAACCAGAATTTTTGTTATCAGACCATGGTTCCCAATTCACATCCTGGGAGTTTAGGAACGCTATGAGGGAGCTGGATATCACACAGGTATTGTGTTCAATACGGCATCCAGAGAGTAACCCGGCCGAACGACTCATGTCAGAAATAGCTAAGTTTTGTCGTCTTTATTGTGCAAACGAACATTGGCGATGGATGGATGTGGTTCCTATTATTATGAATTCCATTAATTCCACCGTACATGAAAGCACGGGGCATATTCCTTCAGTACTACATCTTGGAGAAAAACCTATACGACCGTGGGACGGAATCGTATCTATTCCTCCGGAGATAGAGCCTAACAGGAGAGGACGTGAAATGGAAGCCTTAGGAAGATTACGGAGACAGGCAGAGAAACGGAACAGAAGGGTTAGAGGAAGAAGATTTAGAAATCCTTTGAGAGAGGGAACTTTGGTATTGATCAGGAAGCCTACTCCATCTGATGTTAGCAAGAAAGTCTATTCCAAGTTTGCCAGTTTGTATAATGGACCATTTCGGATAGCCCAGAGCTTAGGTAATGGTAGTTACCGTGTTGTGGAGATTGTGTCTGGTAACACCGTGGGAACATTCAGCGCAGCGAATCTCAAGATGTATTTTAGAAGAACCAGATAAGAAGAAGGACGAAAAAAACAACAGGAACCATAAAAATAAAAATGGGGATTTTTATTTTTGGCCATGTGTAGGGCGGATGTAACCGTGTGAAAGAGCGTCAGTTGCTGGTTATGGAGATGTTGTTTTTGTCGCGGCTGTATTTTGAATTTGAAGCGAGCGCCTGACTGAGTTGAATTTCACTGTCGTTAGTTGCAGGCTGGATGATATGCGCGGACGGCGATGCGCGTCAGTATGCTACCACCTGACAGTCTGCAGGGTCTAGCAGGCAGCTGTTCTGACTGTGACAGTCGTTTTTGTGCAGTGAATCCGTGCATACGCGGGCGGCTTAATCAATCTCAAGTTACTAGTACCTGACCTGGAAGCCAAAATTAGCCTACAAACGAGGCATTGTTCAAATGTGCTCAGGATAGTTATACTAGATGGGATTAGCTCTTGCAAATGCAAGGTTGTGTGGGGTATGGCCAGAGCTCACAGCATATTAAGGCATATGTGCTGAAAATAACTCCTTACTTGAGTTATGTCAATATAATACCTCATACCAGGGTAGATTTCTGGCTAGCAATTGACTTGGAATTAAGGCTAAACAGGTGTAAGCGTACTGTGATAACTACAGAAGGATTACAATCAAGTAACCGGGAACATTACTGTGACTATTCGGAGTATTTCGGGACGGTAAAACACACCGGGTGATTGTCGTGAAACCAGTGACAGTATTAGACACGTGCTTTTTCATAGCAGAAGCTATGGTGTTAAGACAATCCGATCAGGACGTCATGGTAGCAATACGCCGATATGAACTTTTGAAATCTACCATGAGTCGAGCCATTATTATGGTGCGTTAAATATGATTTGGGAGTACGATGGGAGCTGACGTTTGGATACTTGGGACTCGGACCCGTGGAGCCATGAAGTCTAGCCGTACACATTTCCGTGTGCGGAGGATCGCGTGGAATTTTATGTTCCGACTGAGGGCCTTCCGCAGGAACTTGGACCTTCTTCAAGAACATCTGAAATGGACGTGAGCCCCTTATTCTATTCTTAATATCTAGTACCAGTGAATATCAGACCTTAGACTATACCATTCAACCATGTAGGAATCGTTTTACACGCCATAGATCTTTATTTTCTGCATTATATTGGGACATAAGCATGGATCTTTTTGATGTTGTCCACTCTTCGAATTTTTATATTATTCCTTTTGAGATAGCATATCCACGGTGGGCATATCGTAGAATGAGTATATTTTCGGAAGGCACCCGGCTGTTCTAATTAGACAGGAGTTTCATCCTGATTTTTGTTGTACAGTTCCGTGCATATTTTTATGGCACATTGTTATTTTAGCGATCGTTTTGAGATAGTTTATTGGTAATTTGTTTATTTAAATGTAGTTCTTGATCATTTTGATGCAATTCGTCTTGAATGAGTTCTGATTGTCATTTATCGTAAAATGATTCGATTTTTCTGGTGGTTAAGGGTTTTCTTTAAAATGATAATGCGGAATGATCATGTATGAGAATTTACAAGGGGAATTAAGGAGGCATATTCATAACAATTTAATGGATCTTATGAAAAATAGAACATGGTATTTATCCATGAGAACTTCATATTAATAATAATAATAAATGAATGAGTTTGGATTATTTAGGTGATGTTTCCTTAAAACAAATATGAGAAATTAACATGAATTAATGCACATTGGATTGATAAAGCAATCGTAACGTAGTTTTGTTATTAGAGCAAGGTGTATCAATTAGGAGGATTTTGTTATGGTGACAAGCGGATAATTGAACAGGTTAATTAGAGATAGTTACTTATAACATTCATATGATAGATCTGATGGGGTGATGAGTTGAATTGGGAATGCGCGTAGGCATTTGTCCCATTAATAATTATGATAATCCATTAAATACAGTAAATATGACTGGATGGAAATTAATATGTGAAAATAATATATAAAAGAATTATAGTTGTTGAATATAATGAAATGTTGGAATTTGGAGGATGTTGCCTCATATTACTCAAAAGAAGGGCGATGCCGCTGTGGTAGCCCCACGCCGCTATCTAGATCTTGTCACCAGTGGAATTCTAGATTCTACTTTAATTTGCTCTAACCATAATTACATATTTTCTGGTTGAATTATATAAACCTGCAGATAGATTAAAATGCCTAATAATTTTGCCATATGGTGATATCAAGGAATAAACTAAATTGATAAAGTGCATAAAGAAATGGGGCATTTAAAATGCGGTCTCATGTTCCGATGAAAATCTTGAAATAGCTACGAATCATCTATAAGTGTTCGAAATTGGTTGGAATAATAAGGTTGAGTTGCAATTAACATCACTTAATAATTAATCCCATAATTTATTTTATTATCGAGGGTAAATCATAGATCCATAATTTATAATTTCTAATATGAATATTCCTTGTGTGGGAATAATGAAATATAAATGGTATTACGTTTCTAATGGGTCCATCTTTGTTCGACTTGGTCTGACTTGCATCAAGTTGTATAATTAACAATTCTAGTATGTTTTGGAATTTCTTCTCGTTTCATGGAAGAGAATATCCCATAGGATTATCCATGATTTTGGAAATATGGAAATGTGTAGAACTTCAGAAATAATATTTTAGTCAAGTGTGATAGGACGATCAGTGATCTACACAACTTGAATACTGTAAATATCGTTTATAATATAATAGAATACCATGATGGACTATTAATTTCATGGGTATTCTAACACAATGAAATGTTTAAAAGTTGACGTTTTCGTTGCATATATTTTTTTTTGGAACGTTATTCTACACCTGCGATTAAATAGTATAGGATCCCAGGGTGAGCGCAGGATGTTATTTTTTCCAGGTGGTGTTTTAGTTTTCTCCCTGAGGATGCCCTTGTAAAGATTAGGATGGTTGAATGGATCAATTAAATTGATACAAATTTTATCTTAACTGATACTGTGGTCATTCATGATTCTTGAGATATGCCTTCTATCCTTGCTGTAGTGTGCATCTGGGGAACAGCAGAGCTTTTCTTTTTCTTTATTCTACATCTTTGTAGAATGCTCACTGTTAACCCCGAGATGTTTTTGAGTCTTTGTGCTCGACTGTTGTTCGGATGCGCACTTGTGTGGTCGTAGGACGTTCATCAAACGGTCGCAATACATGCTGTCAGTAAAATTGAAGTTAAGAAAGATGTCTGGAATATTTAAATCAGTAGTTGATAGCCAGAATTTTTTAAATTACTGTAGGTTAACGATTAGCAACCAGATAGTGACTGAGAAACCTCTTGCACCATAACATAATTAGTACAGTACCGGTAGCCTATGTGCAAATTTTTAAATGGTAGGTTTTTCTGTGAACCAAAAAAACAGCTATTAACATGGATTAGGCTCAGGTTAGGCCTACAAGTTATTGGGAGGGAGGATTTTTCTACTTCCCTGTTGCAAATAAAATGAGCTTCTGAGCCCTGTGGGAATGTTTAAATGGATTGATGATACAGGGTTTATCAAGCCACTTTCTATGCATCTTTTAAAAACATTTTAGCAATTCATAAGTTACTATCATCATGTCTAATGCTGTAATCGGTCATATTTATTTATGCATGAGGAATTAGAAAACATTGGTAGGATTGGTATATTCAGTGGAGATACAGTAGGATAAAATGCAACTGTGTAATGGAAACCTAAGATGTATTTTTATTTCTCAACTTAATATTCTGTAGACTGCAACACAGCCTACCGCTAGGGGGAACAAACTTGTTGGTGATGTTTAATGAGAGCAAAATCTTGAAACACAGTGATTTAATTGGTTGGTATCAAGTATATAGGAAAAATGAAAATGTGAAGTCGAGCCCAAGTTTACGAAGCATTGCCAGGCTCAGCTGAAAGTATCTTGGATGCAAATCAAGTCTCAATAGTTAAAACTTTAGGACGACCTTTGACATGAGCCCTATAATATGCCTACATTTAGGATCGACATAGCCTGCAGTAGGTCATATGCTATGCACCTGATCCTGGGTATGTTTAAAAAAACTCAAGTCTGCAGGTTAATAAGGTATTACGAGTATATGACTATAAATCCAAAAAGTTACCGGACTGAGAAAATACATATCAATAATTTAAAAAGAGCAGCAACCAACCATATAGGTAGACTAAACTCCTTGGTATTATTTTGTGACAACAGACCGGTCTATGGACTGAATACGCGATTAATCTAAGAAATATATGTAGGTACCTTGCTTCATTAGTTAAACCAAAATATTTGTACATAAATACAGTAAGGACTTCGTATTACAACCGGCACTTAAATTATATGCCTTAGGCCTAACCTACAAATTAGATGTCATTAAATTGGTAAATATATTCAGACAGAAACATCAATACGCAATGTTCAATAATGTAGTTTAAAGCGCACAAAGGGTTATTTTACTGAATGTATTTCGAACTGATTAATAAAACTGGTGGAAACGACAGCAATTTGATTTGCATCCAAAGTAGTAGAAAATTTCAGTTGAACAGCAAGAGTGTTGATTAGTACTTTTTATTTTCACATAGTTTTGATGAACAGTTTTGGAAACGAGGTCTTCAATTGCAATTTAAATATAAACGCGAATACAATTCCTCATCAATAAATGAATTGCACTTCATACTGTCATGAACTGGAATAAATTTCTACACAAATTAAATTGCTAGCAAGAACATCCTCCTCTCGCCTCCATGTTGGTGATAATTGTACAATATAATACAATACAATACAAAACTCTTTATTTCTAGAACCTGCATCATACAGAATTGGATACGTCACACAACATACTCACAGTTAAATTTACATATTTACAACTTTTTTAACATAATTAAACAGTTACATGTTTCTTTAAAATTCACTTAAAGAATACAATACTTTCTGGGCTAGGTATATCTTGAGAGACTTTCTGAACCCAGTTCCAGTCAAAGATTTTAAGTGGTTTGGAAGCTTATTGTGGTATATAGCTCCTTTTCTGAAAGGATCCTTTTCTGCATATTGTTTATTTACCCTCTTTTGAAAATAGTCATTCTGCCCTCTGGTTTCATGATTGTGGACATTGTTGATTGTGACAACTTTATGTTGATTTTCCCTTACAAGCAAGATAACTTTGAAAATATACAATGAGAATATTGTTAAAATATTATGCTTCTTAAATGCAACTCTGCATGATTCTCTCGATTCCAACCCAAACAAGTATCGTATTACTCGTTTCTGCAGTTTAAATATTCTCTCCATATTCCTATTTGCTGCCCCACCCCATATCTCAATACCGTATGATATCTGTGAATGTATTAATCCATAGTAGACTGTTAATTGATATTCGCTGCTTAAGTATATTGAAATTCTCTTTAAAACGAAGGAGTTTTTGTTATTTTTTTACAGATTTCATGTATATGCTCTTCCCATGATAATTTATGAACTATTGTATTACCCAAAAATTTTGCTGAGGCTACCTCTTGAATATCATCAGATCCACAGTAAAGATTTCGATCTACTTCTAAATTAGTTCCCTTATGCTTGTTAAATATTACAAAGTAGGTTTTAGCTCATTAAAATATTGAGTGACAAGATCAATACTATTTTGTGTTTCTTGAAGAGTAATTGTTTTATTACAGTTCCAGTTCAAAATTGAGGTATCGTCTGCATACGAAACGATCAAACTATTTTTTGACTGTGGTACATCATTTACATAGAGAATAAAAAGGAGGGGACCAAGGATTGAACCTTGAGGTATACCTTTTATAACTAAACCAGGAGTGGATTGGAACTTGGATATATTTTCACCATTCTCAAAAGGAATTTCTGTAAATTGCCATCTATTATTCAAATATGATTTCAACAGTTCCAATGCTATTCCCCTTATACCATAAGCCTCTACCTTATCCAATAATAATTGATGATCTACTGTATCAAATGCTTTTGTCAAATCTACGAAAACCACAACAGCACATTTATTATCATCAAGAGAAGCAAGCAGAGTTTCATAAAATTCTGCAATGGCATTTATAGTTGATAAACCCTTCCTGAAACCAAACTGATTCTTATTTATTAAATCATTCTTATCAATAAACGCAATTATTCTATGGTAAATCACATACTCTAAAATTTTACAAAATGTAGAAGAAAGGGTGATCGGTCTGTAGTTACCTAGTTGATGTCTGTCACCCTTTTTGAAAATTGGTTTAACAACGGATAGCTTTAGTATATCTGGGAAGACCCTTTAAGAGACACATATTTATCAGTGCTGTAAGAATGTCTAGGATTGGACCATAACACTATTTCAACAACCAGAGTGAAATTTCATCCCAACCATGACTATGTTTATTTTTTAATTTTCTGACTATCGTACTTATTTCATCTTTGGTAGTTGGTTTCAGGAAGATTGACTTATAACATGTGATTTGCTTTATACTGCTATTACCACATTTATTTCCTACAACATTATGATCATTACATTTTGCTCTATTACTGTTTACATTCGAAGCCTCCGTGGCTTAGGCGGCAGCACGCCGGCCTCTCGCCGCTGGGTCCGTGGTTCAAATCCCGGTAACTCCATGTGAGATCTGTGCTGGACAAAACGGAGACAGACAGGTTTTTCTCCGGGTACTCCGGTTTTCCCTGTCAAAATTTCATTCCAGCAACACTCTCCACTATCACTTCATTTCATCTGCCATTCATCTAATCATTGCCCCAGAGGTGTGCGTCAGGCCTCGGCAGCCGGCACAGTCCATATCCTCGCCGCTAGCTAGGGGCTTCATTCATTCCATTCCTGACCTGGTCGGAGACTGGAAGCAGGCTGTGGATTTTCATTTTCACTGTTTACATTCACACTGTTCCTAATGGGTGGCCTAATGAAATAATCATTGAATGCTGTTACTACTTGTAAAGGTGCATTAACAACATTGTTATTGATATTTATCGAAATATTTTCCCATGTGTTGCTTTTATTAAGACCTGAAATATCTTTGGCTATTTGCCATGCTTCTTTGGCAAAGTTGTTAGAATTTGTTATTCTATTTTCATATTCTTGTGCTTTAATTTTTTTTATTTCTTCATAATATTCTACTTTATTTTTTATAGTAATCTTTATGAAGCTTCAATCCTGTTTGCTTGTAGCTATCGAAAGCATCAATCATGTTTTGTGTTTTCCTATGGCACAGATCAGACAGTTTTGTTATTTTAGTGCTCTGGTGATTCCTATTTATTCTTTTAACTAATGGGCAAGATAAATTAAGACACACTTTAAAAAAGAACAGATTTTTTTCCAGGCAGCATTTACATCCCTAATACTCCACACTTCCCCACAATCAACATTACCAAGTTCTTCTGTGAGTTTCATTACATTATTATTAGATACATTTCGAGTGTACTTCCATGTAGACTGATTTAATTGAGATTCATGAGGAAATGCAATTTTTAATTCCTGGCCACGATGGTCAGATACAAAATTTTCCACAACAGTGCAATTACTTAAATCGTCTGTCATGTTAGTAATAATGTAATCGATTAATGTTTCAGAATGTTTAGTTACCCTAGTTGGCTCCTTGACAAGATTATTAAGTCCAAATGACAATACAATGTCTTTGAATGTCTCGAGGGACCTGTCATGTGCAAACCAGTCTATATTGAAATCACCGACTACTATTATGTTTCTATATTTTTGGCTACTTTATTCAGAAGTAAATTAAACTGTCTTAGGAATATTTCCATATTTCCACTTGGGGCTCTATATACTCCTGCTATAAATATTTCAAAATTATCATTCAGCTGAATTAAAATACCTGCAACATCAAAGTCATGATCCCTTCCATAGCTATTAACCCACCCCAATTCCTGGTATCTAACATTTATTTTACAGTACAGACTCACAACCCCCCCCCCCCTTTATTTCTTCTCGACAGTAACTACTGGCTAGTATATAATTATCTAGATGCATGATTTTTATTTCCACCCTCTCACACCAATGTTCAGTGAACACAGAAACACCGTAGATTTTTGAATTTATGAGGTTATTGAAATGATCTACTTTATTACTTAGATGTTGAACATTCTGATGGTAGATATGCATATAATAATTAATATTGAACCCTTTTAATTTACTATTAGTGGTTTCTGAATACACCTGCTAAATCTGTTATTCATATCCAGCTTCTTCTAGCAGTTTCCCTGGCTCTGACACCCAAGTGCCCACTGTAATGTAATGGTGTCTACCTTTTCCTTTAACTTCATGTTAATAATTTTACTTATTTCACAACTTAAGACTTCCTTACCTAGCCTATTCATATGTTGACCGTGTCTAGTGTGTAGAGTTCTATCCGACCTACTAACATCTAGCATATGAACATTGCGAAAATGTTTACATACCTTCGCAATCCCTACATTCGTGTCTTTTACAGCTTCATTTACAAAGGATTTCTCCATTAGATCATACCTGTGAGGAAGGTTCACAACTACGACGTTAGTGTGGGTGAGCGAAGATAGAGTTCCTTTCAGGGAGCTGATCACATTTGACCTTCATTCCTTGAAACATCATTAGAGCCGCCAACGATCACCACTCGATGATAACAAAGCTGTTCCACTTCTTTGATCCACACACAACTGCAGTAACTGATGCCGCGGGTTTCACTATTGAAGTGACTGCCATGTTACCACAACTCGCCAAGATATTCGCTGCTGCTCCGCGTCCGTGACTGTCCGAATAAATCAACACTTTACCTACTTTCTTCAGTTGTTTAGTAGGCTTAGGCACACTTTTTTCACTGATGTGTTATCGTCCCTTACTTCTTGTAGTCCCTCAAATGAGTTCTTAAGCGGCACACACACACTATTGTCCACGATCTTAGGCCTAAAATTTGGCCTAATTGGTCCAGTACCACGTTTCACAACATGAGTCCACTTTTCACTTCTTTCGCCCTGGTCGATAATTAAACGTTCATTCCCTTCAACAAGTCTTCTCACATCCTCCTTCAGTAACCTGATTATTTCATCCTTAGACGCTAATTCATTTTTAAGCTCCTGATAATCACAGTCATTTTCACAAGTTGTGATGCTTTCACACGCGGCTTCCTCAACTAGCTTTGCTTTGGCCCTAGTCACCACTACATTCGCGTTTTTTACCTTTATCGCGCAAGATGAACACAAATTGGAGTCCGTTCCTATATTTTTGCACCTCGAACTCAACAATTTACCAGTAATTTTAAGCTTATTTACTACAGCACTATTTGCACAGCTTTCACCAGGCGCCATGTTTGTTTTCAGTGTAAACAAAACAAACCAGTGGATGATAATTCGCGTTTCACTCTCACTGAGTTTTTACTTGTGGTTACGAATCAGCTGCTCGTTAACGCCACGGGGGGGATTTTAAAAATTTTGGGAGATAGAAACACACCCATAAAAGACCGGTCCTAGCACAGGTGCTAATGGGCAAGATGGCCACCGCGCGCAAAAGTCCCTATGCTGGTCGTATAGAGAGAGAGTTATAGCTGACGCAGGGGCTAATGGGCAAGATGACCGCTGCGGATGGCGATCAGAGACGATGCAGAGCAGTTAAGATGGTGAGAGGGTAGCTGAGTGGAAGTATCTTTAGTCGGTCAACCAAAGACGGTGGTGACTAGCGGGGGACGGTGAGGGTAGTATTATTTATATTATTAGTTATTATTTATTTATTTATCAGGGTATCCGAGCAGGGAGTATCTTAAATCGGTCGAGCAAAGATCGCTAGAGAAGGGTGGTGGAGGGTAGCCGAGCAGACAATCTTTAATTGATCGGTCAAATCGGTCAAATCTCAACTCGCCTAACCTAACCTGACTACACTTGACCTGTCTTTACTAAAACTTTCCTAATCTATCCCAGCGAACCTCACTTGGCCTTACCTGTTTGTAAGTAAGCAACAGCAACACACCAACATTTCAAAAAATTCTTGTTTAATTTAAAGTTAATCATTAAACCCCAACTCATACTCTTACCTCTATCCAAATATCAGTTAAAATCATTAAATTAAACAAAACTAAAATATTATGTAGAAAGTCCTAGAAAGTCTTATATCGGCTTTATCTATACAACAAATCAAGGTATTTTTTTATTTTTTACAAAGAGTTCAATTTGGAAAGTGGGCTATATTTTCAAAACGAATAATCCTAAAAAGTCATGTTAGCTTAAACAACAGGTCTCTATGTCCTTTATCGTTAAAACAAAACATGGTATTTTTTTTTTCACAAAAAATGCAATTTGGAAAGTAGGTTATATTTTCGAAACTATAAATCCTAGAAAGTTGCATGTTTGACTTAAACCATAGGTTAAACCTCCTCTACCCCCAAAACAAGTTTTATAATCCCAGGACAAAAAAAGAAACAGTAGGGGGATGGGGAGAAATCTACTTAGTGTCATGGCCACTGTGTGAGTCCAACCCAATATCTCGCTAACCAATCGTTGGATTTGGACGTGCGAGGTGTCATTGGACTCGGGGTGATTCCCCCTTTCACATGGCCCACTCATTTCCCCAAAATACCCAAAACGGCAAGGACATAGACCTGAGATTTTATAAACTAATAATTGGATTTGAACGTGTGAGATGTCATAGCACTCGATATGATACCCCCTTGCCCATGCCTCCCCTCCCCCCACACACAATCATTTACCCCAAATACGCAAAACTGCAAGGTCATTGACCTGATAGAGGTTAACGATTGGATTACTAGTGAGAGGTGGGTAGCAATTAAGAAACACAAGTGGTACTCATACAATATTTTTATTCATTAAAATATATATACAATATGTTCACATAATACATGCCTTTCTTCATTTTCTGTTGTAGATTTAATATCATTTAAGTAATTTTTTTACCTGTGTTTAAATTTTATGTCAAATTTTAGGTCCTTTTTGTAACCTTTATTTTAATATAAACAAAGAGCATATTGTAAAACACATTCACACACACACACTTACGGAAAAACAAATAACGTTCAGGTTTAACCTACAAGCTTCCTTCCTTACGGAAAAACTAATCTTACACCAGAGGTCTTTCAATTATACGTACAACACCTAAGTTTACGTGTGTTAGGGTGACAACTTTCTTTCAGCTCTTTATTCCACAACAACCTCTGGTAGGTTCCATCGAACACAATAAAGTTGTGAGGAAATGTACCAGACCATACATACCATTGCTTTTAATGTTTGACAGAGCCGGAAATCGAACCATTAACCTCAAGAGTAAAAACTAACAACTCAATTCACTACACCATAAGGTGCTCTCGATGATAAGTAGTTTCTATGTATTACTTACTAGAGTTGTAATACATAACCTAACAATTTAAGTATGGTCAACGGTTGAGTAATGACCATAGGCATGTATAGCTATACCATAAGAATCAATTACTCATTATCATCACGAGGACACAAAGCAACGACTCTGCTAATACCTTTAATCTTATTTATTTATATGCGATTTATGTCTAAAGCGTACATTTTAGCTCAAAGTACAGCAAATGCTTTAATAATACGTTCACAAGCTTCGTCTTTAAATTTTTCCAAAGTGTTTTTGTTTGATGTAGAGTAACATATGTGATAAGTAGGATAATCAGATGTGTCCAGGTGTTCCAGAAAATTCAACTTGTCTTGATAAACATCTTGGGTGTTAACCAAATAAATAAACGAGTCCGTAGCCATATACATAAGCTTAAGATTTTCAATGCCATAATAGGCTAGCAGGACATCATAGTGGTGTGAATACATGAGAAGTTTTGATATAGTATACATATTCCAATATACATAGGCTTATTGAATACAATGCTACGTTTAGCCATGTGGAAAGCAGCTATGTTAGGACCATAAATTGTTCTGTCGAACATTATACCTTTACGAGTCATATACGTTGCATTTTCTTTTCCAAAGTACTTGTTTGTTTCAGGGTATAATGTTAAGTTCGTAACTATGTTTTCCAAACTACTCGGCAGCAACCGAAATGTATCCATAAACCGAAGCTTAACATTTCCTACATATTTGGTGAAGGTGATTTAATTTTCGTTAGAGTTAGCTATTACATCCACTCTGTTAGTAGTACACCCCAATTGCTTTACAATAAAATTTGCATCATATCCACTCAAATTATGTAGAAAAACAGTAACGGGGGTACGTGTTTTACACCTCAGATTACAGTTATTATGAGCGCTTCCACGGTATTAACCTGTAATATGACAATGATCTCTAACTTTCTAGTCCTCTTCGGTAAATATTTTATGACACAAATAACAGGTTTCTGAAGATTCGAACTCTGCTTCTTGATCATGAGTTAAAGCCTTTGGAACATTTAAGCTGTAAAGGCGATCAATTTCATTAGCCATCGATGTCAAACAGTCCATAAACTTTTCTGCAGCGCCAGGACCACGATAAATAAGAGGTTGGCTCGGAAGGTTTGTCTTTACGTGTTTTACAGCTTGTGAGGGTTCAACATACACACCAAAGCTCATAGGAACAAGACTCTGGTATGGGAATGTATGGCTTGCCTCTGGATTAGGTACGTATGTTTGATATGATAAGAGTATACTTTCGAAATCTGCATAGATAACGTACGGTATTCTCAGCATTTTTCCACATTTAAGAACTTGAGAATTGATTTTAATAGGCATTTCAACCTTTGCAATGTCATGCAGAGCACACAAAGCTCTATGTTCTTTTAATTTAGTTATCCCTCGTTGCCCATATCGATTATCAAAGTAAGTAAAATACCGTTTACACGTATACATCTTATGCTCACTGTTGGTAATCTGATGTCCTACTAGTTTATGAAAATCTTTGATAAAGACATAGTGGTTCTGGCCATATTAAGAACATAGCAGAACAAGGTCACGGTGGGCTTGCGCTCTTGATTCACAACCTTTAGAGGAAACAGTTTGTTGTCTTTTGCCAGTCCAAATACATTAATGGATATATCGTTCGCTTTCTCAAATTTGGTAATGTCAGCTAGCGATGTAGGTAACAATATCACTGAAAATTCATACATGTTTACCATGTCCTTGTATTTACTAACGCGTTGAGCATTCTTTTTAACACGTTTTGTTAAAATGGCATACGTGAAACACCTCTCGCCCTTAAAGTTTTGACGATTAATGCAGGCTTTTCTTGCTATTACAGCTGTTGGTAATGGAATATATGTGCTACCACGCAAGGGATTATACTTATTTATTTTCAATCGCACTCCTTCAACAGCGAGCAAAGCCCAATTACTTCCTTTTGGCTCAGATTCCTCCTTTTCTGTAGTTAACTTTTTAAATTGCGTTCCCAAGAATCTACTAAGTCTGTTTCCAAAAATGCGGCCTGATGACGTGTTTTAAAAGCACGATCTGTAATTTCACTGGTAGACGTGTGAATAAATCTACATTCAGCTACACGATTAACTTTTATGGACTTGTGGTTTGCTTGTTCTTTCTGTATAGCATGAATTTTGATGTTTAGACTCTTTGAGGTATGAATTTATATCCTCACACGTATCACAACGTATAAAATAGGATTTAAGGCGACCTTGAAAAGACGTTTCATATTCAGCAAGTCCATTATTATCAGGAACCATTGAAAGTAGGTAATGTTTTGTAGGCTCAGTTCTTTGTTTTTTAGCTGATGATATAACATTACAACATTCGTCATGATGACGTCCGCTGTAGCCATTGTTGAATTTTCATCCACAGGTTTTACACTCATGGAATTCACCACACGATACTTCGTGACTCTTCCTATGATAGTCTCGAAGAAAGGCTTTCCCGCACTGTTTGCATATGTAGCTTGGAATAGTTTCCTCCATTATAGTTGTTGTTTTCTGCTAACAGCTGCTTCCTGTATGTATTATAGGCTGTAGAATGGTTGGTTAGAAGGTCTTTCACGATGTAATCACAGTGAGAGGTAGTAGTCAACTGAAAATATTTTTGCTAAGTCCCTCTTATATACCCGAGACAAGGCTATACACACAGCTGGTTTGCTTTATCGTTCAAAACAAGATTTATCTTACCGATTGACGTAAAAAACTTAAATTGTGCAATTGTATGCAAATGTTGCATCAGCTAAAATGTAATACTAAGCAAGTGTTTAACATTCTACGATCGCATTAGCGAAAAGGTTGTAACTTGTAAGAGTGTACTGTATCAATATGAAAAAAGCAACTCGTCAACATTTGTTAAATCAGGCTTTACTTTAAACTGCTACCACTTTTCTACCAGTTTTTTACCACTTTGCTACTACACTTTCACCACTTTGCACCCACTTTGCACCCACATTTGCACCCTCATTTGCACCCACTTTACACTAGTATTTTTATTACCGAGTTAACTTTACTACAGTTTAGTTCATGCTTGACAGTTCATATGAGAGTACCATATAGGTACCTAGTTTAGACTACTTTTCACGATCACTCCCCCGAACAATGCCGAAGACTGCCGATAAACACCCATGTTCCCACGCACGCACTCACGTCAGCGAAACATGAACTCTCTTGTCTGTTGTATGAGTATTACATTAGTTGTGGCATTAACCAGCAGATGACATTTACTTACCGCTCTAATCACGCCAACGTTAAATCGTGCCCACATCAAATTGCGCCCACTATAATCAAGCCCGCATTAATTCGCGCCCACTATAATCACGCCCAAATCAAATCGCGCCCACAATAATCCTACCCACTATAAATCGTGCCCACAAAAATCGAGCCCAGTATAAATCAACTACTTTGACAATTACTATACTCGCTCACATGTCAAATCGCGACCACTGTCACCATATAGGTAAGAAACGGGTCATACTATATTTTCAACCACCCTAGATTCAACGAATTTTCTAGGCCACTCTCCCGAACATCACCAGAGACTGCCGATAAACACCTATGTTCCCACGGCATCACCTACGTCGCGCGCGGAGGGGGTCAGGGCAGGGTCTTACCATGGTAGGTTCTAACCAAGGCAGGTTAAGAGTAAGAAATAAAATAAACAGTATTGATTATTCAGCATCAGAGTTCTTTAGTTCATTATAAATTACAATACATCTATTGTTTTTTATGCCTTCATAAATTAGATATAGAGAATGTACACACTCTCTGACCCATCATTAAACCGTGTAGGAAAAAATGTCAGAAAATCCTCACTTACACATAGTACACGTTCACCATACATCGTTTCCACTTTCTGAATGTTGATAATGCGGAATGGAGTATGCATTGGTAATTCACTCAACTTTTTTCTCTCTAAACCGCAGGCTTGTCCCATGGCATTGAGAATATTCATTGCAGTAGCCTATAAACAAAAAAATCATGTATTACACTCCAGCTTATAAGTTACCAGAACCATAATGATAAGAAAAGAGCTTACCATAATGATGGATTTTGTAAGTAAACGTCTTTTGCTGCTTGATGCCACTTCTAAAGTGATACTCATACATCAGACAAGTTGATCGTTTTAGGATTGAGAATTTAATCTCGATTAACATTCAATCTTTTAACAATATTTCTGAAAGTGTGTTTAAGAGTTAATTATTATTATTATTATTAAAACATGGCGAAGAATATCTTGAAAGGCAAAGCTACTATGATTCATTGGATATTAACATGTAACCCATTTTCAAAAATTTAAACTATGTGCAGAGGTGTTTAAATTTTGGATCGGCATAATGGTATGCGTAATATTAATAATGTTACTCGATGCTTTTTAGAGTTCATTGATCACCATAAAGGTGTTATATATTCGTGGATAATATATGGTATTTATGAAAGCAGTACAATTTCAAGTATGTGTGTTAGTTGAGCTGATGATAGCTAATGTAAGTAAGATGTTTGGCGAAATCTTCAGAAGGTGTTGGTGGTATTACAGTTAATGTGAATGTATTCTGAGTGTCATGTGTGACATTAATGGTTATTAAATCGTGTTATGGTGGATTTTTACGCAGAAAGAAGGTGTTTGTAACTGAGCTTATCAGGTGTACAGTTTGGAAAGTTAATGGAAATATAATTAATTAATCCATTATGAAATGTAATCAGCAAAGCTAGCAGAGGTATTCTTAGTCATTCTTATTTGATATTTTCGTATAATGACTATGACGTCAACATCCTACCTAGCTTCATTGCTTGGCTGAATTAACACTGGATGTAACTACAATGAATAAATTGAACCATGTTGAAATGAAACAAGCAAATATGGGTGGCAATAAGTGTGAATGGCAAATACGTTTATGGGTGTACATAACAGTGTAAATTTGTATATAAGTATTTAAAATAATCATGCGATTTTTGATAATGGAAAATTAAGGGTAATGATTTTAATGGATTTACGGATAATTTTGCTTGTGTGGTAGAGTTGCTATATTGAATGGTTTTGGATTCAATAATACCTACATGTCCAATGGGACATTGAATAGTCCAAGACATGATCTTTGACTTCGAATTGAGTCATTTTTTTTCTTTTCTCTTGACATTGCAGTTTCTAATTTTTGTTTAATATCCTTTTGAATAAATTTTTTGTGATTTCATTTTGCCTAATATGACGTGGTAATTTATAAAGGTGATGGAAGGTTGTGTTAGGAAGGCCATTGCTGGGTGTTTTCTAGATTTTCCATTACTATGAGATATTTCTTTATTTGAGTCTTGTGTTCTTTTTTGATCTTCTTTAGTTTATTACTCTTTGGTCTTTCTTAAGGCAATCTTGGTAGGAATAGCTTGTGCCCTATTATCCCTTTTACTTGTTGGTAGGATCTGGGGTTTTTCTAGCCGGGGGGGATTTTCAGGTTCTACGATCCAGTTGTCATCGTGGGTTTAACAAGTAATGGTTTGATATATACGGGTACAGTACTATGCCCGTATATTCAAGAAGAGATCTGTCGGATATCTGAAGCAATGCTGGATTGTAGATATTGACTGCACCGGCTAATTTACTAATAAAAAATCCTCTCTGACATGATCCTCGAGAATATATGCAGAGGTAAATACGATGAAACTGTGAATTACATATATACACGTAGCTCAAGGCGAGGACCTACCTTGGGTTCTTTCTCGGGGAATACGTAGTCAGATCCTGACCTAAAATGGGTTTTTCCCAGTGTCATCACTCTATATCTAAAATAAATCATACTAACACGACGTCTAACAATGAACTAAACAATTTAATAACATAAGTAAACTAATTCTGAACACACAAACAATTAATTAATAAATACACACTCATTCACTCCTCTCCTCATCTACGCCACTGAAATGCCGTGTTTCTAGAACACCGGGACATAAATTATGGTCAGCCTAAGCCTTTTCTACAAGTTAAAAAAATTAACAGAGTCTGGCATGCTTTCCATTCTTCTACCAAGCTTTTAGGGACACCTGCGCTCTCTCGTCGCGTGCCTGAGTCATGTGACACCATCATATAATAAAACCGTTGCTTTACCGGTCCACCGGCTGATTTCATTCAAGAATAAAAGTGTTGACAACAACTCTCCCCATTTGTGGGCTGCAATGGCCTTGGGCTATAGAACGAGTTCTCGAAGCGAAACTTGCGTTCGAATGCAATCGGCCAAGAATACACATCTCTGTTGCGATATGACAACTTCAAAATCCCATTCACTCCTATCAAAATTGCAATTATTACATCCATTCCTTGCTCGAAATCCTTAAACCTTTCACACTACATAACGTTCACACACTCACATCGTGTTAACCCGACGAAGTTGTCTTCATCCATACTGAACAATAAGAAATACTCATTCAAAACTTGTCGACTTTCACACTAAGCACATTTTAAAAACATTAGATAAATTATTGTAATTAACATATCATTCCCTTGATTAACTAATTATATAAAACTTATTTACATCATAAATCTGTGTTACAATTAATAGCGAGGGCTATTATAACAATACAAATGTTATCTATATACACAAAAGAGCATCAGCTCTGATCTCAATTTAAGCTCACCTCAACTTAATGGGATCCTTACAATCTTCCTCAACTTTTGGAAATACTACTGCACATTTGTCGTTGTTGGTTTATAGTCATATTTAGTCGGATATGCTCTACCAACTAAGGCAAAACATACGCATTACATAATCGTGCTTAATAAAAGTTAATAATAGGAATATATAACAGACGTTAATATCCGTTTTCTCGTCTTAATTTCTGGACAACCCTATCGTCTCCACATATCCAAGCCGTGTATAAAATCAAAAAGAGTTCTACAAAACTCACATCCTATGCCATAATGCCATAATGCCAAATAGTCTTGCCTATGCAACGACTTTAATACAATGCGGTAAATACCTCGCAAACGACTCCTCGTATACCATCTGTATTCGGAAATACTAATCCTTTAACACACATAAAGGTTATCATCTCCTCTTCCACAAAACTAGCATTTACTTAAAATGGGCATACTCCACAGCGTTGCCATACCAACCGCTGGTATATCAAACAATTACAATTGTTGTTAATATATTACTTTTATACATGCAAACAACTTTTGGACAACGGGTGTGAGACCTCACGTATTTACTTTCAAAACGATACTGGGATATCTCCAAACTGTTGCGTATACATTTAATAAAAATACTATACTGTCTTTCCATACTCCTCTGGTTTCAACTTCACAGATGAAGGAATATCACGTCTACAATATGACGTTATATTACCCATTGTGAATAAATAAGTACAAGTGTTATTTCTGTAAGTCCGACAAATATCAATCTCGACGGGGTAATCTAGCTAGGAATTCCCTGCCGTCGAATGATAATAATCGTCCAATAAGATTAATCTCGCTAAAAAATTTAATTGACTGAAATATCATAGCTTTCTCCAATAAAATATACAGTTTGTCAAATTCGGAATGTGTCTCCATTCTATACAAGAATGTCAATGAGTTCTTATGACTTCCATCGATTTCATAACAAATGTTTCTTTCCAATTCGATGCTAAGTTCATAACGATGCTGTGATATTTCACAATATATCAGTAATTCTCTCTTCTGTTCTTCAAGTTTCTTCTCGACAAATAAGAGGCCCAAATTTCATTAATAAAATATTTAAATTGACATCATAGACGAAAATGTCTATCACCTGAATTCAAAAAGAATTCATAAAAGTCAAAAATAAATTTACTGTTCTTCAATGAAAATTACTGGAATGCTGATTCCTTAAACAAGCTGAAATATCTCAGTTCAGAAACTGGATCGTAGTAAAACCAAATAAAAATGTTGAAAGCTGATCACCACAAATGATCTCGTTGAATAAAATGTTGTTACATGGAATACATAATGTGTAGAAATATGGATAAAGGAATTGCTCTAGAATATCATCACATTGCTCTAACTACATATTAATAAACACTGCTACCTTGACTGTAGATCTCGAAGTTCAAGTTAAGTATTAGACAATACTCAGTTGTTTCATCCTTCAAGGAACTAGGTTGGATCCTAGTTCGTCCCCTCGAACTTATGACCTCGGACAAGGGAAGATTCCCTCTTCCGGAAAACATCAAGCTCCATCTGGGATCGAACTGCGAACTCCCATCCTTCATCTTCATTGTTGCCGGGATAACCCTGGCATATTGAAAATCTTCTCGTCTCTTCGTTCTCCGTCATGATATAGCTTCATTATGTTATCGAGTAGCGTTGAAAGTTTAGCTTCATATTCCGAAGTAAATCCAAAATGGAAGTCATGGACCTCACTCGAATATATATTCATGAATATGTTTATGTAGTCTCTGATGTTAAGTCCAAGCTCATGTATGACGCTTATGTACTAGAATGTTTTTGTACATAACGTCTTATGCTTGTTCGAAAAGTAGACAATCATGAACAATCCCCTTATCGAAGCTCCATTGTTGAATATACTACTCTGTCTTGAATGTATTCCTGGCGCACATACTTTCTTATTCCATTATCACAATCATATTACAGTTCATAAATGTCTTCACTTGTTGAATATACACAGTCATCATACTTGTGTAACAACATAGTTCCCCAATAATAATATCAATCACTGTTACTCACGTGAATCTGTGGACATGGATCTGTATTCGCTGCAGTCTGGCCTGAACTAAAATACTTTACTGCGCTGGATTCCGTTACTTTTCTATTTCATTTCTAAAATGTATGTAGTTCTCAAAATCTTCCTTTAATCGCACTGAAAATTTATAACACGCTTCTATGTGTTCTGCACTAGAGACTGTAGTCAAAATAATTGTTCTAATATCAAAAAATCGAAAGTTATTGCGGTATGAACACTCCTCGCAACTTCACCTAAATCGCAAGCACGGTGATCTCCACTAGCTATCCTCTATCTGCGCTGTCTCCACGATTCAACCACTCTCGGACTCGGCTAAGACCTTCGGGACTGCTACTTTCCCGGAATACACGTCTGTACACCCCAAACTTCGCAGGAACAATAGACCTGATGTCTTGCGTCTCCCCTCCAAGACACCAGATCTAGCCGCCATTTTTCGTTCCCTCGAAAAATTTAGCGCGCACTAGAAAAATGCTTATTCTGACGTATTACGACCTCCCGTCGATTTCCAAAATATTTATAATATTTTCTTATAATTTTCTTCATATTATCAATCCATAAAATAACTCTATTGGGGCCTAAATGTGATAATTCTCCATAAGATTTAGTTGAAGGAACTCCCGTCTTCTCTAAGACTTCTCCTTATTGGCTGTGGGCTTATATCCAATCGTATAATTTATAACAATATTTAAACATTTTCCAAGATTATTCGCTGTTGCTCGGTCAATTCTAAGCTTCTAGAACCTTCGATTGCGCAATAATATCACGTGACGGAGTCTCTCTCCTTGCTCAACGTAGCAACACGACTAGTTTGTGCCAAGTTCCAGCATTCATATTGCTTGGTTAAATTTTATCATGGGCTTCAAAAATAATCCCATTTTCATCCCAAATAATTCATTTTTCGGAGGCACTACTGCCCCCGGAAATTGAATTATTTTGGGACAAAATGTGAGTATTTTCCGTCCCCATGATAAAATGTAACCAGCAAATATAAATCCTGGAAGTGTGACACAAGTGAATCGTGTTACAAGCTCGAGGCAGTGGGAGAGCCCGATCACGTGATATGTTGCGCAACGGAAGTTTCTAGAAGATTGAAATCGGCATAGCAACAGTGAATTAGCCATAAAATTTAATAAATATTGTTATAAATTATGCTATTGGATACCAGCCCAGAGCCAATGAGAAGAGGTCTTATTGAATACGGGATTAACTTCAACTATATAATTTGATGAAATTATGCATTTAGGCCCTTAGAAGGAGATTTTCTTAATTGGTAATGAGGAGAAAATTAAATGAAAATATGTCTGATACTTTAAAAGCCGCAGAATAGTTAATCAACGCAATAATACGAATTGGTAATCCACGCGCTAAAATTATGGTGGGAGATTGACATGGCCGCCAAAATTTCGACTTGGAGAGGGAGATCCAAGGATCGAGGCTCTTATTCCAGCAGACTTTGATGAGAGAGGAAGGCCTTGTTGGGTTAACGGAGATCCCAAAGCCTTAGTCCGAGAGCGGCGATTGACGACTCGTGGAGACGATACGTTAGCAGGGTGGAACAGTGGAGATTCCCGCGCTAGCATTATAGGCGAAGTTGAGAGGAGTATTGAAATTAGGATATCTCATTTGTATTTGAGAATAAACTTCAGCCAAGTGAATAAATAGAAAGTACAGGTCGAATACTATATTCTATTAAACGTCGAGCGCTTTAATTCAAACCATTTCGACGAAATAAGCCCGTAAAGACAATTTTACAAATGTGTTGGAAATAGAAGCTGAATAACACTTTTGTTGTAACGTGAAATTGGCGAACATAGTTCAAGTGAACAGCAGTGGAGAACATTAACATTGGCGCAGCAAACAAACATAATTATGATGGCTATTAATATTCATCGATTAGTTTCATTCAACATTATTAACATTGTTGAGATGATGGACTAATTAGTCATGCGCCAGGGATATATTTGATGCAGAGTTAAGATACAACAATGGAGCTTCGATAGACAACGTATTTCAGAATACAGACGTAGTGTACATTTTCGTCAGTCTGCGAGCACTAATGTAACAACGAATAGCAATAGAAATAAGTCGTTCACCTCCTACATGAATATTTCTATAAATTATTAATAAACGGTGATGCTGATATATATTTGCGATGGAGAATGAAGACTCTACAGAAGATGATGGTCAAGATGCTAGGGTATCCCAGCAAAACCAGAGGAATATGCCAGAAGGATGCGTTCGATACCAGACGGAGGTTGGTGAATACCGGAAAGGGAGCGTCTTCCCGAATCCGAGGTCACTGTTCCGAGGGTCGAATTGAGTTCCATCTCAGTATATTGGACTGAGGAAACACCTAAAGTATTGTGGCAATACTTACCCTGATCTTCAAGTTATCGTCCAAATAAGCTAGAAGTGTCATTTACTTGTGGTATAGAGCTTGATTAGTGACATTCTGAGCCAACGTTCCTTACTCCATATTTCATGTATTTCAGTGTTCCCATGTAATTTACACTTCAGATGTGTGTTAAAATTTTTATGCTTCAAGATTACTACAGATCATCTATTTTTTAAATTTTATTCTACGGATCAGTTGTTGAACTGACATTAAAATTTTGTTTGAGGAATCAGATTTCCTTATAGCAGCCTAGTAATTTTGACTATCGAATTTTAATTTTTATTTGTATCAAGGGTTCAGACATTGTGTCATAGTTGCAAGTTAAATACTTTTAGTAATTCAATTTGGGCACTTTATTGTATCAACTTCAAGAGCAGAAGAACATCGAATGATATTGTCATATCATTATAGTATACAAACTTTACGGCGATCTAGCAAATACTAGTGGTTTAATAAGACTGAAGTCTTAAACACATAGACATTCTTTGTGTAGAATGGAAAGACATTACGAAATTGACAACCCTTTCATTATTTGTAAAGCTGAAAGCTTTAGTCAATTAATTGTTAGAGTACATATCTTTTGATAGAAGATTATTTAAATCTTCGGCTAGGAATTCAAAGCTAGTTTATCCCAGTCAAGATGGAATTCTATTTGACACTATAAATAACATGTGTGGTCATTTATACACTATTTGTGTAATATCACGTCAAAATGTAGACCTGATATTGCAACGACGTGCAATTTAAAGCTTGACAAGTGAGATGAAACAGAATTAATATTTTATTACATGTATTTGTGACAGACGAGTTAACAATTAATTATCTTATTGCGTAGTAAACTCTAGGAGGTCAATCACGACAGTCTAAAGTCCTTCTTTATTGTTGGAAGTTTTATTTGAAGAACTAAAGGATGTATAATTTTTGATCAGTAGTCGAGTGTGACGACAATGATGGTCATGCCGTTAATTGAAGAAGGTTCCTACAGAAGAAATGTTAATAACAATTAATCCATTTTTGGTTATTGTTTAACATAGTGGATGATAATTGTTTATGCCATATATAGTGTTATATGAGGTGATGTAGAGCTATGTTGAGATCGTGCGAAGGTGTTTCCGCATTTTAAAGGAAGTCAACGAAATATAGTTCTTTGATAAGAACAAGGCATAGATCATGATAAGAGTCTTTGTCTATAAGAATTCCAGTTCATGTGAAGTAAAGTTTTAGCTGTGATGACAGGAGGGTTTGAGCGGAAGGCAATTAGAGAACGATTGTCTACTCATGCCATTCATACCATTATTAAACCTTATTAAACCCGGAGTTGTATAAATACGTACAGTTGACCTTTGCCAGTTGATTGTATCTGACCGATAATGTAAAGAAACCTATCTAAGACGATGTGTGTGCAGTATATGAACGCTAATGAGTGTTAGCAAATTTTTGTGTTGAGAAACATTGTAAATAACTAATTTCAAGTTGTATAGTGAGAGAGAATCAAGATTCTCTAAGATAAAGTGGTGACAACGTTAAATATCGTTTATTATAACGAACAGATTACTTGTAAATATTTTTCCGTAATGATGTAATTACGTAAATAATTTTTGTTAAGATTAATTAGTAGGATGTGTTTGAAATAGTGTATATTTTGTGAGCGAATGTTTTTAGAATGGATGATTGCCAGTTGTTAAGTTTGACTGAACAACCTAATCGGTTCTAGAACGATTAAGGAGTGTGAAAAGAAGGTTGTATTTAAACTTCAGTTAAATTGATAAAGAATTACAGGAGTTATAAGCAGTTGTATAATGCCAGCATCTCTTTTCAAACGAGGTTATTAAACGCACGACAGAACTGTGTGTGTATGCAGCAAGAAAATGTTGGGAAGTGTGTTTCCACTAGTCCGTTCAAGGCCAGATTATTAAATAAAAAGTGCGGAGTCCAGCCACAGCCTTGACAATGAAACAGTTTCACTGCCGACGCAAATGTGTGTCAGTGTGTCAATGAACCCGTATGGCCAGGTGTCATACAAGTAAGCGTGCCAGATATTATATAATGTTTCAAAGAATGTGGCGCACGTGGTATTTGTCTTACACGTTTTTAAATACGTACAGTAGGCATAGAGAGTTCAAAATTTTTGTGCTTTTAACTTACAGTCCATTAATTGCAGTAAAACGTATGTAATGGAGGAGAAGCGTGTATGAGTGTATGGATATTTTTATTAGTATAGTTTATTGTTATTTATTGTTTATGTTAGATTTAGTTTACATATGTTAAATATATTTACACAGCTCGTTGTTATTGGTCGTTGACGAGTGATTCATTTTAAATATAAGGATCAAGGTATTGTGGATCCATTTTCAGGCGAAGCTGAGTTCCCATACCCCCGGGAAATGTAAGTAAAGGTAAGTGAGCCCCGTATATTTTGTTGTTATCCACAATATTCTTGCAACTGCTGTATGTAAATCCCTTAAGACCTTGTTGGAGCGATTTCTAATGAAGTAATTTAGCCGGTGCTGTTAGAAGTAGGCAATCCACCTGGGGCTATGGATATTCCGACAGGCTACTTTCCGGATTTACGGGTACAGTAGGGGTGGCGCCCTAGAACTTAAGGGATAGGAAATTAGCTTCGTAGAGCCTCTAAATAAAGTTGGTTTGAACATTTCTAGTGAAAGAAATAATTACCAGACTTATGGGATGTCTTGTCCAATTTTGGATGGACGTGAGAATAATTATATAGGCATATTTTGAGTTGATTTAGTAAGGTTACACTCAGATAAAGATCAGATCTTAGAAAACCTGAGAGAGGTGTAATAGGTGGAAAGTTTCGAAAAACGACCTATAATCGTGATGTTTATTTTTTTACCGGTTCATGGCATTCGTTAAGTCATGTTAAATATGAAGCTAACTTGTTTTAATGATTGTAAATGTAGAGTTTTTCTTTATGGTAGAATGTTTAAAGTGAATCACAAGAGAACGAACACTTTGCGTAAGTTTGTTTAACATAGGGTGTCTAATACGTTAATGCTAAGGTAATTATAAGTTACTTTTAGACATTAAGGTGCCCAAATACATGGAGGAAGGCGTTGCTCGGATGTTGTTGTCTTGCTCTGTTGTTAAATATGTCTCTACAGCAGTTTGGAAATTTCTATTTTAATGGCAACCGAGGATGTCAGGAGAATGTTGGAGGAGATGCAGGAAAAGCTGCAAGAAGGTATGAAGGCGAATTTAAAGGATGTTGAGGGTAAGATAAGGGAGAATTTAACTGTGAATATGAAAGATATGCAAGGGAAATTTCAGGAGGCGAAGCAGGACCTGGAAAAGCTGAAGCGTGAACGTAAAGAGGATCTTGACACAGTAATTGTCAAAGTAGTTGATTTTATTACAGATAAAGTTGCAGAAAGTGTCAAAGAGAGTTTTAAAGATGAAATTCAAGGTGTTCAGACTTCTTTAGAGGGTCTACAAACTAGTGCCTCTAAAATGGTTGTAAATGTAACGCGATTACAGGCCAGTTCCCAGCAGATACAGGACGATATAAGTGGTGTTCGGACAGATGTCGGAGATATTCGAATTGATGTGTCTAATGTACAGTCTAAAATAGATACAGTCCAAGTAGATGTATCCACAGTCCAGTCTAAGGTAGATTCAGTCCAAACCGATGTTGGTAATGTTAGGTCGGATGTATCCACAGTTCAGAGTAAAGTAGATACAGTCCAAGTAGATGTGTCCAACGTACAGTCCGATATTGGTAATGTTAGGTCTGATGTTGCGAAGGTACAGTCCGATGTCACTAATATTCAGGTAGACATAAATAACATGCAGTCAGATGTTACTGATGTGCAAGGCGATTTAGGAAAAATACAAGCAGAGGTTAATACGGTGGTTGTGGATGTAGCAAAAGTCCAAGTGGACATTAACCAAGTTAGTCAAGAAGTGGAAGCTTCTTAAACACTGTGTAGTCAAAATATCAGTGCTTTAACGACACGTTTTGTAAACGATGCGTTAAAAACTACAGCTTCTCTGGCCGAGTTAAACGGTAATGTAGAAACCTTACGTACTCAAGTTATTGATCATAATAGAATCCTTAAAGAGGATATTGAGGAAGACATAGCTGAATTGTTAAAAGCTAATATAGTTGTCTGGAAAGATGAGTGGAACAAATCCAGTGGGGGACATGTTAAACAAATACAAGATAACATAGAGAAAAAGTTAGCCAGTACTCAAGTAGAAATTAATCGTGAGGTTATTGATGTAAGAAAATATTTAGGTAACAGGATTGATACGCTTACTGAAAAGCAAGTAGAAGATAGAACTCAGTCTAGTCAGGATGTGCAAGCTTTGAAAGAATCGTTAGAGAGTGAAACTAAAACGAGAGAGGAACGTATAGTCAAGGTTGTCACTGACGTTAATTCAATGAGTGAGGGGAAAACTAACGAATTAGAAAAATACGAAACGAGGAAACTACAAAGTCTTAATCTAGGAGATGTTGCCAGTCTTGAGACTTACAAGGAAGATTTAAAGACCGAAGTAGGACAGAAGCTGAAGAAGATTATCATTCAGATAGAACAAAAGGAAAGAGAGATGATAGATTTAGAAGATTCGAGGAACCACACTGGAAGAACTAGCCTAGAAGTGGAAGAAATATAAATTAGGCCGGAAGAAAGATTATTCAGGTGTACGGAAGGTTTAGAGGAGAGGAGTAAAGAGCCCGAATGTCACAATAGAGATTTTCGATCAAACCTTCAGGATTCATATCCGAGAAACGTGACGGTAATTAGAAACTTTGAGGACAAACCTTGTAAATTCAGCAACCTAGACAGTTTCACACCGATAGAGTACATCAGGAACCTTAAAGACTACTTTGTCGAAGGACATATTCCAAGAAAGAGGGAAATGAAGATCGTAGAGCGATATCTTTCAGATGGGCCCCTTGAATGATTTCGTGTATTTAGATACACCTTCATGAACTTCGACGAATTCACAGAAGCTCTGATAAAGCGTTTCTGGAGTATTGAAGCCCAGAACTCCCTACGCGCAGAAGTACACTCACGAAAGTATTCAGGTACTCTACCCACACGATACGCAGACTTCTTCAAAAGTCAACTTGCCCGTCTCAGATTTCTTCAACCCCCGTTATCTACAGCTCAGTTGATAGACGCGATAGCCAGGATGCTCCCTGTTGAAGTCAGACCTCTAATTATCTCGTCAGGGATCAATGATCTAGCGAGCATGGACGAACTGCTCCGAAAACTCGATTATACGAGCCCGATGCCGAATGTTGTCGCGAAGAACCAAAGACAAGAGTACAAAGACATGAATACAGTATACCTTGACCAAACGCAACAAACAGAGAATCCAAAACAACAGGAAAAGGGAAATATAGGTCCTGAAAATAATACCTATTTCCGAGATCGAAGACCGGAACCCCGATACAGGAGATTCCGTGGAGGTCGTCCGTATCAGCAACAGCAAGGACGTAATGATGATAATAATAATGGAAACCGTAGAAGTGGTTATTATCAAAATAATAATAACTACAGATACAATAATAATGGTTATTATAATAGAAATAACAACAGGAATAACCACAATTATAATCGTAACAGGAATTCCCAAGACGAAATAATGACGAAGGAGAAGTATGATGAACGTCATAAGGAAGCAAACGT
This sequence comes from Meconema thalassinum, assembly GCA_946902985.2. Lineage (NCBI taxonomy): Eukaryota > Metazoa > Arthropoda > Insecta > Orthoptera > Tettigoniidae > Meconema > Meconema thalassinum. The sequence continues at coordinate 1,402,317,525 of OX336389.2, forward strand.
ATATCTCAAGGAATTGAGAGATAAAGAGAATGGTAATGGAGGGGAAAAATAAAAGCTTGAGTATAGATCCCGGTCCATCTACTAGTCAGAAGGGGAACCATGAGAACGATACTCAAAGACAAAAGAAAACCCCAATTTTGAAACGGAAGTAGAGGAGATAGGATATACTGCCACACAAAACCAGATTATGATAAATGAAATTTATGAGGTAACTTTTCGAGAAGGAAATTATTAAAGAGGAAAGACCATTCGAGTTACTGATTATCTGTTAGTGTTGATGGACAAATATGCAAGTCATTAATGACACTGGTGCCATTATGTCTATCATGTCGGATGAGTGTTATCAGAGATTATCTAAGGGCAATAAACTGACAGCTTTACCCGAATCTGCTGTTAAAGTGCGTGGTATTTTTCAGGACAAAGCGATAAAATGCAAAATCCAAGTTTTGTTAAACTTTGAGATAAATGGAGGCACATATGAACACATCTTCATAGTGGTCAGCAAAATTAATTTTGATATCGTGCTAGGCATTGACTTCATTACTAAAGTTGGAGCAGTAATTGATATGATGAACCGAGTCATAAAATTTAGTGAAGGGTTAATAAACACAGAAGAGTTAGAAGAAAAGGATTCGAATGACAGTCTAGATATAGATCCTAGGGGAGAATTAATAATTAACAATATTATTGAAGAGGTAGAAAATGGAAGAGAATTACCTACTCTCAAAGCAGATGGGTTTGACGGAATTCAGGATGAGTTTGAGAATTTGATTATGGAGTTTCAAGATATTTTTGATGACAAGCCTGGATTGATAAAGGACTGCAAGTATAAGATTAGGCTTATAGATGAAACACCTTACCAGAAGAGGATTTACCCGATACCAGAAAAGTACTATGAAGAATTACGAGGGATAATTAAGAAAATGGAAGCTGACGGAATTATTATGAAACAGGCGTCCTCTTACATCAACCCTAAAACAGTAGTCAAGAAAAATAATGGTCAATTACGCCTATGTCTCGACGTTAGGACCATTAACTTAAGGATTTTGCCCCAGGCAGACCGACCGCCTAAATTATGAGATTTGCTCTGAAAGTTCAAAGGAAAAGCTTGTTTTACCGTCCTAGATATGACTTCTTCAATTTACCAGATTGAGCTGGAAGAAGAGAGCACACAATACACAGGGGTTCTGTTTGACCAGATGTCCTGGGTCATTGAGAGAATTCCCGTTGGCATGGTTAATAGTGGACCAGCCCTGATTAGAGACCTTGATAACAAACTCACCGACGAAGTCAAAAAGAACGTGCTTTGTTATATAGATGATTTAATCATATCTTCACCAAATATCCAGGAATATCTAATACACTTGCGTAAGCATTTTGAAAACTTGAGAGACGCAAACATAAAGGTAAACTTCGATAAGTGCCATTTCATGAAGGAGAAAATTAATTTTCTCGGACATACCATTGACCAGCATGGATATCACCCGAACTAGCAGAAGGTGGAAGCTATTATGAGGTTCCCAAAGCCCACTAAGGTCAGGCAAGTGAGAGAATTTGTAGGTGGGTGTCAGTTCATCATTGTCCAAGATATTCGGAGATTATGGCCCCTCTCTATGACATATTAAAGAAAAATAACCGTTGGAAGTGGAGCAGTACCGCTGACAACGGGTTTTAAAAAGCTAATGAACTGTTGAAAAACAATGTGAAATTGGAATATCCGGATTTACAACGAATATTCTACATAGAATCTGACGCTTCACGTGTAGGCATTAGTGCAGTCTTATACCAAAAAGACGAGGATGCAAATAAGCACTACATTGCGTTGACCGGAAGAAAGTCTAAGAAACATAGAGATAATTATTTCACGACAGAACTCGAGGCGTTAGCTTTCGTGACAGCTCTTCAAGCGTGGAAGAGAATTTTTGTGCTTTTAACTTACAGTCCATTAATTGCAGTAAAACGTGTGTAATGGAGGAGCAGCGTGAATGAGTGTATGGATATTTTTTTATTAGTATAGTTTATTGTTATTTATTGTTTATGTTGGATTTAGTTTACATATGTTAAATAAAGAAAACTAAAGGAAGGATATAGGCAGTTTTAAAGAGGAAGGAAGCTTGTAGTTTAACGTGACCGTTAATCTCGAGATCATGAGCCACGGGGAGTTTTAAAGAGGAGGACAAGAGGAAAATAATAGAGTAGGAATTATTATAAGAAAGGATGTCTTAGAGTATGTGGAAGAGGTGAAGAAGATTAGTGACAGGATAATCATAGGAAGGATACAGTTCCAGACAGGGACAAAGGATCTGTTTCAAGTATATGCCCCACAAACGGGGAATAAAGAAGAGAACTTAGAAGAATTCCTAGATGTGGAAAAATATATAGAGGATAAGGAAATGATAGTAATGGGAGATTTGAATGCACGAGTGGGAAGAGACAGACTAGGGAGAGAGGAGATTTTGGGACCATATGGTTATGGCAGTAAAAATCCAGAAAGGGATTTCTTAATGGACTTCTGTCACCGGAACCAGTTAATTATAGGGAATACGTGGCTCAGAAAGAAAAATAGTCAGAAGGTAACGAGGTACGGATGGGGAGATAGAAGAACGAAAACTCTGATAGACTATGTATTAGTCGAAAAAGGACATCGGAAAGAGCTAATGGATGTCACAGCCATGCCAGATGAAGCCTTTGGAGGAGACGATAGGGCAGTGGTAGCAAAATTAAAAGTAGGAAAGGTCATGAGATTATCAGAAAAAAGGGAAAGAATGATTATGGTCTGGAGACTAAAGGAAAAGGAGGTTGCAGAAGAGTTTAAGAGAAAATTGCTAGAAAAGATACAAAGGACGGATATTACCCATGTGGAACAAGAATGGGAAAAGTTTAAGAGTGCATTTGTAAACAGTGCAGAGAAAACATGTGGTAGAACATCAGGAAAGGTACGGGAAAGGGCGACAAAAATGTGAAAGAAAAGGTAAGAGAGAAGAAGAAAGCTTGGAAGGAATGGAAAACAAAAAAGACTGAAAAAAGTAGAGCAAAATATATAGAAGCAAACAGAGATTGCAAGAAAGTAATTGCAGAGGAAAAGAAGAAACGCTGAGAGGAATTCACTCAGGAAATAAGGGAGGATTTACATTGTGGAAAGAAATTGCTGTTTGGAATTATAAAAAGCAGAAGGAATGAAAAAGTGAACACTGGGTTCGTGAAAAACAAAGAAGGTGAAATATTGACAAAACTAGAATAGATAACGGACAGATGGAAAGAATATTTCAGCGAGCTGTTGAAGGTGAGACGCCAGGCATGCGGAGAAGTTACGCAAACAGCCAAAACGGTGGAGGAAGAAATAGAAGAAGAACCAGACATTACTATGGCAGAAGTGGAATGGGCGGTTAGGAAGATGAAGATGGGGAAAGCTGTGGGAATTGACGAAGTGGCAATAGAAATGATCAAGGCGGCAGGAGCAGTAGGACTGCAGTGGACAAACAGACTTCTCAGGAGTGTGTGGAGAGAGAAGAAAGTACCTGAAGCCTGGAAAAAGGGAATAATATTGCCAATATTCAAGAAAGGAGACAGAAAGGTGTGTGGTAACTACCAAGGAATCACCATCATCCCGCACGTTGCCAAAGTAATGGAAAGAATCCTAGAATGAAGAATTAGAGTAAAGGTAGAAAGCCAAATAGAGGAAGAGCAGTTTGGATTTAGAGGGGGCAGGTCAGCAGTGGAACCCATTTTCATTCTGAGACAGAACATTGAAAAGAGTTGGGAATATGGGAAGGATATGGTAATGACTTTTATTGATCTAGAAAAGGCCTATGATAGCATCCCTAGAACAAAAGTTTGGGAAAGCTTAACTAATAGGGGGATAGGCAAGGAACTGAGAGACATGATAAAAGGAATGTGCATGGAGTGCTACAGCAGTGTGAAGACTAGAGTCGGGACATCGGAATGGTTTAAAATTGACACTGGACTAAAGCAAGGAAGTGTGCTGTCACCATTATTGTTCGTAATGGTGATGGATGACATCATGAAGGCAGCAATGAAAGAATATAGTAGGGCAAAGATGAAGGTAATGTTGTTTGCAGACGACGTTGTGATCTGGGGCGAGGATGAGTTGGAGGTACAAGAACAGTTAGACGTAATGAATGAAAAGATTGAGCAATGGGGATTGAAGATAAATGTGGAGAAGAGTAAATCAGTGGTGATGAGTAGAGATATTGTACAATACCCAAGGGGTATGCACCCCTTAGAGATCATCCCCCCCATCATCTGTCTAAATCTCATAAAAGGCAACCCTTTAAAAGCCTACCCAATATCCATCAATACTATAAGGGCAGCTGGCTACTCCATAAAGCAGCTCAACCCTTGCGTAATTATGACACACAGCGACATACTACAAACTGGTTCAACTATGCCACAACGCGCTGACAGAACAGAGGCTAAAGGTATAAAAGGTGCCTTAAGTGGGTCACGAGAATCTCTCCATCACCAGTGCTTCGACGAGACAGCCGGAGGCTAACGACAGTGTCAACCGAGGTGAGTCAGTCAGTCAGTGTTCAGAATCCTACTTTTGTAACCTAACACCCACAGTTTGTACTCACATTATAACATCACAAGATCCCTTAAAAGGGACTAACAGTTACTCATTGCTGACCAATAAACACTTGGTCAGTCTCTTACACTTGCATTACTGATCTACACTCTTCTTCACGTCCCCACGTCCTTCCTTACTCCCGTCACAGTCGGACGTGACACACCGTAGTAATAACGCCAACTCAGACGTCCTTGTATTCCTCACAGCGGCTAGCGTGCTCAATTGAAGCGCGTGCCGAACCGCTGACACTAGCAAGGTGATTATATAATAAGTAGCCGGCTGGGCGACTAGTACACCGACCCGCGTGCTAAGGCTACATCCCTTAAACCACATTTACAGTCTTTATAGGAACGCCCCCTAGTTCCTAGCACACCACAACACACTACACTGGTCAGCTTGCCCTGTCAAGGGGAGCTACCCTTATTTAGGCACAAACTCATAAATTAGTACAGCAACTCTCCCTTTTAGATCCACCCCCAAATAAGGGATCTAAAACACTGGTGGAGGCGGGGTCCTACGCATAGAGAAAAGGGACTCAACCAACGAGCCCTCGTAGGTAAAACGACCCCTTCCGTACCGCAAAAGCCAAGCAAATTAGTGAGAAAATTTTTCCCCCAGACAGAAAGCACCATATTTTTTTTTTGGTGCTCTAAACTAGCTACACAAGGGAAAGGCTTGATAAACCAACCCCCTAGCCCCATACAGAACCAGAGAGATATAGGAATACACTGGCAAACACGCACAGATTTTTTTTTCTCTCTATTGTTACTTTAGGCCCATACACTTCAGGCAAAATGGCACCTCATGAAGAGATTGCAAGCCATGAAGGTAATAGGGGTATGCCAATATTAGTAGCATTATTGGCTAGATGCCAAAGGCACATACAGATCAGGCAAACACAAATACGGACACTCAAAACAGAAAATCGGGACAATACAGGGCAAACAGCCATACACTCCGTCAGAGGGTAGGACAGCGCGATTAAGATGCGCACATAAGCACTTGCAAGCAGGCCATGAGCCTCAATAAGGCAGTACACCCAAATTTGGGACAAATACCGTGAGCTACAAGCCAATAAGGCCATTTTTGAGTTCATGGTAGGGCCATCAGCCCACCCGAGAGAGGACATAAGCGTGGATACGCTGACTCGACAATTTGCGAGGATGTCCCTCTCGCCACGTACTGCCACAGAATGGAAGGAGTTCGCCGTGGCCACAGTCCAGGAGACGGCCAGGTTAGGCTCCAACATACTAAAGAATACATCCTACACAGACACACGTCCTCCAGCTCCGGATCGGAAGGCAATTTTGCCAAGCCGAGGGGAAGAGCCTAGAACAATCCCCTCGGACCGGATGAACGAGAGGGAGTTGAAGCCAGGACCTTCAATCACACATAATACGACAGAGGGACAACAGGAGGTAACCTCGTCATGGGCTGACGACGTAGAGCCTGACCTACCACATATAAAGCCTACATACACTCACACAGATAGGATAACACAGTGGCAGGAGTCTGCCGTGGCCACGGGCCAGAAAGCGGACAGGCTACACGACACCACATTGGCAGGACAAAAACAGGCACTTAAGCGGCCTTCACCGCCAGTTCAAAGGGCAAATTTGCCAGAACGGAGGCGAACACCGGCATTAGTCCCTCAGGATGCACGGTACACGCACATACAGATTAAACAGGCATTACCATACAATACACGGGGATTAGGAAAGGTATTATTACCCACCCCACAAAACCTCGCAGTCAAACATACATACACTCCCGTAAAATCTGCTAAGATAGCGCCAAGCGCAATAACGCCCTTAAATACAGGTACACTTAGACCTAGAAACACGCGCTACGGTGGAAGTAGGGCAAGGCTTACCTTGCTAGAAATTCCGCCGGAAAACAGCAAAGAAACACCTCAATGGATTTCAGAGGCCTATAATATCGTAACAGGGCAAAACCCTTCACCTTTCTGAGCACTGAAGCTCGAAAGACGATAACGACTTCCACCAAGGCCAAAGAAATAAACTAACATCGCTATCACCAAAATTATAGACCACATAAGTTCTTTCACACGGGGGCGATAGGAAAATGGTCCAACAAGTACATAATCAACATGAAATCGCATATTTTTCTTTCTTATTTTATGTATATACAGGGCAACATGGCCAAATTAGAAGTGAGTAATTTTAAATCCTTCTGTGTTTTTTTTTGGGAACCATGGCATCTTTCTATCAGGCCATCACTAAGCCAAGTGAAAGCCCATCAGGCTTAAGGCCGGAAAGAGATATTTTGAACACAACTTAGGCATAAAATCACAGCATAGAGCTTAAGGGAGTCTTTCTAAGTAGAAATGACTAGACGTTCTACATTATGGTTCCACAGTTTGACAGATTCTCTTGTTGCGGGCGAAAACCGTAAGCATGGCAAGAATTAAGAATCTCAAACTAGTTTCAAAAAAAAAAAATTTTGGGAGGTGTGCTTTAACCAACTAAAAAGCCCAATTGCACACCGGGATGAGACACTGTCATTTTGGTGAGTTACAATTACTTTGATAGGCAGGTTTGACTCCCACAGTGCACTGGCTTGGCTCGTGACGTGGATACAAGGGTATCAGTTACGTCTGGCAATGGCCTTCCTAAGGTGTACTAGACAGTGTCGGTAGATTCCCCTGAGACGTAACCAGATTACGGTAGTACTCACGTTACCAAATTGGTAAATACTACACTCAGGTCCCAATCACCATTTTTTTTCAAAAACATAGTGCTCACGACATAATTTTTAGAGACTAACGCCACCTACTATTATTTTCTTTCAATGTGCTCTCTTAATGCAGAGCGGGGCATAAATAATTTTTTTTGTTTCACACATTTAGCCCAAGAAAGAAAAATGGCCAAATAAACTATATATATATTTTATACATAGGTATACATAACACAACACTCGGGGACACAAGTGTAGGCAATGGAAGGTTCTTTTGCAGACGGCCAATGCATATGAGATTTCCGAAGTGAAATGCCATGGCCTGTGGTTTGGATTCCAAGTAGAACGGAAATCCCGTGGCACACGATCTCTAGAAATGGTCACGTTAAACCACAAAATTCCCCTCTTGCCTTTTTATAATGCGAAGAGCACTAACAGAAAAGCAGGCTGATTAAGAACACATGTTCGGATACACAGCGTTATCGAAACAAGTAAACAAGCGACCGCGCAAGACATTGCAACCCGACACCCTCATACTCAGCATTAAAGCAGACGTCAGTGATAAACTGCGAGCCTTACAAACGACAGTTCCCAAAGCACACTGCACGGAATCATTCATAGCCAACCTAAGAACCCTATATCTTCAAAATTTACACTACGAGGAGAGGGCAAAAATAAGCAAACTCCTCGCAGGAAGGTATACTAGGGGTTGCGCACAGAAAAACACACAGCCCATTTGCCATAGTGTAGGCGGCACAGAAATGGCCACCAAATCTTTACAGACAACCGGCTTCGAACCCATGTCCACACACAAAAACCTCGTACCGAAAACTAACTAAACAACGGTATTTTCGGTACGAGAAACACAAACAAAATACAGGCAGAATGCCCGCAGAACATGAACAACGCAGACATATAACACAGAGAATTACATAGAACACGGGTTCGAACCCCAGAGAAAATTGCACGCCAGGGAAAAACAAGCAGACGGCCTTCCAATCACACCAAAATTGGCCCATATAACGGCTTAGACAGATAATACTACATTCCTGCGGCCAAATGACAGGCATAAAATTCCAGAAATACACTTGACAGGGAAAATGGACTTTCCAGACAGAGACATATAAATTTCGTAAGACAACGGTCTTACGGAATAATGGCCACACAACGGCAATAGTAGCAGGGCGGATTACCACATCGGGCCGCCAGGAATTTAACACAATGACCACACTGGCATACGTGCAGAAAAACACGCAACAGTGGTTAACCTACATAAAATCCCGGCCTGAAGTTACACACACAAACTGATGACTTGCAGACTTAGCCACTTTGCAACACTGTCGATGACAAAACGCGATTGTGTAGTGGCAGTGACCATGAATAAACAAATGCAGAACAATCATAACACTATACATTTTTCAACACTGCGAAAGCATTTATCAACAAGCAGACGTCACAGACCAAAACTTGTCGCAGGCCCAGAGTAGCACGTTCGTAAAGACGTTGGCAGGCCACGGGCGCTTCCTACCCATACACAATATACACAGTAGGACTTAGCTCTACAGCAGACCAGGCGTCCGCGTGGTGTAGCGGAGCGTAGTCACACACACACACACAAACGCGCTCACCAATCAGGGGCGAACATAGGGACTTTGAGGAAACGGGACCTCCCCTTAACAACTTCTTTTTGCGACCCTAGTCCCGAAACAAATCATTCCAGGCGACTAGGACTTAGCCCTATAACGGACCAGAGTAGGTCGTGAAGCTTCGCTATCCCAAAGCGCGGATAGAAAACCAACATGGACCAAGGGAGGATGACAAGAGAACATGCTAACAGCGTCCCACTCTACTCCCTTCCCATAACCTTTTCACGTCCAGACATAAACAACGCAAACACATCTACACGACCATAAACAGCTACACTACACTACAAAGTATACATAAGGGTTGGTAAACTTCATGTGTTTACAGAAAGGGCATGCTACGCCCTGAGCCCCACCGCTATCACCTGAATGAGAGGGGTGCATCGGCCAACAACAACTAAGCGTAATGCACATCTCCATCTGAGAGATGAGGCCATAAGTAATAAATACTAACCATTTTTTTTTTAAATTTAAATCATCCCGCATGAGAGGGAAATATATTAGTATTATGCCTCAACCTACACCTATCCATACATGAGTGCAAACGCCTCATATCCAGACGCATGCATGTACATCCCATCCATTCACCAGGGGATATTGATATCAGACCGGCATGGATTTTTATTTTATTTTTTGCAACCCCGGGAATTACCTGCCCCGTTCCACTCACTGTAGGAGCATCCCAGCACAAAAACCGGTTCCAGGCCGCCACTAACGCGGAATTCGGAAGTGCGCAACCTCCTCCTACCCTGCTTTAACCCACTCTACAGATAACTACCCCCAGATCACAATAACAGGGTACCTGACGCCACAGACCCTACTAACACCTCCATCAAGGTTAAAAAAGAGCATTATCGCTGGAGAAGCTGATATAGCACAGGTAGCCTAAAGTAGTCTACGTATGTAGAGGTTTTACCAGCCCACCACACTGGAAGTATTTTACATTTGACACTTTTTACACAGGTTACACCTATATTTAAAAAAAAAAAAAAAAAAAAAAAAAAAAGGGAATCTGAAACACCCTGGCTGATGATACCGGCGTTAGCCAAAGGTCAAAAGCACAACACTAGGAGCAGAGCTGGGGAAGGCGATGTGGACCCTTACCCCAGTCGGCTCATCAAATTACTGACGACTAGACCAAATAGACGAACCACGTAAGGTCAAAGCATTCGCGGCCTGGTCGGGCAAGCTCTGGAATCCTAGGTGCGCATAAACCGCCCCTGGGAGGAAGGGATGCTAAACCCACTTTGAGCCACGGTCGTCGAAGCCAAGACCTGCAGGGAGACTTTCTGAGAATGGCGGGAGAAATAGCTCACTCCGCGTCGGCCTCGGGAGCTATCCCTAGAGACGACCATATTATGACTAGACTGTTAGTTAAATTTACGTAAGTAAGACTTCCATGGCGGGAAGCAAAACTCCTGTGCGTTGGAGCATACTACGGCGGCCCATAGAGGCAAATTTATATATCAATGCGAAAATGCATACTACGGCGGCCCATAGAGGCAACTTTATATATCAATGCGAAAATGCATACTACGGCGGCCCATAGAGGCAACTTTATATATCAATGCGAAAATGCATACTACGGCGGCCCATAGAGGCAAATATCACTGCGAAAGCAGATTGCGACGGCCGATTAAGGCGGAGACAATATTATGCCATTGGACCACACTGTCCAATGCCCACATAAATGACGACGCATCGGGCAGTCAGAGTGCATTAAGAGATGGGGCATTGCGCGCCCCTCACAGGAGCCAAGTGGGCGGCTCACCTACGACTAATCGGAACGGCAAAACGAGCACGACAAGGAAGTTACAGCGGGCGGAACGGTTAGCTTAGTGGCACCGTAAGCCGCCCGCGGATAGATTAATCCTAGTAATAGACGTCGACACTAGACTTAAGGGGACGGAATCTAGCGACCCTAGAGACAACCGGTGTTTCTGGGGCTCGTGCGGGTGGTGATCTGGGGATTTAATTGCCCCAGGCGATCGTCCTAGGCCAAATTTAGTTATAGACGGTTGCATTTGACACGCAACCTAGGATTAAGCAAATTTAATGAACACTGTTGCAATTCAGCACAGCATCTTTCGGCCATAGATTAAGGCAACCCTCTCGGCTTAGATGTAGTTTTTTTTTATATATATACCATAAGTAGAATAAGTGGTATAAGAGAACGCCGTTCGGCGCCTGATGACCCACAAATCCGTCATCAGGGTAAGTCCGATAATTCATGATAAGTTATTATAATGTAGCATAGTCTTACATTTAAGACAATTTTTTTTAATACATATATTGAGGTAAAATTTCGGCGCCTGGCGGCCCAAATTCGTTGCCAGGGTAAGCCCAATACTACAACACATTAGGAAATGACGTCACGGCACCATATAGGGTAAGCCCGGCCATATATCGAGTAATAATAACCATGCCATTCTTTTCACAGGTAAAAAGGGGCTTCAGACTGTGGCAACGCTGCCACAGGAAGCGGCATATGGAATAGGGAATTTCAATGTTTTGTTAACCTCTCCATTTTTTTTTGCAGGCATTGTCACCTAGAATATGACACGTGTAATTATGATTTTGCTGCCAGATAGCAGCAACATGCTATTTAATGCCCCCTTATTGTAGTATTATACCTGTGCATACTAACCTCCATTTAACATTCATTCTCACTTACACACTCACTACATTTTTTTTTACAGCTACACGTCAATAATCTGCACAGCGGGAATGATGCCTGTGGGGCATCAAGCTTGCTGGCAGATCTACATAAAACAAAAACACTTGAAGCGTCAAAATGCGACGCAGCTTACGGCGATGAGGGCGCAACCGGCATGTGGCGGCGACCCTCATGGCCAAGTGTGCAAGCATTCACCCACAGAGGATGCTTCACAGACTAGGTATTAAGAATACACTGCAAGCGGTACGACCACTCAACCGTGCCAAGAGGTGGCCGTATAGGATCAGCCGTGATACGGCAAGCGTACGTACAAACAGGTAGCGTGCACGCGAGGATCCAAATAAAAACTAGAATTATAAGGGTTTAGCGCGCTTAAGTAGACATAAGGTCATTGTAGTTCATAATTTTAAAGAGTAAACTACATACATATTCATGCGCCCACGGGCAATTATTCCAATGGAAATTCCTAAATGTCAGCATCGCAACATAATATTTTTGTCTGTTTATCAAGTTCACGTGTACACGATGTCTATATTTTTGTTTTGTTTTGTTTCGTTTGCTAAGGTAACACGTAACCAATGTCTGTGAATTGTTTTCTTTCATTTTTCTCTCTTCTAACCTCCCCATTTGTCAGGGTGTTCCGTTTTATCCCACACCAATAAATACATTTTAAATATTTCCTTTAAATTATACCCTGGAACACCCATTTTTTTCTATTCTCTCCTATCTTCTTTATTGCAGGGAGCACTTTTTCCCCAAGATAGGGCGGACGACGCAATCATCCGTTCGGCCCTGGGTTTTTCCTCCCTGCACAACTATGTAACCATGTATAACCATGTTTTTTTTCTTTTTTATGCCGACAACGGCAATGGCGATTGTGCCTCAATAGCAATTATTTTCTTTATTCAACAATGTTAATGCACATTTCACCATGCAATGTAAAATTTATATACATATATATCTATGTACACCCCATAACCCTCCCCTCTGAACACGGGCTGACCGCACACCTACACTTCTGCACGACGACACCCGTTCCATACGACGACGCTTACGACGCCACCACCAGAAGAGACGAGGGGGATTCAAAAACTACTACGACAACATCCCAACCCCAAGTGCCCTTCCCGGTCGCGAGGACGCGACCAAATGGAGGAAGAGGCTTGTACAATACCCAAGGGGTATGCACCCCTTAGAGATCATCCCCCCCATCATCTGTCTAAATCTCATAAAAGGCAACCCTTTAAAAGCCTACCCAATATCCATCAATACTATAAGGGCAGCTGGCTACTCCATAAAGCAGCTCAACCCTTGCGTAATTATGACACACAGCGACATACTACAAACTGGTTCAACTATGCCACAACGCGCTGACAGAACAGAGGCTAAAGGTATAAAAGGTGCCTTAAGTGGGTCACGAGAATCTCTCCATCACCAGTGCTTCGACGAGACAGCCGGAGGCTAACGACAGTGTCAACCGAGGTGAGTCAGTCAGTCAGTGTTCAGAATCCTACTTTTGTAACCTAACACCCACAGTTTGTACTCACATTATAACATCACAAGATCCCTTAAAAGGGACTAACAGTTACTCATTGCTGACCAATAAACACTTGGTCAGTCTCTTACACTTGCATTACTGATCTACACTCTTCTTCACGTCCCCACGTCCTTCCTTACTCCCGTCACAGTCGGACGTGACACACCGTAGTAATAACGCCAACTCAGACGTCCTTGTATTCCTCACAGCGGCTAGCGTGCTCAATTGAAGCGCGTGCCGAACCGCTGACACTAGCAAGGTGATTATATAATAAGTAGCCGGCTGGGCGACTAGTACACCGACCCGCGTGCTAAGGCTACATCCCTTAAACCACATTTACAGTCTTTATAGGAACGCCCCCTAGTTCCTAGCACACCACAACACACTACACTGGTCAGCTTGCCCTGTCAAGGGGAGCTACCCTTATTTAGGCACAAACTCATAAATTAGTACAGCAACTCTCCCTTTTAGATCCACCCCCAAATAAGGGATCTAAAACAATATGAAAGAAGGAAAAGAAGTAATCATAGTAGGAGATAAGGAATTGGAAGTAGTGAAACACTTCAAATACTTGGGAAGTGAACAGACTGAAGATGGAATACTAGATTTGGAAATTAGCAGAAGAATACAACTCGGGAGTGCTTTCTACCAACAGGTACGGGGACTAGTATAGAACAAGGATATACCAATTAAGGCTAAAGAAGTTATGTACAAAGCATATTATGTTCCTATAATGACATATGAAGCGGAAACTTGGACAATGACTAAGAGGGATGAGAGCAGAGTACAAGCAGCTGAGATGAGATTCCTGATAAGCATGGTCCAGAAAACGAGGAGGGACAGAGTGAGAAATGAAGATATACGGAAAGAACTGGGAGTACAGAAACTAAATGACAAACTGGAGCAAAACAGATTGAGATGGTTTGGACATGTCAAACGGATCAATGAAGTAAGGCTACCAAGACGAGCACTGGAACGACGGATGACAGGGAAGAGAGGATGAGGAAGACCAAGAATGCGTTGGATGGACTCAGTGGAGAATAGTATTAGAAAACGGAAACTGGATTGGAACACTGTGATTGAGGAGGAATGGTGGAACGACAGAGCAAAGTGGAGAGGAACCATATTTTCCCCCACCCAGTGTCAACTGGAAAAGGGGAAGAGAAGATGATGATGATGATGATGATGATGATGATGATGATGTTTAATAAATGTACACAGTTCTTTGTTCTTGGTCGTTGACGAGTGATTCATATTAAATATAAGGATCAAGGTATTGTGGATCCATTTTCAGGCTAAGCTGAGTTCCCATACCCCTGAGAGAGGTAAGTAAAGGTAAGTGACCCCGTATATTTTGTTGTTATCCACAATATTATTGCAACTGCTGTATGTAAATCCCTAAAGACCTTGTTGGAGCAATTTCTAATGAAGTAATTTAGCCAGTGCTGTTAGAAATAGGCAATCCAGCTGGGGCTATGGATATTCCGACAGGCTACTTTCCGGATTTACGGTTACAGTAGAACCCCGCCGTTTGCCTGGAGTCGAAGTGGGAAACCACGTAGAACAACTTCGAGGATGGATGAGGTGGGAATCGAACCCCCTCTAATCATTTGGACTACCCGAGGCTGAGTAGACCCCGTTCCGTTCCTCATTCCACTCTTCAAATTTCGTGGCAGAGCCGGAAATCGAACCTCAGACGTCCGAGAAGGCAGCTAAGCATGCTGACCACTACACCATGGAGGTGACTTTAAATAATAAGGAAATTTTAATAATAATTTTGACAGGCTACATACTAGAATTAATAACTTTTGTTATTTGCGTGTTAATACTTTTGAATTTCGTATAAATATCCCGAGTTTAGAATAATTTTATCAAATAGGTCTCATGTACGACCAATTTCTACAGGCAAACATGGTTTCAAACATAACATAACATACGTAGGAAGTCACCTGCCTGCAACATGTTCAAAGAATCTTTATTATGAATCCAGTTATTCACGGAACTTAAACAAATTGATATACCCAGGGAGAGAATGATTCCCGCGTTATCTTGTCGAAAACGGTGATAGCACTGCGTGACTGGAAATCAAAAGAAAATTGCAATAATAAAAGGGACCGATGGATCAGCACTATGCATTTTGAGCAGAAGCTTCCTCAGCTGATATATCGGGCCCTGGCACTATGAGGGTTAAAGGAGTAATCACTCTTTGCGGCTGCTCGTAACCAATAGCGTTGCTGAATTCCTGTTCTCCGTTTGAATAAAGTGAATGTCCATACGCGCCCAGCACAGCACCCTAGACAAAGCGGAGAGAATGATCTTTATAGGTCGGATGTCATCATAAAAGGGATCGCAGTGTTGCCAACCCCACTCAAGAAATAGGAGACTTAGGTAGTTTTTCAAATTCCCAGGTCACATCTTTCTAAAATATACACAGAAAATTCGTGTAATTTAAAAGAATATAACATAAAATGTATAGCGAAACGTCTGAAAAGGAATGTAATTCATATGATGTTGGGGAATTTCACGGGCGATAAATCTTCAGGACGGCGTTCCCGGTTGTTAGGCCATGATAGCTGACGTTTGTCCAACAGACTCAACTGGCATTTTCAAAGATTTTTTTTCAGAATGGTTTGAAGCGGTGCTTGTCAGTGGATTACATAGGTTGTTGGAATGTTCTAGAACTAGCACGAAACTTGAACAGTTTCTGGTAGTTTCTAGTTGACAGTTCTTTAGAACATCGAACTACAACGCCAGAATTTACAGAGATGCTATCGAAATTAACTTACACGATTTTAATTTAAAAATTGAGATAATGTATTCCAGGGTCTCTCAAATGAGTGAAATCTCGTACGCGCAGATGAAAGCACAGCGGTTCTGTGCACCGTGCGTCGGACCATCGTTTGGGCGTGGAGCGACTTGGCTAAGTTCGGTCCAATTTGGCTCGGATAGTGTAGTGTGCTGCAGAGAGACGAAGCGTGCTTTGATACATGACTTGTTTGTGAGGGAAATAAGCGCATGACAAGTACAGGGCATGATAATGGCGCAACCTGCTCCGATGAAAGCAAAGATTCCCGAAAGTCCATTGATATCGAAATGAGAATTTTTTTATTTTTTTGTAAATAATGACGTCAAAGCCAAATGCCTAATCTGCTGTTCAATAATTATATACGTAAGAAAATAGTCTATTGAAAGACAGTACAACAGTTTACATGCAGAAAAACATGGTGAAATCACAGGGAACGTCAGAGAGGAAGAAGTTGAAAAAACCTTGAAGAAGAGCATTCTGTATCCAGAAATGAAGTTTATACCAGGACTTTCTGGTAGAAACAGCGGGGAAGGCGAAGATGGGGGACACAGGTGGAGCAAGCGAGACAAGCTTCGGGAAAGAGAGAGACAGCGCTATTGATTAAATCGAGTAGTGGGGATTAGGTCTGTTGTCAGCCTAGGGCAGTCGTCTTTGCACCATGCGCCGTGCAATGTACTGGCACATGCACCTTGAATGGAGAATATTTGGAAACTGACAGTCGGCGTCTTCCAGGACACAGTTCTTGGAATGCGGTCCACGTTACCCTTGACTCACCTCTCTCCCGTACACAGGGGTGGAGAATCTCTCATCAACCAACCAATCACGTAGAGCATATCAATAATACAGCCACGTGTGAAAGAAATAAGAATACTGTCAACCAGAAACTGTCAGAATCCATTCACAATTCGTGTTAATTCCAGAACATTCCAATAGCCTATAGAAACCTCAGATGAGCGCCACTTTAAACCGTTCAGAACTGACGTTTGAAAATGCCAGCCGCACTTGCTGGAGAAACATCAGGAAACTAACGCTTAATACGGTTAAGAACCTAAAAAGTCATTTTGAAAAATGTAATTTGTAATGTATTCAGCATCTTGTCACTCACACAAATTTACAAGGCTTTGCTGACTTCCTGTTTCTTTCTAGTAACCAAAAATATTGTGAATTTTGAGTCTGATTTAATTACTGCGAATTAAGTTAGGCCTATGCCACGCTGATGTAATTTTGTCCTGAAGGAGATATTTAACTTGCCAGTAAATCTACTAACATAGATACTTCGCAAGTTAGCACCTTCCAATGCCAACTAACTATGCAGGGAATCGATCCCGTAACCTTGGAAACAGCATGCAAAAACTGACATAAACGGCGCCACAGAAATGGTCCTTGTTTCATTGTGCTATGGCTTCTTGCTTTCAAAAAGCGTAAAGGCATCAAAGTGACAATCAGTATCTTTTGAAATCCCTTTCTTCAACTGAATGGCTGAAGACACATTATTTGACGCAATCTTGACGCACAGCCAGGACGAAGCTGGCGTATGGCCCACGATCGGACTTCAATTTCCGGTCTCTTAAGAAGGAGTAGCTGGCAGTGAGTGCAGCGAAATCTCTTGAAAGCCATTCCAATGCTCTTAAATAGTTGATCCATTCCCGATCAGTCGCCATCTCACACATTTGATTTAAGAAATGAGGAGGATTTTCCAGTGTCACTCTGATGAGATTAGCTTCCGGACATTTTGACAAGGTAAGGCGTTGATAAGAAGAGATCAATAAACTTAATTTAATCTATAAAACCTCAAAAAGACATGAAGTAACAAAATACGAGTAGCCGTGGTCAGCACGTGACCCCATTTAAGTCCATTTCCAATAACTAATTCCTGGAAAATATATCATTCTAATTCAACCTGCAGAACTCATTTCTTTAGGCGTTATAAATATCAGGTGAATTTTATTACAGACGTAGTTTTGATGAGTTCACATATCAACTTTTAGAAAAATCGCAAGTCCACGAAGGGATCGGTCATTTGTATTTACTATTAAAATATTGAACAACACCATGTAGGTATGTAAACGGTAACATTTTCGGTCCTATTTATTTCTTTATACAGGTGATTGGTCTCAAAGGAAGCACCTGCAGTATACGGACCATAGTGTAGCAATATTGATTTGCAGTCTGTGCATTGACTTGCTCCCCGTCAAACCTCCCTCGATGAGCGAGAACGGCAAGGTATCAACATTTGTCGCTTTTTGAGAATGTGTTGAATCGAGCTTGCGTCTTGGCCGCAGTAATCGCTGCAATCGCCCCAGTCCTTATTGTCGAGAAGCACACGGGATCAACACCGGCCATTGTGGTCTGGGGAACTATTGGTTTTAATGATAAATTACAATTAGTGATTGTTGAGGGCAATATGACTGTTCGTCAGTATATTGATAGGGTACTCAATCCAGTGGTTTTCCCTATGATTGCGAATATTGAAAAGGAGATGTTTCAGCAGGACAAATCTACGTTCTCACTGGACGCATCTGCAGAGAAGCTCTCCACGACATTACAGCCATACCTTGGTCCACCGAAACGCAAAACCTCAGCTCTACTGAGCATATTATATGGGATATGTAGGGCCCACAACTGGCCAGCTTGCGTGAGTCACCCACAACTCTGGAACAATGGATCCGTACAGTGCAGCAAGTATTGGCGACAGTTCCTCAGGAAGTTGTCCAGAGCCTTATTGACTCCATGCCTCAAGGAATTCATAATTAAATTGTGGTGGCTTGTGGTTGGCAAATCCTGTATTGATTTGTGTCAGCATTTGAGGTCAGAGAGACATGAAAGTGATTTGGTATCAAAGTCAAACACTCGTTCTGCATGTTTAATTAAAGCATTGTGGTGTTGGAATTTCCATTTTCGTGAGCATATACGGTATAGCGTGAGCACTGTGAAACATGTCTCTGTCTTTAACGTTACACAGTTTTTTGTAACTATCATTGATGTAACCTTTATTTAGAAGGACACTATGTAGAATTGCTAAAATCAATAAAATAGTCCACTGAAAATCTTAAATTTCTTGTTATTTAAACGTCAATAACGTCCTTCCCCTTCCATGATGGCACTTAGGAATTTGAATTACAGTATAACTCTTCATGTCTGTCGGATGGACCAAGTTGTCTTCATAGCGCCAGGTGGAACAAAAATAATATTGCTGTCAACATGTCAGTGATGAATTAAGTGAAGTCAATTTGGATTATTAAGCAACGTGGTTGCTGAAAATCACATGTTGTTCGAGAGAATTATTACAAATAACCGATAGGTTAATACTTGTGTAATTACCAACATTGAGGATGTACGATTTACTCCGCAACGTAGCCACGCGTGTTTAAACACTCACTACGGCCGCAGTGGGGAGCTGCAGCAAGTCCGGAGATCGGAGTTTTGAATCCCATAACTGACAGCGACTCTCCTGAGTGTGGTTTTCCCCAGATTTACCCACACACCCTCCAGGAGACTGGAGGAATAGTAGTGTTCTTTAAGTCCCGGGGCGCATACCGAATCTCCGACCGTAATAAATAGATTTTGCATATCATTACAATCACCACATAAACACAAGTTATCACAACACTCACCCAAATCCACGGGGCTGATGATCGAGATGTTCCAAACCCCTGAAACGAATCAACGACAACAAAACCACGCTTGACTCAGCCTTCAAATCAATAGGAAGTTTTCATTTGGTCAAGAATAGGTTGGATATCCAGCTGAGTTTTGGGTTACATCTTCCCCTGGCTTCAAATAAAATAATCACTTTTATACACTTGACATTTACGGAATATATTTAAAGATACTTAAGATTGTTATACAGTATTTGTTTGTGGGGTGGGGGTGGGGGGGGGGGGGGAGGGTGTACTCCAGTATAACAATGGAAGGTATTCCAAGTAATTTAAATGCAACTCGGTAATTACTTATTATTACCTAGTTCGACCTCGACCGTGCCATTCAAATTTGTATACGTTCCACCAATCAAACATGGCGGCCTAGCGATATATTTCACTTGCATTCTACATCTCCGCAACAGTAACAGATATCACCCTGGAATTTTGTACGGTGATAAAGGGTAATAGTAGAAGTTCATCTATGTGATTTCCATAAACCTGTTGATTACAAAACGAACATGGCGGCAACGCAAATTTGAAACATTTAAATAGACTTCACTCGCGATTTGACCATCCAAGCGCACTGAAAGTTGGTACAGCAAATGATTATAGACACTGTCATGCACTGATATTTAATTTTGTTCAATTGCTTACATGACCTCAAGATTGTGGCTATGCGAAATTTTAAAATTAAGTTTTTATCTTGTGTCATAATCATGCGATCGAATTGAAAGTTTGAATAATGAACCTACGCAAATAATTATAGATCTATGGCTTACATACAGGGTGTCTCTTATTAATGTTTAATACTCTCTATAGCGACGTAGATGGCATTGAGGTAAGTAATTTGATATAGGACACTTAGGGTCACAAGTGACCGGAAATATCTTAAAAGTGAACCACAACTGTTAAGCATACGACATCAAGAAGTGACGGCTCAGCTCGAGCGGTCAGGCCTGTGCACTCTTACGCACACCAAAGCATCCAAAGCGAACGTTGAATGTCATATCACTCTGGCTCCGTGTCTGCGTGTGCGACTCGGGCGCGTGGGGTTCGAGGCTCAATTCCGAGGCCTATCCACCAGCTTTTCTTTCTCTCTCTTCGCCTTTCAAGTGAAGCAACGCTTTTATTTTTGCCCATGTATCAGCGAACTTTCTTGCTGTTAAATATTACAACCCACAAACGGCTGTGGGCAGAAAATGAACAACACGCGTGTTCCTTATTTTGCTAAATTCTATCACGTATCGACACTTTTGCCACCGTGCTGTTGAGCATATGTACCCAATTTTGAGCAATTACGACTTTTTCCGTCATCTTATATCATTGTTAAATTTGAAGAGACAAGAGGAAAATGAAACAAGGAAAATGTGCGTTTTTTTTTTTTTTTTTGCCATAAATCGGAACTGTAATCGTGCGCAGTCTAACACTGGTCTGTTACAGAAAAACAGCAAAATAACACAACAATCAGTTGTTGTTTTTAAAAAATAATTACAATGAATTACGAACTGGACAGCTTCATTCTGTAGATTCACGCTAAGTCTCATTACGTACGTTCTATTTTCGCGTATTGTGTTTTATTTTGTGGAAAGAACAAGAAATACGGAATTTCTGTTCCTTCATTTCCTGTTCATTTACTTATTTTTTCATGAAAAAAATAAACTATTTTCCTGTTGTGTTCGTGAAAATGAAAAAGCAATAACATGTACTGTGCCTTTTGTAACGTGGGGAGTAATTTTCTTCGTACTAAAGCTGCTAACAAAGATGAGGCACAGCAAAAAGGAACAAAAAGAAATAAATAAATATGCCTTTAATTTAAACATTTGAGCACAGTACAGTACTCTCAGTACTCTTTCATTCCCCTTTCTCTAAATACCCTGGATTTTTCGTCAATGACGTTTGTTGCATTCGAAGAAACAGAAACACAAGAGAATTATCAAGCTATTAGTAACACAAAAAATATCTGTACTCAGTCAGAAAACACTGATGTTCTGCAAAGAAAACAACAAAAAATGAACATAGTCATCGCTTACACAAAACGAATCGCACCCCATAAAGCCAGAATACTCTCAAAGACATTCATAGCGTGTAGCAATTGCTCACACGAAACATCAACATCACCCAAATAGAGGTGGAATAATCTCTAACACCCTGCTAAAGCAGTCCTATAATTACTTAGCACCTTCATCGTGCTCCAGAATACGTCATAATTAGACAGTGCAATCACGCTACCCTAATTGACAGAAAGTTCTCACTATATGGGATATTCAATTTATGTAATCATGTTTGAAATAGAAACTTTCATCCTATTTTAATTTTAATAATAATCCTTACTAATCATTGCTGAATGCATTCTCTTTTGTTTAAATATCAGCTGATAGCTGTAACCATTGGTAATTATGAACCCAGGCCTCCCACAAACTAAGCCTGTCTGCTCTTTTGCAGCTTTTCAGTCGGTCAACACAATTATGTTGGCCATTTAAGTGTGATAATTTCATTAACTAATAGGCTACGTGTAATTTTTCCAGGAGTGTGTATACATATTTTATAACTTGTACCCCGCCTAATTCACTGGGCACGATCGTGTTGACCGACTGAAAAGCTGCAAAAGACAATTGGTATAGGCAACACTGAAAAGAACTGATTCAAATCTCTCCACTGTCTAAATGCTATGTCATTCTGTCGTCTTAGTCTTAATTCAATACATATTTTCCTTCAGTATAACAGCTGTGTAGAGAAGACTGGTTTATCAAACGTGCATAAACAAGACCTATGCTCACGGACTTTAAATATTCATAATCACTTGTCACTAACACACACCTAATATTGTACAGTTTTAAATTCGGCTCTCTGCAGCCTGAATAAAATGAAAAGACTTGTCGCTCTTCTTAGCGAACAAATGAATACTACCTCCTTCGGCTTTCAACTAACTAGCCTTGTGTTCGCGCTGTCTGCACTTCACAAACCAAGACAAAAAAGATTACGTCTGCTTTCAGACGTGTAATGATACGCTAAAACTAATTCCATAATCTTACATAGTTATCTTAAACAAATAGTTAATTCACTGCCTACCTAAAATGAAACTACGCATATTTCGTTCGACCCATTAAGCCTACTCAATAATTACACCACATGTACAAAACAAGGTACATAATGATGTAATCTGAACTTACATGTTCTTTGCAGGATCTGGGTTCAAAGTTAATATCCCTCCCAACGTTACCCATTCCATCCATTCATGTCTAGCAAATTCAGGGTCCATCCTGTCAGGTTCCCATTAAGCTCTCACAGTTACTGTGCTCAGTGCATGCTCATCCGCTCAATATCCATTGGAAATGGTCTCCGCCATGCGGTTCTGGGTTCGAACTCCTATCCTAAATCCATTCCTACTGGTGTTAAATATTTTCACTGAATTTAGCTGTATCTTGTAGGTTGTGAAGATAATTTGGCTTTACACTCTGTGGATTTTTGGTATATACAAAATTGCCCATTCACTATCCACTCCACATAATTTTCTGAACTAGGTGTGTAGCTCCTCACACGGATTTTAGACTGTTTCAACGTGTATACCACGTATCCAAAAAAAAAAGTCTCATTAATCACTGGCATCGAAAACTCTTAAAAACCGTTCTACTGGTATTATTACTCGGGGATTAATGTTTCACAGTTCGTTTGAACACATTTGATCCTACTAAATTTTCTTATACAGTCGAAATCACTGTACTGCACGAAGATTATCCCGGCGCGTTCTCTCGCTCTGCCGGAAAAGAAAAATCTACCGGTCAAGGTGACTGCCTTTCAAGAACTAGTCTCCAAAAAATGTCGGTCACCCCCAGGACGTCAGGTTAGACTCTTGGCTCAAGTGGACTTCTTAATTAATAAATTTCGTTACGTTGTAGAACTCTCCCTTGGTGGAAAATAATCGTGTTAATAATTCCAATTCCAATTCCAATAATAACAATAATAATGACGAAATTTCGAAAAGACTTATACATTTCCAGGATTCTTGAATGGTAATTTCAAATAACTGTTTATGCATTTCCCGTGACCTTGTCAATCATCAGGTCATACTTTGTGACGTCATCGAAGTGCTATCGCAGCGTAAAATGCGATTAGGGCTCTCGACTCTTCGCAATCGATCTTGATTCTCAATCATAATTATCGATTTTGAGCCGATCAAACTGATCGGGCTCAATACGATGGAGTTTTCAGCTACAAGCATGGCAAGAAATGGTTCCAGAATTTATTAGCCATTTCTTTCACATGCTGAATGAATCACGGTGTCTTTACCGTACTCTTGTTTCTAAAATGCACCATTGTGGCGGGAACCAAACCCATTCCTTTCAAGTTTCATGTACAGCGTCTGTACCGAATAAGCAACCTAATCCATTTACTGACGCAGTACTCTGGTAATGACCAGCATATTGCAGTTAATCATCAACAGGCCTCTTCAAGACAAATCTTACTAGCTGAAGATCTGTGAAAATTGAGCATTTCATCGGTTATTGTGGGACATTAATCAGTTCAAATATTCCGTGAAGTACACGCACCATTTTAAAGTTCCGCAGTGCCCTTGAAAGTACCATGCTAGCAGAATCTACCTACGAGGAAAATTCTGACAGTTATGTTGCCGTTCAGTAATTGAAGAACTCATTCAATTCTGAAAGACTCTCTCGTTTAGGGTATAGTGGATGAAACTAAAGACTCTTTCAGTTGCCATGTGGGAAACTTTCTCCGAAGAGAACTAAATGAGAACGAGCCAGGGAATCCATATTTAGTAGTTTGCTAGGTGTTAGAGGAAACGTACCGTTCCTCTGTCACGTTGGTAGTTAATTATTCTAATATACTGTGGCTAGAAGAAGATAGCGAAGAATAATTGCGTATTTTATTATACGATGCTGCGTCTTGCGTGTTATCAGTGGCTTCAATTTGAAAAGTACTAATCCGTGTCATGCAGAACAATTTGTTTTCAAGCATAGAGTAGACCTTTACACTGAATAGACCCTCATAGCAGTCGCAATATGCCACGTCCAATTCTCGCTTACAGTCACTTCACAACAAGCCCGTCAAAGAGCCATTCGCATCTCCCTAGAAACAGTGCTATTGACCGGGGTTGTATATTGTTGTGGCGTTCCAAGTGGATGGGGAAGTCCTGATTGATAGAGGGTTGTATTCACTCGTATAAGGCATAGTGGGTACAAACAAGCAGCCAATGGGCCAGTAATGGGTAGCTACAAGCCTCATCATGTAGTTGATTCCTCATCTATACCTCTGGTCACCTCATGACCTAAGCGGTCCCTTTGATGTTCTGGTTAGTGAAGAGGCTAACGCGCCAGGAAATAGTTTCCACATTTTCTGCTTGTTTTTGGCGCACAGGATTTTGGAGCTCATGTTGCTATATTTCCATAAGATTACTTTTCAGAATGTCCTTTGTAAAAATCTATGAATAGAGTTTTCATTTTCAGGTTAATTGGGAGCTTTTCCAACTTTGCTTTCCATGAATTGTGTGTGTGAATATTCTTTTTAGTGGTATTTGGAACTATAGGCAGAGTAATTCAGGGCGAATTAAATAGTATATTACGTTTTGTTGTGTGTCTGTGTATAAACATTGTTTGAGCGGCAAAAGATCACCCGAGTAATTCGATTTAATGGAGAATCAGGCTCAAAGGTTGACAACACTACTAAGATTTCAAAAAGTTCAATATGGTTTCCTCAAGTAGGCCTACATAACGTGTTCAAACTGCAGTTCTTAAGCTTGAATTACCAATAAAATACTTCAAAGATAATAAAAGCGGAGAGAAGTTGAGTAAAAGGTGCAAACAAATGATTTCAATTGTATATACAGTAGTAGGTTGAGGGATGACAATCCATGCCGGAAACACTAGAAGGGACAGAGAGAGAGAGAGAGGAGATGCGCGGAGGGATATTTTCCTCAGGACTTGACCTGACGTTTGGTATAGCTCTATGGGTAAAGGCGGGTACACACTTGCGAGCTGAGTGGCTCAGGAGCCACTCACACTACCAGCCTCGTCAGTGTGAACGGGCTTCTGAGCCTAGTTCGAGCCGACTTTGAGCGAGCACAAAGGAACGCTCACTGTCAGTGTGGACGGCAGAGATACGTGCTCGCAAGTCTATACCTGCTTCTGTGAGCCACAGCATGGCGGCCTGGTCCGAAGATGATGTGCGTACGCTAATTAATACGTATCGGTCACATTCTGTGCTATGGGACCCGAAACATGACAATCACTACAAAAAAAATGTAAAGGAGGATAGCTGGCGAGACATCAGTGCATCAATGGGACGACCCGTGGATGATTGCAAACTATAAACTATAATGCATTATCTATGTAAAGAGGAAAATAAAAATCACGAACCTGTCTTGAGCAGAAATCGGAGAGCGTAGATATGTTTCCTCTCTCAAAGTCAGTCGGCGACATCCTTGTGAAATTTTTATACTGACCACTAACGCTCTGGAACTTCATCCCCAACAATAATTCCGACCCAATTCATCTTTTGTACAGTTCATTGCGACAACTCCGACGGGGTTTCTTTTCATTTTCATTTAAATTGGCCATTATCATAGCTACGCCACTCGCAACCATCACAGCAAGCAGAATTTCTTGTTCGGAAGACATCCGTTGTGCATGTGGAAACAACACACAATGCTCGCGATCATTATGGCTGAAATAATGCTCATAGAAGGCTCGGGCATTTACTTTTTCCTCGAGCGGCTCGCAAGTGTGTAGCCGCCTTTAGTAATTTGTGCTGATAACTTGAGCACAGTAATGCTTTAGGAATAACCTGGCATGTGTTTCAGCGGATGATTTCTTTCACTAAAACCTGTACAATAAGAAAGGCGGAGGTATTTTTTGCAGTGGTCACACAGCATTTTTAGCCTACTTTTCACATTTTGCAAAAATGAGGAAAAAATAGACTTATGAGATCGATCCGGGAAAATGTGTGTCTGTCTGTCTGTCTGTCTATCTATCTGTCCTTCTGTCTGTCTGTCCGTCTGGCTGTGTGTGTGTCCCCCCCCCCCCCCTTATCAACTCCTAAACGGCTGCAGCAATCAAAACCAAATTTAGTATGAGTAAAGATGTGCACGGGAATATCTCACGTCCATGTTTGAAAATGATGTCAGTGCTACCAACTGCTGAAAAAACGCACTAGAAATTTGAGCTCCATGTTGGATATCTTGCAAGATATGCATGCGAGCTATTCCAAAATTGGCACACATGTAGATATGACTATTTCAGTTTAATATCCAGGAGGCCAACCATGACAGTATTGCCAAAATAATTGTAAGCCTTCTGATAGGTCCAATGTTTAAATGCATATAACTTTTACACTATCAATTGGATATCAACCAAATTTTGTATGTAATATCTGTACATAAGCAGATATGACTGATAGTATTCTTAAGAGCCACCAGGGCTGCCAACTGTTAATAATTGCTCTCTCTATTTTTTATCCAAATACCAATATATCAGAAAGTATGCAAGCCAATAGCTTTAAACTATGCACACGTATATTCTGAAATTTTAGATTAATTTGGAGTAACTTATATACGTCAGTTCTACCAACATGATTATAAGCCTGCTGATAGTTCCAATTTTTAAATACATGTAACTTCTATACTATAAGTTGGATTTCAACCAAATTTCGTATGTGCTATGTGTACCATAACGGATATGACTATAGGTATTGTTAGGAGCAATAAGGGCTGCCAACTGTTAATAAATGCTGTCTATATTATTTTTACTCTAATATCAGTATATCAGAAAGTATGCAAGCCAACAGCTCTATACTTTGCACACGTATAACACCTAACATTCTAGATTAATTTGGAGTAATTAATACAAGGCAGTGCTGCCAACATGATTCTATGCCTGCTGATATGTCCAATTTTAAAATACATGTAACTTCTATACTAACAAATGGATTTCATCCAAAATTGGCACAACAAGATATAATATTTGAGATTATTTCTGACCAGCACACGCATGACATTGTTGGCAACATGCTTTTACGCGTGCTGATAGATCCAGTGTCTAACTGCATGTAACGTCCATTTGACTTCAACCAAATTTTGTATTCTGTACCTTAAGAGATGGAACTAAGAATATATTCAGTCACCAGGGCTGCCAACTGTAGTGCTCTATTAGGCTACATTATACCAGGTATAGTTTGAACTAATTAGATATTTCGATATTACCAACTTAATTTCGTCATTATTCTAGATAGGTTCATATTCTGAAGAATAATCATTGGCATGGAAAGTAGGCTGTATAGTTCTTAACGGAACTTCTTGTTACAACACCATAAGTGGTTCATATGACACACGTAGTGAGATGAACAGCGGTATTTCATTCATTTGCAACAGGCTCACGAGTCTTGTGTTCCTGTGCCAACGTTATGGAAGTCCTAATCTATATACTAAGTATAGTAGTTGTTAGCTCCGAATTCCGGACATGTTGCAGCTGCCCTTACGGCCCTGGTGCACACTTCAACGAGTACGACACGCCACGGGGCTACTGGAAATAGCAGCAACCTTCCTCTTCATCAGACAGATCAACAAAATATTGTTCAAGAATGTTGCAAATGAATCAGTTAGAACTAATCGTGACCTGGAAAGTTCACCCACACAGTACCCTGAAAGAGAGCGGGGCGTGTGAATTAAACCAAAATACGCGCCGACTCATGGAGCCCCAACGGAGACGATAGTGCGAAGTTACAACCAGTGGTAGCCAAGGAAGGTACTAGAAGCTTGTTACTTATAGCTTCGTCAGAGATGGTATACCATGATCTGTTGTTGTTTGAGTCTTCAGTCTATTGACTGGTTAGATACAGCGCTCCATGCCTCCCTGTCCTGAGCTAATCGTTTCATCTCTACATAGCTACCACTCCCTACATCCGAGGCAATCTGTTTAACATATTCTAACCTTGGCCTACCCCTACAGTTCTTGTCCTCGACCCTTCCTTCCATAACTAAGCTTGCTATTCCTGGGTGTCTTAGAATGTGTGCTACCAACCTATCTCTTCTCTTCATTAGCACTCGCCAGAAACATCTCTCCTCTCCCACTCGTCTTAATACATCTTCGTTTGTAACCCTATCTACCCATCCGATCTTACATTCTCCTGTAACACCACATTTCAAACGCTTCAATTCTCCTCTTTTCTGCTGCACCAATAGCCCAAGTTTCACTTCCATAGAGTGCGACGCTCCAGACAAAGGTTTTCAAAAATGTCTTCCTAATACCTAAATCTATATTCGATGTCAACAGATTCCTTTTCTGTAGAAATTCTTTCCTTGCCTGAGCCAACCTACTTTTTATATCCTCTTTGCTTCGTCCATCACTGGTTATTTTGGTTCCTAAGTAACAGAAGTCTCCTACTTCCTTTAGTTTCTCCTCTACCAATTTGATGTCCATAGAGGTTTCTGATTTATTGCAGCTGCTTTCCAATATTTTTGTTTTACATTTATTAATTTTCATCATGAATTCTTTCCTCAAGACGGAGCCCATACCATTCATAAACGCATTCAAATACTGAGGCGTGTTGGCAAAAATGTCATCAGCAAATCTCAGAGTTGAAATTATTTCTCCTTGAATCTTCACTCCCACTTTAAATTTCTCTCTAATTTCCTTCATTGCTTGTTCAATGTAAAGATTGAAAAGCATGGGTGATAAGTTGCAACCTTGCCTCATACCTTTCTGAATACCTGCTTCTCTCTCATGTCCATCAGCTCGAATGACTGCTGTCTGGTTTCTGTACAGATTATAGATCATTTTCAAAATTGCAAACAATTTAGTCCAATCAACGTTATCAAAAGCCTTTTCTAAGTCTACAAATGCCATGAACGTTCTCTTATCTTTTCTTATTCTACCTTCCAAAAACAACCTAAGACTTAGTACAGCTTCCCTTGTTCCTACATTTTTCCTGAAACCAAACTGGTCTTTACCCAACTCCGCTTCTATCTGGCTTTCCATCCTCTTGTAAATTATTCTAGACAGAATCTTTGAAGCATGAGTAATCAAGCTGGTTGTACGGTAATCCTCACATCTGTCAGCTCCTACTTTCTTCGGTATAGGGATGATAACATTCTTCTTGAAATCAGAGGGCACCTCACCTGTCTCATAAATCCTACACACTAAGTGAAATAACCTGATCAGACCTTCATCTCCTATGCGGCGTAGCAACTCAATCGGTATACCTGGTGCTTTGTTCCTGCTAAAGTCTTCCAATGCTCTGTCAAATTATGATCCCAATAGTAAATCTCCTTTTGCATCCTCATCAATTTCCTCCTCCCTTTCCATTACATGATTCTCAATCTCCTTTCCCTGATACAAACACTCTATGTAAGCTTTCCATATCTCTAACCCTTTTCTTCCCAATTTGATAGAGGCTTTCCATTTGTGTCCTTAATATTACAGCACTTACAAGGGAAGTCTCTGAACCGGGGAATCGCAGATCCTGCTGTAACTTTGCAGATACGTTGCGTGAGCCCAAATAGGCAGAACCGTGAAGAGAAATCTTTCGGAAATTAACTTCCCCTTGTACTAGATTTTTTTTTCTCGTGTAGCCTCCTGAGAGGCCGAGTGCAGGTCTTTCTAGTCGACGCCCGTGGGCGACCTGCGCGTAGGGATGAGAGATGGAATGGATGAAGATGAATGAAACTGGGCAAGGATGTGGATGGGAGCGGCCGTGGCCTGTCAGAAGGTACTGTCCCAGCATTTGCCTGGTGTTGAAAATGGGAAACCACGGAAAACCATTTCAAGGACAGCCGACGGTGGGGCTCGAACCCACGCGTCTACCGAGTCAGCAGAGCGCTTGGCCCCTTGACCTAACGCTGCGCTTTAGCGCGCGTAGCCACTACTGTCGGTTTGTACTAGATGAAAAATTAAGATTTACACGTTTAAATTGGCGCGCCAGCGGCGTGAGCTTCATTGGCTGCGTCAGAGGTTGCTTCCCGGCCTACGGCGTACTGTCACCGAATGAGAGGCGACAGACCCGGCATACGCTTATATCCGTATACGGAGAGTGTCCCATGCATTGCATGATGAATATTAACATTGCAAAAGTTATATGTTGTCTGGAGGAAAAATATGGAAAATGTATAGAAAGGCCTCTCAGCATTCAACGGACAGTTGGATGGTAGGCTATAGGCTATTGATGGTTTTGTGCCTATCTGACTTTCTGGCGTTCGTCTCTTGTAACAAGTGTGTTTATTTGTTGTGCTTATTGATATTTACAGGTAGGCCTATCATAACTGGTTGTATAGAGAACAGCACTATGAACGTGGACTCCTATTCTACTCTTACTGTCGCCACACATGAGCTACCGGATGACAGTAACACCAGTAACACCAACAACTCTGATGAAGCTAATATTTGGACTGCCACCGATAGCTCACCCAGGAAAGTGTCAGATGAAGCTGTAGGTACGGAATACAAACAAAATGCTGTTGATTATTGGAAAAGCGGTAAGAGGCGCCCGCTTTCCTTTTCGTCGGTAAAAAGTAAGTTTCACCGTTTAAAAAGCAAGAAAGATTTATATTTGTGGGCAGAGCAAGTGAAAAGGGGAGGCACCCGCCGCGACAAATTGAGGAGAATAACATGTGTCGTAAAAGTCCAATTAGACATTGCCTATCAGAATAATGAAGTTATACATGACGTGACAATTCAGCAATGGGCTATGCTAGCTGCACAGGACATAAAATGTACGGGGTTTAAAGCCAGCCATTCCTGGGTGCAGCACTTTAAGGATCGCTATATAATTTCGCGAAAAATAACAACTGTGACGACATCAAAGAATGCCCATCGAGAAATGGACATTATGTCAGCAGCAGAAATATTCGTAGAAGAGGTTACATCGGTTCTTGATTCTCTCGGCCCTGGGGACGTATGTAATAGTGATCAAAGTGGGTTCAATTTGGAGATGTGTTCGGGTAGGACACTGGCTATAAAAGGGTCGAAAACGGTTTGCTCCAAAGTGCAATCAGTGGGAGCCACAACGCACAGTTATACAATAATGCCAACAATAACAGCAGCCGGCAAGCTACTAGGACCTCTCTTCATAACTCTGAAAGAACCAAAAGGTGTGTTTGGAAAAAGGGTGAAAGAAACTATGTTTGCACATGACAATATTTACGTTGTTCCTACAAAATCTGACAAAATGGGATCCGCACAATTGAAGGATTGGTTTCACAATGTTTTCAAACAGCATGTACCGTCCGGCAATGCGGCACTCCTTCTGGATTCCTTTTCTGGACATACATCGTTAGAAAGTGAAGAGCGCATACGACTGATGATGATACCTCCTGGAGCCACAGCCTATTGTCAACCATTGGATGTATACGGCTGATACGGATGTATACGTAGATTTTCGAAAACCGTTCGGTTATTGAATTTTGACATCAATTTGGCCCAGAGAAATACAATCTTGAAAATGCAGTCTCTGACATATCACCAATTGTCGTCCCCTCGTTTTACTTCAATGTGGCAATACGCATGGTACCGAAGTCAGTACCTGTCCGACAATCCCGGTGGGTTTGAACACCCTGTGCCATATTGTTTCGATATCAGTGCAATACAATGTAGTACTTGCACTCGCCCGTGTTTCATACGGTGTGGATGGTGTAAGACCAGTTTGTGTTTCCAACATTATTACCACGAACATCACTGTTGTCAGAACTATGTGAAGTAGCTTGGTCACTTACTCACTTGTTTGACTATTGGTTCAGTTTACTCTGTGTTGTGTTGTAATGATATGTATTTGTGATACCTTACATTGCATGTTTAATAATAAAGCACGACGTGCAATATATTGTAAAGATGCAGCATTAATGTCCACGCCGCAGCGCAGGTTGTGAGCGCGAGTACGGGAGGGCAGTCGTTTGGAGCATGACCTTTTGAGCCACCAATCAGGCGTGAGGCACACCCGCGCTTGGCCAGCGCGCACAGTTCAAAATTGTTGTACTTATTGCCGTCTACGGAGGGCAGGAGTTAATTTCCGAAAGACTTTTCTTCGTGGTTCTGCCTAGTTGGGCTCAAGCAACATATTTGCTAAGTTTCAGCAGGATCCGCGATTCCCCGCTTCAGAGACTTCCCTTGTTAGTCTCCTTTTCCCCAAATATATTGTTAATCCTTCGATAAGCTGTGTCTACTTTTCCGAATTTCAGACAATTTTCTATACATGCACATTTCTCTTTTAACCATTCTTCTTTCGCGCTGCCATGCATTTCTTTTTGACCTCATTACTCAGACGTCTGTATTCTGCCTTCCCCATTTCATCTCTTACAGTCCTGTGTTTTCGCCTTTCATCCATCAATTCTAGTATATCCTGAGTGATCCACTGTGTTCTGCCTATCTTTCTTTCCTACCAATGATTTCATCTGCGGATTTAGTTATTTCATTCATCAAAAGTGTCCATTCGTCTGCAATTGAAGTTTGTTTAGGTTTTTCATTAGTCCTTCCTTTATACTCTTCTTGAATCTTTCGTTTACATCCTTCTCTTTCAGTCTGTCTATTGCCCACTTTTTTGGTTTTTGACTTTTCTTCAGTTTTTTCAACTTTAATCTGCATTTTATAACAACCAGATTGTTGTCAGAGTTTATATCAGCACCAGGATATGTTTTAAAATCCAAAATCTGGTTTCGAAACCTCTGCTTGACCATAATGGAGTCGATTTGGTAACGCCCTATATCTCCTGGTCTCATCCATGTGTATATTCTTCTATTGTGGTTATTGAATAGGATATTATCTGTGACCAACTCATGCTCGGTGCAGAATTCCATCAGCCTGCTTCCTCGATCATTCCTTTCATCTAATCCGAAATCGCCTACTGTCTTCCCTTCTCTTCATTTTCCTACCACAGCATTCCAATCTCCCATTACTATAACATTTTCATCACCCATGACATACCTCAGAATTTCATCTATTTCTTCGTAGACCTTTTCAACATCTTCATCATCAGCTTGACTGGTAGGCATATAGACTTGTACCACTGTGGTGCACGTAGGTTTTGTATTGATTTTTGCTACAATAATCCGTTCACTATATTGCTCATAATATTCCACCCGCTGTCCAAGTTTCCTAATCAATATGAGACCAACCCCTGCTTGGCCATTGTTTGATTTAGTGCTAATGACCCTATAATCTCCTGACCAAAAGTCCTGTTCTTCCTCCCAACCAAATCCAACCTCAATCTATCCATTTCCCTTTCCAAGTTTTTTAACCTTCCACTTCCTAGCAGACTTCTAACATTCCACGCTCCGATCCGTAGAATATCAGATTTCCTCTTTGTCACTTCTGTGATGTTAACCCCCTCTCGAGTAGTCCCCACCCGGAGATCCGAACGGGGGACTAGTTTACCTCCGGATTGGAATTTTTTAGTAAATGGGAGAAGAAATTATTAATTAATATTAATAAAGTGCACAAGTGTGCATAGTTACAACATAAAGGTCACTTATATTACATGTTAACAGAGAGATTCAGTCTTCAGCACTTAGCTCAGTCACTGATTTACCACATTTCGTGCCCCAGAGTAGATGGAAATGGCCGCAGCTCATCCCGCAGAACGTGCAAGTACATGCTTCTGACACTGAGTGGAAAAGTTTCGAGCTGCACATTTTGTGGTGGAAGCTATGTACCGCCAATTGACGACATGCCTCGTTCGTTGGCAGGTATCTGACGAGCTTCTGTCGATTGTGACGCTTGTGGCATAGAAGTCGTCGCCTACATCCATCCTCTTTTCTAGCAGGTCTTTCAGCGGCTCATCATACTCAACTGTGGTAGACAGGAGCATCTGGTGCCGCAGGTCTTAAATGTGCCAAAATATAGACTAACATTGATGGTGTATACTTCGAGACTCCACACATCCTTTTTAGGTACGTGACTTTTACTTTCTCCCACTCTGGTAGGTCCTTCTTCCCGAAGTCTTCCCATATCTCCTGAAGTCCGTAAGTTATTGTGGGAAGAATTGTGGTGTGAAAGAGCCTCATTGCTCTCTCGAGAGAGATCGTTTGTAGATGTTTGATGTTATTAATGGCTCTAATGATCACGATGGGTTTTACATGACGTGTGAAAATTCTTCCTGAGGACTGGTGTGTTACTCCTAGGTATTTGAAGGAGTTAACAGTCATGACTCTTCCTTTCAGGTTGGATTTGTAGTATTGGGCCCCAATTTTTCCCCTTTCATGAAAACCATATGGGCAGTTTTCTTCTTGTTTATCGAGAGTCCTTCCTCGTTTACCCAGGCTATGAATCTATTAAAATTTAGTTGTAGGTCTTGTGCATTCTGTGATACCATAACCATGTTGTCGGTATATATGTTACAGGGAAATTCGATTCTCCAGTAAGAGTTGACTCTCCCTAGGTAAAGTCGACTCTTACTGATCTTTTCAGTAAAAGTTGATAAAAGCGGTAAGTGTTCAATTTCGATCAACATTTACTAGTCAGAGTTGACTATACCTAGGGAAAGTATACTCTCACTGTCTTGTGGTAGTAACAGTTGACTATTTGGATGGGAACGGTACTAGCTAATAAAGAACAAATAGGAAGGCAAAACCAAGACATTAAGAGAGAGAAACTTTTAAGAGAAACTAATAAAAATGAAAAACCTTTAAAATATATAAAGAGATAGAAATATTTATCATTTATTACAGCACGGTAAAGATTTGTGACACTTTGAGTTGCAAAGTACACTTTTCTTCTTGCACATGCACTTCATGGATTCGCATTTAGTGTTGCAAGAACATTTTGAACACTTTCAAGTGATTGTGAAGTTGCAACAGTCCTCACAGCTATTGTTTTATCCATAGGAACTTCATTTTCTTGGATGATGTTCGTAGGACATTTACAGAATTGAGACCTGAAAAAATGTAATCAATGAAATCTGAACAATTTAATTCTAAGGGCAGCGAGAGAGAGGAGAGAGAGATATATCTTTTATTTTCGCTTTGAAAACTTACCTTGAGAAAAGCTGCTTTTGAACTCAATTTCTCGTTCCAATTCGGTAAAATCCATCATCGACAACCTCCAGCACCACACCAAGGATATATCGAGCATCTCCTCTACCGGGGTCAACATCGGGGACAGGAATTCGAACTGATGCTCCTTTTTCTACTGGCGGATGAATGTGGTTTGAGTTTTTTCAAGCGTTCAGCTTGTTCTAGACAGTAGAAAGCTTCATTTCTGTCTCTTGATGCCCTCAGTAGACTTGTCCAGGTCAGTGAGGAGATAATCACTATCATGTTGTTGATGAATTTGATCAATTGCGCATTGAAGATCCTCCTCTGTTTCTAAATTTGCCAGTATCTCAGTTGGTAGTTTTGAACTAGATAAGCCGTGTCTCGGGGGGCAACCGAACATTGCCTCATACGGGGATCGTTTTATCCCACAATGCAATGCACTGTTTTCATAAGTTGAATAAACTTTAAGCCTTCACTCCATTTTGATGTATTGTGGTCTTGCATCCAGGTGGTTATCATATTCTCTATGTCCTGGTTGGCTCTTTCGACGCTACCTTGACTCTATTTCACGGTTTGCCGTGCACCATTTTGAAGTTCAGCCATGTATTAGCCAGACTATCAATAATTTTACTAACAAATTCACTCCTATTGTCTGATTGTAAAATACAAGCAGCACCTAACAAAGTAAAAATATCAACGATATTATTGCACACTTCGTCTGCAGTCTTTGATTTCAGTGGTATTAGCACAACCAACTTTCTTAAATGGTCCTGGTACACCATTATAAATTTGAAGTCTTCATCAGGTTGCAACATAAAGTCAATCAAGACCACTTGACAGCGTGAATTCATTTCCTTGAATAACAAAGGCTTTACAACCATTCCTTTCCTTTTATGTTTCAATTTTTGATCTCAAGGTTCGCACAAGCTTAAAAATAGTAAAATGTCCTTTGAAATAACATTTTGAAATTTCCCTTTCAATTGCTGAGTCATACGATCTCTTCCTCCGTGTCCAGTGGATAGGCTATGGCGATTCATTAAGAACTCCAAATAACTCTTCATCAAAACCATAATACCTTATGCTGTCTTGGTCTGTGACAGGGTGTATTAGTTATGTAATACCATTTACTTCAATAATGTCATATCGTCTTAAAACAGATATCGTTACTTTCTGTCTAGAATAGTCTTCAATCACTTCTGTTACATCTGCTGTCGCAATATTCAAGAGCAGTGGGCTTTAGGGGTCACTCTGCAAAACACCATTGGTAGAATACATATTGTAATAGTTTACGAGATATAAGTATACTTAATTCACCCCACCTGGCTGACGTAGGCAGTTACAATTTCGACAGAGTGGTATTTCAAAGATCAGTGGCAAGGCAAGTCAGGTTCATCTTCGTTGGCAGTGCAGCGGGAGCTAGTCTCCATAACAGTAGAGGTCAGCTTGTCAATTCAGTTTCAATACCTTATCTTTGGTCATTGTGACTACATGTATTGTAAGATTAACACGCGACAGTAACAATGCCGAGATGGGCATTCCACACCTCCAATGCGGCGATGGGCATTCTACACCACCAATGCGGAGATGGGCATTCCGCACTACCAATGCAGAGATGGGCATTGTAAACCGCGAAGGTTGAGATGGGCATTCCACTCCACCAATGCAGAGATGGGCATTCTAAACCACGAAGGCTGAGATGGGCATTCCACTCCACCAATGCGGAGATGGGCATTCTAAACCACGAAGGCTGAGATAGGCAATCCACACCACCAATGCGGAGATGGGCATTCCGCACTACCAATGCAGAGATGGGCATTCTAAACTGCGAAGGCTGAGATGGGCATTCCGCACCACCAATGCGGAGATGGGCATTCCGCACTACCAATGCGGAGATGGGCATTCTAAACCACGATGGCTGAGATGGGCATTCCACACCACCAATGCGGAGATGGGCATTCTAAACCACCAAGGCTGAGATGGTCATTCCGCACTACCAATGCGGAGATGGGAATTCCGCACTACCAATGCAGAGATGGGCATTCTAAACTGCGAAGGCTGAGATGGGCCTTCCGCACTACCAATGCGGAGATGGGCATTCCGCACTACCAATGCGGAGATGGGCATTCTAAACCACGAAGGCTGAGATGAGCATTCCACACCACCAATGCAGAGATGGGCATTCTAAACCACCAATGCGGAGATGGGCATTCCGCACTACCAATGCAGAGATGGGCATTGTAAACCACGAAGGCTGAGATGGGAATTCCGCTCCACCAATGCAGAGATGGGCATTCTAAACCACGAAGGCTGTTATGGGCATTCCACACCACCAATGCAGAGATGGCCATTCTAAACTGCGAAGGCTGAAATGGGCATTCCGCACCACCAATGCGGAGATGGGCATTCCGCAATACCAATGCGGAGATGGACATTCTAAACCACGAAGGCTGAGATGGGCATTCCACACCACCAATGCGGAGATGGGCATTCTAAACCACCAAGGCTGTGATGAGCATTCCGCGCTACCAATGCGGAGATGGGCATTCCGCACTACCAATGCGGAGATGGGCATTCTAAACCACGAAGGCTGAGATGGGCATTCCACACCACCAATGCGGAGATGGGCATTCCGCACTACCAATGCGGAGATGGGCATTCTAAACCACGAAGGCTGAGATGGGCATTCCGCACTACCAATGCGGAGATGGGCATTCTAAACCACGAAGGCTGAGATGGGCATTCCACACCACCAATGCAGAGATGGGCATTCTAAACCACCAATGTGGAGATGGGCATTCCGCACTACCAATGCAGAGATGGGCATTGTAAACCACGAAGTCTGAGATGGGAATTCCGCTCCACCAATGCAGAGATGGGCATTCTAAACCACGAAGGCTGTTATGGGCATTCCACACCACCAATGCAGAGATTGGCATTCTAAACCACGAAGGCTGAGATGGGCATTCCGCACCACCAATGCGGAGATGGGCATTCCGCACTACCAATGCGGAGATGGGCATTCTAAACCACGAAGGCTGAGATGGGCATTCCACACCACCAATGTGGAGATGGGCACTCTAAACCACCAAGGCTGAGATGAGCATTCCGCACTACCAATGCGGAGATGGGCATTCCGCACTACCAATGCGGAGATGGGCATTCTAAACCACGAAGGCTGAGATGGGCATTCCACACCACCAATGCGGAGATGGGCATTCTAAACCACGAAGGCTGAGATGGGCATTCCACACCACCAATGCGGAGATGGGCATTCCGCACTACCAATGCAGAGATGGGCATTCTAAACCGCGAAGGCTGAGATGGGCATTCCACACCACCAATGCGGAGATGGGCATTCCGCACTACCAATGCAGAGATGGGCATTCCGCACTACCAATGTGGAGATGGGCATTCTAAACCACGAAGGCTGAAATGGGCATTCCACCCCACCAATGCAGAGATGGGCATTCTAAACCACGAAGGCTGAGATGGGCATTCCACACCACCAATGCGGAAATGGGCATTCCGCACTACCAATGCAGAAATGGGCATTCCGCACTACCAATGTGGATATGGGCATTCTAAAACACGAAGGCTGAAATGGGCATTCCACACCACCAATGCAGGGATGGGCATTCCACACCACCAATGCGGAAATGGGCATTCCGCACTACCAATGCAGAGATGGGCATTTCGCACTACCAATGTGGATATGGGCATTCTAAAACACGAAGGCTGAAATGGGCATTCCACACCACCAATGCAGGGATGGGCATTCTACACCACCAATGCAGAGATTGGCATTCTAAGCCACGAAGGCTGAGATAGGCATTCCGCACTACCAATACAGAGAAGGGCATTCTACTCCACGAATGCTGAGATGGGTAATCCAGGCAGTCATGGATGCCATGGGGAATGAGGTTGAATAGCAGCTCACCGTTCATCGACCACGTAGCATATCAATCTATGTATGAGTAGAAAGTTCTAGAACAGCCAAGCAAATTTAATTTATCATGCATTTACTTCTGGTTGAGCATTCACGGGTATATTTAATCCTGTTTTTTTTTCTTCTTTTTTGCAAAATTCTGCGTTACTGAGATTTCCTCCAATATGTCTTCCCTTGCAAATTCAATTCTTCATGGCTTATTCGACCTGCCTAGCAGTGCTTTTATGCTTCTTCATGATGTAAGGAGTGGAATTACCTTGAAGGCCATGTTAAGGGACACTGGGACTGAATTTTTGTCAGAAATCGCAAAAATATTGATTTTTTTATTCTTTGATATAATTATGCCCCTGACTCCAGCGGATAATTTAGTCAAAGTCTTTTCCGAATTCCGCCATATTTAAAGGCCCAACGAATTCTTGAAATGTCTAGTGCGTGGTATTTAAACGCCTCCTATTCATGGACTTTCATTGAGGCGAGTATTTCTGTACTTATTTTCCTAATAAGGAGCTCAGAAGAGCAAGAAAGAGGGTGTTAACATATGGTGCTGGGCAGTTTTAGATGATAACTAAAAAAATATGCATGGCTTTATAAAAGTGCATTTTTCTGAGCTTCCCATTTTTTTGAAACAAAATTCGCCCCATATGCATCAGACTTGTAGCTATAATGTAGCAAATTTTTATACATATTCTATATTAATGCATCCATAAGCACAGTGATTAGTTTTACTGTAGTATTCATCGTTTTGCCATTAAAAATATTTTAATATTCAAATAATAGGCAATTAATGGGATAAATAAATTGTGAAATATGTTAATTTATACATCACCAAATATTCATATGAACTTAAAACCAATCACTAGGATTGCTTCCATACTAAATATCTATATGGGCAAGTCATGGTAAATGACCTACCTCTATCCGTTTAACGCAAGGACTATTTTCAAAATTTGCATATTTTGCATATTAAAATAATCATATCTCCTAAATGGTTAGAGATAGAAAAGTGTAAATCAGTAGTCTAATGTATATTACTATTAGAGTGCTGTATGTAACATTAGAACAATATCCATTGATAATTACCTAAAATTGAAAGCCTATTACCAAAAAAATGCATGTTTTTATAAAAGTCCATTTATCGCGGCTTCCCATTTTTAGCCTACTTTTCACATTTTGCAAAAATGAGGAAAAAGTAGACTTATGAGATCGGGCAAATGTGTGTCTGTCTGCCTGTCCTTCTGTCTGTCTGTCTGTCTGTCTGTCTGTCCTTCTGTCTGTCTGTCTGTCTGGCTGTGTGTGTGTGTCCCCCCCTATCAACTCCTAAACGGCTGCAGCAATCTAAACGAAATTTGGTAGGAGTAAAGATCTATACCTGAATACCTCACGGCCATATTTGAAAATGATGTCAGTGCTACCAACTGCTGAAAAATCGCAATTGAAATTTGAGCTCCATGTTGTATATCTTGGAAGGTATGAATGGGAGCTATTTCAAAATTGGCACACATATAGATAATAATATTTCAGTTATATTTCCAGGAGGCCATACATGTCAGAGTTGCCAAAATGATTATAAGCCTGCTGATAGGTCCAAATTTAAAACGCACATAACTTCTACACTATCAATTGGATTTCAACCAAATATCGTATGTGCAATGTGTACATAAACATATATTACTAAGCATATTCTGAGGATCCTCCAGGGCTGCCAACTGTTAAAAAATGCTCTCAGATTTTTAAATCCAAATACCCATATATCAGAAAGTATGCAAGCCGACAGCTTTAAACTATGCACACGTATAGTACCTGAGATTCTATATTAATTTGGAGTAACTAATATACGTCAGTGCTACCAAAATGATTCTAAGCCTACTGAGAGGTCCAACTTAAAATACATGTAACTTCTATACTATCATTTGGATTTCAACCAAATTTTGTGTGAGCTATGTGTACCATAACTGATATGACTATGCCGATTCTTAAGAGTAACCAGGGCTGCCAACTGTCCATAAATACTGTTTCTATTTTTGTTACCCTAATATCAATATATCAGAAAGTATGCAAGCCAATAGCTCTAAACTTTGTACACGTATAGTACCTGGCATTCTAGATTAATTTGGAGTAACTAATATAGGCCTACGCCAGTGCTGCCAAGATGATATTAAGCCTGCTGATAGGTCCAATTTTAAAATGCATGTAATAATAATAATAATGTTATTGGTTTTACGTCCCTTTTAACTACCCTGGCTTTTAGAGACGCCGGGGTGCCGGAATTTTGCCCCGAATGGGATCTTTAACGTGCCAGTAAATGTACTGACACGGCTCCCTCGCATTTGAGCACCCTCAAATACCAGCTGACTGCGCCAGGTTTCGAACCTGCAACCTTGGGCTCAGCAAGCGAGAACGTTACCCCTGAGCCACGCAGCCAGACAAAATGCATGCAACTTCTATACTAACAAATGGATTTCATTCAAAATTGACACAACATTAGATCATATTATTTCAGATTATTTCTGGCCAATACATGTATGTCATTGTTGCCAACATGATATTACGCGCGCTGTTAGATCCGATGTTTAACTACATGTAACCATTGATAATTACCTAAAATTGAAAGCCTATCACCAAAAAAATGCATGTTTTTATAAAAGTCAATTTATCGCGGCTTCCCATTTTTAGCCTACTTTTCACATTTTGCAAAAATGAGGAAAAAGTAGACTTATGAGATCGGGCAAATGTGTGTCTGTCTGTCTGTCTGTCTGTCTGTCTGTCTGTCTGTCTGGCTGGCTGGCTGTGTGTATGTCCCCCCGCCCCCTATCAACTCCTAAACGGCTGCTGAAATCGAAACAAAATTTGGTAGGAGTAAAGATCTGTACCTGAATATCTCACGGCCATATTTGAAAATGACGTCAGTGCTACCAACTGCTGAAAAATCGCAATTGAAATTTGAGCTCCATGTTGGATATCTTGGAAGGTATGAAGGGGAGCTATTTCAAAATTGGCACACGTATAGATAATAATATTGCAGTTTAATTTCCAGGAGGCCATACATGGCAGTGTTGCCAAAATGATTATAAGCCTGCTGATAGGTCCAATATTTAAATGCATATAACATCTACACTATCAATTGGAATTCAACCAAATTACGTATGTTGTATGTGTACATAACCAGATATGACTGAGCGTATTCTTAAGACCCACCAGGACTGCCAACTGTTAATAAATGCTATTAATTTATTTCATCCAAATACCAATATATCAGAAAGTATGCAAGCCGACAGCTTTAAACTATGCACACGTATAGTACCTGACATTCTATATCAATTTGGAGTAACTTATATACGTCAGTGCTACCAACATGATGCTAAGCCTGCTGAGAGGTCCAAATGTAAATACATGTAACTTCTATACTATCATTTGGATTTCAACCAAATTTCGTATGTGCTATGTGTACCATAGCAGATATGACTATGCGTATTCTTAAGAGCAACCAGGACTGCCAACTGTTAATATGTGGTGTCTCTATTTTTGTTACACTAATATGAATATATCAGAAAGTATGCAATCCAATAGCTCTAAACTTTGCACACGTATAGTACCTGGCATTCTAGATGAATTTGGAGTAACTAATATACGTCAGTGCGGCCAACATGATTCTAAGACTGCTGATAGGTCCAATTTTAAAATGCATGTAACTTCTATTCTAACTAATGGATTTCATTCAAAATTGGCACAACAATAGATCATATTATTTCAGATTATTTCTGACGAATACACGCATGACATTGTTGCCAACATGTTTTTACGCGCACTGTTAGATCCAATGTTGAACTGCATGTAACGTCCATTCTATTCATTGGACTTCAACCAAATTTTGTATTCTGTACCTTAAGAGATGGAACTAAGAATATATTCAGTCACCAGGGCTGACAACTGTAGTGCTCTATT
Source organism: Meconema thalassinum (assembly GCA_946902985.2). NCBI lineage: Eukaryota > Metazoa > Arthropoda > Insecta > Orthoptera > Tettigoniidae > Meconema > Meconema thalassinum. The sequence goes on from OX336389.2 coordinate 1,402,360,969, forward strand.
AGTCTACATTATGCCAGGTATACAGTATTTCGAACTAATTAGAAATTTCGATATTAGCATCTCAATTTCGTCATTATTCTAGATAAATCCATATAGATTAATCATTGGCATGAATCTTAAATTTTAAGAAAAGTAGGCTCTTTAGTTCGTCACGGAACTTCTTGTTTGGTACAACATTTGGTCCTTGCGCATTAGATTTGCTGCTATAATATTGCAAATTTGTATTCATATTCTATATTAATGCATCCATAAGTTCAGTGATTAGTTTTACTGTAGTATTCTTAGGTTTGCCATTAAAAAAAAAAATTTTTAATAATAGGCAATTAATGGGATAAAAAAATTGTAAAATGAGTTAATTTGATATCTCAACACATATTCATATGAACTCAAAATCAATCACTAGGATTGCTTTCATACTAAATATCTATATGGGAAAGTCATGATAAATGAGCTACCTCTATCTGTTTAACGCAAGGACCATTTTCAAAATTTGCAGAATTTCTATATAAAAATAATCATATCTCCTAAACGGTTAGAGATAGAAAAGTGTAAATCAGTACTATAGTGTATATTAGTATTTGAGTGATGTGTGTAAAATTAGAACAATATTCATTGATAATTACAGAAATATGAAAACTCAGTCCCAGTGTCCCTTAAGGCTAAATTGATTTCGGAGACCAATCCACCAATTTGACACTTATTTATCGATTCCGAATGTAGTTTGGAATAAATATAAGATTTTCACTAACTATAATATTAATGTGTAAATAGGCAGTGAATCAAACAACAGTTGTGTACTTCGGTTGAAAGGAGTCTTTTATCTTGAGGCTTATTGAACGTAATGTAGTAGGCTGTTAACATGTGAAATAGAACCAATTTAGATTACTAGAAATCCTGGTAATGATTTAAATGAGTGTTTATTATCATCATAAAAAGTATACAGTCTGCTTTTAGCTATAAAAGGAAGTATAGGAGAAACAGTATAGAAGAGGAAGTAATGTGAGGCTAATATATATTACAGTAAATAATATATAAACATATGATCATAGAGGAAGCCTCCGTGGCTTAGGCGGCAGCACACCGGCCTCTCACCGCTGGGTCCGTGGTTCAAATCCCGGTCACTCCATGTGAGATCTGTGCTGGACAAAACGGAGGCCGACAGGTTTTTCTCCGGGTACTCCGGTTTTCCCTGTCAAAATTTCATTCCAGCAACACTCTCCACTATCATTTCATTTCATCTGTCATTCATTTAATCATTGCCCCAGAGGAGTGCGTCAGGCCTCGGCAGCCGGCACAGTTCATATCCTCGCCGCTAGATGGGGGCTTCATTTATTCCATTCCTGACCCGGTCAGAGACTGGAAACAGGCTGTGGATTTTCATTCATGATCATAGAGACACGTAGAGTAATACAAATGAGTGTATAGGACATTGTGGTTTATGAAATAAATATGTGAATTATATTAATGCCATTGTTGTTAAAAGGTCGAGTAATAATAATCTGTATGGGGTTAGAGAAATTGAAATAAAGTCACCCATTTTGAATCACAGAACACGTCATCAGTAGAATTCAAGTTCCACCATATAGATATTATTTTTATTTCTTATGCTTCCTCGACACAAGGCTGCTAATATACAAATCTTAACTATCATAATTAGGTGAAAGAAGAAATAAAAGAAGGTTAAAAAACTACGAGTATTGAGCTATGAAATGTATGACACACAATATAAATTAGAATAAAAGACCTGAAGAGTGGGCAAACCGCAACTAAAAATAAATAATTAAAATAGCTATTCAGCCTTAAAATACACACAATGCAGGAATATAAGTGGTTTCTCAAAATACTAATAGATCCTTTAAGGGCTGTTATTGCAATGGTGTTAATGGTGGCATTTGAGATCTGAAATGTTCTACACGTAGCAGCCAAAAGAGAAGGTATTGTTCCCCGCGCCCCCACTAATAACCCAATAACTTCTATGTCTTGAAGGTGGTATTTTTCCTTGTAGAAAGGGACTGTAGGCTCGTAAATACCCTCCTTTTCTTTGTTTACTTCATCTGGCTGCTCGGCATGGGTTTCAAAACGCACGGTTGGATCCAATATATATAACCCTTCTTTTTACTGTATCTTCCTTGTAGGCTATGATGTCAATGCGCCTGGTACTGCCTTGCGTGGCTAGCCCTGAAACTTCTTCATGCACCACGAAGCCAACATCTCTCAGACTCTCCGCAAGGATGGATCTTACTGAGTGATGTCTTGTGTTACGTAGAGCCTCACCATAATTGCAGAATCCAAGGACATGAGGGAGGGTTTCAATCTCGTTGTTACAGCGGCGACAGCGGTTATCGTCTCGGCTTCTACCTGGTACAGCGGCTACATTACATAAAAGCTTCAGCCCATCCTTCCATTCAGAGCTGGAAAGACCCTTGTGGTGCCACGGTTATCGTCCCGGCTTCTACCCGGTACAGCGGCTACATTACATACAAGCTTCAGTCCCTCCTTCCATTCAGAGCTGGAAAGACCCTTGTGGTGCCACGGTTATCGTCCCGGCTTCTACCTGGTACAGCGGCTACATTACATACAAGCTTCAGTCCATCCTTCCATTCAGAGCTGGAAAGACCCTTGTGGTGCCACACCCATTTATTAGGTGGCGTGAACTGCTTGTAGAGAATGACCCCTTTTCCTTTCTGAGTTAACCGACACCAAGCTTCAAACTGCTGATCTCATAAATATGACCGTACTTTTTGAGTGTCTACAAAGTTATCTCGAGGACCAAGAAATGTTTGTGGTCCACCTATGCCAAGTTTTGTTAAACAAACGTCGACCTCTTTTCCAATGTCTCTTGTGTTCAGAATGTATTCGTTTTGTGTTTTCCTGAGAGTTCGTAAACCATTTATTTGCTGGAGCACAGCCTCCCATTGCATCCTAAATAATCCAAGACCTTTGTACTTTCTGTGAGTATAGACCATTGCGTCTGGAGTATCTGTGGGTAATTGAATGATATCTTTCAAAGCTCCCTTTATCATTTTGTCGGTATCGTCTAGAAATTTCATTGGAATCGATTTTAATGGCATTGCCTGGAACGTATAGATGAGGGATGGACAAATCTAAGTGTTCATAATACAGAATTTTTGTCGGGATGTAATAGCGGGCTAGACGAAAGGAGGTCGAGTTTGTCTTTCAGATCGGTCAGGGCCTCTTGGTGTTTGAAAAGACAGACGTCAGAAATATTTATGACTAGGTAACGAACACATTCGTCAGAGGATATGCATGAGATAACGGTGTCTGGCGAGATTTCAAGGTGGTTGGTAGTTAGTTTTCCTTTGCAAATATTGATAGCTACAGATTTTGCGAGATTTATTTCCAACCCAATAGTTTGGAATCTTGACATGACCATTCGAGTAAGCTCCAAAGCTGATTTTTCATCCTTAGCTATCAGAACCGTGTCGTCTGCAAGGCCAAGCACTGTTACTGGACTTAAACTCGGAACTAGGTTGTATCCAAACTCGCTGGCACTTGATTCTTCAGACAATTCATTTAATATGTGATCTGTGGCCAAATTTTATAATGTGGGCGAGAGTGGAGACCCTTGCAATACATCACGTCCTAGAACAATGGGCTTTGTTTTTTTACGATTAACTTCCACGCAAGTCTGGTTGTTAGACTGCAGATTTAGAACTATAGTAGCTAATTTAGAAGGTACAGGAGATACTTCAAGTGATTTCTTTAAATGCAGGTGTCCGATGTTATCAAATGCCTTTCTGATATCTAAGAAGACGATAGTGACGTTACGTTTCTGAGTTTTGGCTGATACCATAGTTGATCTAAGCAAGGATGTGTTCATAAGTGTACCAGGTGATCAAGTAAATCCACGCTGATGCTCATTGAATGAGATGAACTCTCTGAGACGTCTGTCTAGCACTCTTTCGATGGTTCTGCGAACTACGGAAACAATTGTGATTGGTCTCCAGTTCGAAATATCATCTGAATTCCGCCCTTTATCAATCAATACCGTTCTGGCTCTCTGAAAGCAAGGAAGATCATGTCCCGTCTGCAGCATTCTTGTGGCAATTAGAGCGATAATTTCTATCGCCATTCCATCTTTCATATATCTAGGTAAGACGTGATCAGGACCAGGGGCAGTATCAGATTGTATCATATTTATTGCGATTGATATTTCTTCCTTACTTACAGTTGTTACGTATGTATCATCTAAAGTGATTCTCTCAGTATCATTTTTTTGACATTGTTATTGGGGTTAGAGAAATGTGAATTGAATGCATCGTAAACGGTTTCCTCATCAATACCACAACGTGGCTTATCATTCATAAGTACTTCTCTAATTACTTTTCGACGTTGGTTGTAGTAATTAAATTGTGCTAGCTGGTATTTATACTTATCACGGCGTTTTTCTCTGTCCTACTTCGTAGACCTCTCAGGATTAGAACTTTGCTTATATGTTCATTGGGTATTTATGTTACGGCTAATTTTCCTGGCCTCATTATACTTCCTAGCAGGGTGTTTTGGGTCGGGTAGAAGATCGATGGCATTCGCCAAGAAGTGGACGAATTGCTGGACTGATTCATCAAAATTTAGGTCACTACCGGTGCAACTAAAACGTGCTTTCCATTCTCCAAGTTCTTGTTTATATTTGCTCAGTGAGCCACTGGGTGCTAGCTCCTGCAGTTCATTTTGAGAGAATTCGGGATGGGTCCATTCATTCTGCGTGGATTGCGTCTGGCGTTGTACAACAACATTTCGATGTACGTCAGGATGGGCTCTACTTATATGGATAGAAACTCCGCGACGAGATACAAAGAATTTTCCGCAGTGGGGGCAGGGGGCCATGGTCATATTTGTTTCCTCTTTGACAGAAGTACCCTCAAGAGGATCCATTAGTAAGATCGATGCGTCTACATTCATACTCTAGATTGTGTTATCTATGGAATGGTTGTCGCAATTACCAAGATGGCGGATACTTATGGTACAAAATTCTTATTTAATATTACCTCAAAAACACTATTATCCACGAACAAATTCACAAGATAACACTAGCACACCTTAAGCTCCACACACAAAACAACCAATACTCCTCGGAAGCTACAAACGAAGTACAGTTTTTCTGTATAAGCCGACATAAGACGCAGCTCCATTATACGTGATCCTAACCCTGGAGGACAAAAGTTTGAGTTATGTATAAAACAATACTTAGGCTGATATTAAATATTTCTACAAAATACATTGAACAACAATTTTTAAAAGCCTCAAGTTTCTATGATCATGTCTGAAAATTTCAGTTTATAATTCTTTAATTAGCCTATTTAATGTCATAATCTCAGGAATCTGATTGAAAAATATTTCAACTGTTTAGTAAAGTCATTCTTCAATTATTACTATTACTATTAGGCTACTATTATTATTATTATTAATATTATTATTATTCTTTCTTCGATTCGGCCAACTAGGGACCACGTCAGTTCAACTGTCTCTTCTTCCGAGCTTTAACTACCGCCCAGTGTTCCCGCACTCGTCTCCGGTGTTGTTCTTTCCTCTCGTGGGACCACACCTTCCCTGTCTTCAGCTTCGGCTTTTCCTGGAAACCTTTGTGCGTACGTAGTTTTTCCTGAAGTGGAACACGCTCCTGGATATCTTTAGGAGAAATTTCCATTTCACGTAGATCTTTCTCAACTTCCGTGAACCATGCCCCTTTGGTTTTCTTATCATGAAAGTACGTCAATATCCGTTTTGATATCCTGCCTGGGCTCATTCGTGTCACGTGGCTATAAAAGGCAATCCTTCTTTTTCGAATCGTGTCACTGATCTTCTCCACGTGCTTGTATAATTCGTGGTTGTGACGCCTTCTGTACTCGCTGTTTTCATTGATAGGACCCAGGATTTTCCTCAAAATCTTCCTTTCTTTCGCCTCTAGTTTTTCCATTAGACCTTTCTTGTTCATTGTTAGAGTCTCTGCCGCATACAGAGCCTCTGGTCGAATAACAGTGCAGTAATGTCTAATTTTGGCGTTTAAGGATATCGATCTCTTATTGTAGATGTCTTTAGTCAGGTTGTATGCCATTTCCATTTTATTAATGCGTGACACGAAGGCTTCTTTCTCTGATAGGTTAGGCTCTATCCATTCACCGAGGTATTTAAACTTTTCTGCCTTCTGAACTTGTCCTAGTCCAACCTCCAGTTCCCTGGGCGCTGATTTTATGTTTGTCATGAATTGTGTCTTCTCAAAGGAGATTTGAAGCCCAGCCTTCAGTGCTTGATTTTTCAGTTGGTTAAGTTGTTCTTCTGCCGTATCAATGGAATCTGAAAAGATCACTAGATCATCTGCAAAGGCTAGACAGTCGATTGTAAGATTCATATACTTGTACCCTAGCCTTACCCCATTTTCCACCCTTGAATTTTTCATTTCCTTCCGCCATTCTCGGATGACCTTTTCTAAAACACAGTTGAAGAGTAGAGGTGAGAGTCCGTCTCCTTGCCTCACTCCTGTCCTGATTTCAAAGGCATCGGACATCTCTCCTCTGAACTTCACTTTGGAGGTGGTGTTGGTCAGGGTTTGCTGGATAATTGATTGTGTCTTGTTATCTAAGCCAAACTCTTCAAGGATTTGCAATAGGGTGGTTCGATCAATTGAGTCGTACGCTTTTCTAAAATCAACAAAGGTCACCACGAATTCCCTGTTCCTGAGTTTCAGATATGAAAGGATGGACTTCAGATTCATAATCTGCTCAGCACATGACCGTCCCTTTCTGAAACCCCCTTGGTATTCCCCCAGTTGTGGATCGATTTGTTGTTCCGCCCTATTCTGTAGAGCTTTTGAGAGGATCTTGTAAGTTATTGACAGAAGAGAGATGCCACGGTAATTGTTCACATCGGTTTTCTCCCCTTTCTTATGTAGTGGATGAATTACGGCAGAGGTCCATCCACTTGGGAGTTTTTCGCTCTCCCAGATCTCTTGAATAATTGCAACAAGCTTGTCGATTGCCTTTTCCCCTGCATGTTTCCACAGTTCAGCAATTATCAAATCTTCACCCGGTGCCTTGTTGTCCTTCAGCTCTTGGATTATCTTCGTGATTTCAGCCTTTGTAGGTGGGGGCGAATCGGGGTGGATGTTTGGATTTATTTCATAAACGAAAGGAGTCACTGGAGCCTCACAGTTGAGGAGGTTTTCAAAATAACTTGCTAGAATCTGACAATTATCTTTATCATTGTGAGCTAATTTCCCGTTGGAATCTTTAAACTGTAGACTTGGGGGGTTGTATTTGTTCAGACTGTGCTTGAAGGTTTTATAGAAGTTACGTGTGTTATTTTTCTGGAAGTCTTGCTCAATCTGTACCAACTGTTCCCTATTAAACGTACGTTTCACGCCACGGATGGTTTTTGATGCAGATTTTCTCGCATTTAGGAAGTTGACCCTGTTCTCTTCATTTTTGTGACAATTCCATTTCTGCCACGCAACCTGTCTTAGCTGAACTGCTGTATCACATTCATGATCCCACCAAAGATGCTTTCTTGATTTTGTGAGTGGGACAGTCTCCTTTGCAGTTCTGACTATAGACTCTTGTAATTGTTCCCAATTCTCTGGATTTAAAGTTTCCAACTTGTGGGTGAATTCTTGGTTGCTCCTTAGCTTGTCTCTGTCAAACTTATCAGTTTTTCTTTGAGTAATCTTCTTGTTATTTCTGGGAATTAGTCTAACTTTGATTTGCGAAAGGTAGTGGTCCGAGTCCAAGTTGCCACTTCTCAGAACCTTCACGTTCTGGATCTCTCGTTGCGCTTTCCGTGCAATGGCGACATGATCAATTTGGAATTCACCAAGGTTGGAGTTTGGAGAAATCCAGGTCTTCTGTTTTCTGGGTAGGTGTTTGAACGCCGTTGACTTTAGGACCAGATTGAATGCTCTGCATAACTCCACAAGCCTCTCTCCATTACGATTAGTTCTCCTGTGAGCTGGGTAGTTTCCAATAATCTTCTGATATTTTCGTTCTTTGCCAAGCTGGGCATTGAAATCCCCTAGGAGAATGATGGTATGTTTGTCAGGTACCTTTGAGAGGATATATTCTAGCTCCTCCCAGAATTATTATTATTATTATTATTATTATTATTATTATTATTACGTAATTAATTAAAATGAATGATATATTACCAACCAGTTTGACATGAGAAGATGGATTCATTGTATTTACCTTATTGGAAATTTTGCCTTAATTTATGAATGATTCAGGTGACGTTTTGGTGCTAGGTTTCAATTAAAATAGCTCTTTTACAAATATTTTATATGGCAAAATATTCGAGCTGTTAATATTTTCGTTCATTATCCGTGGCTTAGGCGGCAGCACGCCGGCCTCTCACCGCTGGGTCCGTGGTTCAAATCCCGGTCACTCCATGTGAGATCTGTGCTGGACAAAACGGAGGCAGACAAGTTTTTCTCCGGGTACTCCAGTTTTCCCTGTCAAAATTTCATTCCAGCAACACTCTCCACTACCATTTCATTTCATCTGTCATTCATTTAATCATTGCCCCAGAGGAGTGCGTCAGGCCTCGGCAGCCGGCACAGTTCATATCCTCGCCGCTAGATGGGGGCTTCATTCATTCCATTCCTGACCCGGTCGAAGACTGGAAGCAGGCTGTGGATTTTCATTTTCATCCGATGGGATGTTTTTGGATAGTTTCTTTTACTGAAGTTTTTACATTTGAGTAGCTATTTTCGTATCCTTAAGGATACACTGTAGGTAGGGAATATATTTGTGTTTGCAGTTTTGTAAATAAAAGTGAGTGATTTCATTATAAAAATATCTACTCTTGATGTGTTACTTATTCCTTGCTATTCACGTGTGGGACTCGAGGACAGTTTATTTTTTGAACCACCCAGGTCGCCCAGAGTGTTCGATTCTCGTGCTAAGACCTTTCTCTAGGTTCACGCAGATGCGATCATTGGCCTTCGGGTTGACGGGCACAACATATCGTGCAGAGGTCTCACATGTAAAATGTGTGGGTTTTCTTTATCCAAGAAGATACTGTTTAGTCTGTTGTTTTTAATTGAATTTAGGACCTTAGGACATCTTTGTCATCATCTCCGTGTAGTTGGGTGTGTGAGTTGAATGCTTCTGATAACTTGTATATTTTGGTGCCTGTAGTAGTCTGTGTAACTCTGTTAGGGACAGGGATGTATTAAGTGCCCCTGGACTTGAAATAAGTTACTATGCGACATTTACTTGGAGTGAGTGTGGGAAACCCCAAAGAAAAACCAAGCTCAGGATAGCCGTTGTCAACGCCGAGACTTGAACCCAAGATCTCCGGATTGCTGCACCTGCCCGCGCAATCGTGGTTCACAAGTTAACGAGTACGGCTACGCCACGTGACCTTCTGTTTTGTGTAACGATATATCCTTTCAAATGGAGTTATGCCTCATCGTGCATTAAGGAAACAGTCCGTATCCACGATACAATCGTCAGTTGCAAAATCTTATTCTTGCAATGAAATCTTCAGGCTGTTTGTTGTGGACTGAACGAGACTGGTAAGATCGTAAATGTAGTATAGTAGTTCAGTTGAATCACGAGCTGTCGAATGTAAAAAACCATCTCCCTGAGCAACTCTCCGAAGAACGTTATGTGGACCTACTTGTAATCTTGTCTGTATAATGTCTAGCATCACCTGTGTGAGAGCTGTCCTCATTCGCTGTTTTTGCATGGAGCCACTACTGCGCAACTTTTGAACAAGTTGTTCCCCGTAACTTTTTGACGGTACGTTTGAACCGGAACATTGTCTACGGAATTTACGAAGACCACTTTTAACTGGTTTATTCTTGTCAAGATAACACTGGACCAAACAAATTCTCTGCGCTGTAGTGCACTTTACCACCGCGATAATTAAAAATACAACACACCTTTAAAGTCCGATAGTTACCAGCAAACTGAACGACAGTGGAGAGAGCTGCATGGACAGCCTGATAAGCTGTCAACACATCTCATCAAGCGAAGCGTTACACAAACCACATGGCACTCGCTTGGGGATTCCTGCGGCAGGCAGCTGAATCCCTTGGGGAATCCCACAACCATCGGCCAGAAATGCGTGGTCTTAAACTGTACTTCCAGGACATTCAGGAAAATCGCGCACATTATCTTAAAATATTGGATGAGTAGGAACCCTCTATACCATCCACTCACCAGACATGCCCATGACGACGACCAACTTGAATGTGAGAAGCTCAGTATTAAAATGAAACTTAGCAATGAGGAGATTTGTTTTGTAAGAGCGCAAGCCATTACAGTTTTCTGGGGCCGTGAATGGATCGACACGTTTGTCGTGCATGTGAAGTAAATCGGATTGATATTTGAATCCAGGCAATTTGAAACTGTAAAACAAACGCATGTAGAACTGAGTGAATAATTGGAATATTTATGTATTACTGTGACAAACTAGATATATATATATATTGGTATTACGCGATCAGAGGATCGAACTTGGACGAGCAAATGGTGCATTTGTTGATTGATAATTTTGTGATAATAACTAAGACACTGTGAAAGTCTCATTTCTGGTATTTAAATATAACGGATAGCCAGGGCTGGCATGCGAAATTAAATTCATGGCTGTGGGGGCTAAAATAATTTAATTTCGCCGTGAGCGCGATATTCGAGCGAAATTATAATGATTGTCGGCGCGTAATTAAATCAAAGCTAAACTTAATTCGAAGCGAAATTAATTTCGTTCCAGACTTTTAATTTCGCTCCCGGCGCGAAATTAATTTCGTTCCTGACTTTTAATTTCGCTCCCGGCGTGAAATTAATTTCGTTCCAGACTTTTAATTTCGCTCCCGGCGCAAAATTAATTTCGTTCCAGACTTTTAATTTCGCTCCCGGCGCGATATTAATTTCGTTCCTGACTTTTAATTTCGCTCCCGGCGCGAAATAAAAATCGTTACAGGCATTTAATTTCGTTCCCAAGGCGAAATGAAATTTCCAAACGGTATTTAGTTTCTACCCCCGGCGTGAATTTGAAATCCATGAAACATTTAATTTCGTTCTTGAAATTAAAATATATTCGTTTCGAGAATTAAATTACGTTCGGTACGAAGTTCAAAGTCCCGACGTTGGCAACTGTATTATTAGCGTAGACTACCTGCACAAAATGCTGGGCCGCAACAGCAACGTGAGTCATTCAATGGTCATCACTCCAGTGTAGGGTAAAATCAGTGCTGTGGCATCAACATCACCATCGTCGTTGACTGAACCTCGGACTCGGGGCCAGCCCTCCCTGACGTTCATAACGCAGGACTTTGTGTACAATGAGGCAACAAGTACCTCTACCTTTTCCATAGCGGACAAGAAAACTAATGTGCCGTGCGGACAGACATTGAAGGTAAGTGAACAACTCCCATTGACTGCGTCGTCTGGGGGTGCCGTCCCATTATTCAGGGTGATTCATAATTCCTATTACAAACTTCTGGTGGTTGTAGAGGGGACTAACAGTAAGTAGATCACATTCTGATTAGGAGCCCATGTCCGGACATGTATCGTTTCGATACCAAATCAGTTTGTCTCGATTGCACATATCCCACTTCGCTACAGACCCGTATGCAGTACAATAGTTGTTCCACGTGGCGACCCTGCTGCTCATTACACAACGTATACCTGCGCAGCATATTGTCATACACACTTCCCACGAGACCTGGTGTGTGTTCAATAATGTGCGCTGCCGGAAGAACGCGTGGATCAAGATCTTCTTCCGACTCGAAAGGAGTCTCATAAACAAGGTTCTTCAAGTGGCCCCATAGGAAAATGTCGAGGGGAGTTAAATCTGGCAATCGTGGTGGCCACGAAATTGGACCACCTTGAACTATCTATCTTTCCCCGAATGTTTGGTCGAGATGTTCTCGGACTGCACGTGCAAAGTGCGCTGGTGCGCCATCATGTTGGTACCACATTTGCTGACGCAGTGTTCAATGGCAAATCTTCACAGACCTTAACCAGTACCTCTTCCAGGAAGAGGACCCGTTAGGCAGTACGGAAGAAGGTACGACCCAATCAGATGGCCAGCCCATACATTGATGCCGAACCGTTGCTGAAATGCACGTGGCTGTGGGCATGCGGATTTTCTTCAGCCCCAATGAGACAGTTTCGACAGTTAAAAACAGCTTCCCTGGTGAGTTGAGCTTCATCGGTGAAAAGAACGTGACGCCCAAAGTGGGGTGTGTTAATACGCTGGTGTAGAAACAAAGCACAGAATTTGGCACGTGGCACGAAATCTGCCGGGCCCATTGCTTGAACTTTCTGTGGGTGGAAAGGGTGCAGTTGCTGGTCGCGCAAATTGGGACCCATTCACGGCATCGACAATGTCTCGCGTACTGGTCGACGGGTCCTCTTCTACGTGATGAAGTACATCCTCTTCAAAGTCGACAGTGCGACGTGTCTGTGGTGCACCACAATCCGCCCTCCTCGGTTGGAATGTACAATTTTCTCGCAGCCTTTATTGTAGTTTCACAAAACTGTATGTGATGGGGTGGAGCGATACAGAAAACGTTCATGATAAAGAAACGAGATAAAGAGATCGAAGATCTCAAATCAGAAAGCAACTCCAAACACGACGAACTGGAGCAATACCAAAGGAGGCAAAATCTTCGTATCTTCGGTGTGCCAGAGCATCCTAACGAGGACACAGATAATTTAGTGCTGAAAGTTGCCGGGGACATTAAGGCAAACATCGCTCTTGCGGACATAGACAGAAGCCATAGGTTAGGCCCCAAGATTGGGACCAAACCCAGGCCAATCATAGTAAAATTGGCAACGTATCGTGCTAGGCATGAATTGTTTAAAAACAAGAAGCAGCTCAAAGGTACCCCGGTGACTATCAGGGAAGATCTCACAGCCACAAGACTAGCGATTTTGAAGGCGGGAATTGCAAGATTTCAGCAATCCAACGTATGGACTTACGATGGCATAATTTACGTGAAGAAAACAGATGGCAGCAAGCACCGTGTTACAAAGATGAGTGAGTTACCCAAAGCTTAAAGTAAGGCCACTTAACATATAGCAATAGATTGTGTTAGTAAGCAAAAGTTGGTACACCCTCTAAGGTAACCCACACCACAATCTGTCTGTCTCTCTCCCGCATAACTGTTCATTGCATACCTCCCCTGCCGTGTTGCTGGTGCTATTTCAAACTGACCTTTCACTTTCCTCCCCTCAACAGCTGAATTCCACTCCACCAGTGGCGGTTTTAGAACAAGGGCACACGGTCACGTGCCCCACCATTCTCCTTGGGTCGTAGTCGTCTTGATAGTCCTTCCGGGGTAATGGCGCTTATGTCGCGACCAAGCAGTTCAATCGCCCTGGTGCTCACTTTCCCCAACAGTTGCAGCATGTCACAACGAGGTGCTGGGCACATGTCTTTTGAGACCAGCACAGTGTTGCCACATGCTACCTATTCCTGGCTCTGTAGCCTCATCCCATCATATTCAGCGGGGCGACGTGGGAGAGCGGCTATGGCAATTTCCTCGACTTGGGGCACAAGAATCATGTGACAAGACGGTCAAATGGCCGTGAAAGTAGCAAGTTGGGGAGTGAAGGGGAGGGGTGGAGAGGGGTGTTAAAGTGCACCGGTAGAGGGCAGACAAGTTCATAGATGGCGTATTTACATACCCTCAGCAATTTTCCACCGAAATAATGTACGGTTCATACTTCTGAACATTGCGCTCTTTAATGATATGTAAGAAGAAATATCAACATATATGACATGCATTGAGACAGAAACGTAACATTTTGAACGTAGGCTATGTTACGTAAGTGATGTATTATGTTATAACGTCAAGTTTGAGAATTCTCTTCATCTCTTCATCTAGGCCTAGGGGTATAAACAACTGCATGACGACAGTCCTGCCTCAACACTTGGCTTCGAAAGTTTTGGCGTCCGCGATATTCAGTTATAAATGTGTATGAGTGCGGTGGTCTTTTGCAGTGTTCAGTAATATTAATCTTACATAATAGGCCTAGTTGTTATTGGAAGAGTAATTTGTGAGGTGCGAATAGCACGTACCCGTGTTAAACATAATACAAATATACACCGAGCGCGTATTTCGTCGTAAGAGGTAGGCGGTTAATACCTACTCGTCGTCTATCTACTATGTGTCATTCTGATTTTAGACCTAACTGAATGCTGCGACAAATTACTTAATCATTTTCACTGCATTTTCACGCATTGGAGGTGTTCATGTCGTTAAGTATGATGATGATGATGATGATTATGATAATTGTTGTTTTAAGGGGCCTAACATCTAGGTGATCGGCCCCTAATGGTTTGGGTGATAGAATAAGATGAGATGAGAACGAAAACTATAACTAATACTAACTACAGACTTACATACTAGAAGAAGAAATGTTAAACAAATCAAGGATAAGGCAAATAAAGGACAGGAAGAAAAGAAATGCCTTGTACCCCCAAAGAATGAGGAATGAGGGACTTGGAAGGAAGGAGAGCCATGAAAGCCACATAGGAAAGCGAAAGAGGAGAGGGCCCGCTCCAAAGTCAGAGGAAAAGGGTGACAAAACGGACCCAGCTCAGGAATCCCTCGGGGTCACCAACTCCCAAGCTCACCAGCCGTGAGCCCCTGAGGGTACAGCAATGAATGCAGGGTGCTCCAGAAATGGCGGGGCTACACACACACTGCCTCCTTGAGCGTCTTGTACAGAAGGCCGGAGATAACATGTAAAGAAATAGAAGGCTGACCCCTCGAAGAATGAGGGTATCAGGAGAGATGAGACAAGGGCCAATTAAGGCGGGAAAGTGAAAGACTCCGTAGGACTCGGATACCCTAATACCGTTGGGGTCGGAAGAGAACTAGAGTTGACCAAGAGAAGTCGACAGGAAAGAAGACGGATAGGAGCCCGGCACAAGTAAGTGGAAGCAAAGCCGGACTCATCTGTCGTCCCGTGGTCGCCAACCCACGTTCCACGTCAGCCTCTGGGGGGTGTCGTTAACGAAACCATGAAATAAACGAGGTAAAAAAAACTTACAAAATAAGACTCAGCAATTCTTCTAGGTTTGTGCCGTGTCTTGTGTAGGGTTTCGCCTAAGACACCAAGCTGGCTCATCGGCGGGCTCTTGGTGTCCCCGCCCGGACCCCCACAGGAGTGACGAACTGCGCGCCGCCTCCCTTTATATTAGGTGCAACTGCACTACTTGAATGCGAGAACTAAAAGCTCAAGCAGCCTTAACCTCCCTATGAAGGCTTCAAAAAAGATGGTATATTGGCTTTCGCGGCCGGTGAATTAAAACTCAGCAATTCTTCTTTTTACAAAATAAGACCTTAACTTATGAGGATAGACTATTAACAAATGAATTAGGCCCTCCAAAACCAGATCTGTGCATTAATCAAGTCTCTAAAGATAAACACAGAACATATAACAGGACTTTCAATAAATCTGTGTATGAAAAATGGGATTGGATAAGTGGGTGTCGGGTAGTAAATTCATTTTGTTTTGTTTCCCGTGCCAGTTATTTGGTGGCGATGACACATGGACCGTGACTGGCATCAATGATTTAAAACATTTACCTGAAAAAGGTAAGGAATATTGTTTAAAGTCAAAATGTCATACGAACAATGAAATGAGCTTAGCACTGTTGTTGAATATAGTATAGGGCAGCAACTGGATGATGGCTGTTCGTAAACACAACGCACTTGTGGACAAGAATTGGTATATTATGTCGCGCATTCGATTAAGGTCTTAATAATATTCACTGGATTTTTAGGAATTTGAAATGTTCGTGTCAATGTCTTTTATGGATCCGTGAAATGATTAAGTTTAAGTAATCTACTTTAGGAATATCGGAAGGAATAGTAGGAGTGCTTGTACTAATAAGTGACCATTAACTTCTCGATCAGAAACCAAGGGAATTGCTGTTTACGTGGAATCCAAGCCACCAGACATGTCATTTCTCCTCGGAATTCCCATAAGCATTAACCGGGAATCGAACCGGACCATTCTTGGTGCGAGGCAAGCAGCTTTTCCGTTGCGGCATCACAGCCCGGTAAAACCGCAGAGAAACGATTACTAAATGGCCGCCACAATTAAACAAATTGAGTGACATCGGTTTTCTTGTCTACTCATGGTACGGCCAACATGTACCATTATGGGCGTACGTTCTCTCAAAAATGTGCTGTGTCCCACCCTTGTTTAAGAGTACGAACCGCCACTGCACTCCACCCCTCCCTCCAAGATATCTCACAATAACTTGACCGCTAACACTTAACACTTTTCCTAATTCAATTTGTATGAACACATATGCAGATGATTATGTAAAATATCAAATTCGGTCAGAGGTGGGGAAGAGTATAGGTGAGTGTAAATACTTCTTACATAGACATGAAGATAACAATAGTTTAAAAGTAATCCATTCTAATATTAGAAGTCTTGCAAAACACAAGAATAGCTTAGACGTCACTCTGAAGGCTTATGAAAATATATTTGATGTTGTGGTCTTAACGGAAACGTGGAAATTAAATAACGCAAATGTTACTAAACATAGCTGCTATAAATCGTACTATAATGAAAGTGAAATAAATCAGAATGATGGAGTAGTCATCATGATAAAAGATGGATTACAGCATGAAGTTAAGTGTGTAGCATATAAAGATTTCAAATTTATTCGAGTAGTTGTTAATAAAAGCGACAACAAAATAGCAATAACAGGGGTGTACAAACCACCAAAATACAACAAAACATTATTTCTGGAGAATTTAAATAACTATATAAAAACAAATTGTCAGCTAGAAAATGAATTAATAATTGGTGACATGAATATTAATTTATTCGAAAATCAAGATTCAGATTATTATTTAAACCTTCTTAATGAATTTGATTTCAGATCTATAATCAATGGTACAACTAGGGAAACTGAAACTAGTAAATCATGCATTGACCACGCATTTCTTAAAAGTAGGCTTTCGAATGAAAACATTCTCTCTTTAATCTCGGAAAGCCAAATAACTGATCACAATACAACAATAATTAGCCTAAAATTTAATCAAGTTAGTTGTCAGAAAAATAAACCAAACATTAGGAATTATCAAAGACATAAATTAGATTATGTGGAACTAAAACAGAAGTTAAACAACATCAACTGGGATAATAAACTTGGAGAAGGACATTTGGATACTAAAGTAAATATATTTATTGAAACAATACAAAGCTGCATCCATGAATCTACTAAACAGTTAAACTCAAAGCGAGTCAAAAGAAAAGAGTGGATAACCCTTGCATTGGTAGAGTCCATTAATACTAGAGATAAATTATACCGCGATTATATGGCAAATAAAAATAATGAAGAATTAAGAGAGAAATATAAAAAATACAGAAACAAATTAAATGAGCTAATAAACTGGGCAAAAATAGATTACTACAGACATTTAGTAAATGCTAGTTCAGGAAATCCTAAAATGATTTGGGGTATAGTTAATGAGGTAGCTCAGAGAATTAATCAAAAAGAGCAAATTAGTGAAATAAGGTATCAGAATGAAATTTACAAAAGTGACACGCAAATTGCGAATAAATTTAATGAATATTTCATAAATAAGACTACCGAGATGTCCAAATGTATAAAGAAAAGTGGAAACCCCACACTTAATATAACTAGCAATAAGAGCTCATGCTTCATGGCCCCGGTAAATTCCACTGATTTGAAAAAAATCCTAGGTGACATAAGAGACAGTAAAGCTATGGGAATAGACAATATTTCAGCAAAGGTTATAAAACAAAATATAGTATCATTAGAGAAACCGCTTTTAAATCTCATAAATCAATCTTTTACAGAAGGATATTTTCCAAAGCAACTGAAGTCAACAATAGTTAAACCAATCTTAAAATCAGGCAATACTATAGATATGGAAAATTATAGACCGATATCTCTGATTACAATAATAGCAAAAATATTTGAAAAATGTATCAAGAACAATATTTTCCAGTTTTTACTGAAGCATGACTTTCTATCAGCAAGGCAATATGGATTTATAAAAAGTCGAAGTACTGTGGATGCAATTGCAACACTAACTAAACAAATACAAGAAAAATTAAATTGCTCCACACCATCACTAGGAATATTTTTAGATCTTACTAAAGCTTTCGACACCGTAGCACATGATATTCTTCTCCAAAAAATGGAAAAATATGGTATTCGAGGCACAGCTCTTAATCTCATCGGAAGTTACCTTACTGACAGAATCCAATATGTAAAAATAAATGACACATTGAGTGTACTGATGCAAGTAAAAAGGGGCATACCACAAGGAACAGTCTTAGGAACACTATTTTTTATTATATACATTAATGACATAGAAAAATCAATAAATAATCAAAAAAATAGTTCAATCATCGCTTATACAGATGACACCGCTATATTTGTTGAAGGGAATACATGGGAAATAGTCAGGCAAGAAGCAACCGAAGCTTTAAAAGGGATTAAATTATGGCTGGATAATAATGAATTGTTTCTGAATGTAAATAAATCAAAATTTATTATTTTCACATTAAAAAACAATCAAAATTGCTTCAACGAGCTTACAGTACATCGAGAAAACTGTAATACAAACTGCAACTGCATAAAAATCAACCGCACACAAAATATAAAATACCTAGGAATTTATTTTGATGAAGACATGAAGTGGAGATCGCACATCAATTTCCTCACAAAGAAAATAAGGAGGACAGTTTATGTATTTCATTGTCTGAAACACATTGTCAATATTAAACTACTGAGAGATATCTACTTTGCACTTATTCAGTCTACTCTCACGTATGGAATAATTACATGGGGAGGAGCTTATCGAACTATTTTAAAAAAAGCTCAAGTAATGCAAAACTTGGTTTTGCGTATCATGTATAAAAAGGAAAGGGTATATCCTACGAATGAATTGTATGCGGAAGCAAACGTCATGAATATAGGACAACTTTACGCGACGGAAGTCTATAAATATATCTATAAAAATAAAAATTCAGTCATAAACATGAGCCACACCTACCAAACAAGAGGTAGAACAGGAAATATGTCTGTCCTCTTCAAACCAAATCTATCTATTGCAAAGCGTAATTTTCAATACTTTATTCCTAAATTTTATAATATCCTTCCTAAAGCCATAAAAGAGCAGTTACATAAATCTACAAGGTTTATACGAAACGCAAAGATATTCGTTCGAGAAAATAAAAATGTAATTAAAGATATATTAAAGTAGCTTATTCTATAAATTAGCATTACCATTGCTACCTAGCTATTTCACAACGCTTATTTTAATAAATACAGTATATGTAATATATTTTCTAACATGAACACTTAACGTTATAATTAGGTAAATAGAACTAATATGCCACCCACAAGGCCTTGCCTTACGTGGTATAGCTTACATGTATTCTTCCCTGACCCGGTTGAATTTTATATTCATCACATAGATCTCAGAATGTACATTTTTAGACTAATACGTTTACTTAGATAATAATCAAAAATAGACTAAAGTTATGATATGATGAAGATTGTACATGTTTAATATAACGGGACTCCAGTGATCAAGAGAACAAGTGAATTACACACTGTTGTAGTGCAAAGGACAATGTGTATATAGCACACGCGATTTCTTGAACAATGTACGGACGTATGTCCTAATACTTAAAAAGCTATGTGTGTATATATTTTTCTTGTATTGCTGGATGTAATATTGATTATTCATAATAATAATAATAATAATAATAATAAATAGTATTGTGCAGCTCGACCATTACGTCCAGCTTCACCGTAAATTAGTAACATCTCGGTGTACTCATCAAAAGTGTATGCCGCCATCCTGTACCGCTGAATGACTGGATCACAACTGCTGTCAAGTTGGACTCACTGTCACTACGGTTTGTAAACAGAAGACACACGTAGCCTACTGTATGGGATAAGGGGACTGTAGAGGTTGCCCTCAGCCAATGTTATTTGCGTTCCGTGAAGCGGGCGATGTAAAATGAAAGTGATCTTCTAACCGATGTGGTATCGAAACGATAAATGTCCGGACAAGGGTTCCTATTCAAACTGTGATCTACTTAGTCCCCTCTACAACCCCCAGAAGTTCGTAATAGGAATTATGAATACCCTGTATAGAATGGGGTAGTGTGGTGTGGAAGTCTTGCTGGTTAACCGGTGTCGTCAGTAGGTAGAGACAGAAGAAAACACTCGGTTTAGTCAGGAGTAGATGGTGGGCTGGGAGGCTTGTTTTAGTGCAGTTTCTATGTGTGCAGTATATGCATCGACCGTCGTCTGGTCATCCAGTGGGAGATGGTCCGTACGGCGGTGATCGTTGATGTGGGAGCGGTATTCCCGCCAGTTTGCTGTGCAGAAATTCTGTACCATCCTGGGAGGTGATAGTGGAGTATTGCGAGGGGGAAGAGGGAAGGTGAGTAAAACGGGAGCGTGATCACCTCCTATGAGGGACAGGACAGAAACGTCAAACAGATGGAGGAGGGATTTATGAGCAAGGGGTGGTATTGGAGGAAGGACGGGTAGGTTTTGGGAGAGGGACGAGGGTGACGTCTAAGTGACGTAGGTACAGTAGATGTCTAGGCAATGAAGTTCTAGGGCCAAACGGGAATGAAGGTTGAGGTGGCCCATTAGAATGAAATGGAGGAAGACTGCAGCCACGTGGGCAAGGACGTCTTTGGGGACGGGATGGTAGGGACGGATGTAGATGGTGGCTAGGAGAAATAGACGAAGCAAACAGGGCTTTCGGCAAAGAAAAGAGACAGATTTCATTTCAGACACAAAATGAAATGCTCCATGCATTTTAATTTCAGGTCGGGGAGGGACTAAATTACGTCAGCGAAATTAAAAAGTCTGTGAGGAGTTTTATTTCGCGCCAGGAGTGAAATTAAAATTCTGTAACGAATTTTATTTCGCGCCAGGAGCGAAATGAAAAGTCTGTTAAGAATTTAATTTCGTGCCAGGAGTGAAATTAAAAGTCAAACGAATTTTATTTCGCGCCACGAGCGAAATTAAAAGTCAGTAACGATTTTTATTTTGCGCCAGGAGCGAAATTAAAAGTCTGTAATGAATTTAATTTCGCGCCAGGAGTGAAATTAAAAGTCTGTAATGAATTTCATTTCGCGCCGGGAGCTAAATTAAAAGTCACCAATGAATTTAATTTCGCGCCAGGAGCGAAATTAAAAGTCTGTATGGAATTTTATTTCGCGCCAGGAACGAAATGTTATTCCATTGAACAATTTAATTTCGCGACGCTAAATTAAATTGATAATACATTTCGTTTCGCATGCCAGCCCTGACGGATACAACCGGGTGAACAATATTTCAGAAAAACTGTGAATTTCAGTGACAAGATTAAACGGATTTTTAACGAGTGTGCAAAGTCATAAATTCTGTGAAACGCATTAGAGAAGCGATGTTTAAGTCTGTGGCGAGATATAAAAAGGCACTTTCGAATACACGCACAAGTGTAAATTCAGTGCTGATATTTTGCCAAGTATAACATTAAAATCAGTGGTTTAAGGAATATTCCACAATGTCCAAACCAACCATAACTGACCAGATGGCAAATTGATCAATCACAATGGAGAGGCTTATGGAGTAGAGCATCACCGGGAGGAAAGCCTACACTAATTAAAACCATGAGGCGAAAAAGGAAACGGCAACTGGGATGGACCAAATGACGAATCCAAGCCATAATCGGAGAACCATTTCCATAAACTACAGCGACGATATTGCGCCCTAATGCGCAACATTGAGCAGAAGATCGATCTCTCATTGACCACTCTGGAACAGCGCTGGGTTTGTCTGCATGCGATATCATCACTTTGGAGTAGCCTGATTTGACTTGATTTGGCTGGCAAATTCATTTTCAAGAATTCTTCCGTCCTAATATTTATAGAAAACATTTGAACCATCTGGAATCAATATTTGTTAATATATTTGGATTATTAAATATTTTTGGATTGAAGTATCACCTCACAGAGATGCGAACCTGAATATTAATTGAACTCCATATTCGAGTGTTAACGACATGAGTTCCAAACGCTACCCTGGCTGGCACTCGATTCGGTGAAGTCTCGTGACCGAGACGCGTTTTTGTACTTTGTGGATTGAAAACGTGGTTACGTTTACATCAGAGCTGTATCTGAGTGAAAAATTGTGTAAAGTGTGCATCCCTGCTTGGTTTAACGCAGGAGAACGTAATTTGCGCTTGCGAACTAACAGTGAGGCAATATTTGCTATTTTCTGCATTTTTATACGAGTTGAAGAACTCAGGACTCTCATGCGACCACATGGCTGGTATCACGTGTTGTAAATGTGACGCTAATACCACGCCTACGTTTAAATCTTCAGTAGTAACATTGTATTTAAAGTGCAGAGAAGGACCTGAAAAAAATGTGAATTCATCGTACCGTGGATGGCCGCGATAACATGCGATCACGTGCAACTTGAATTATTAAACTTATACGAGTTTTGAGTGAGTTCATACCATTCTAATGGTATCTGTAACGCCTGTTGCGGCGTGGATGGTCATTTTTGCGTTATTGTCGCACCTGTGTAACGTCAGTGATTGCCAGTTTTGATTAATTACGCCAAGCTATTAAAATCATTGAACACGCTACATTATGGAACCGAAGCCAAGCCCAGCTGTAACCATATCCTTTACTAGCACGTGGAGATAATATGGAGTAGGCAACCATGACTTGGGATAGCGCATTATTTTAGTTGCCTGGATCCCTTAATGTAAATGGCTAGGATGGATGCCATTAGCCGCCTACTGGACCCAGGCCACGCTCGAATAAATACCAATAGAGTGATATTTAAGTGAAACGACATTCTTTACTAACTGTGGTGCTGTGGTGTAAGGGTTGAACATATGAATAGAGTAGTTTTCATGGTCTTACTCAGCACATTCCAATAGCCTGGAGGAAGGCAGTTTTGTAAATAAATTGTGTGTATCATTTTTCTTGCGAGCCAAGTGTCAGGCCGCGTGTTGTACAGTTTAAAACGTTAGGAAGCTACGTTATAATAACCCGGTGAGACTGGAAGGCTACCACATATATGCCAAAGTTATGTGATAGGACAGTGTGGAGCGGAGTGCATCGCTAGCTTAGTTCATAGAAAAGCTTTCGTATACAAATTTGATGGCAGTGGAGAAAATGCGGACTGGCTGTGATCAGCTGTAAACCTGGTTTGAAGCCACATGGGTTAGTTAGAGTGTAAGATTCCTTTTGTTTATTTTTTTATTTTTATTTTTTGACTTCGCAAACGACTGAAACGACAATGTAAATGAATGTTTGTTAGCGAGATTTCGCAAGTTCGAGAGAGGTCTTGTCTGGAAGCTTATTGAAGTTTATTTGAAGTAATGCGAATGCATGGTATAATTACAGTCATTATTACAGAGTAATTGGATCTGATTTTCATGTTCACGAGTGAACAGATATTCTTTTTCAAGCATTCGATTTGAGTCCATGAATGGGACAATAGTGTAAATTAGTGAATCATGTTATTGTGCTGTCTAGCAGTGAAGAATATAAGGGAGGCTTTATTGCTCGTGTTTTTGAGCTGATATGATATTTTTGCCAGCGACACAGACTTGTTGACTGATGATAGAGGCTGACGAGCCACGATATGTTATTGACACGCACTTAATCTAATCATAATGAAACGCTAAACTTAAATTTCTTTTGTGTGACCGATATCTTAGAGTTTCCGATTTTCCACTATTTTAAATACATTCTTGACATTTCCCAATTTTGAGACGATGATCAATTAATGACGAGGTAATTGGAAAACTCGGTCGTTTAATGATAATGCAATGTGAGTCAAGATGGCCCATCATTGCAGTTGCCGAGATAATTTTTCCTCCTTACACTCGTGACCATTTCAACGCAAAGAGTGTGAAATTTGGAGCAGGCAAGAGCGCCAATTGTAATACTTTTAGTAGGGTATTACCAATGTTATTCATTTGTGTTGTATAGCTATTTGAACTTATTTATTGAGTCAGGACGAGAATGTGCCTAGATTTTGTGTTCCTATTCTTCTTTTATTAAGGCTTCTCGTTTATTTATAATTTATTATTAATAGGTACTGTTACAGTTAGACAAAACCTGGTGGTAACAAGATATTTAACGTCAGATATGAATATAATATATTTAACGTAAACCTAAATGTTAAAGAGAATACCATCATAGCTTAGCCATCATTATTGTGACAGTGTTTAACGTAATTATACTCTTGCATTGTATACAGTACAAGTATATATTTTGTTTTGCCGTAGATTCATGGATGTTATTATTATTATTATTCTTAATTTCTCCGATGTAGTTGAGTAGGGAATCGTTACGTATTACTCTCTTAGTAGTTTATTATTTTTATTTATTTTGTGGATATGACTACGAGGGGCTTCAGATAGGCATTAGATAGGAGACATTGTTAATTCCTTTCCAGGGCAGATTACATTCGGACTAGACGATTTTTACCTCTCAGAAGTAGGCTAGGGATCTTCTTTTTTATCAATACATTAGGAGTGATTTTAACATATGCCTGGCCTCTTTTTTTCACGGTTTGATTTTTCTTTATTGATGTATTCTCTAGGCTGGTCATAAATTAGAACTCTCCTAATCCCGACACCCCCGAGTGCAGTTTCTTGTGCTGGACCAGTCTACGAATGCATTCTTCCACCCTGTGATGTGTGTTGGTTAGAGGCGGGTCTTGGAAGGGCTGTTCAGGACCGGCAGTCCCCGAAACTCTCGTTTGACGGGCACAATGTGTGAGTCAAAATAGGCAGGCAGGGCACTTTTTAGTTAATTTTTAGTAATATTATTCTTTTCTAGGCAAAGATTTGGTCTAATCGATCGACAAAACAGTACTTGTAAATATCTGCAGCATTGGGAGTATGATGCACAATTAAGTAATCTCTACGTATCATTTTAAACATCATCTGGAATAGTGATGTATTTTTCTCTTCGCTCTAGCATGCTTTGGAATAGCATGATGGTTATATGCAGGACTGAAATGAGACAGGCGTGTAAAAATATAACGAGGAACTCCTACGTATCAATTTAACCACTTTGCTGGAGGAAGCGGGTGTTATATCTTTGAAATAATTCTGTTTGCAATACTTGGTATTCTAATAATCTGTGAACTTGCCAGACAGCAAGGCCTGGACTTCAGATATGTGTGCATTCAAATGAAAAGGAAATGTTTTAGGTGAGAGACAGCTTACTGGTAGCAAGTTAGACTTCGTAAATATGAGAACAGTTTTGGAAGGCAGTGGCCAGGCAGGGAGAGGCCTTGGAAATATGTTGTCGAGTCACGGTGGTGATACAACGCACCTGCGATGTATTGATTTTTTATTTTATTCATTACGACTGCAGTAAAATACGACGTTATATGACAAGTTGAAAGAGGCTTTGTGATTGATTGAGCAAATGGAATGCAATGTTTTCTAGCAGTCAGAACTGCATGGTAGGAATGAAAATAAATATTCATTAAAACTCAGCAATTCTTCTAGGTTTGTGCCGTGTCTTGTGTGGGGTTTCGCCTAGGACACCAAGCTAGGCTCATCGGCGGGCTCTTGGTGTCCCCGCCCGGACCCCCACAGGAGTGACGAACTGCGCGCCACCTCCCTTTATATAAGGTGCAACTGCACCACTTGACTACGAGAACTAAAAGCTCAAGCAGCCTTAACCTCCCTATGAAGGCTTCCAAAAAGATGGTATATTGGCTTTCACGGCCGGTGTCCGGGCGGGGACACCAAGAGCCCGCCGATGAGCCTAGCTTGGTGTCCTAGGCGAAACCCCACACAAGACACGGCACAAACCTAGAAGAATTGCTGAGTTTTAATTCACCGGCCGTGAAAGCCAATATACCATCTTTTTGGAAGCCTTCATAGGGAGGTTAAGGCTGCTTGAGCTTTTAGTTCTCGTAGTCAAGTGGTGCAGTTGCACCTTATATAAAGGGAGGTGGCGCGCAGTTCGTCACTCCTGTGGGGGTCCGGGCGGGGACACCAAGAGCCCGCCGATGAGCCTAGCTTGGTGTCCTAGGCGAAACCCCACACAAGACACGGCACAAACCTAGAAGAATTGCTGAGTTTTAATTCACCGGCCGTGAAAGCCAATATACCATAAATATTCATGTTACAGATTTAAATTACAATATTGTTATCAAAGGTTCATTTGAGAATTATTTATGCTACGTTCAGAACAGCTGTTTCCCTTTAGGCATTTTGTATTTTGTAAGAACCAAAGGCCATTGTGTAAATTGAGGGCAACGTTATTGTTGTGTCTTTAAGAGACAGTTGATATGAGAGCAGACATAGGTCACTCATAAAGGGTGTAGGGCTGTTGGCAACAGATGATCGACTTTTCTCACTGTTGGCAAGATATTAACGCGAGCTGTAGGAGCCGCGGATATTGTCTTTCTCATTAGGACATGTGTTAAGTGGTGACTGTCGTGTACTGTAAAAGTGAGTTCTTTGCTCATGAAATTTGGTGATATTAATCGAGATAGTGGTTTTTCTACTCGATGTTGGTATTTTGAATGATCCTAATAAATATTTAAAACACTATGAGGGATAAATAATATAATTATACAAAAGAATAATAATTATGTGATGGATTTTTTCAAGTAAACAAGCAAGTAAATAATCCAAGATTTAAATAATACCTGACAACTTAAATTTAATATTTAATTATGATTGAATCTTCCAATTTCATCCATTTGAGATGACAACTAGATACAAGCTGCCACTTTTTGTAGCGACGAATGGCAATTTCTGGAGTAACCCCTGAAGTTCCAGATATTTGCAATTAAGTGACGTCAGTCGTGATTTTTATCACGCTGTCACCAACTTAACTGCTTATCTCACATGGATAACAGTCAACTGCAAACAGCAGCTGGTTCGCGTAGGAAGGATGCAAATGGCGTAACCATAGGAGTTCTCATTTATTTATTTTATTGTTGCTTACCTATGTTTATTTGTGTATATTTAGATAGCTGTTTTTGTATGTGAGGCAAACCCAATTGTATATCAGCTTGGTTTTCTTTGTGATAGGCACTTCTCGCCTATATTTAACGTCAGATAGGATTAGAACTTGTTAACGTAATGATAAACGTAAGAAGTGACACCAACGTATATTTGATTAGCTTTATTGACGCCAGTAAATTTAATTGAAGCCTTTTCTGATTGTCGACGATTAATGTAATTTGTTTTGCAGTAGATTCAGTGATTTGACTATTCGTATTTTACTTGGAGTATTGTAATTGCTTAGGGATTACTTACGTGTCATGTTCTTAACTTGCTTTTGATATTTTTGTAACAGGACTTCGCGAGGGCGTAATTTAACTTAAGATTAGGGACGGATAAATATGTTTTATTTAGCTTTCCAGATTAGCCGATTTTTATCCTCGTCTGACAGGCACGATACGTCGATACTTACCCATCTGGATTTATATCGGCTTCAATCTTCACTCAGAGCGTATATGTTAAATGGCAGTGGAAACGACTAATATTGTAAAAAAAAAGCTGTTCCCAGGAGGTATTCAATGAAATGTCTCGCCCAAGGAGTGAGCTTAAGCATTCCAGAAGTATAGAGAACGTACCCTGCGAGTGAGAAAGTCCGACCGAATCCCCAAGGTATTTCATGTTACCTCATGGTACCAGTACGCAACAGGGAGGGTAAATAAAGACAATAATAGGGAACCGAAATGTAACTGTAAAATGTTTTTATAGGGGGTTTTATGCCACTAACACAAGTTAGTTGGACTATATCATATTTGTTAAACGCGGCAATAATCCGGCCAAGTTAAATTATTTCAGTTTATTCAATTTTATATTTCATATTATTATTATTTTTATTAATATTTATTACGTCATTTTTTGGAGCTTTTAAATTTGGAAGATTACAGATAGGATTTCTACTAGTAGAAATCCGTATCTATATTGGATGATTCCAATATATAAATTGCACGGCAAATCATTTCATACGTAAAGACGGGATTTTATTCATTAGGGCTAAGAGAGAGTGGTGTGTGACTCACTGGGTATTTCAATACAAGAATAGACTGGAGTACAATAGAATTACGAAATCCGAGGGAACACTTCAAACCAAGAAAACGAGGTATGATTTACGTCTTGCCCGGTGAAACGGAAATGTACAGGGACGCTTCTTGTCCAGGGGAAGGAACCTCATGGCGCGAAGAGCCACATGAGGTGTCCAGCCAATCAAGGAAGAAGAAGCAACGTAGGTCGGGCATGGCGAGAAAAGTGACGCACGCGGATTGGTCAAAGCAGCGAGGCCGCGGTGAGAAACTAGACTCTGGTGGGAGAAGCTGGAAGGCCATATAGTGAACGCGCTGGTTGAAGAGGGGACTTTTTCATTGAGACTTTTCGCTTGATGCAGTAAGCACATACTTTGTTCGCAAGTGCCAAGTGGGACAATTTATTCTCGCTAACTCCGCTGATCACATCAGATCATGGGTTCCACGCGTCTTGCAGTGCTAAGGCAGGCGACGTGTTGTGGTTCATGGATTATACTCCACCACAAGCAGTAACGATAACTTATAATCTACGAAGAAGAACCTGACGCCGTCAACTCCAATGAAGAACATCAGACGCAACGAGACTTCAAGCACGTGGGAGACAATGTTTCCGTTGGTAAGCACATGTAATCTACGACACACACTCTCTGTTTTTCGATAGGGCCAATATAAATTCTTTAAGCATAAATTTGGAAATAAGTTAAATTCACGTTATTCTCCCGACCGGCGTATTAAGTAATTTTGTTCGTGGCAATGGTTAAAGTAGTATGCTCCGTTAATAGTGTTAATTTTATACAAGATACTATCATGTTTTCTAAGTATATTAAATTCAATTTTTACAAAGTAGATTCTTTGATTCCAGTAGGTAGCAATAGTTGTAATACCGCATCCTTCTCCACAATCAAATGTTGTCTGGGTTGATGATCCAATCATCCCACGGCCTAGTCATTAAGAGTTTCTCATATGTTCTACTCACGCTAGGGGTCGATATTAAGTATATAAATTTAGCTTGGAACACAGTGTATCCGGCTTGGCGCCCAACATAGATCAAACTTAGTAGTAGTATTTTCTGGTGAACAGTCCGCCCAAATAAAAAACATTACATTTGTCGCTACCAACTTGGGGCGAAAAAACATTACATAACGAGTGTATAGAACGTGACTGATTTATAAATAGGACCAATTAAATATGACACGTAGAGGGACGGTGTGAATCAAATATGAAAATTTGACTGCGGCAAACCATCAGACTAAATACGCATAAAGGTGATCGTAGTAAAAATAAGGAGGTGGGGGTTGAGATTCAGACTCGCGAATGATATAACCGCAAACAAAACACAACAGATAGAAAGATGACTTTGAGTACACTACAATGGTGGCACCAAGGTATCGCCTTGCTGGTTTACAAGATAATGAGGCAGCCAATTTCAACTCCGACCCGGCGCACGTGCCTCCTAGTTTTACATTACTGCTATTTTCCGTTGTTGTATCCGAAAAGGACTTATCATATTCTATATTTTTAAGATGGCCACCTTGCGTTGTATTCCGTGTTTTTCATCTTATGTCTTTTTTCAGCAAGGCACCTCACTCCTTTCTTAATAAGTTTTGTTTTGATTGCGCATTCTGCATGATTCACTACTACGTTATAATATTACTCCCGGTCGCCGTCTTGAAAATATAAAGTTGCTGTTATTTTCTTTTGGGCATACGATACTACTTTTAGATATCTATCGTATCACTTGTTTTTGTTATTGTAGTTCTAAGACATAGAAAGTAATTAATATTTAAATTAAGAATTTTCAGGATGGTCGCTGTGTGCTACAATCAGTTTGATAACTTTCTACTAACGCTACTGACGCAATTTATGCAGTACTGCTCTTCTACTGGGTTTCGAATTCGGTGTCCAATAATATCCTGAGTTAGGCTATTATCTTGTTTATTTTAAAGGCACGCCTAGCCGCCACCTTGCAATTATGGAGTTACCGGTATTTTGCTTTGAGTATACGAAGCGACTTGTAAGGTTCTATTTCATTAATGTACTTCGTTATTATAGCTCTAGGATACCAAATGTATTTTTATTTTAAGATGGCCATTGTACGCTATATTCATTGTGACCATCTCCTGGCTAACACATGGGATAGCTCTAATATGATGCTCACCTAATGGCAAGACTCGTTTTAATTTCCCAATTTAATTTGGAGTTGCACAATTTCAATGTTTTAATAGTTCGCACAGCCACCATTGTGAATGTATGCAGAGTCTGTTTTATTGCCTTGGCCATATATGGCCTCGTATATGGTCCTATCTTGTATCTAGTTTTCGTTACAGTAGCTCTTAAGTGTTAAGAGCATTTTTTTTTTATATTTTATAACTTCAAGATGTTGGCTTTGCGTAACATACACGTTCATGTTCATATCACGTTGGCAACTGACGCTCCTTGTATGAAGCTATTTAAATGCTTATACTGTGAACATTGATTCAACGGATCATAAGTTATGGATTATAATGTTTGAATGAATCGCACGGTCGCTATCTCGAAAAACAATGTGGAAAAAAATAGGTCACCCTTTTAGAGGTTACCAATTCACTCAATATGTATCCGGCAACAGTGCATATGGTGTACATGAAATGATTAAATATACAGATCAATAGGTTAAGCGGTTCAGAGTTACCAGGTATCGACCCATGCTGAAACACCCATATTAGTACGAGGTGTAGCTTCAACGGGCGGCAATGCAGGCACTGACTCTTGCATCCAGTCGATCATACAGGTGGCGAATACTGTCTTGTGATACGTTATTCCACGCCTGCTTGACCTGTTCACACAGTTCTGTAAGAGTTGTGGGTGGACGAGTCGCCCGAGTCACTAGTTGGACCATCATGTCCCACACGTGCTCGATTGGCGACAAGTCCGGCGATCGTACTGGCCAGGGAAGTTGCTGCAAGTCTTGCAGTGCACGTTCAGTTGCACTGGCAGTGTGTGGGCGAGCATTATCCTGTTGGAGCAACACATCCCCTTCCTTTTGCAAGAACGCCAAAGAACGGGTCTAACAATATCCTGCACAATATCCTGCGCTGGTTAGCGTTCCCTCCACAAACACCAAAGGTGAACGAGAGTTGTAGCTTATCGCACCCCAGACCATAAGGCCTAGGGTGGGGTTGGTGTGTCTTGGACGAATGCACTCTACGAGACAGCGCTCACCAGGTCTACGTCGAACGCGCCAACGACCATCACTTGCGTGCAGGCAGAATCTGCTTTCATCGATGAAGACCACGGCCCACCATTCCATCTTCCAAGTGATCCTCTGACAGCACCAGTCGAGTCGTGCACGTCGATGCTGAGGCGTGAATGGAAGACGGGCTATAGTTGTGCGTGCCTGTTGTCCCACTGCTAGTAACCAGTTCGCAACAGTTCGTGTTGACATTTATGGACTCACAAACACTCGTATCTGTGCTGTGGTAGCTGTACGATCTGCCACTGCTGCCCTTATAATACGACGATCCTGGCGGACGTTTGTGCTGCGTCTACGGATGTGAGAATGTTCACGTGACCACTGATACCAGCATCGTTGCACAACGGACACAGCACCTTCAACTTGTGTGGCAATTCTCCAAAAGGACTATCCCGCCACTCGGCAGGCCACAATCTCGCTCATTTGGCTGTAGGAAGCACGAGTGCGTCTCTATGGCATTGTACCTGCTTGCTTCACACGATTGCACCACAATGAGCCGAATGGCTGTGAGCTTTCCCTATTAAATGGTAGACACAGATGGTGCTCTGGTAGCTATGCCACTAAGCTATCTGTTGGCGGACGACGTTGAAACCCTTATCAGTACATCTACTATCCCCAGGCTGCATCTGCCGTCATCGGATCGAAATCGACGTCGTCTTTTCGGGTGACCTTTTTTTTTTACCGGCAGTGTAGTTTGGCTAAAAACCTTATAGTTTAGGCGCCAGATTATACCCAAATGAAGTTATATTTTACCACAATTTTGTAGAGATCCGACGATTAGGTTAGTCGTTATTAGATTCAAGCTCTGAACATTTGTACAGCCACCATTCTTTTGGTTAATATGGCGGCAATATAAATGATGATACTGAGCTGTTCTTTGCAGTTGCTACCTCTGTACCGAATTTGGTTCAATTCAGTTTCGTGGTGTTAAATTGGTTTGGAGATGGGGCGGGGAGGGACGGGAATGGGGGGGGGGGGGGGGGAGGGAGGACTTACACACAGACATTTGGCCCATGTATAGCTCGTAAGTCTACTGCCATTTTTTTTTGCAAAAATCCAAAGTAGGCTAATAAACTAGCTAGATCTTCGCGGAACTATTTTTAGCTACTACAGTTTTACAAACACCATGCAGCCAGAGCATTGTAGAATGGGATCTTCAGAAGGCCAGTAAATTTACTGACATTGGTCTGTCACATTTAAAAATAACCTGTAGCACCACAGCCCATGAAGGGCTTAATCTTGGTTTTCCTGACTTGCAGCCAGTTTCAAGTGCCATGAAATACCCACCGATTGCCCGTAATTCACTCTTGCACAGTAGGCGAGCCATTACTGCCTACTCCACAGAAGTTGCCAGCGAGTTCTTAAACAATCAAATCTCGTAGAACTTAATTAGTGCATTAATAGCCTGTACACAAACGTCCATGTTGGGTAGTCTCATAAGGCTGCGCGTACCTTAAACATATATAACGAGTCGTTGTACGAAATGGAAATATTTCGACGCAAGAGTTTCCAATATATGTAAGTGGTACCGTTAAGTTCCACTCGCGAGTGGGTTAGTGCAGACATCAAACTCCATTCGATTCAAGTCCAATTTTCTTTGTACGGAAATTGTAACAAAAAGGAGTTCAGATGAATCTGCGCGCCGCTGCTGGAATATAAATCACACAACAGATACGCTTCATAATGTGGGCTTACCTGAATTACTGCAGGGAGATATAAAGCTAAGAGGTGCATCGGTAATATTGGTATGACTCGAGAAGTTGATATTTGGAGAATGCATTCAGGTAACTAATGACTTTATACTGCTCCAAATTGATAAGGGGACCTGTGATCAGGGACGGCTCCAGACTTGAGTTGAGTGGGCACGAATTGGGTGAATTGGTAGCGGTTTGATAGAAAAGTTGGATAACTTGTGTACTGTAATGGACCATCGGGTTAGCAGTGAGCTCACCAGCTTCGTGCATTAAATTCTCGATGGGCGGTCGGATGGGTAGTTTTATTATTGCGTGCCTGAATTAAGAAATTACAATCTCGATATTATTCCATGCCAATATCATTGGAAATGTTCTCTCTGATATTGATGAAGGGTCTCATTTGGGACCCATTTGCTTCATGTAGTTTGATGTCCCTATGGATAAGGTGGTTTTATGAGCGAAAGTAAGGCAAATTCCTTTTTGATTGGTATCCATAGTTAGTCAGCTTCAGGCTCTCTGAGATTTCGTTAAAGCGTAAACAGAACCACTGTGCGCTCAAAGCATCGCCTTGGAAGATACCACGTTATACTGCGATGATATATGTTTCATTGGTATTGGTGTTCATCTTCAAAATGACTTTGGTTCGGTGAAGTTGCATTTTGGCAGTAAGAAAGTTGACAAGTGTTTAATTCATTTTGTATGTTCTCGTGCTCAATGTAGACAGTAGTAGTGATAGTAGGTGCACGAGAACGGATCCCATATCGCTCAAAGAAGAAGCTAAGTTCATAATCCACTCCAATGCGACCATTTGTACGGATTGAACTGAATGAAAAATCCACAGCCTGCTTTCAGTCTCCGACCGGGTCAGGAATGGAATGAATGAAGCCCCCATCTAGCGGCGAGGATATGAACTGTGCCGGCTGCCGAGGCCTGACGCACTCCTCTGGGGCAATGATTAAATGAATGACACATGAAATGAAATGATAGTGGAGAGTGTTGCTGGAATGAAATTTTGACAGGGAAAACCGGAGTACCCGGTGAAAAACCTGTCTGCCTCCGTTTTGTCCAGCACAGATCTCACATGGAGTGACCGGGAATTGAACCACGCACCCAGCGGTGAGAGGCCGGCGTGCTGCCGCCTAAGCCACGGAGGCTGATTGAACTGAATAAGGCTCGAAATTTTTGATATCGATATGTCGTACAGAAGCTAGTCCTACTGATTGTTGGCATGATTTCGCCACATCACATGCATTCCACGGTAGCGTTAGCAAATGCGGCCCTCTTAGTTGATGAATACTTATGTATTTATATATTTGTTTGTTCGAGGGCTACCACAAGGACAAAACGTACTATACAATGATATCTTCTTAAAGAGCTCACAAATTCTTTTGTACAAAATCATCACACTGTCACTTATAAATAGACTTATAATCAGTCGTTCCACTTGATGCCACTACTGTGTACAGGATGTGACTCACTCTCACGTAAATTTATCATTTTCAATATTGAGGAAATGACATCAAATATTCAGTTTGGTCGATAATATTTTCACTCTTTGAATGTCTACTACCTCACGCTACTCACATGAGACTCTTGAACGGAATTGAACTGAAATATGTCGGGAAAGTCCTTTGTTAGTCTGAGTAAGTACACGTCATTCGGCAGGTTCCATGCAACGTAGCAATTTACCACCATGCCACAAGCTCTTTAGTGAAACAGTAGCAAGAACAACATTTGAAATTTGAGAGGCTAACGATGCAGCTAACTGAGAATACATGGGACTGGCCCTACGCCCATGATCGTGGTGCGTTAACGCGTGTGTTAGCATAATGTAGCAGGTTGGTGGGAATAGGGTGAGGGGGAGGGGGAAGTGGGGAGGTCAGACTGCTTCATCACCACTCCCCCACACTAATGATGCTCTCTTGTCTTCAGTAATGCGTGAGGCTCAGGTGGTGCACTGACTGAGCTTCAAGCTTCCATATCAATAAGTTCTTTGAATAATAATAATAATAATAATAATAATAATAATAATTACAATAACAAGAAGAAGAAGTTGAATGAACAAGGGAACGAATTTCAGAGGATTACGCGTACCCGAAGAGGACTGCCACCTTGTTCTTGGCCATGCAGGTTATGGTAGACAAAGATACCGTAGTATTTAGGCCAATTAGCACTAAGCCTCAAACAAGTCAGATACTAAATGGTCATTGGTAGCGTGAGTGTGCCCCGTGTCAGGGCTAGAGCCAGACTATAAATTCTGATTTAGCTGGGAGTTGACCTCTTGGTGTCAGGGTTAGATGCCTAGTCCTTATTCGAAAATTATAATAGCAATACATAAAGTTATTGTTAGAATTATTATTATTATTATTAGTTGGGCTGATAGTGCAATGGTTAGACTGCTTCACTTTCTCTAAGTCTTGTGGGGCTCTTTTACGTCCCTTTTAACAACTGGGTCTTTAGAGACGCCAGGGTGCCAGAATTTAGTCCCGAAGGGGATCTTTAACGTGCCAGTAAATATACTGACGGCTCCCTCGCATTTGCGCACCCTCAAATGCCAACTGGCTGCACCAGGATTCGATCCTGCAACCTTGAGCACAGCAGGCGTGAACGTCACCGCTGAGCCACTCAGCCAGACTAGTACAATTGATTTTTATGATGGCCCAGCGCGCGAGACTGAGTAGATCGTTCAATCCATCAGACCAAGGATTAAATCCTCCGTGTTATTGGCCTCGAACAAACCCAGTCCATCTCACCCGTACACAATGGGAATAGAAACAATTGCTTCTTATGAAAAAACAACTTAGCTTCAAAAATGAGGTAAAATAAGCTCTCATAGATGACATATTATCTTCTTCTTCTTCTTCACAAACTCGTCCAGGGCTCAAGCAGGAGACTATAAGTTATTTTTATGTTCGACCCTGACTATTATATGTCAGAAAACTGTATCATAATGATGGTCATTATAACACTATTTTTCAGTATGAAACAGTTTCTGCCACCAATTAGAGCTCAAGAAACAGTTGTTTGACCAATCAGGTAAGGATAGCAACGCATCTGCGCTGAGTTCCAAGGCCTTCTAATTTAAATTTCACTGCCTGGCAAATACAAATACAAGGCATTCTCTGCGCTCTGTTCAGTACATAAAACTGGTGAAATCTCGACAGATATTTATGAATATTTATGTTCGAACATAAAATAGTTATAATAATTATCGTCGAACATAAACAGTCGTATGCAACTCACCTATAATGGTAATTAAGACACTCGTATGAAAATTATAAAACTCGCATACGCTCGTTTTATAAACATACTCGTGTCTTAATTATTGCCATTATTGGCTCATCCCGACGCGCAGGTTGCCCACGGGCGTCGAATAGAAAGACCTGCACTCGGCCTCTCAGGAGGCCACACGACAGAAAAAAAAATAGGCTCGTTGCATAATGTACAGGCCGGACGTTTGTTTTAGACGAGTGAAAAATCTTAATGGAAGCC
Source organism: Meconema thalassinum (assembly GCA_946902985.2). Lineage (NCBI taxonomy): Eukaryota > Metazoa > Arthropoda > Insecta > Orthoptera > Tettigoniidae > Meconema > Meconema thalassinum. Next base: position 1,402,397,443 of record OX336389.2, read on the forward strand.
TGGAGGCGAGTTACTACAGTACCTGTGTTGTTATCACCTGCCTCAAGCGGTCCGATGATTGACAACGCTCTTTCACACTACTCCTGAAGTACAGTCATTGGCAAATATAATGGTGTTCTGTTCGTAACTATGTAACTTGTACTTCCGCGTCACACAATACTTCGGCGTGGAGTGTACTGTCTGCTAAGTCTGGAATTCCATTACATCAGATCGGTGGTGACAAGTGTGAGGCGATAGGGTGAGAGAGTGAGTGTGTGTAGGCTCACCCGCAGGCTTCAAGGTCAAGGACAATCGTCTAAAACATACGTCCGGCCTGTACTATTATGGTATAGCCGATAAATGGTGCATATTTGATATCAATGAAAAGTTGTTTTTAATTAATTCTGGGGCTTGTGACATCGCGGTCATTAGACCCTGTTAACATGGTGTTGAGTGGATTTAGTCTGATAACCTGTATAACTGTGATGTCTGCAGTAGTGTGGAATTGGAGCTAGGATTGTGCAGGAGGTGGCCGTGACCTATGGTTAGAAACTATCCCAGCATTTGCCTGGAGTAGAAGTGGGGAAACTACGGAAAGCCATACCCAGGATGGCTGACATAAGAATCGAACCTACCACTTCTCAGCCCTCCTTCACGAGGCTGAGTGTACGCCGTTCCAGCCCTCAGATCAGAATTGAGCTTCATGCCTGATCAGAGAATCAAACCCGCACCTCAGGGGTGAAAGGCTAGAAAGCTGGAAACTTCACCAATGTGTCGTACATTATCAAAAAGGTTCAGATACCAGTTATTAGCACTATTTCCATTACTTGGCATGAATTGGATCAGCCACCGGGTGAGTTAGCCGTGGTCGTTGCGGCATGACTGCTGGCAGTCGCTCACATCCGGGAGGCGAGGAGGTTCGAATCCCCCCGCCGGCAACCTTCAAGATGGTCTTCTGTGGTTTCCCATCTTCCTCCCAGGCAAATGCCGGGGTTGGTCCCCAACTATAGGCCACAGCCGCTACCTTCCAACCCCTCGTCCTTACACTCCAACTTTCCTCCCTAACGGTACTTGTAGCTCACCCATTGGGTGTCCGTCTCGAAGGAGCTACAAAACTGGCGAGCCGAACATGTCCTCGGACACTCCCGGCACTAAAAAAGCCATACGCTAAAAAAAAAAAAAAAAAAAAAATGGATCAGCCCAGTACAAGTTATTCACAAGCGGCCGTCAACTTTGTAGTATCTTTCACTTGTACTTGTGCCTAGCAACTCTGTCAAGTCAAAATGTAGAAACGAAGTGATGTTTATGGAATGAACAATGTATACCGAATCTATTCCAGCCCATTGGGAACTATCTTCGGCCCTTTAAGATGGCATGAACCTGATCTGAGGATCGAACCTGAACATCAGAGACTACAAAGCTAGAAACTACACCATGATATGATTCATCATCAAACATTTCAGATGTAAGTTATGATCAGTGAGATCATTCTATTTCCACTAATTCGCAAGAATTAGATCTGTGGTGAGTATTTCATTCACACGAACGAGGCTTCGCAAACAATAATATTACGTTGACCGTAATGTTGAGTTTCCGCACTGATATCATCGTAACATACAAGATGAGTTAGATTTCTGTAATAACCACAGTATTATTACCACATAACGGTTCTTCTGTCCCTCGTTAGTCCCGTTCCTACACGAAGGAGGATGAGTGAAAATGTGTTATTAGTGTTGTTAATTAATTTAAGAGCCCCTGGGATATCTTGGTGATCTGCCCCGTGTAGTTGGGTGTGCGTTGAACTTTTTCGATATCCTGTATTAGTGTGTGTAACTGTATAAGAGACAGGGATGAGATAGTTGCCCCAGGATTTGAAGTAAGGTGTAATCCCGGCATTTTTCCGGCCCCATAATGTTGGGGTAGCGTGCTTGCCCCTCACCCGGAGGCCCCGGGTTCGATTCCCGGCTCCGTCAGGGATTTTAAAAACTGACGTGAGGGCTGGAACGGGGTACACTCGGCCTCGTGAGGACAATTGAGTAGCTGTCTGACAGTGAGGCAGCGCCCCGATCACGAAAACCAAGATTAACGGCCGAGGGGACCCGATGCGCTGATCACGCGTCACCCCAACATCTGCAGGCCAAATGGCAGGGCAGCGGTCGCTTGGTAGGCCTAGGCCCTTCACGGTCTTTAGTGCCAGGGGTTATTAATATTACTATCCCGGCATTTGCCTAGAGCGAGTGTGGAAAACGCCGGGGAAAACAACACTCGGGATAGCCGCTGTGAGCGTGGGGATTCGAACCTGCGATCTCCGAACTTGCAGCTTCTGACCTCGGGGCCGTGGTGCACGATTTAATGAGCACGGCTACGCCACGGGACTGAGTCAAGAGGCATGCAGTATTTACGTAGTGCGTGGTTTCTACGGCCAGATGCTCTTTCTGGCGTGAATCTCAGCAGAGGAGTTAATATAACTGTAAATTACTGAAGAAGTAAATTGTTCAAATGAGGTAACATTGGCCTATCATATGAGGTACTGGTCTGAAATTCGACTGATGGTGAAAATAGAAAAGCATGGAAAGGCACTTCAAAATTATTCGAGACGGATGAATTCAATCACACCGGACTTCCAAGCCAGGATATGACTAGGCCACATGACCTGATACATTGATTTGTCGAGCAACACTGCTAGGTTACTTCATCGTAGTGTGTTTCAAAAAATTATATTACTTCTTCAGAGGCGGATGCCTCTTAAATTTAAACAGGGATCAAATTTCGTTCACAGTTAGCAGCATTGACACCAACTAATAGAATAAATGGCAGGTGACACGGGCAGTTGTGAGCTTCATTCTCAAGAAGTTCCAATTAGATTGAAACGATCACAAAGAGGGATACAACCACGAACAGTATGTGAACTAGAATTACTGTTTTCTTCCTACATCTCATGTGTCGAAGATAAGCCGAATGCCTGATTATCAAATTGAAAATAACAAAATTTGGTAATGTATGACGTAATATCGTTTCAATTCTTTCTATTCTTCCTCGATTTTCTTCTATAAATATGCCTATATCAAACTACTGTTAAACGATTCTATCGTGATCTAACTGAAACGATCTATGGGTTGAGATCAACTACTAAATGACGAGGTAGTGGTCCATTTTTGGAGATCATAATTTGCAGATGGTGGCAACAGTTTCTTTGAAGTGCTAAGTCTTTGATCATTCCGAGGCTTGTCCAGATCCATTCTCTGTTGCACACTCCGTGGAGAAATGGGAGTAGACCTCCGTCCGTTTCAGCATTTGGCTTATGTGATCAATAGAGTATCAACCCGGTGCGTTTAGCGGTTAAAGTAGTGTGGAGAATCCATTGTTGGTTTTGCCCAATTACACTGCAGTGATCTGGTTGCGAGTTCAATGTCACAACACGATGTCCTGTAGGGACATGACGCTGTTGTTAAGTTCAGCTCTCAATAGAATTTCTTTCTGCTAATATGGCGTAGGCCTATTAGCACTTGTCGTGTCTTTTCCGGAATATTCCGCAGGCAATCATAAGTTTTCATTAAATTACGGTAGGCGGCAGGAAGTTATTGGACAACCTTAATTAACTCACCTGGAACCTGAAAAGGCTACGTGAATAATTTCATCTTCAATTTTCAGGTTTTGTTAGATAAATACTTGAGTTTCACCGTGTCAGCTGATGTACGATGTAAACAGTGAAATGCGGGGAGTTCGTAAGCTAATTTTGTGGCTAAGATTTGAAGGTATTTGGACGACTCGGACTGTATTTATAGTGAATTCACAATGTTGAAGATATTGAAGGTTTATCAAGTGAGAATGAAACTGGTGGAGATGAGAGCAGTGGCGATTCAGATACAAGTGTAGTAATTTAAGGTATGTCTGCTTTTCGCGATGTGAATCCCATGGTTTTCTAGAACTATTGCATATTTTGTACTATTTTATTTCTTCTTATTTTAAATGTCTTCTAAACATTATAAAAAAGTAAAACAAATAAGCATGTTTTAATATTTCCCCTGAAAAAATTATCACTCAAAGAACAAGAAGTTCCGTGACGAACTAAAGAGCCTACTTTTCTTAAAATTTAAGATTCATGCCAAAGATTAATCTATATGGATCTATCTAGAATAATGACGAAATAAAGCTGGTTATATCGAAATTTCTAATTAGTTCGAAAAACTGTATACCTGGCATAATGTAGCCTAATAGAGAATTACAGTTGGCAGCCCTGGTGACTGAATATATTATTAGTTCCATCTCTTAAGGTACAGAATACAAAATTTGGTTGAAATCCAATGGATATCATGGACGTTACGTGCAGTTAAACATTGGATCTAACAGCGCGCGTAAAATCATGTTGGCAACAATGACATACATGTATTGGTTAGAAATAATCTGAAATAATATGATCTATTGTTGTGTCAATTTTGAATGAAATCCATTAGTTAGTATAGAAGTTACATGCATTTTAAAATTGGACCTATCAGCAGGCTTAGAATCATGTTGGCAGCACTGACGTAAATTGGTTACTCCAAATTCATCTAGAATGGCAGGTACTATACGTGTGCAAAGTTTAGAGCTATTGGCTTGCATGCTTTCTGATATATTGATATTAGGGTAACAAAAATAGAGACAGTATTTATTAACAGTTGGCAGCCCTGGTTACTCTTAATAATCGGCATAGACATATCTGGTATGGTACACATAGCACACACGAAATTTGGTTGAAATCCAAATGATAGTATAGAAGTTACACGTATTTAAAGTTGGACCTTTCAGCAGCCTTAGAATCATGTTGGTAGCACTGACGTATATAAGTTACTCCAAATTAATATAGAATGTCAGGTACTATACGTGTGGATAGTTTAAAGCTGTCGGCTTGCATACTTTCTGATATATTGGTATTTGGATGAAATAAATTAATAGCATTTATTAACAGTTGGCAGCCCTGGCGGATCTTAAGAATACGTTCAGTCATATCTGTTTATGTACACATAGCACATACGAAATTTGGTTGAAATCCAATTGATAGTGTGGAAGTTATATGCATTTAAAATTTGGACTTATCAGCCTGCTTATAATCATTATGGCAACACTGCGATGTATGGCCTCCTGGCAATTAAACTGCAATATTATTATCTATACGTGTGCCAATTTTAATGTAGCTCCCATTCATACCTTCCAAGATATCCAAAATGGAGCTCAAATTTAAATTGCGATTTTTCTGCAGTTGGTAGCACTGACATCATTTTCAAATATGGCCGTGAGATATTCAGGTATAGATCTTTACTCCTACCAATTTTTGTTTCGATTGCTGCAGCCGTTTAGGAGTTGGTAGGGGGGACACACACACACAGCCGGACAGACAGACATACAGGACAGACAGACAGAATGACAGACAGACAGACATTTGCCCGATCTCATAAGTCTACTTTTTCCTCATTTTTGCAAAATGTGAAAAGTAGGCTAAAAATACAACATGTTTTAATCACACTGGAAGGATTAATAGCTGTCAAATCGAGAAAGAATTGGGGCAGCCAGTAAGCTGATCCCTCCAACGTTCAGTAGTGATCACATTCCCAGCGCACGCCAGGGGAATGCTTTTCTGATCAAGGCACTGAAAATTGCGTCCCGTTATACTTCAAAGTTGCAACAAAGATGTGTCTTTAAGCTGTTCACGCCATTCATAAACCAGAAATGCACATATTTCTGTGGATACTGGGACTCGCAGTTCCAGACCACTCACCTGTACAGGGTGTTTGCAAAAGAACTCCCTAGATTTAATGTGTCCTTGAAACTGTACAAAGTGACATACACTATTCTAGTTTGTGGTGTGTGATTCATCAACTCTCCAAGTTTGGCTCCCCTGCAGTTGGCAGTTCTGCTTGACCTTGAGACGTCCCCAGTGTTTGTTCCCTCAGTTCAGTCTAGGCGTGCGTGCATGCAGTGCAGTGCAGGGCGACTTAGTAGCAATGTGTGGCCTACTCCGCAATAGAAAGCGCAGTGTGTTATTTGGTTTGTGAAAACTGAGTCAGTTATGACAGTCAACGACATTTTAGACGTCAGAATAGTGGTAAACCACCTACAGCAAAAACTATCCGTTATTGGCTTAAGTCTTTGAAGGAAACCGGTAGTGTTTCAAAAACAAAATCACCAGGTAGACCGAGTACTTCTGAAGATGTTGTTAAACAGATCCGTGTATCGGGTGTTCGGAGCCCGAAGAAGTCATTGGTCAGACGAAGTCTACAGTTAGGAGTGCCTAAGGGTACTGTGTATGATGTTGTACGTAAAAGACTTAAGTTGCGCCCCTAAAAGTTGCAGCTGTTACATGAAATACAAGAAGTTCCGTGACGAACTAAAGAGCCTACTTTTCTTGAAATTTAAGATTCTTGTCAATCTATATAGACCTATCTAGAATAATGACGACATTAAGTTGGTAATATCGAAATTCCTAATTAGTTCGAAATATACATTATATAATGTAGCCTAATAGAGCAGTACAGTTGGCAGCCGTGGTGATTGAATATAGGCTATTGTTAGTTGCATCTCTTAAGGTACAGAATACAAAATTTGGTTGAAGTCCAATGGATAGCATGCACGTTACATGCAGTTAGACCTTGGATTTATCAGCGCGTGCAAAATTATGTTGGCAACAATGTCATGCATGTGTTGGTCAGAAATAATCTGAAATATTATGATCTCGTGTTGCACCAATTTTGGATGAAATCCATTTGTTGGTATAGAAGTAACATGTATTTTAAAATTGGACCTATCAGCAGGCTTAGAATCATGTTGGCAGCACTGGCGTAGGCCTATATTAGTTACTCCAAATTAATCTAGAATGCCAGTTACTATACGTGTGCAAAGTTTTGAGCTATTGGCTTGCATACTTTCTGATATATTGATATTAGGGTAACAAAAATAGACACAGCATTTATTAACAGTTGGCAGCCCCGGTTACTCTTAAGAATCGGCATAGCCATATCTGTTATGCAGTGGCGACTGGTGGTCACCGTTCTTGGTATACCGCACCATTTACCCCTTACATCCCCCCCCCCCCCCCCTCCTTTTTTTCCATGCCTCAACCTCTTGTCAAAGTTGATTTTTTTTATTTTGTATTGGAGAACATTTACATAACTTCTAAGAAACACACTTTATAGCTATAATTTTGGATAGGTTATCCAAATAAATTGAGGTCACTAGCCAATTGTTTTGGCCGGGGATATAAGGTCGGATTCCTTTCCTAACGCCACGTGATCTTCCATGTGAAATATTTAGCGTGCTGTCACCGGAATTCGAACCTCGACCGTCCGGGTAAAACCAGTGCGTCATCCTCCCTCTGCAAGGACTATGTCCTTATACATTAAAAAAAATCTTCGTTTAACGCCTGAACACGGCCTACATGAAACTGCTTCTAGGTAAATGGCCTTCGAATCCCCTCGCCCTTCTAGTTCATTTTGACAACGTACAGAGTACATTTCATCTTTACGCTGCCTTCTCTCTCTCCCCGTTCTTGACCAGGTCTTAAATTTTACGAAAACAAAAACAAATAAACATTGATCCATTTCCGAAGGATCTCAATTATACATTGTCTCATCATTAGACATGTCCAAACATGAAAAGCGCATTCATTCATAACCAATGTAATAATGCAATTAAAGAAGAGCCAGTATCTCAAAGTGAAAATATCTTCTGGAAAGCGAACATTCAGCCTCAATCAATAAAATAATACCGGGTGAGTTAGCCGTGGTCGTTCAAACATCCGGGAGGCGAGGAGGTTCGAATCCCCCCGCCGGCAACCTTGAAGATGGTCTTCTGTGGTTTCCCATCTTCCTTCCAAGCAAATGCCGGGGTTGGTCCCTAACTATAGGCCACAGCCGCTACCTTCCAACTCCTCGTCCTTACATTCCAACTTTCCTCCCCAACGGTACATGTAGCTCACCCATTGGGTGTCCGTCTCGAAGAAGCTACAAAACTGGCGAGCCGAACATGTCCTCGGACACTCCCGGCACTAAAAGCCATACGCTAAAAAAATATATATAGTGTAAACTACCTTGACATATTGTTTCCCAACCTTGGTCTGCCAGGAAGAATTTTACTTGAAAGTAAGTTCCATTCACTTAGATTTCTAAAGGTCCACCTCGTGGCGTAGTGGCTAGTATTCTGGGGCTGTTACTGCGGAGGTCCGTGTTCGATTCTCTGCTCTACCAAGAAATGTAATTCTAGTCTGAAGGTTGGGATTCACTCAACCCCCAAGAGGCAGAAATGAGAACAGGTGGTTCGATTCCAACCCCCAAACATCCTAGAAATGGTCTTTCGTGGTTTCTTACTTTCACTCGTACATATCTTAAGGCCACAGCCGCCTCCTACCAAAATCCTGGCAACGGTACAGCCATCATAATGACATATCTCATCAGTTTCCTCACGCACCAAGCCAGGGGTGGACTTAAGGAGTGAACGATTCATCTTGTTGTTATACATTAAAAACATGACGAAAACAGTGGCTTTAGACAAATTCTTTCACACTCAATTACTCTGTATCAAAATGCACATTTTACGATAACCTACCATTTTGAGTGTTCGGCTGTAGAGGATAACAGAAGCAGAGGCGATGGTTAGTTTCAGTGTTGAACGATTTCAAAGTCAGAGATGTAGAAGCAGAGGGAGCCGGATTGCTAACTGCTAATAGGGGATCATAGAGGCGACTTGTTTGCAAACAGAGGCTTGCAGACTGGACTGGACGCTGAAAGGTAAAACCGTCTCAAATGAAAATGTATGTATATTTGGAAGAATACTACACATTTTTGACAGTTCTCTAAAAATGGCTTTAAACCATGCGTTGGCTTTGACAGTAAATAGAACTACCAAAACTAAAATAATTTGGAATACAATAAATATTTGACTTAAAATGGCTAATATCACGCAAATTTTTCAAAACTCACAAAACGGACTCTGCGAGGGATCATTCCTCTACCGTCGCAAGGATGGTGTCTCGGAGCTGGATACACTTCGTCAACAGATACAACTGGGGATGATGACAGGTGACCGCTAACTTGGGTCAAATTAAGGAAGGACCAGGGAAGGGATTTTGGAGAGCAGTCGGTCGGTCGTGGACCTGTTGAAAGGAACCGTCACGGCACTTGCCTGGTGGTGAAAATAGGAAACCAAGACAACCATTTTCCGGACGGCCGAAGTGGGATTCAAACCCACACTCTCCCGATGCCAGCGAGATACGAGCTAGCGCGTTACTGCTCTTGGTCACCGTGATCGGTAACATTTATTTTTACTCCAAATATAAAAAAAAAATATAAAAAAAATGTGCTATTACTCACTAATTAGGGCCTAGTTTTAGCAAAATTATCCTATCCCGGACCTCCCCCACCCCTCTCCAAGCTAAGGGTATTCCATACTCTCTAGACTCCCTGGTGTGTGTTCGCCTACCCCCATGATCTTGCCTTAAATCCGCCCCTGAACCAAGTACATGGGGCTACATGACCACGATGCTTCAAAGCCCCTAATTGAACCAACAACTGCAAAGCAACAAATATTCCAAGTGTAAAATTCTACCTGATTTCGGCAGAAACCAATGCCTTCATTTCCTTGCACAAAGAAATAGATCGCTTTAATTTCAACTTACTGAGGAAATCCAATGGAATAAAATCCTTTCAACAACGCTTCTATCCACTTCCAGTGTTTCACTTAATCTAAACATGTTAATATTTCAGTGGGAAGTAATTCACGCCAAGAGGAACTCACAACATAACTGAAGTGTATGAGGCGCTGCGCTGGTATGCCTTCCCTTGTGAGCAGAGTGAAAGTACTGTTTGAAATCAGCCAATCAGCAATACACTCACCGCTAGTCTTTAGCGCGATACCCCATACGGAACGTGGCTGGGCTACTCTTTCCCTCTCCCGCCCCGCGGGCCAGTGTCGAGCCCTTTCAACGACCGGGCTAGACTTGCGGTATACCAAAGTACAGTCACTCACAGCTAAAAGTGTGTACCCCAGAAGAAAATTAGCGAGTTAAGCGGGATTCGATCGCCAGCTTCCTTGACAACAATCGGCGGAACATGAATGATGACAAGCTCGATTTTCCTGACTGCACTGCTACATACAATTCGAGAAAATGTCGAGATAAACATTTTATATTTTTATCACTGGTGGTATACCGCCGGTATATGCGATGCATGGGAGAATTCGCCACTGCTGTTATGGTACACATAGCGCACACGAAATTTGGTTGAAATCCAAATGATAGAATAGAAGTTACATGTATTTAAAGTTGGACCTCTCAGCAGGCTTAGAATCATGTTGGTAGCACTGACGTATATAAGTTACTCCAAATTAATATAGAATGTCAGGTACTATACGTGTGCATAGTTTAAAGCTGTCGGCTTGCATACTTTCTGATATATGGGTATTAGCATTTAAAAAATGAGAGCATTTATTAACGGTTGGCAGCCCTGGAGGCTCTTAAGAATACGCTCAGTCATATCTGTTTATGTACACATAGCACATACGAAATTTGGATGAATTCCAATTGATAGTGTAGAAGTTATATGCATTTAAAAATTGGACTTATCAGCAGGCTAATAATCATTTTGGCAACACGGCCATGTATAGCCTCCTGTAAATTAATTTGCAATATTATTATCTATACGTGTGCCAATTTTGAAATAGCTCCCAATCATACCTTCCATGATATCCGACATGGAGCTCAAATTTCATTTGCGATTTTTCAGCAGTTGGTAGCACTGACATCATTTTCAAATATGGCCGTGAGATATTCCGGTATAGATCTTTTCTCCTACCAAATTTTGTTTGGATTGCTCCAACCGTTTAGGAGTTGATAGGGGGGGGGGGGGGGACACACACACACACAGCCAGCCAGACAGACAGACAGAAGGACAGACAGACAGACACACATTTTCCCGATCTCATAAGTCTACTTTTTCCTCTTTTTTTTGCAAAATGTGAAAAGTAGTTAAAAACCCACTGATAAAATCAAAAGTTGGAGAGTTGATGAATCACACACCACAAACCAGAATAGTGTATATCACTTTGTACAGATTCTAGGACACATTAAAACTAGGGAGTTCTTTTTTCAAACACCTGTATATCTTCGCTAAACTTGCAATTCCGCGTATCTAACAATGCTCTGATTTTCCAATAGTTTCCTTATAATTGGTGACGCCTCCCAGCTGTACTGTATGTGGATGTGCCGTCCAACAGAACACAACACGTGAGGTTCGCTTCCCTGTGTATATGCCTTAAAGAAAATGAACCTTAAATACAATGTACTGTAAGAGTGCATAAATACACGGACATACAGGGTGTTTCAAAAAAAGTGTCCGATATTGCAACAGGGGTTGAGATTGATCAAAATTAGAAGAAATGTTCCTATGAACATATGTCCGGAAACAAATACCTGTTGAGATATGAGCCATTTTACTTGTGTTGTGTATAAGGTGCGTTCAAAAAGTAACGAGCCGGAGATAGTAATGCACAAACCGGTGACGACATCAGCTAATCGTGGTGTGTGTAACGAGGTGTGGTTCCGACTAGAGCGTGGAAGGTCACAGCCCGTCGCTAGAGGGCACGCGTGAACGTCACGTGACGATACAAAGCGAACAGCAGCATGCATCAATCGTCCAACGCTACCAGTCGCATTGCAAACAGTGACATGGAGGCGTCAAACGAAGAGCAAAGAGGTGTTGTACGGTTTCTGACAGCGAAAGGAGTAGGGGGAACGGACATTCATCACCGAATGTCACAAGTTTACGGAGAACACTGCAAGGGCGTGGCACAAGCACTTCAGGGAAGGACGGGTGTCGTTAGCCGATGATGCCCGGTCTGGGGCACCCCCCTGCATTACCGATGACAACGTCCAGCTGGTTGATGCACTCATTACCCAGGACCGCCGAGTGACAGTGAACGCCATAGCCGCCGTGGTCGGATTGAGCGTCGGAAGTGTGCACACCATCATAAAGGAACGACTGCACTTGCGGAAAGTGTGTGCCCAATGGATGCCCCACAGACTTCAACCACACTAGGATGGATGACGAATGGCCTACTGTCTTGGTCTTGGTTGGACGATTGATGCATGCTGCTGCTCGCTTTGTATCGTCACGTGACGTTCACGCGTGCCCTCTAGCGACGGGCTGTGACCTTCCACGCTCTGGTCGGAACCACGCCTCGTTACACACGCCATGATTAGCCAATGTCGTCACCAGTTTGCGCATTACAGCCTCCGGCTCGTTACGTTTTGAACGCACCTTATATTTACACTTCAGACAATGGACGTCATCTTACAAGCTACTTCTAATGAACATTTGACTGTCACCCACGTTCAACAGAACACGCGTTGGGCAAACATCCATCAACACCACCAACCAGGAGCTGTGATGATTTCAGCCAGTCGGTCCGCGGATACCATCTGCCCGTTACAAGAGATGCTCCACATGGTTACCACATGCTTCGGCTCTTCTTCGCAAGGAATCCCGATCTCGTCCAATCACGGCTGACTGGTCGCGGATGTGGGCACACTCATTGGTCACATGCTCTTGTAACATCTGCACATTGTCGTTGGGTGTGGCCTACACCAATGCCTTTAAATGTCTGCATAGCCAGAAATCCAATGGATTAAGGTCCGGCGAACCGCACAACCACATACTATGACTGAACATCTGACTCATGCATAGACCTTCAACGGAAAGACGCCCGCAACACCGAACACAACGTCTCCTCCACGCGGGTGAAATGGCTCATATCTCAACAGGTAATTGTTTCCGGACATATGTTTATAGGAACATTTCTTCTCGTTTTGACCCATACCAACTCCTGTTGCAATATCGGACACTATTTTCGAAACACCCTGTATACATTTCTACAGTAAAATTGATTTAAAGCTCATTTTTTTCTGTGAACATACACTGGAAAATGAACCAAACGTGAATTGTTCTGTTTGACGGCACATCCACATATGCGTGGGAGCCGTGACTAAACATAAGGAAAATATTGGAAAGGAAGAGAATTGTCAGATACGTGGTATTGCAAGTTGAGCGACGATATGCTCAATGTCCCTGCAAGGTATTGTTTGCAATGATGCGTTTAGCGTTTACCTGTAACCGGTCAAGGTTTCCTTCTGCTGAGCAGCAGTAAAGTCATCACGTCACCAGGGAGCCGACGATGACGTGGTCAACACATGGAATCGAAGAAGCTTGTAGTTTAACGTGACCGTTAATCTTGAGATCATGAGCCACGGGACCTCCTTTTTACGTGGAATCCGAACCACAGGACATGGCATTTCACTTCGAAAATCTCACATGCATTGACCGGGAATCGAACCCGGACCGCCTTGGTGAGAGGCATACAGCTAGACCGACACATGGAATCATGCGATCACTCAAAAGATGTCAAGATCGAAGTAAAGGTAAATCAATGTACACTGTAACGATATGTATTGATTATTATCTTGAGCAGACAAAACAAGTGGGTAGTCTGAATTAAAATAGTTCATACTGAAAACTGTTTTTAAATAATTGAAGACCTGATTGCAAGAACCAGATAATGACCAAAAATACACTTTTGAGAAAAATGAGAAAAACCTTTTACGTTATCCTAATCATGAAACCCATGAAATATTTTAACATAGTATGAAAGTCGTGTTTAATTTGTAGTCTACCATTTTACAGATTTTCAGATTAATAGCTAATGTACAAATATTTAAAAAAAATACAAAACCACGTTGGATATATGTGTTTCTTGCACTCAACATATTTTTGTTATAAAGTCCAATGTTATCATATGAAAATCGTTAGGATTTATTTGCATATTTCTGTTTAACAATCATATTTATGGAATGTTAAGATTAAAATTTGAGAAAGAAGCATATTAAATGTTAGAAATAATTAAGAATAGCATTTCCTCATGTTTCAATCAATATGTGACATATCACTAACGATTTCTTCTTCCTCATTCAATCTGTTGGATGTAAGATGCTCTGGTGGTACATATTTCTCTGCTATTTTCATTACATCCTTACATGTTTTGACGCCAAAAGGCAATGCATTGTGATATGCTTTGGTTACATTTAACTGTGGCTTTACGTGCTTTGATTTGAAAAGACAGAACTTACTAAAAATAATATTATTCTGTTCAGATGAAACAGAGACCCAGAGAGTTCCGATATCGACTCACTCAGAATGATTCTGTCGAATTTTTTATGACTTTTTTGAACAATGATTGTAGCATCTGTCTGAAATCTAGTAACATTTCCTGCTGAACTATTACAACTGAAAACAACTGAAAAATTATTTGAGACATACCATTCTTCTGGCACAAGAAAAATATATTCTACGTTTAACCTTTTCAAACTGGACGCTTCAACATAAATGTTTCTCCTTGCCTCCCTGCCAAATTGCTCAATACTGAGTGCATGTAATAGCTATTTCCAGTTATTATCTGTGTCTTCCACTCAAAATATTGAAGCTGAACTTTTGATTCTCTTTAGTGCCAAAAATAGAGAATTTACTCTGGACAATTACAATTACAATGTTATCCAAAAGAGGACATTCATAGCTACGAATCTGACTAAAAAAACTGATTTTCCCAAAAATTGGTCATTATCTGGTTCTTGCAATCCGGTATTCAATTTCCAGCGAACCATTTCCCCAAACACGTAATACACCTGACGGATGACTATGGATGTGATAACTGATATAATAACTGTGTATTATGGGTGAATTTCACAATTTCCTTGGAAATCACATGTTTGGGTACGATAGTTGCTCTATATTCTTAGCTAAGTTTATGACAGTTTTTCAATGCCTGATAATTACCCAGACATTAATGTTAAAAACTAAAGTTGTGAGGGTTTGAATCCTCTGAAATAGGAAAGAGATGAGATTGTGGTGTTTGAAGCCATATTTTCAGTGTTGCCTTAGTAAACAAGAGTTTAGTGCTTTTCAGTCGGTCAACACGAATGTAACAGATGAGACTTTCGCCAACTGTGCAAATGTTTCTGAAATACTACCTATGATGTTTCCATATAATTGGTTGGAATGCAGAGATTCAATGAAGTTCTGGAAGTATCTTTAGTTTGTCTTGGAACAAAAGTGGGCAAGGCTGAAGGAAAACGCTCACTCGGATGGTATAATACAGATTTTGTTGAATCTTCTGGGGGCTTTACGAAATTGTGCTCATGTAGCCTCGTGTAGGCCTACTTGGGTGTATGGAGAATTTGTCTGATAACCTGTGCCGCTGTGAACCTGTACTAGTGGGTGTATTTGTAATCGAGGTAGAATTTGGGCAGGAAGCAGCCGTGGCTTCACGTTAGGTATCATCTCGGCATTTACATGGAGTGAAAGTGCGGAACCACGGAAAACCACTTCCAGGATGGCTGAGATAGGAATAGAACCCGCCTGTTCTCAATTTTGTCTCACGAGGCTGAGTGTTCCCCATGCCAGCCCTCAGACCAGAATTAAATTCCTTGGCAGAACCGAGAATCGAACCCGGGCCTCCGCTGTGACAGCCAAGAATGCTATTCACTACGCCACGAGGCGGACGGTATTGCACAGTCAGAGCAGATAGTGAAGGATGTTGTTAATCCATTCAAGGAGTTTGCGAAATCGTAGTCTCGAGCACTCTGGTGAGTGTGAGGAATCTGTATGATAACCTGTGGCATTGCGATCACTGTACTAGGGTGTGTATATCTAGTTGGAGCTATGATTCAGGTAGCAGGTGAACGTGGCCTTATTTAAGGCACTATCCATTCATTTGTGTGGATGGTAAGTGCGGGAAACCACGGATAACCACATCTAGAATGGCTGAGGTTGGATTCAAACACACCTCTTCCCAGTTCTGCCCACGAGCTGTTGCATATCCTTTTCCAGTCCTCAGAACAGAATTAAATCTCTTCGCAGAGCCGAGAATCAAACTCGGAACTCCGCGGTGGCAGTTAAGAATGCTAGTCACTACATAATGAAGTGAATTCTTGAATGATGGTTTGCCAAGAACGTGGATGTGGAGCATTATGTAATCGGAAGGAACAAACAAGTGTGTGAGAAAGGAGATCATGGAAACGAAGTGAAAACATTATGTCAAGTCACAGGAAAGCTCTTATTTGGAGTGCCTTACTGAAATATACGAGTACAACGTATGCAGCGAACGCGTACAACGAACTAAATATTCTAGTAAGCCCTACCTTATTCTGTGATACAGGGTTCTTCATTTGGTCGTCTGGATGATGTAATGAAATATCTAAAGATCAGAATTATTTTGTTCACGACAGAAGAATATATTTAACTGAGACATTTTAAAGAATCAATGTTTAACCAGATAGTTTTAAATAGCAGAAAATCACTGTCTATACTCCTCATAAGCAGTAGGCCACTATCTGGAGGGCATCTAGTAGTAAACGCCATTCCTCACATATATACACATCCTAACTCATCCCCGACCCTCTGGAAACAAGTGGTATAGTTCCATACAAGCACAGAGATCAGACATTGTCAATAATAATGTTCGTGAGAACTCACTCGTTAATTTCAGAAGATCACACTTTCATCAATCACTTCATAATCCTTTCCAAACTCCTCCCAACACGGTGCAACATAGCAAGCTTGTTTCAGTAGTAAATAATCTTCTAGCTACACAACTCACAGTCACTTGTCTAAGGGACATGTAACATGGTAAGACAGTGTATATAAATAAGTAAATAAATAAAGTAGGCTAAGTACCGATTGTTTCTTTTTGTATGGAATGAATCCTGATAGCCCAATGTCTCATTTAATGTTTCATCTGGATTACGATGTTCGAACGTGGGAAAGCTTTAATGGAACTTCCATCTAATGAAGGATGTGACATCATCTTGCCGTCATACGCCAAGCCAGTACCTATGTGAATGAGTAGGTAAGTGTGTTACCGATTCAGTGAGTCAGTGAATGAGTTAGTGAGTGAGAAAGTGACCTGTGGGTCAGTGATCAGTACCATATACATTTGATGTATGTGCAATTTGTTCAATGTATTTTTTGTGATGACTGCATTGGTGTGTGTGCAGCTATAATATTAA
Source organism: Meconema thalassinum (assembly GCA_946902985.2). Classification (NCBI taxonomy): domain Eukaryota; kingdom Metazoa; phylum Arthropoda; class Insecta; order Orthoptera; family Tettigoniidae; genus Meconema; species Meconema thalassinum. Next base: position 1,402,414,502 of record OX336389.2, read on the forward strand.
GGGTTTCGGTTGGTGTAGGTGCTCTGGAACTTGAAATAAGGTACCATCCCGGTATTTGGCTTGAAGGAGTTGGAAAATAGACATACAGGATGGCCCATTTTAGTGCCGGGATTCAAACCTTCGATCTCCAGAATCGCAGTCATGATGCACGTCTGAACGTGCAAAGCTACGTCTCTACGCCACGCTTTGTTGCATGTTATTGTACAGGGTGCGCACAAATGATTGGAGCGGTTTTGTCAATCATTTCTAGCCATATTGTTAGAGCTATGGTGATGGTGTTTGATGGTGTAAGGCAAGTATCCTTCAAAGTTTTTTTTTGAATAGCCTCCATACATTGTGCTTCCCTCAACGCCCGCCGGAGCGCAACAGTTGCAGCATCCCCGTACCTTTGTGCAGCACGTTCGTGAGTTACCGATTCAGTGAGTCAGGCTTGGGGTATGACGGAAAGATGATGCCACATCCATGGTGATGTTCGTGACTTACTGAACATTAGACTTCCAAAAAGATGGATCGGTCGTATCGGGAATGAAGATCACGCCCTCATGTCATGGCCTCCACGTTCTCCAGACCTCACCCCTTGCGGCTTCATCGTATGGGGTTATGTGAAAGACGCAGTTTTTACACCTCCATTACCGGCTGATATAACAGAACTGAGGGCCTGCATCATCAACGCTACTGGTCAAATTGACAGCGACATGCTACGTAGGGTGTGGAACGAACTTGAATATGGAGTTGATGTGTGTAGAGTCACTCATGGGGCACATGTCGAGCACTTGTAGGTGCTTAAAAAAACGTTGTGAGTTTTTCTGTCTATAATTTTTTTAAATGTTACAACGAATAATGAACAAACAGGAATTGTTTGAAACTGCTTCAATCATTTGTGCGCACTCTGTATATCTGTCAGTTGTCTGCATTATTATTATTATTTTTTTGCTAAGTGGAATCTGTTCTTTAAGGTTATAAACGCGAATGTTCACACCAAATAGCGTCCTCTATCGCAATCTTTATTCGATACATAGGCAGCAGCTAAACCAGAAGGTTTCATTAAACTAAAAGGAATAGAGCGGAAAACCATTTCGGAACTAAGAATAGCACAGCAAGAAGAAAATGCCATCAATCTTCGTTAGAGGACGGGTCAATCACTTGCGTTGTCGTTAGAGATTGGGGTGCCATTTATTAATTACATTATGCACCCTCGCTGAACTCTGCTCAAACTTCCTTTACAGCCAGATGGAGTACACACAGCTGATCACTTGTATGTTGAGGCACGTGCTACTGCTACTAGATAACCCGACCTGATGTGTACAGCCTGTCTCAAATCACCATACACACCCACGGTTTCATTGTTTCAAATGGCAAGCAAACAAGCTCTCTCAGAGTATCTCAATTATCGGAATACACAGGAGGCTATCTCACTCACTCACTTACTGACTCATTCCGTCACAGACGCCATGATCTCCTGAAATGAATTAACAACAACATTGTAGTACCAGGAGTGCGACAGGCTTCGGCAGCCGGCACACTTCATATCCTCGCCGCTAGATGGGGACTTCATTCATTCCATTCCTGACCCGGTCGGAGACTGGAAGCAGGCTGTGGATTTTCATTTCATTGTAGTACCAGGGTCTTTTACCTAAATTATTATCATTGGACCCACTACTACGAGTATATACACAATAAAACATACTGTACAATAAAGCAATTAAACATAAAACCAAGTGCCTGTGGCTGGTAACCAAATTGCTACAAGAGAAGCAACAACAACATATATGACTCGGCTAGAAGTACCGAACAATCAAAAAATTGCACCTTATTTCACCCTTACGAAGGAACGAGATAATATCTATCAATCGTTTTGCATATCGAATATTATTCCAGCAATTATTCAAACTCAGGAGCTTATACTGCCCAAATAGCGGCCACTGACTGATGGTACACGCCCTAGTTATAGTTCATCTACTGTAAGTATGCACTTTTTTGATAGTTATCGCGGGAACGAAGAGTCCAACAGAACATATTAATCCGCCGCTACCACATGTATTCCAGCCAATGAGCCATCACATGGCAGCCAGCAATGGCCGTTGTATTCCGTCAAGGGGTGAACAGCTGTTATGAGTTGCCTAAACCTACATTCATCTCGCAATATCAATTCATTGCCCTTTTTAAAGGAAACTTGTATTTCTTTGTGGCATTTATCAAATAATCGTTCTAACAGCACACCTAAAACCCACTAAAGGCTCACTGACAGAGTGTTACATAGTTGTGCGCGCTAGGACACAGCAGCTGATAACTTAAAGAGTTAGAGTGGAATTATTTTTAGGCTCATCATTTCACAGCTCAAGGAAAATGCTTACTAAGGTATGGTGCAAGATGTTCTTAAGACGATAAGATCATTACTTGACCTGTTGGATTGATATTAAAATAATACGTACGAAAAAATTCACCATGTAAGTTAACTATTAGGCCTACACAACAACTCACATTTTAGGCCTATTTTTTGCTCAAATAAATATGAAAATTATTCACCAGGGCAATGTCCTTGGGGAAATCAATAGTTCTGCTGCCTTTTCTTTTGCCTTCAAAAAGAGAGAAATAAAACAAATATCTTGAACAAGATATTCCGAATCTGCTTCCGACTCGATAGTCAAAACAAAGATGTCCGACCTGGAGAACTCTCAGGCTACATATTTACTTAACATTTAAGATAACCACTATAAATTTATCTGAAAAGTGAACACGCGTTCAAATGATAATACTACTTTCAGACGACTTTGCGCAATATTATCAATTATAATTATTATTATTATTTAATATAATTATCACGTTATTTGCACAGGCGGATGAACACGGTAGGGCGTCCATTACCAATCGCACACCCATGCCACGAGCACGTGGTATTTCAGTTTGATAATGCAACTCTTCAGTCTGGCCGACAGAATTATGTTGCCAATATATTCACAATTACTGGGACAAGCGAAAAAATAACCTGAAAAACTTACATGTGATTAGAACATGTATATATTTGTTATGGACTACAGGTTATAAATTGAGTCTTTCCTTATGAAGGTTGGCAACCCTAGATGTCAAAAAAGTGCAAACTTACAGTAGATGAACTATACAAGATTCCCACAGTTAAATGCTGCGTTTCAGATGACCTCGTAGTTCCGCCCCTTAAAACAACAATAACTAACTAACTAACTAAATGCTGCGTGTTGAGTTGTGTGGTAATTGCTGTGTGCATTGGCCGATAGAGACCAGATGTGTGAGTGGAATAGAAAAAGTGGCGTATTTTTTCCATCACCCTGTTTAAATTAGCTGCAAGTGAGTGAGGGAGTTGTCTGGAGTCAGCAGTTTGTGTATGATCACAAGCTACAATAGCAGGAGGCACATTGCACCTTTTATTAATCAGCACCAGTGCACAATAGCTTCCAGCACTTACCCTTCGCATTTCGCCCACCCCTCCCTGTCATCCAAGCAACGTGATAACACGTGGCTTGGAGGGGCAAAGGGTTGGACATTCAAAATGTGACATGGTCCATTGTTTGCCATGCCATCTGCCGTTAAAATTCTTGTGTCCTCCCGTCATGTGTGCCACTGCTACCCCGACCTTCTAAACTTTATATTGGTTTCCGTGAAGCCAGCAGGGGACGGAAATTGCGGCGGTCTTTGTTTAAAGGGACTTCCAGTAATTGTTTAACTGTCTTCACAAAGAGGACAATAGTTGCTGGCTCAATCTTCCTAATATGTCTCCGCTACAGTTACTAATACTCGCTGAAGTACTACAACGGAATTCATATCGGAATACTGAAATCCATTTAGGGTCTACCTGTGCAATGACATCATGCTGAATAATATTTTAATGGCCTGATTTTACAGGCATCGTTGCGACTGTAGCTACATTTCATCATTTTAAATGATCTTGTCAACTTCGTCGTTACGCTGGGGTCTGGTGTTACGTTACGGTGACGGGACGAAATGTACCCAGATGCACTGAGGTGTGTGACGTCATAGTACCGCTTGGTGCATGAGTTCTCCGACAATCTCTACTTCGTTAGTATAAGACAAAAATCCCTGATTCTTGGATGTCACGGGTAATCTCGAGAACCACTGAATGGATTTTAATGCGGTTTTCACCATTCTCTAAAGGAAATCTCGAGGAAAGATTCTGTAGGAAATAATTTATGTATGATCAAAGGAAGCCAAGCAGTAGCGATTTCAGTGAAAAAGTTGAAAGCAAACTTGGCGTCCGTGCGCTTCTTAAGCCTACGCTCGGCAAACCGTTAAAAATATCAATATACTATGACCGTAAGAATTGGTCAGCATGAAAAGTTCTACAAAAAAGTCCACGAGAGCATATCTCTATCTTCCATACATCGCCCACTATAAGTGTTTTAGACTGGATGGAAGGGGCACGACCCGCTCGCTCTGGTGAGCGTGACGGCATCCCGCGCGCTTGACATTGTTTGCCCTTGGTTTGCACTTGCCATTTGCAAGTAATTTGAAACAAAATAAGCAAGATAAGTATTATGCAGATAATTTTCTAACATGTCAAGAGTCTTTGGCTTCGAGCGAAGCGAGAAGCCTCCAGCCTTTCTAGCATTTTTCAGCATTTGTAGCATTTAAAATGATACAAAGTCTAGTCTTTCAGACTGACTGTCACTTTTACGTACCAATTCATGAGAAAGCTTTGCCACATTTGTCAAATACAGGGTGATTCTTGATGTAATTTACGACTTCAATAATGTGTAATTATTTATTGGAACCACTTGGAGACTTGATTTGTATGTCATTACATAGCAAAACACTTAATGTTTTTTGACAAACCCATTACTGCTCAACGTGTGCATTTGTCATCCTGGACACATCCCAGCGGAGGTCGATTTCCCGCCACATATGAACCAGCATTTCCGGGGTAAGGGAAGCAATGGCTGTTGTGATGCGATGTCTCAGTTCATCAATATTTGCAGGAAGGGGAGGGATGTACACCGTATCTTTCACAAATCCCCACAGAAAGAAGTCCATCGGTGTGCAATCCGGAGACCGTGGCGGCCAGTTGGTCCACAACGACTTATCCACATAACCGGGGAACTTTGATCAAGGAATTCCCTGATGTCTGACAGGTAGTGCGGCAGGGTGCCATCATGTTGCCAACACATGCGCCCATTGTGGTCATCTTCATCCAACTGTGTAATAAGGAAGTTCTGTAGCATATCCAGAAAAATGATTCCGGTGAAGGATCTCTCAGCAAAGAAGAAAGGTCCGTACACTTTCTCTCTCGAAACAGCGCAAAAAACGTTCAGAGGGATACCAGTTTCCAGTGACAGACGCCGTGTTGATTTGTTTTCGGAATGCGAACGAAACTCTCCGTAACTGTTTCCACCACATCGCCAGTCACAGGTGCGCGGTCGGAGCCTTTGTGTGTCGCACAGAACAACCGGTTTCAATAAATGTCTGGTACCATTTGTACACTGTTGGTCTCCTGGGTGGGTCTTTGCCAAATTCTGTGCAAAACCTCCGCTGTACACTCGTTGCTGACTTGGTTTCTTCAATCAGAACACACACTTATCTCTTTTCGCTCCAGTAAAAGACGTAATTTCCAACAAGTGTCAGGCGGCGCGCGTGTTGGACAACTGTGAAACTACAAACTACGTGAGTCAAAACTTGAAGTTTTTTCAATACAGGGTGTATCATAATTATACCGACAAAAAAAAACAGGGACGCTCTGCGTGTCATGTAAAAGACAATGCCGCAATCGGATTGGCGGAGAAAATTTTTCCTTCCGAGAAAACGAGGTTACTTTGTTACTTCCGGGCGCACGATTCAAATCTACGAACTCGCCGTATTTGCTGAGCCAGGCAGCAAGCCGCTGGCCACTGCTGTGCTTCAGGCAAGGGAAGGGAGTGTGATAGAAGGAGACAGAGATATGCTGGCGGGCATGCGGCAAGCCGAGGCGATCGAGGAAACTTGCGCATGCCCGCCAGCATATCTCTGTCACCTTCTATCACACTCCCTTCCCTTGCTTGAAGCACAGCGGTGGCCAGCGGCTTGCTCTCTAGCTCAGCAATTACGACGAGTTTCGTAGATTTGAATCGCGCGCCCGGAAGTAACAAAGAAACCTCATTTTCTCAGAGGGAAAACTTTTCTCCGCCAATCCGATTGCGGCATCGTCTTTTACATAACACGCAGAGCGTCCCTGATTTTTTGTTGGTATAATTAAGATACACCCTGTATAGTGACATATAAACCAAGTATGTAAGTGGTTTCAATAAATAATTACACATTATTGATGTTGTAAACTACCTCAAGAATCACCCTGTATCATAATCTTTAATATTTCCATAGAACCCAATTGTACATTATTAATGAGCAGCGTTTTCAGTTGCAGTTTGTCCAAGGGAAGAGCTAAATGTAGCAAGACTGCAAAGCGCTCAAATTATAAATGTTGGTCTGTAGATTAGCAATGTGTTTTCAAAAGGAAGCAAAATGTAATCTTAAGTTATTAAAAGAAGAGAATGAGGCGTTCTTATTGACTAATTTTGAACGAACGTCATCGCAAATATTCCAACGCCATCTGAATCAGGCTCTCTGTAAATTCCTTTAACTCTCCACACCGCTGCGGCATCATCATTGGCATAGCGATGAGAATCGAGCAATTTACGTGCAACGTGCAAGTCAGTTCATAATTTAACATTTATGAGTCATTCTGAAGGATCAGGTAAACCTATCGTGCTACGGATTATATTTAATTAAACATGTGCAGAGTACCTCTGAATGATAGAAATGTGCGACAGATGGCAACCTCATTGTTAAACGGTAACATTTAAAACTTCCTATTAATTTATTAAAGACTCTTTTGAGTAAGTTCACAAATGATTTACAATATTTTAAAATAATCTCACGGTATTTACAGTAAATAGTTTTTCCCAGGGCAGTCAACCTCGTGGTGAAGTGGCTAGCATTCTTTGCTGGCGTCCCGGCGGTCCAGGTTCGATTACCAGGTCTGTCAGGGTATTTCATTCTGGTCTGAGGGCTTGAAAGGGGTACAAAAGGCGTGGGTTCGATTCCCACCTCGGCCATTGGGAAGTGTTGGGAGTGCTATTGTGTTACATGATAATGCTCGTTGCCATGTAGCCGCAACAGTGAGGAATTTGTTTACAAGGTTGAACTGGGAAGTACTCGAACACTCACCAAATTCACCTGGCATGAGCCCTTGTTATTACGATTTATTCTCAAATATCAAAGAAACTCTACGAGGCGTTCGATGTCGATCAAGATTTGACATCCAGCAAGCTCAAGATCGATCAGTGAGGGAGATATCCAGAAACGAGCATTGTCATGTAACACAATAGCACTCCCAATAGCTTGAGGTAGTTTACGCCATATTGGGCGCCTATGAAGTTCCAAGTATAGAAATAGTAGTCTGCATTTACTTTTATACCATGAGGTACAGCATGTACTAAGATTATGTCTTCATAATCATAACACACAATAACCATCAGTTACAAAGGATCTTGCAACGCTCGACTTTTTTGGGGGCGTGGTGATTCTGTATGTCGCCATTCGCTTCATTGTCGTTTCAGCTCAGGTGTATACGAATGCACCCATGTCTCATCCATTGTGATAATGCGACGAATAAAGGCCTCACCTTCATGTTCATATCACTCCAAATGCATTCTTGCTGTCTCCATTCACTGCCACTTTCCAATTTCGGTTAGAGTGTGCGATACCCAGTGGGCACAAACTTTTCGTATCTTCAGCATTTTTTCTTAAAATGTGATGGACAGACGATGCTGCAATAACAAGTTCCTTGGAAATCTCCAAACATGCCCAAGCGCCTGACTATTTCCAATAATGCCCCTACAGCCTACACATGGAGATCGTCAGTTGCAGCAACGGGTCTATCAGCACGTGCTCTGTGTTGACATTTCTTTCTTCATTGACGGAAGGCTTCCACCCATCTTGCAATAGTTCGATAAGGTAGGATTTCTCTCCCGCAAAGCATCTCGCAATGCTCTAAAGCACTGAGTTGTCCTTTCCTCTTGGAACTTGGATTTTTAAGAAGCACCGTTGTTGATATCTACTGAACATCTATTTAGGGCAGTATTACTTACTGAATGTGAGAAACAATTAATGTTTTCACAAATATCAGCTATATCGAGACTTTTAATATTACAAATTTGTACAACAAAAACTGCTCAAAAATATACTACTAGATTACCATGGCTGCCGCAAGGATCGCTGATTGACGACAGTGTTTCCATTACTAATCGAATACCGGGTGAGTTAGCCGTGGTCGTTACGGCATGACTGCTGGCAGTCGCACACATCCGGGAGGCGAGGAGGTTCGAATCCCCCCGCCGGCAACCTTGAAGATGGTCTTCTGTGGTTTCCCATCTTCCTTCCAGGCAAATGCCGGGGTTGGTCCCTAACTATAGGCCACAGCCGCCACCTTCCAACTCCTTGTCCTTACATTCAAACTTTCCTCCCCAGACAACACTCCACACGCGACGGTACGTGTAGCTCACCCATTGGGTGTCCGCCTCGAAGCAGCTACAAAACTGGCGAGCCGAACATGTCCTCGGACACTCCCGGCATTTCAAGCCATACGCTAAAAAAAACTAATCGAATGCCCTAGTATTTACAGTGAAAATCCACAGCCTGCTTCCAGTCTCCGACCGGGTCAGGAATGGAATGAATGAAGCCCCCATCTAGCGGCGAGGATATGGACTGTGCCGGCTGCCGAGGCCTGACGCACTCCTCTGGGGCAATGATTAAATGAATGACAGATGAAATGAAATGATAGTGGAGGGTGTTGCTGGAATGAAATTTTGACAGGGAAAACCGGAGTACCCGGAGAAAAACCTGTCTGCCTCCCTTTTGTCCAGCACAGATCTCACATGGAGTGACCGGGATTTGAACCACGGACCCAGCGGTGAGAGGCCGGCGTGCTGCCGCCTAAGCCACGGAGGCTTTTCTAGTATTTACAGTAAGGTATTATAAGATGTAGACATTTAAAAATTCCATCAACTCATTTATTGAAAGAACTGAAGTCCCTTATGAAATATCCTCAATCAGAATTTTCTTCAGAGCATTAAAATAATTTGTCAGTTATTCATGTACGGCCTAGATCACAAAAGTTGAGAAATTAAAGCAAGTAGGTCCGTGGAGAACTAAATAGACTGGTTTCATACATTCTACTGATTTCTTCCAATAAAATCTCTCCCTCCTACCTATTAAAAGGATTTTCCATGTGACATACTAAATAACTTTTAGTACACGTTGTGATAATGTGTACAGCAAGACAATCAAAATTAAAGCTCAAAATCCATAAGTTGTAATCTTTATAGACAAAGAGCATAAAGATAGAATAATCGTCTTACTATGGTACTGGTGCACGCCCTACCTTAAATCAAAGCTTTCATCGTTCAAGATAACTCACGTCAACACAACTCCAGCACTGGAAAATATGTGTCCAAAGTTACACAGTTACACGATAAGTCTTTTAACGCTAACGAATAATTGTGTACTGGTGTAGCCCATCATACGAATCTTCTCTTCAATCGCCTCAATAAGATACGAGAAAAAAATGAGGTTTAAAATTTTCCAACTGATTCCATGTTGAATGTTTGAAAACAATTGAACATCATTAGCTGTCACTATACTAAGCTCAGAATAAAGTTTCGCTGTGCAAAATTTCATGCACTCGGGTAAATAGAATGGAAAAGAAGTTACTTTAAATATTTGAAACTCTCTTGGCCGCCATATTGTGTTTGTGTTCCTCAGAATTTTGAATGTCACATGTACTGTATTTCTTTACTTAACAGTCTTCTAACATCACACAAAATGTCAGTTTATTGTTTAAAAGAATTCAGAGATATTGAAATCTGGTTATATATAGCATGGATGCCATGTTGGATGGTCTTATACAGTATATATGCCATATAATTATATGCCAGCAGATGAATATTATAATCGTGGCTCATTAAATCAATCTATATTTTCATCGCTTGATTATTACGCGAGAATAGAAACACAATTTTGAAAAATTTGATCAGCCAGAATATTAAGGTTCACATAAAATTGAATTAAATTAGACGCCAGTATATTAAACCTTGTATGAAGATCTACTGTTTTATGTTCCACTGCGCCGGTATATTTAAGCCGCGAGAAAAATACACATAAATATTTAAATTGCGCGTCACCTCCATGTTGGCTTTGTGCTCATCAGGTTCTTGGAAGTCCCATGGGTGAACTAATGTTAATGGCCTCTATCAACACACAAAATTTGAGCTTGATTTATGTAACAGATTCGCATATATTTAGAGCCGTCTAAATGTTTCGGATGATCGCAATGTTGGCTTGTGTATATGTAAGCCATAGAGTTACGTACCATTATACGAAAATTGTTGCGTTGGTTGATTATACAAACGTTCACTTTGGACGCATTATTAGAACACAAAATATAAAAACGTAATTTTTAAATTTCATAGAGTAAGAGAGGTTGAGATTTCCTAGTTTTAAAACATAGCATGTTTTTTATTTTTAAATTTGTAATTTAAGGATAGCCGTAGCACGCAATATTCACCATTATAAATTTATCATTATTGGTACTGACTTCTCTTATATAATACCCCTCTTCTACCAAGTTTCGCCTTAATTGTACAATAACATCCTGGGTTGTTAGTTTGTACACTTTAACAGTACGGTTAGTCGCCATCTTGAATGTATTGAGTCACTGTTCTTTTGATTTAGGCATACGAAGCGACTTATGAGGTTTATCTTATAACTAAATTTCGTTTATATATCTATGGGACACCGAAAGTTATTAATTTTTGAAATAGTGATGTCCACTGTGATGTCAGTGTGATATCTTTCGACAAACCCAAATCTCTCCGCAAGATTCGTCATAATTACCCAAATTGATTTTGAATTGTCGATTGTTATGCTCTAATAGTTCACTTATCCGCTATCTTGGAAGTCTGGTGAGTAGTGTGTTTTGGCCGGTTCCGCAGCCTCCACCTCCACACCCTCCACACAAGATGGCGGCAGCCCGATAACTCCCGAACCCGTGGTCGGATTTTGACGAATAAGGTGTCATTGAACTCGGGCTGACACCCCCTTTCCAATGGACGACATATTTCAACCCCAAAACTAAAACCTACCCCTACTAGGGGGTGAAATTGTAATATTTTTAGAGATTCTCTGTTACCAATTGCAACATGTGAGAGTTTGAATGCCGATATGGATTTAAACGTTGTTCCACATAAAGTGCATATGTTTGGTGGAAAGCCACTATGAATTAGCATGCCCACTCATGGCTTTTGTAAGAGGGTGGGGGAGCGGATCCCTATAGATGGGTTATTGTTGACGGGTCATTGTTGGCGGGGTCATTGTTGTCGAGTCCTTGTGGACGAGTCCTTGTGGACAAGTCCTTGTGGACAGGTCATTGTTGACAGGTCATTGTGGACGAGTCTGTGTGGACGAGTCCTTGTGGACAGGTCCTTGTGGACGAGTCCTTGTCCCTTTGGACTGATCCCTTTGGCCTGGTTCCTACGGACTAGCCCATGAATTTATTTAAATTATGTCAAAGGGTCTAACTACATTTTGTGTGTGTTGAATTGACGTTGTTCACCACTACTATAATGGAATAACGATATGAAAGGAAAGTGACGAAATACATGTGAACTTACAAGGATCTAACTTGGTGGATGGATGTGTTCTAACGAGTCATTTGTAGTTAAAAGAGAATAATACATGTTCTTAAGATGTTAAAACTTAAGAAATGACACGTTCAGTAAGACGTCTTGTTACTTCCTGTGTCATATTAGAGACATGGCAGAGAGCGCGCAGATCTGTTGCTATGACTAACACTGCAGTAATTTGAAACCGCAAGTTTTCATTAAGACAATGGATGATGATCATGCAAAGTTAGAAGTTATTGGATATTACACAGGTGTTCCTTCCGGTGTCATGTTGCTGACATACCAGAGAGCGCACACTGCTGTTGCTATGACTGACGCAGCAGTAATTTGAAACCACATATGTTGATTAAGACAATGGGTGATGATCATGCAAAGTCAGCAGTCATTGGATACCACACAGGTGTTCCTAGTGTACTTTGGACTCTCAACTGTATTGGGAAAGGAATTGCAATGATCTGCAAAAAACTGCTGACACGAGCGATGAGAGTTTATATAAGAGGGGTGTCATATATCTCCCTACTGTCAGTCTATATTACTCGCTTTGAGTGAACAGTGCTCTATTACTGCTCAAGAGTTGTAAAAAAAAGCCGTTTTGGTAGAAAATCATTAAATTATTTTGCAAGGTAAGTACTTATTATTAATGGATTGTAGTCTTTTATTACTAATTGATGTTGAAGTTATTGATTGGAATGTATTGATTGATTGATTGATTGATTGATTTGTTTACAGATAATTGGGTACCTGTAGGTTACCAAATTCCTTCAATCTGTTCATTCAGTGACAGTAGTTGATCAATTATAAAAAGGTAAGTGCCCACTCTAATAACTTTTAAACAGTTAGAGTGATATTTTCCAATGTTCACCACTACATGTTAGTGAAAATGGTATATTTGACAGTCAAAAGTTGGAACTACTTGACCATGGTGTGTAAAGCTAATTTTGTAGGTTAGATTTTGATTACCGCTCTATTAAGTTTGAATGTTCATTGCTAGGTGTCAGTGACAGAGGGAATATTTAAAGACTTAACCTCAGTTCACTTAACTTTACCTAACTTAACCTTGTCATGTGACATGTTTTACAAGTTTAAACTTGTTTTAAGACTGGCTATGATATTACACTTAGCTCACTTAACTGGCGATCGCTGGTTTTTATCACGTGACATGTTCTACAAGTTTAGACTTGTTTTAAGACTGGCTATGACGTCACACTTAGCTCACTTAACTGGTGATCGCTGGTTTCTATCACGTGACATGTTCTACAAGTTTAGACTTGTTTTAAGACTGGCTATGACGCCACACTTAGCTCACTTAACTGACGACCGCTGGTTTCTACCACTCTATCATGTTCGAATGTTCACCGCTAGGTGTCAGTGACAGTGGTATATAGTAACCCCCAGTTAGAACTACATAAAGTTAGACTTGCTAGGAGTTCACAGATCGATTTAAATACCCTGCTATAACCATTGACTGGAATATAATTAAACTATTTATATTGTACTTTTTGTTTTATCTTTTATTAACATTGATGATTTCTTTCTTTTATAGATATCTTGGAAAGTAATCACCATGTTCAAGTGTGGTGACTGTAAGAAACAGTTCTCAAGACCTGACAACCTTCAACGACACGCAAATGCTAAACATGACATTAAAATGTTTGTGTGCAGTCATTGTGCTACCACATTTAACAGACAAGATAGTCTTGGACGGCATGTAAATTTAATGCATGTCAGTTCAGCACCTTTTTCATGTTCAGTTTGTGATCTTGGTTTTTCTGCTGTAAAGCGATATCAATCCCACATGGTTGAAGTGCATGGGGAACAACAGGAATTAAAAACTGTAAAACCATCAACTAGCACGGAACCTTTAAACAAATGTGATGCTCAAAAGCGTAAACGTTCTCAAGATTATGAAAATAGTTGTGCAACAAAAAGAAAAAAGAATGGTGAACCTTCAATAACCCATTGTGATGTTTGTAATATTGATATACCTTCTTCAATCATTCATGGACATTTACGCAGTATTCAACATGAAAATAACGCTTGTCATGAAAGAAATTCTGGAAATATTCAACAAATTGGTAGTGCATTTAAAAGTCGAATTGCTAGTTATAGACTTTACAGTAAAGAAAAAAAATCAAAGTATTGAATCATTTTTAAAAAATGTTCAACCTACTGTGTTTGGCTTAGTAGAAAATGTTTTATTAGAGCATAAAACAATTAAAATGAATTTTGAACTTTTTGGCCTCTATGTAAAAACTGGGAGTGAAGGTGAAATTACAGATATCAAATCTTTTAATACAAAAAACATAATTGTTAGCGAATCAACTAATATTAGTGATATATATCAAAATATTTCAAGTGCCATCATCGTGAAGAGTGAAGAGTTCCAGGAAAGGGAGTCAGGCTGGGCGTTGGTTGAAGTACTTTATTTAGAAACCAACCTGAATAAATATAATCCCCTTCGAGCATCATCATACATTGATTTACCTGCATGGATTAAACGTAAGAATGCTTGTGTAAACGTTATGAATAATGATGACGCATGCCTTGCATGGGCTGTAACCTCAGCTCTCCATCCAGCAGCGATGAATGAAAAGAGAACGTCATCATATCCTCACTATTCTTCAGTGTTAGATTTAAAAGAAATAGAATTTCCTATGGCGATAAAAGACATTCAATGTTTTGAAGAGCTGAACAATGTAAGTATTAATGTTTATGGAATTGAAAATAAGAGTATAGTTGGTCCTCTATATTATACTCAGGAAAAAAAGGATGCTCATGTAAATTTACTATACATAACCGAAGGTGAAAATGCTCACTATTGTTGGATAAAACATTTAAGTAGACTTGTTGGTAGTCAGATAACAAAAAGAGAACATAAGAAGTGGTTGTGTGATGGCTGTTTGCTATATTTCAGAAAAGAGGACCAACTAACTCAACATCAAAAATGGGGGTGTAATCATGTTCGTACGATATTACCGACTCTTAAAAATAACATTCTAAAATTTAAGGATTATGAGAAACAGCTTCGAGTACCATTTGTTATATATGCTGACTTCGAGGCTTTGCTAAAACCATTTAATACATGTTCATCGAATCCAGCCCAACCTTTTACCAACACTACTCACATTCATGAACCTTTTAGCTTTGCATATTATATTAAATGTAGTTATGATGACTCTTTAAATAAGTTTGAGCTCTATAGAGGACCTGATGCACCTAAAGTTTTTATGGATAGGCTTGAGAAAGATGCCATCCGTATATCCTCTATTTTAAATACGATCATTCCAATGGAACCACTAACTTTATTAGAGCAAATGAATTTTGAAACTGAAACTAATTGTTTTATATGTGGTGAATGTTTATATACAGACAGGGTTCGCGATCATGACCATTTAACAGGACAATATCGTGGTGCTGCTCATCAAGAATGTAATTTAAATTATAGAGTAAGTAAATTCATTCCGGTCATTCTACATAACGGTAGCGAATACGATAACCACTTTATCGTTAAAGAATTTGGAGCTTCAGATGTGAAAATTGATGTGATTGCAAATAATAAGGAACAATACATATCGTTCACAAAATACATCAAAACAGACAATAAGAAAACCATTAAACTGCGATTTTTAGATTCATTCCGTTTTATGCCGAGTAGTCTTGATAAGCTGGCTAGTAATTTAAAATCAGATCAGTTTCATGAAATTCAACGTGTCTTTCCTAAAGAAGATGATTTTAATTTGATTGGTCAAAAGGGTATATTCCCTTACGAATATATTAACTGTGTGGAACGTCTTGAGGAGTGTTCTTTACCACCGAAAGATGCATTTTACAGTTCCTTAAACACAAGTCATATCAGTGATCAGGAATATTTACATGCACAACGTGTATGGGCACAGTTTAACATTCAAACTTTAGGAGAATTTTCAGACATATATTTGAAGACAGATGTGTTGTTATTAGCAGATGTTTTTGAAAATTTTCGGAATGTTTGTATTAAAACTTATGACCTTGATCCTTGTCAGTATTTCACAGCTCCTGGGTTAAGTTTCAGTTCAATGTTGAAAAAAACGAAAGTAAATTTAGAATTAATGACTGATATAGACATGATCAATTTTATAAAATCATCAATTCGAGGTGGATTAAGTCAATGTAGTGGACGGTATTCTAAAGCGAATAATAAATACATGCCTAGCTACAACCCTTGTGAAGAGTCAAAGTATATTGTCTACCTCGATGCAAATAACCAATATGGTTGGGCTATGAGTCAATATCTACCACTGAAAGATTTTCGCTGGCTGACACAACCTGAAATTGATGTCTTACATGTTGACACTCTTAATGATAACGATGATAAAGGATATATTTTAGAGGTAAATCTTGAGTACCCTAAAGAGTTACATGATGATCATAATGATTTACCATTTTGTCCTGAGAATATGAAATCTCCATACATCACATCACGAACAAAAATGTTAATTGCTAATGTAAATGATAAATGTAAATATGTAATACATTATCAAAACTTGAAACAGTGTCTACAGCATGGATTGAAATTAACTAAAATTCATCGCGTATTACAATTTCATCAGTCAGCATGGCTCAAACCGTATATTGATCTAAACAATAATTTAAGAACACAGTCAACAAACGCGTTTGAAAAAGATTTTTATAAACTCATGAATAATAGTGTTTTTGGAAAGACTATGGAGAATGTTGATAAACGAGTTGATGTAAAGCTGATAACAAAGTGGGAGAATGATGGTAAAAGGTATGGTGCGAGCAACTTAATAAGCAAGCCTAACTTTCATAGCTGTTCAATTATTCATGAGGATTTAGTTGTAATACAAATGAATCGTCTTAAAGTAACTTACAACAAACCCATATATGTGGGTTACACCATTCTGGAATTGTCAAAAACACTTACGTATGAATTTCACTATGATTATGTAAAGAAAAACTATCTTGATAATGCTAAATTACTCTACACAGACACAGATTCTTTTATTTATGAGTTTAAAACTGATGATTTTTACGAGGATATCAAAACTGAGCTAAATAGGTTTGATACAAGTGACTACCCCAAGGATAATATTTACCATTTACCTCTAGTAAACAAAAAGGTTCTTGGGAAATTTAAGGATGAATGTGCTGGTGTTATTATAGACACCTTTGTAGGCACAAAATCTAAATCATACAGCTATATGACAATTGATGATGTAGTAGTAAAAAAATTAAAAGGAGTGAAAAAGAATGTTGTTAGTAAAGAGTTAGATATAAGTGATTATAAAAACTGTATAGTTAGTAACCCACCTGTATTATATATGAAAATGTGTGTATTTAGAAGTAAAAATCATCAGCTACATACCAATTTGTTGAACAAAGTTGCTTTAAGTAATGAAGACAACAAACGATTCATTATACCCAACACATTTAATACTCTTGCTTGGGGAAACAGTCGCATTGACGACTATTACTTTACTTAAGTCTAATGATCACTATATTGTAATATTTGTAGTGTGTTTTATATTGTAATATTTTTTGTAAAAACTGTAAGTAGAATGTATAATGTTAGGCTACAGTAGTTTAGTAAAATTAAGATAAGTAATACATTTTTAGTGTAAAATGTTTGCTTTTGTATATTACGAAAAAGATTTTTTTAAATATACAGAATGTGTGAACTAAACAAGGGAAATGTAAAAATGTAAAGTGGAAATTGTAAATATCCATGTGTGAAAAAGTGAAATAGTTATCACCATTTTAAAATTAAAAGACATTGTGATCTGGTAAACCTTGTTTTTATTTCACAACAACAAAAATGTACAGAATGTGTAAACTAAACAAAGAGAATGTAAAAAAATGAAAAGTGGAAATTGTAAATATTCAGGTATGAAAAAATGAAAATAAAGAAATGACTATCACCATTTTAAAATTAAAAGACATTGTGATTTTGTAAACCTTGTTTTTATTTCACAACATATATGGCTTTACAAAATAGAATACAAAGAAATACCATTTCCTCAATCCTTTTCAATGTTCATGTCCATTCATATTAACTTTCCTTTTGGCGCGATTGATAGTAGGCGCTATTAGTAGACGCGATTGATAGTAGGCGCGATTGGTAGTGGACGTAATTGATAGTAGGCGCTTTTGATAGTAGGCGCGATTGATAGTATGCGCGATTGGTAGCAGGCGCTATTAGTAGGCGCGATTGATAGTAGGCGCGATTAGTAGGCGCGATTGATAGTAGGTGCGATTGGTAGTAGACGCGATTGATAGTAGGCGCTATTAGTAGACGCGATTGATAGTAGGCGCGATTGGTAGCAGGCGCTATTAGTAGGCGCGATTGATAGTAGGCGCGATTAGTAGGCGCGATTGATAGTAGGTGCGATTGGTAGTAGACGCGATTGATAGTAGGCGCTATTAGTAGACGCGATTGATAGTAGACGCGATTGGTAGTAGGCGCGATTGGTAGTGGACGTTATTGATAGTAGGCGCTATTGATAGTAGGTGCGATTGATAGTAGGCGCGATTGATAGTAGGCGTAATTGATAGTAGACGTGATTGATAGTAGGCGTGATTGGTAGACCTTGAGGTGATAACCCCTTTTGATTGATCCCTGTTGATTTGCCCCTTGGGACTGGTCCCTGTTGACTAGCCCCTTTGGACGGGTCCTTTTTGACGGGAGTCATTTTTGACGGGCCCCCTGCTGACGGGTCACTGTGGACGGATCCCTGTGGACGGGTCCCTGTTGACAGGTCCTTTTGACTAATCCCTTTGGATCGGTCCCTTTGACATAATTTGGATAAATGCATGGCCAACCCATAGGGATCAGTCCAAAGGGACCGGTCCAAAGGGATTAGTCAAAAGGACCTGTCAACAGGGACCCGTCCACAGGGATCCGTCAGCAGGGGGGCCCGTCAAAAATGACTCCCTTCAAAAAGGACCCGTCCAAAGGGGCTAGTCAACAGGGACCAGTCCCAAGGGGCAAATCAACAGGGATCAATCAAAAGGGGTTATCACCTCAAGGTCTACCAATCACGCCTACTATCAATCACGTCTACTATCAATTACGCCTACTATCAATCGCGCCTACTATCAATCGCACCTACTATCAATAGCGCCTACTATCAATAACGTCCACTACCAATCGCGCTTACTACCAATCGCGCCTACTATCAATCGCGTCTACTAATAGCGCCTACTATCAATCGCGTCTACTACCAATCGCACCTACTATCAATCGCGCCTACTAATCGCGCCTACTATCAATCGCGCCTACTAATAGCGCCTGCTACCAATCGCGCCTACTATCAATCGCGTCTACTAATAGCGCCTACTATCAATCGCGTCTACTACCAATCGCACCTACTATCAATCGCGCCTACTAATCGCGCCTACTATCAATCGCGCCTACTAATAGCGCCTGCTACCAATCGCGCATACTATCAATCGCGCCTACTATCAAAAGCGCCTACTATCAATTACGTCCACTACCAATCGCGCCTACTATCAATCGCGTCTACTAATAGCGCCTACTATCAATCGCGCCAAAAGGAAAGTTATTAATGAATGGACATGAACATTGAAAAGGATTGAGGAAATGGTATTTCTTTGTATTCTATTTTGTAAAGCCATATATGTTGTGAAATAAAAACAAGGTTTACAAGATCACAATGTCTTTTAATTTTAAAATGGTGATAGCCATTTCTTTATTTTCATTTTTTCATACATGAATATTTACAATTTCCACTTTTCATTTTTTTACATTCTCTTTGTTTAGTTTACACATTCTGTACATTTGTGTTGTTGTGAAATAAAAACAAGGTTTACCAGATCACAATGTCTTTTAATTTTAAAATGGTGATAACTATTTCACTTTTTCACACATGGATATTTACAATTTCCACTTTACATTTTTACATTTCCCTTGTTTAGTTCACACATTCTGTACATTTTAAAAAAAATCTTTTTCGTAATATACAAAAGCAAACATTTTACACTAAAAATGTATTACTTATCTTAATTTTACTAAACTACTGTAGCCTAACATTATACATTCTACTTACAGTTTTTACAAAAAATATTACAATATAAAACACACTACAAATATTACAATATAGTGATCATTAGACTTAAGTAAAGTAATAGTCGTCAATGCGACTGTTTCCCCAAGCAAGAGTATTAAATGTGTTGGGTATAATGAATCGTTTGTTGTCTTCATTACTTAAAGCAACTTTGTTCAACAAATTGGTATGTAGCTGATGATTTTTACTTCTAAATACACACATTTTCTTATATAATACAGGTGGGTTACTAACTATACAGTTTTTATAATCACTTATATCTAACTCTTTACTAACAACATTCTTTTTCACTCCTTTTAATTTTTTTACTACTACATCATCAATTGTCATATAGCTGTATGATTTAGATTTTGTGCCTACAAAGGTGTCTATAATAACACCAGCACATTCATCCTTAAATTTCCCAAGAACCTTTTTGTTTACTAGAGGTAAATGGTAAATATTATCCTTGGGGTAGTCACTTGTATCAAACCTATTTAGCTCAGTTTTGATATCCTCGTAAAAATCATCAGTTTTAAACTCATAAATAAAAGAATCTGTGTCTGTGTAGAGTAATTTAGCATTATCAAGATAGTTTTTCTTTACATAATCATAGTGAAATTCATACATAAGTGTTTTTGACAATTCCAGAATGGTGTAACCCACATATATGGGTTTGTTGTAAGTTACTTTAAGACGATTCATTTGTATTACAACTAAATCCTCATGAATAATTGAACAGCTATGAAAGTTAGGCTTGCTTATTAAGTTGCTCGCACCATACCTTTTACCATCATTCTCCCACTTTGTTATCAGCTTTACATCAACTCGTTTATCAACATTCTCCATAGTCTTTCCAAAAACACTATTATTCATGAGTTTATAAAAATCTTTTTCAAACGCGTTTGTTGACTGTGTTCTTAAATTATTGTTTAGATCAATATACGGTTTGAGCCATGCTGACTGATGAAATTGTAATACGCGATGAATTTTAGTTAATTTCAATCCATGCTGTAGACACTGTTTCAAGTTTTGATAATGTATTACATATTTACATTTATCATTTACATTAGCAATTAACATTTTTGTTCGTGATGTGATGTATGGAGATTTCATATTCTCAGGACAAAATGGTAAATCATTATGATCATCATGTAACTCTTTAGGGTACTCAAGATTTACCTCTAAAATATATCCTTTATCATCGTTATCATTAAGAGTGTCAACATGTAAGACATCAATTTCAGGTTGTGTCAGCCAGCGAAAATCTTTCAGTGGTAGATATTGACTCATAGCCCAACCATATTGGTTATTTGCATCGAGGTAGACAATATACTTTGACTCATCACAAGGGTTGTAGCTAGGCATGTATTTATTATTCGCTTTAGAATACCGTCCACTACATTGACTTAATCCACCTCGAATTGATGATTTTATAAAATTGATCATGTCTATATCAGTCATTAATTCTAAATTTACTTTCGTTTTTTTCAACATTGAACTGAAACTTAACCCAGGAGCTGTGAAATACTGACAAGGATCAAGGTCATAAGTTTTAATACAAACATTCCGAAAATTTTCAAAAACATCTGCTAATAACAACACATCTGTCTTCAAATATATGTCTGAAAATTCTCCTAAAGTTTGAATGTTAAACTGTGCCCATACACGTTGTGCATGTAAATATTCCTGATCACTGATATGACTTGTGTTTAAGGAACTGTAAAATGCATCTTTCGGTGGTAAAGAACACTCCTCAAGACGTTCCACACAGTTAATATATTCGTAAGGGAATATACCCTTTTGACAAATCAAATTAAAATCATCTTCTTTAGGAAAGACACGTTGAATTTCATGAAACTGATCTGATTTTAAATTACTAGCCAGCTTATCAAGACTACTCGGCATAAAGCGGAATGAATCTAAAAATCGCAGTTTAATGGTTTTCTTATTGTCAGTTTTGATGTATTTTGTGAACGATATGTATTGTTCCTTATTATTTGCAATCACATCAATTTTCACATCTGAAGCTCCAAATTCTTTAACGATAAAGTGGTTATCGTATTTGCTACCGTTATATAGAATGACCGGAATGAATTTACTTACTCTATAATTTAAATTACATTCTTGATGAGCAGCACCACGATATTGTCCTGTTAAATGGTCATGATCGCGAACCCTGTCTGTATATAAACATTCACCACATATAAAACAATTAGTTTCAGTTTCAAAATTCATTTGCTCTAATAAAGTTAGTGGTTCCATTGGAATGATCGTATTTAAAATAGAGGATATACGGATGGCATCTTTCTCAAGCCTATCCATAAAAACTTTAGGTGCATCAGGTCCTCTATAGAGCTCAAACTTATTTAAAGAGTCATCATAACTACATTTAATATAATATGCAAAGCTAAAAGGTTCATGAATGTGAGTAGTGTTGGTAAAAGGTTGGGCTGGATTCGATGAACATGTATTAAATGGTTTTAGCAAAGCCTCGAAGTCAGCATATATAACAAATGGTACTCGAAGCTGTTTCTCATAATCCTTAAATTTTAGAATGTTATTTTTAGGAGTCGGTAATATCGTACGAACATGATTACACCCCCATTTTTGATGTTGAGTTAGTTGGTCCTCTTTTCTGAAATATAGCAAACAGCCATCACACAACCACTTCTTATGTTCTCTTTTTGTTATCTGACTACCAACAAGTCTACTTAAATGTTTTATCCAACAATAGTGAGCATTTTCACCTTCGGTTATGTATAGTAAATTTACATGAGCATCCTTTTTTTCCTGAGTATAATATAGAGGACCAACTATACTCTTATTTTCAATTCCATAAACATTAATATTTACATTGTTCAGCTCTTCAAAACATTGAATGTCTTTTATCGCCATAGAAAATTCTATTTCTTTTAAATCTAACACTGAAGAATAGTGAGGATATGATGACGTTCTCTTTTCATTCATCGCTGCTGGATGGAGAGCTGAGGTTACAGCCCTTGCAAAGCATGCGTCATCATTATTCATAACGTTTACACAAGCATTTTTACGTTTAATCCATGCAGGTAAATCAATGTATGATGATGCTCGAAGGGGATTATATTTATTCAGGTTGGTTTCTAAATAAAGTACTTCAACCAACGCCCAGCCTGACTCCCTTTCCTGGAACTCTTCACTCTTCACGATGATGGCACTTGAAATATTTTGATATATATCACTAATATTAGTTGATTCGCTAACAATTATGTTTTTTGTATTAAAAGATTTGATATCTGTAATTTCACCTTCGCTCCCAGTTTTTACATAGAGGCCAAAAAGTTCAAAATTAATTTTATTTGTTTTATGCTCTAATAAAACATTTTCTACTAAGCTAAACACAGTAGGTTGAACATTTTTTAAAAATGATTTAATACTTTGAGTTTTTTCTTTACTGTAAAGTCTATAACTAGCAATTCGAGTTTTAAATGCACTACCAATTTGTTGAATATTTCCAGAATTTCTTTCATGACAAGCGTTATTTTTATGTTGAATACTGCGTAAATGTCCATGAATGATTGAAGAAGGTATAACAATATTACAAACATCACAATGGGTTATTGAAGGTTCACCATTCTTTTTTCTTTTTGTTGCACCAACTATTTTCATAATCTTGAGAACGTTTACGCTTTTGAGCATCACATTTGTTTAAAGGTTCCGTGCTAGTTGATGGTTTTACAGTTTTTAATTCCTGTTGTTCCCCATGCACTTCAACCATGTGGGATTGATATCGCTTTACAGCAGAAAAACCAAGATCACAAACTGAACATGAAAAAGGTGCTGAACTGACATGCATTAAATTTACATGCCGTCCAAGACTATCTTGTCTGTTAAATGTGGTAGCACAATGACTGCACACAAACATTTTAATGTCATGTTTAGCATTTGCGTGTCGTTGAAGGTTGTCAGGTCTTGAGAACTGTTTCTTACAGTCACTACACTTGAACATGGTGATTACTTTCCAAGATATCTATAAAAGAAAGAAATCATCAATGTTAATAAAAGATAAAACAAAAAGTACAATATAAATAGTTTAATTATATTCCAGTCAATGGTTATAGCAGGGTATTTAAATCGATCTGTGAACTCCTAGCAAGTCTAACTTTATGTAGTTCTAACTGGGGGTTACTATATACCACTGTCACTGACACCTAGCGGTGAACATTCGAACATGATAGAGTGGTAGAAACCAGCGGTCGTCAGTTAAGTGAGCTAAGTGTGGCGTCATAGCCAGTCTTAAAACAAGTCTAAACTTGTAGAACATGTCACGTGATAGAAACCAGCGATCACCAGTTAAGTGAGCTAAGTGTGACGTCATAGCCAGTCTTAAAACAAGTCTAAACTTGTAGAACATGTCACGTGATAAAAACCAGCGATCGCCAGTTAAGTGAGCTAAGTGTAATGTCATAGCCAGTCTTAAAACAAGTTTAAACTTGTAAAACATGTCACATGACAAGGTTAAGTTAGGTAAAGTTAAGTGAACTGAGGTTAAGTCTTTAAATATTCCCTCTGTCACTGACACCTAGCAATGAACATTCAAACTTAATAGAGCGGTAATCAAAATCTAACCTACAAAATTAGCTTTACACACCATGGTCAAGTAGTTCCAACTTTTGACTGTCAAATATACCATTTTCACTAACATGTAGTGGTGAACATTGGAAAATATCACTCTAACTGTTTAAAAGTTATTAGAGTGGGCACTTACCTTTTTATAATTGATCAACTACTGTCACTGAATGAACAGATTGAAGGAATTTGGTAACCTACAGGTACCCAATTATCTGTAAACAAATCAATCAATCAATCAATCAATCAATCAATACATTCCAATCAATAACTTCAACATCAATTAGTAATAAAATTAATAATAAGTACTTACCTTGCAAGATAATTTAATGATTTTCTACCAAAACGGCTTTTTTTTTACAACTCTTGAGCAGTAATAGAGCACTGTTCACTCAAAGCGAGTAATATAGACTGACAGTAGGGAGATATATGACACCCCTCTTATATAAACTCTCATCGCTCGTGTCAGCAGTTTTTTGCAGATCATTGCAAATCCTTTCCCAATACAGTTGAGAGTCCAAAGTACACTAGGAACACCTGTGTGGTATCCAATGACTGCTGACTTTGCATGATCATCACCCATTATCTTAATCAACATATGGGGATTCAAATTACTGCAGCGTCAGTCATAGCAACAGCAGTGTGCGTTCTCTGGTATGTCAGCAACATGACACCGGAAGGAACACCTGTGTAATATCCAATAACTGCTAACTTTGCATGATCATCATCCATTGTCTTAATGAACACTTGCGGTTTCAAATTACTGCAGTGTTAGTCATAGCAACAGATCTGCGCGCTCTCTGCCATGTCTGTAATATGACACAGGAAGTAACAAGACGTCTTACTGAACGTGTCATTTCTTAAGTTTTAACATCTTAAGAACATGTATTATTCTCTTTCAACTACAAATGACTCGTTAGAACACATCCATCCACCAAGTTAGATCCTTGTATGTTCACATGTATTTCGTCACTTTCCTTTCATATCGTTATTCCATTATAGTAGTGGTGAACAACGTCAATTCAACACACACAAAATGTAGTTAGACCCTTTGACATAATTTAAATAAATTCATGGGCTAGTCCGTAGGAACCAGGCCAAAGGGATCAGTCCAAAGGGACAAGGACTCGTCCACAAGGACCTGTCCACAAGGACTCGTCCACACAGACTCGTCCACAATGACCTGTCAACAATGACGTGTCCACAAGGACTTGTCCACAAGGACTCGTCCACAAGGACTCGACAACAATGACCCCGCCAACAATGACCCGTCAACAATAACCCATCTATAGGGATCCGCTCCCCCACCCTCTTACAAAAGCCATGAGTGGGCATGCTAATTCATAGTGGCTTTCCACCAAACATATGCACTTTATGTGGAACAACGTTTAAATCCATATCGGCATTCAAACTCTCACATGTTGCAATTGGTAACAGAGAATCTCTAAAAAATTACAATTTCACCCCCTAGTAGGGGTAGGTTTTATTTTTGGGGTTGAAATATGTCGTCCATTGGAAAGGGGGTGTCAGCCCGAGTTCAATGACACCTCATTCGTCAAAATCCGACCACGGGTTCGGGAGTTATCGGGCTGCCGCCATCTTGTGTGGAGGGTGTGGAGGTGGAGGCTGCGGAACCGGCCAAAACACACTACTATGGTGAGTATGTTCTTTTCCCTTGGCCATACAGTGCCACATATACATTCCTAGCTTGTTACTGATTACTATCGTTACTGTAGCTTTTAAGTTTAGAGAGTAAATTGTTATATTTTATAATTAAAAGATGGCGGCTGCGTGGAATATTCACGGTCATATAATCATAACTTTGGTAACGGAGGGTCATTATACAGTATACAAGCAGCAGTGCCCGGCTTCACCCGGTGGATTTATTTGTTTTATGCATGATAATGAATACTACGACAGAAGTAGCACATGATACTTAAACTAACAGAAAAAAAATATTTTAAAAATATTACTTTTTGTGGTGGTGGTGGTGGTGGTGGTGGTTGTAGTGGGGGTGATAAATAGTACAGTATAATGGACGTAACATTCAGGTCATTTTCCCGTTATGATAATATGATAATAATTAATAGGGAAACGGCTATTTACTAACTACAGCACTGACACATGTAATTTACAACAAAAATGATTAGAAAGAGGAGCAAGTGCAATAAAAGGCACTGCCTTTGGCCTATATCTCATTGTCAGTTAAAAATGTAGAGACCAATAGTGTCGTCTTTTGTCGCATAGCGCCGTAGAAAAATAATCAGAACACCTTGGAAAGCTTCGGCGGTCCCGAGCTCCTGAGGTAGCAATAGTATCATTTATCGCCATATAGCGCTCAACGATAAGGTTCTGAACAAATGAAGGTAAATCTGAAAGCACCAACTCTTATTGCAGCTGATAACCTCAGTGTACTGCACCAACACCATTGCACTTATAATAGGCATAATATGTTCATGATGATAACTACTTTAAGGGGCCTAATACATCATTTTGCACTAATTACTCCCCGTGACTGCAATTTATAAGTAGCGCAAGATTTAACTATTTCCGACTTAATGAACAAAAATCAATTTTCAAGGTTACCTCAATGGTGTAGCCTAATGCTCCATAGCCTAAGCAATTCCTCTTAAATCTGGCTATCATATACAAAAATAATTTTCCGAATCCGATTAGTTCCAGAGATTAGCGCGTTAAAAAACAAACAAGCAAAAAAAACTCTTCAGCTCTATTATATTAGAGAAAATAACTGTATGAATGCCAAGGACTCGATCATAGATTATGGATTTTAATGCTTGCATTGTTAGCTCGTCCGCCATATGGAAATTGTTTGTCTGGTGACCTTGTAATTTCGGTGTCAAATGAAGGTATGTTATTTCAAAAGAATGTAGAGATCCGAAGATTAGTTTAGTCGTAATTTCATTTACTCCTTGAACATTTGGGTGGCCGCAGTTATGTTTTTGTTTAGATGGTAGCGATATAAAACAAGACAATGAAGCGCCCTTTGCTACGTAGTGCTACGCCTGTACCAAATGTGGTTTGATTTGGTCTCGTCGTGTTTAAATTAAAATGAGGACAGTCATACATACATACAGTACATACATACATATATACATACTGAACCCTACGGTATTAGGCTGACTGGTGTCGAACCTGGGTCTCTGGGGAAATGAGAACAAACTAGAGGAGCCCACAAGAAACGAACCCAAGGTCTTTGAGGGAGTTGAAGCTATAAAAACCCCTAGAGAAAGGTCACAGTAAATCACTGTTGTGTTATAAAGGAATTATGACATTAATTGATAACATAATGTAGAAAATATTAGCAGAATACGGCAGTATTGGGATGTAAAATGCATACAGTTCTGGACTTAGCACAGAAAGTTGGAGCTCTTGACAGGTTGCAAATGAGTCAAGAATATAGGCGTGTTTTCACGGCGCCACGTCAGTTACTCGGACCTATTTACACTGTCTGAGAGGAGGGAGGACAGTAATATATGGTCAAGTGATTCCCCTTCACATAAGAGGAAGCCCAGTGGAGTGGGAAACTGCCAGAATAATTTAATGATTACTCGTGATTGGAGTAACTCAGAGACATGAGGATTGCACCTACGTGAATGAATTGCAAGGAGGCTAATTATCAAGCCGTCAAACATAGAAATCGATGCAGATTTAAGGTAATGCGCAAGAACACAGGAGAAATGAGCCCAGCGCAGGACTATGACCAGGTCATTGGAGAAGAACCACTAACGCGGCTTGGGTACGCGCTGGCAAAGGCAATTAATATTAATTAATTGACCGATCGATCCTCGTGCACAGGCAGATATGTAATCAGCGAGGCAGGATGGACCAGGAAAACGTCATTTCAAGACCAGAGAAGCACGTAGAGAGAAGATGAAGTTCCGAAGAATTTTTAGACCAACTTTTCTGCTGAAAACAGATATAAGGTCAAAGGAGCAGGCAGTCGAGGTCAGTCGTACCATATTCTAGTGCGGAACGCATGTCGCGCGGGTCCAGGAAGGGACGCGGACGGACTTTAACATATTTTGAATGTTCATCACCATATGAACCATGCAGTGTAACGCACTAAGTGAGAACAATTATTAATAGTAAGTCGTACCATATTCTAGTGCGGAACGCATGTCGCCCGGGTCCAGGAAGGGACGCCCGCACTTTACCATTTTGGTGTTAAGCAGTATATTAACCATGCAGTGTAACGCACGAGTTAAGAACAATTAATAAAGACAGTCGTGCCATACTTTAATAGTCGGCATTACAAGTGATTAATATTGAGTACGCAGTAAAGGTACAGTGTGGTGTACAAGTTAAGACAATGTCATATTAGGTCAATCGTACCTCATGACGAAGATATATTATGTGGTATTATAAAAATGTACGTGGAACTGTCCAAGGCTTTGTTATAAGCAGATCATTCAAGGAGACTGTAAGTCAGGCGAAGGACAATTGAAAGTGGTAATTGTACAAGTACAATGTACAATGGACGAGCGCGATATATAAGCTATTTGTTAGACATGATAATAGGATGTCGAATGGCGCAGGTATAAACTTTTGTTATACGGGTGATGCATTTTCACAGGGATACCACTTTAATTAACGTTCAGGACGATATGGAAGCATATCTATGCTATATCGGGAAATTATCAAAGTATAGGATTTGACAGATATTGGGGACCGCTGGGAATCGTCAGGCAGTGTATCGAGACTTTCAGCGAGATACGGGGGTATTCGTGGAGGAAAGGTCTTCAACACTGGCATTTCTGAGATTCTGCAAGAAGGGTCAACCAGTAAGAAATGTATATAGGGATCGGGTGGTTTTTTAGTGATTTGTTATTTAAATATGTGTAAATTACAAGTGTAATTATCAATATAACATGTTTGTGGAAAAGGAAGCAATAGCTTCGACATGAAGAAGCAAAGTGCAGAGTATTTTGTAATGGAAACATTATGTAAAATGTGTGTGGAAAGTGTAATGATGCCTTGCTAATATGCAAATGATGGCGGGCATTAACGGAGAGAATGTGTGGTCGGAGCCACCAGGATAACCAATGTAAGTACCCAAAACCATGATTTTGTAGTGAATATGTAGTCCACTGTATGTCGGGTAATTTCAAAAGTTGTAGAATATGCCAATGAGAGTCAATTTGGGAGGTAGAACCTTCAGATATTAATGTTGTGTTGATTTAGTCAAGTTAAGATGTCTTTGTACATCATTGTGTGGATAAATCGTTACCACTAATGTAGAAATGGCAATTGAGTTGAATAGAAAGTTAACGTAACGAACACGGATGTTCGGTTATTGATTATATAAATACGGTTACGTTGTGTCGGAGTAGGGGAAATTTATGTCAGTAATAATAATAAAAAGAATAAATAAACATCAGGGAAAAATGTTTGTCAGCAAAATATACGCTAATTTGAATAACTGTGTATCCAAGCAGTATTATTACAAGTGATGGACCAAGCAAGGGAATTGAATATCAGAGTATCTTATGATGATGGAAAGAAATATGCAAAGAGATAGGAAATGGAAGTGTTTAATAGTGAATTGAACTGCAGCTTGTTGAATAAGCTTTTAAGAGTAATTGGTAGAGATTATCTTATTAATTAAGGACGGGATCTTCTCACAATGTTCATGGAAGCCAGGCAGCCTAATCGACGTGTGAAATCTCGTATAGCCAAGGGCATACGAAGAGATATTATTGCAATTGAGCAAATCTAGTGAGGAAACCCTAACTCTCAGTATTGCTGTGAAGCATTCCGGGTTCGAATTCAGTGGTGTATGAGAGGATAACATGGACACCTCATCATGACACCTGATATCGACCGAGAACTAGCTATTGTGTGAATAAATTCAGCTCCTGAGAGTGAATTTGGACGGCAGGAAGCTGTGCCCTGACCATGTTCTTTGAAAAGCGCTGGCTATTCCAATTCGACTTGTGTTTGATGAATCTCGTTTCCTTCATATAAATGTAAATGGACCTGTTGAGGCCAGCTATTAATATCATAATGATAGGAGTAAATGCTTAAACAATTCCATATTTCGTCTTGCATTCAGTGTGAATTAGGTCATAAGTATTGAGTGGGTCACTAAGGCGGCATTATTATGTTTGAAGCCACGGGCTTATGCTTGGAAAGGGAAAGAGGGGCGTGAGGGGGAGTAACGACCATCTTGTTACCGCCCGTCGCGGAGCCCATTGTATTCAGGAAGGGTCGGGGAAGAGACCATACCCTACCCTAGGCTTGGAGTGAGATGTTTAAAGTGGAAAAACAATGAAACCCTGTTTGTTATAAAATAATCATTGTAGTAATGGATAATGAATATGTGTGGTTTGAGACACATTGATAATTAAGAATCATTCTGATAACTTAATATTTGGCAAAGTTATGATATGTTAAAAGTTACATTTTTATACTGACATTATCACCTATTTCCGAAGGTGGATACCAGATGTCACATGCTACGCCCACGCAAGGGTAGCATAAAATCCCACCCGACACAGCGGTAACAGAATTATTATGAAATTAAACACATTACGGCATACAGTGGAGCTACAAAAAGGGTAGAATTACAAGTAACAGTGGAGTTGCCATTATATATGTTGTGCAACTAATAAATTGGTTAATGCATGGTAAACTCAAGCATTTTGGTGGGAAGAGAAATGCAGAACATGATCGTACGCATAGGGTAAAGTCAAATGTGTTTATAATAAATAACTAGATTGTGAAGTTAAAAATGGTTACAATAAGTAACGTAGGATTGTAAGAACAGTTGTGTGTGTTTTACCAGTGCGTCAGCGCACTTGAGAGTGAATTCTATGTTAATCTCATGTTAAATAATTCAGTAATCATTTGGATTTGTGAGGATAAAATGCGAATAATAATTAATTGGAGGAGTAAGTTTTGCATTGTTTTTGTGTATCATGGTTGGGATTGTGTTTTCGTTTTGTGTGAAGCCATGATTTAAAGCTCAATTAAAGTCTTTAGAATAGAGTTGTGTCTTATTACTGTAGAGTTGATACCTCTTAGTCTCAGATCTAAAATATGCAACTGCTCAGTGGGAGGACGGTACACGCCTGAGGACTGATGCTGCCTGGAGGCAGAAGCATGTTTTCCATGGAAATTATTCACATGGGTACATGGGAAATGGTGCCCTGTACAGTGATTTGAGCTAAAGGTACAACGTAAGTCGGTCAAGGTCTAATGTAAACAACTCTATTAACGTAACGAATAAAACGAAGTAGGGGAAGGACCGCACCTAACCTTAGCTAAGCTCCTATACAACCAAATATAAATTTTGATAAATAGCATATACTTATCTTTGTCCAGGTAACATGGGGCGGTATTATTCTATCATGGAATCGCCTGATTAGTGCAATATTTATATCTTGGCATTGCACAGCCTGACTACGGTAACATCTATAATTTATCATGTCGCCAGTATGTGGAGCCAGTTGTAAATACAGCTTACCATAGGCGCATGGTATCTGCATATAATTTATCATGGCGAGACCCAAGGTGGGGCAATCGGCAGTAAAACCGAATACTTGGATGGTTTCTGCGATGTCTTGCGATGGATAAACTTGTCCTATGATAACATCGGTTATAATTTATCATGGCGCCCAAGGTTGTGGAGCTTATGGGATTTAGGGAAACCCCATAGATTTTATATGGTATTTCATAGGGATAACCATAATAAAAATTGTGTGCCTCAAACTGCGATTGAGCGATTTTTGAGTTTAGTAGGCTTTTGAAGTAGCGCAGAGGCTCTCTATTGAGAAGAGAAGTGCCGAAGGGTACGAGCGCTACATACCCAATTCACAGTTTATCCAAAATCCAAATTTTAAGTACAATCTTACAATATGAGTACAGTGTCTTGAATTTCTCTTCAGAACGAATCCATACATGTATCCGTGAAGCCTGCCTATATCTCAAAGTGAATTGTAGTACGGGATGGCTGGTACGGAAGGAATATTACAAGTTATTGTGGAGCTAAGACAGCATTTTGACGCTGTCAATGAACAAAATAAGCAGGAAGCCAAGGCTTTCAAGGATCAAATAGAGGCCAATCAGGCTGAAATAAACAACCGATTAGATGCCAATCAGTTGGCAATAAATGCAAATCAGGTTGCAATGAGCAATAATCAGGTTGAATTAAATGCTAAGTTAGGTCAAATGCAAGAGACAATTAAGACCGAGGTAACTGAAACCGTTGTAAGCATTGTCTCAGAAATGCAGGTTAATACCGAAAAACGTTTTGAATCGATAGAAGCGAAACTCGAAAATAATTTGCAGGCGTGTAAGCACGCGCAGGATGAAATGAACAGCAGGTTAGATGCGCTGTCGAATGATATTAAGGATATACAAATCCAAAATGAGGCGAATCTCGAACGCCAAGCGAAACAGTTTTCCGAATTTACTAGAACGGTAGATCAGAGTTTAGAAGAGAACGATAGTAAATGGGACGAAAACTTGAAAATTTATGCTAGAGCGATTAACGGTGATTTAAAGAAACAGGATCAGAACATATTAGACCAATGTCAGGAAATAGGAGAAATTAAGGCTATCGCTAACGAAAGTAAAGAGCAGGTAGGCAACGTAAAAGGTCAGGTGAGCAAAGTTCAGCAAGAATTGGACCAAGTTCAAAGCGACATTGTTATGGTTAACAAAAGACAATAGGAAAACAGAGGGGAAATCACCAAGGTCAGAACTGAAATATCAAAGGTCAATGGACATATCCAAGAAGAAATCAAAGATCTTACAGAAGAACTCGAAGTGAGAGAAGGCCAAAAGATAGAGGCAAGCGACAAGACCCTTGCTCAAATAAAGGAAGACGTAGAAGATGAAATCTCCCATATCAAGCAAAGCCTGAAGGAAGATAAGAAGAAAATATTTCAAGTGGCGGAGGAAAACCGTGATGGACTAAGCAGAATAGAACAAGAAGTACTCGCTCGATTGGAAAGAGCAGAGATGCGCCACAGTCAAATGGAGACTAGGATAATAGCACAGGAGGAATCCCTAATGAAGGATCCTAAGTCAAGTGAAGGCAGCGTGGAAGATATGAGGAAAAACAAATGGGCAGAGTTAGAAACCCAACGTATAATAAGGAATGCTACAGGGCCAGGCGAAGGCGCATATATGACGCCTGGTGCACCGATTGCAGCTTCTACGCTGCATGAAAATGCTATTCACAACCAAGTCGTAACTGTAATTAGAGCAAGCGAGGAAAAACCAAGAAAGTTCTTAGGTAGCCATTGTAATATGACACCAAAGTATTGGTTGAAAGAGGTGTTCGAATATCTGAATGATGCGCGGATACCGCAAGAGCGCAGGCTACAAGCCATAGAGAAATTAACGGAGGGAGAATGTGCGTTATGGTTTCGCAGTTTCCGTTATACCTTCGATACTGTCGAAGAGTTCCGGGAAGCTTTTCTGAAGCGATACTGGGATCCGAGCACACAACAGAATTTACGACTGGATTTGTACTCGAAAAGATATAGTATCAACAATCCAACAAAGTACGCTGAGTTTTTCGTATCTCAGGTGTGTAAATTCAAAGAACTAGATCAGGCCACTAGCGAGTTAGAGCTATGCATTGCTATTGCCAAACAAATTCCTTATGAAATTCAAAGCCTGCTGATTTCGGCAAATGCAAAAACAGCAATGGAAATGGAGGCAGTTCTTAGGCAACTGGACCTCACGACATCCAATAATATGCGTCAGAATCGAACCGTGGAACAGGTACACGTGACCAACACGCAGACTGACCAGTACAAAGCTCCGAAAAATAATAAAGCTGCCAGCACCGAAACGTTAAATTTCAACGGACATCAATGGGAACATGAACCCAGAAGATGGCAACCGAAATATAAAGGGAACACCGGTAGGGGAAGAGGAGGCCGAAACTCTTGGAACCAACAAAATACACGGGGTAGACCATACCAAAATAATGGACGAAACAATGACCAAGAAGGCAACAATCGAAATTGGAGACCCCAGGAAAGAAGGCTTAACTTTGATGACGAGGTAGAGGAACGTTATCACGCTTCACTGCAATACCTCGATGAAAGAGGAAAAGAACCCAAGAAACAGCAAGTCCGCTGGGATGAAGCTATTCAAAATAGGACGTCACCAGACAGATATGGAGACGGAGCCAAAAGTTTGGAATTACAGCGCAGCGAACAGGAGAGAAGACACTCTAACGGGACTGGCGTTGTAGAGAAAAAAAAAACACCAAAATTTGAAGATTTTGAGAATGATGGATGGAATGCAGTCAACATCATTAATTGGATAGCTAAACCTGAAGAATTAATCGAGGATACAGGAGGATCACAGGTCATAGTCAAAAGAGAATTGCCCATTATTATAGTAAGAGTGGAAGGGTTGAATATAAGAAGTCTTTTGGACACAGGCTCAATTGTGTGTCTCATGACACAAGCTATGTATAATGAAATAGCGCATAGAGAAAACGTTTTGAAAATACCTATCTGAAGTGTCAAAATAAAGGGTGTCATTCCTGACAAGACGATGATATGCAAATATCAGGTATTCCTAGACTTACAGATAGGAGGCTCTATATTTTCTTAGAGTTTTCTACTCGTAAGCAAACTTCCATTTGATCTCATTATTGGGGCAGTGTTTATAAGGGAATACAGAGTGGTAATAAACCTATCACAGGACAGAGTCATGTTCCGTGTGAATGAGGAAGCCGAAGGCTTAGAAGTCTCATTCAAACAGAATGACCCCGGGACAGATGAACAAGTATGGCATACATACAAAGACATGATGTAGGGGGAAGTGTTAGCTATTGAGCATTTAGAAGACGAATTGCAAACACTAGCCGCAGACATGGAGAAGGATCTGGAACCCGAACTGGAAGACTGTATTTTGGAAAAACTAGAAGAAGCGGAAATTGGTCCAAGAGATAAAGAAAATTTAAGGGAATTGTTATTGGAACAGAAGGAAGTCTTTGATTCGAGACCTGGTCGATTAAAGAACTTCACTTATACATTCCAAGATAACGACTGGACAACATTTAGGCAGAAACCCTACCATATAGCCGAAAAGCACTATGCTAAGGTCAAAGAAGCAATTCAGGAGATGTTGGAGGCCAGTGTTATTGAGAAGAAATCTACGCCTTACGTAAGTCCATTGGTGATCGTACCCAAGACAGATGGGACTGTCAGAGTGTGCCTGGACTTGAGAAATTTAAATATGAGGGTGATACCGGAGTTTGATCAAGTGCCACCTATTAAGGAGATCCTCAGGAAGTTTAAAGGAAAGACCATATTAACAAATTTAGACATCACATCGAGCTTTCACCATATTGAATTGGAAAAGAAAACTAGTCTATTGACAGGATTTATGTTTCATCAACATACATACTCATTTTTAAGGCTCCCCTTCGGTTTGAAAACAGCTGGTTCAGCTTTGATAAGAGCGTTAGACCGCAATCTATCGGAAAAAGTTAAAGAGAGTACCATCAGGTACGTAGATGACATTCTACTCACATCGGAATCTCTGGAGGAGCACATGAGAGACCTGAAGAAGTTGCTGGATAACCTTAGAGAAGCTAATTTTAAGGTTAATATAAAGAAATCGCACTTCTGTCAGAAAAAAGTTAAATTCCTAGGGCACGTTATTGATGAAAATGGAGTCAGGCCAAACCCAGAGAAATTAGAGGTAAGTCGAAATTTTCCTCGACCCACGAAAGTTAAGCACATCCGACAGTATTTGGGAGTTATTGGATTCTTTGCTAACCACTGCCCAAACTACACTGCAACTGTGGCACCCCTGCAAGATCAATTGAAGAAAGGCGGCAGGTGGAATTGGACGGAGCACTGTCAAGAAGCATTCGTGAGGTCTAAACAAATGCTTTTGGAATACGTGAAGCTGGGATACCCGGATTATACCCAGAAGTTCATAATACAGACGGATGCGTCACTTATAGGAATAGGGGCGATGCTATTCCAAGAAAATGTTGATAAGCCTGAGGAGAACGTTTTTATTGCCTTTATAAGTAGGAGATTGAAGGCCCACGAGAAGAATTACACGATTACAGAGATAGAGTTGCTCGCAATTTTGTACGCGTTACAGTATTGGCGCAAACTCGTGTATGGGTTTTAAATCGTCCTCAGAACAGACCATAAAGCTTTAACATTCTTGTTAAAGACGGATTTGTCCAGCCAGAGGTTGACAAGATGGTCCCTTTATATTCAACAGTTCAATGTGGAAATAGAGTACTGTCCAGGGAAAGAGAACGTAATAACGGACATGCTAAGCCGATATCCGGGAGAAGAGGAAACTCTAGCTGTCGAGATAGAAAATCGAGATCAGAAGACCAGAGATGACTTGAAGAATCTTACCACCCTACAACGTCAAGATCCTTGGATAAAGATGATGATTGATTACTTCGAGGGACGCTTAGCAAGGGGAACGGCAATATACAGAGAGACAGAGGCGTTATCAACAGAGTACTTGTGGTACAATCAGATACGACACAAGTGGAGTGATGTAGAGCATACCCGCCAGAGAATTGTTATTCCTACATGAAAATCTACTGTTCAGAGGAGAATTGGAGATGGATCGACGTCTTGGAGATCATAGAGTACTGCATCAATAATACTGTGCACGTAGCGACAGGTCAAGTGCCCGTGAGCCTACACCTTGATCAAAGACCGGAGAGGCCATGGACTGGTATCATTCCATTACCTGTAGACGCACAGCCAGGACGAGAATTGAGGATCCAGCGAACTTTCGAATATCGCCAAGCACAGGCTGAAAGACGCCAGAGAAGAAACCGTGCGAAGCGTTATCATAGTCCGCTACTCATTGGAGAAAAAGTTTTGGTTAAGAAGCCAGCCAGTTCAGATCCAGAAGCACGTAAATACAAGAAGTTCAATTTTGGATATCACGGCCCGTTCGAAATCATAAGAGACCAACAGAAAATTTATCATTCAGCAGAAGAATTCGACGAACGAGAGAAAGTTGTAGCAGCACACACCCAAGTACATGTGGACAGCGAAGTCAGGCAAGCAGAGGAGTTTGGAGGCTCACGCAGCGAGACGGAAGGAAACCCAAGCAGCTCGCCTATGGAAGAAAGAAGACAGACAGAGTGCAAATGTCTACAACAGCTATACAAGGAAATGGTCGGTTTAGCAGGGGAGGTTGAAGCCTTGAATGAAGCCCTCTGCGAGGACAATGCACGTCTGACAGCCAACCTAAGAGTGGAAGGGGGAGGTAGACAAACAGACTCGCAGGCAGACGAGTTGAACGACCGCTTGGTGTAAACATTGCGGCGGTCAGGACACAGTCAGCCGGTGATATAAAGAAGGTCACTTGCTAATGACTTCTGTAAGTTTAGCAGGGGGAATATGAACCCTACGGTATTAGGCTGAATGGTGTCGAACCTGGGTCTCTGGGGAAATGAGAACAAATTAGAGGTGCCCACAAGAAACGAACCCAAGGTCTTTGAAGGAGTTTAAGCTATAAAAACCCCTAGAGAAAGGACACAGTAAATCACTGTTGTGTTATAAAGGAATTATGACATTAATTGATAACATAATGTAGAAAATATTAGCAGAATACGGCAGTATTGGGGTGTAAAATGCATACAGTTCTGGACATAGCACAGAAAGTTGGAGCTCTTGACAGGTTGCAAATGAGTCTAGAATATAGGCGTGTTTTCATGGCGCCACGTCAGTTACTCGGACCTATTTACACTGTCTGAGAGGAGGGAGGACAGTAATATATGGTCAAGTGATTCCCCTTCACATAAGAGGAAGCCCAGTGGAGTGGGAAACTGCCAGAATAATTTAATGATTACTCGTGATTGGAGTAACTCAGAGACATGAGGATTGCACCTACGTGAATGAATTGCAAGGAGGCTAATTATCAAGCCGTCAAACATAGAAATCGATGCAGATTTAAGGTAATGCGCAAGAACACAGGAGAAATGAGCCCAGCGCAGGACTATGACCAGGTCATTGGAGAAGAACCACTAACGCGGCTTGGGTACGCGCTGGCAAAGGCAATTAATATTAATTAATTGACCGATCGATCCTCGTGCACACAGGCAGATATGTAATCAGCGAGGCAAGATGGACCAGGAAAACGTCATTTCAAGACCAGAGAAGCACGTAGAGAGGAGATGAAGTTCCAAGGAATTTTTAGACCTACTTTTCTGCTGCGAACAGATATAAGGTCAGTGGAGCAGGCAGTCGAGGTCAGTCGTACCATATTCTAGTGCGGAACGCATGTCGCCCGGGTCTAGGAAGGGACACGGACGGATTTTAACATATTTTGAATGTTCATCACCATATGAACCATGCAGTGTAACGCACTAAGTGAGAACAATTATTAAAAGTAAGTCGTACCATATTCTAGTGCGGAACGCATGTCGCCCGGGTCCAGGAAGGAACGCAGACGGACTTTAACATACTTTGAATGTTCATCACCATATGAACCATGCAGTGTAACGCACTAAGTGAGAACAATTATTAATAGTCAGTCGTACCATATTCTAGTACGAAGCGCATGTCGCCCGGGTCCAGGAAGGGACGCCCGCACTTTACCATTTTAGTGTTAAGCAGTATATTAACCATGCAGTGTAACGCACGAGTTAAGAACAATTAATAAGGACAGTCGTGCCATACTTTAATAGTCGGCATTACAAGTGATTAATATTGAGTACGCAGTAAAGGTATAGTGTGGTGTACAAGTTAAGACAATGTCATATTAGGTCAATCGTACCTCATGACGAAGATATATTATGTGGTATTATAAAAATGTACGTGGAACTGTCCAAGGCTTTGTTATAAGCAGATCATTCAAGGAGACTGTAAGTCAGGCGAAGGACAATTGAAAGTGGTAATTGTACAAGTACAATGTACAATGGACGAGCGCGATATATAAGCTATTTGTTTGACATGATAATAGGATGTCGAATGGCGCAGGTATAAACTTTTGTTATACGGGTGATGCATTTTCACAGGGATACCACTTTAATTAACGTTCAGGACGATATGGAAGCATATCTATGCTATATCGGGAAATTATCAGAGTATAGGATTTGACAGATATTGGGGACCGCTGGGAATCGTCAGGCAGTGTATCGAGACTTTCAGCGAGATACGGGGGTATTCGTGGAGGAAAGGTCTTCAACACTGGCATTTCTGAGATTCTGCAAGAAGGGTCAACCAGTAAGAAATGTATATAGTGATTGGGTGGTTTTTTAGTGATTTGTTATTTAAATATGTGTAAATTACAAGTGTAATAATCAATATAACGTGTTTGAGGAAAAGGAAGCAATAGCTTCGACATGAAGAAGCAAAGTGCAGAGTATTTTGTAATGGAAAAATTATGTAAAATGTGTGTGGAGAGTGTAATGATGCCTTGCTAATATGCAAATGATGGCGGGCATTAACGGAGAGAATGTGTGGTCGGAGCCACCAGGATAACCAATGTAAGTACCCAAAACCATGATTTTGTAGTGAATATGTAGTCCACTGTATGTCGGGTAATTTCGAAAGTTGTAGAATATGCCAATGAGAGTCAATTTGGCAGGTAGAACCTTCAGATATTAATGTTGTGTTGATTTAGTCAGTTAAGGTGTCTTTGTACATCATTGTGTGGATAAATCGTTACCACTTATGTAGAAATGGCAATTGAGTTGAATAGAAAGTTAACGTAACGAACACGGATGTTCGGTCATTGATTATATAAATACGGTTACGTTGTGTCGGAGTAGGGGAAATTTATGTCAGTAATAATAATAAAAAGAATAAATAAACATCAGGGAAAAATGTTTGTAAGCAAAATATACGCTAATTTGAATAACTGTGTATCCAAGCAGTATTATTACAAGTGATGGACCAAGCAAGGCAATTGAATATCAGAGTATCTTATGATGATGGAAAGAAATATGCAAAGAGATAGGAAATGGAAGTGTTTAATAGTGAATTGAATTGCAGCTTGTTGAATAAGCTTATAAGAGTAATTGGTAGAGATTATCTTATTAATTAAGGACGGGATCTTCTCACAATGTTCATGGAAGCCAGGCAGCCTAATCGACGTGTGAAATCTCGTATAGCCAAGGGCATACGAAGAGATATTATTGCAATTGAGCAAATCTAGTGAGGAAACCCTAACTCTCAGTATTGCTGTGAAGCATTCCAGGTTCGAATTCAGTGGTGTATGAGAGGATAACATGGACACCTCATCATGACACCTGATATCGACCGAGAACTAGCTATTGTGTGATTAATTCAGCTCCTGAGAGTGAATTTGGACGGCAGGAAGCTGTGCCCTGACCATGTTCTTTGAAAAGCGCTGGCTATTCCAATTCGACTTGTGTTTGATGAATCTCGTTTCCTTCATATAAATGTAAATGGACCTGTTGAGGCCAGCTATTAATATCATAATGATAGGAGTAAATGCTTAAACAATTCCATATTTCGTCTTGCATTCAGTGTGAATTAGGTCATAAGTATTGAGTGGGTCACTAAGACGGCATTATTATGTTTGAAGCCACGGGCTTATGCTTGGAAAGGGAAAGAGGGGCGTGAGGGGGAGTAACGACCATCTTGTTACCGCCCGTCGCGGAGCCCATTGTATTCAGGAAGGGTCGGGGAAGAGACCATACCCTACCCTAGGCTTGGAGTGAGATGTTTAAAGTGGAAAAACAATGAAACCCTGTTTGTTATAAAATAATCATTGTAGTAATGGATAATGAATATGTGTGGTTTGAGACACATTGATAATTAAGAATCATTCTGATAACTTAATATTTGGCAAAGTTATGATATGTTAAAAGTTACATTTTTATACTGACATTATCACCTATTTCCGAAGGTGGATACCAGATGTCACATGCTACGCCCACGCAAGGGTAGCATAAAATCCCACCCGAAACAGCGGTACCAGAATTATTATGAAATTAAACACATTACGGCATACAGTGGAGCTACAAAAAGGGTAGAATTACAAGTAACAGTGGAGTTGCCATTATATATGTTGTGCAACTAATAAATTGGTTAATGCATGGTAAACTCAAGCATTTTGGTGGGAAGAGAAATGCAGAACATGATCGTACGCATAGGGTAATGCCAAATGTGTTTAAATAAATAACTAGATTGTGAAGTTAAAAATGGTTACAATAAGTAACGTAGGATTGTAAGAACAGTTGTGTGTGTTTTACCAGTGCGTCAGCGCACTTGAGAGTGAATTCTATGTTAATCTCATGTTAAATAATTCAGTAATCATTTGGATTTGTGAGGATAAAATGCGAATAATAATTAATTGGAGGAGTAAGTTTTGCATTGTTTTTGTGTATCATGGTTGGGATTGTGTTTTCGTTTTGTGTGAAGCCATGATTTAAAGCTCAATTAAAGTCTTTAGAATAGAGTTGTGTCTTATTATTGTAGAGTTGATACCTCTTAGTCTCAGATCTAAAATATGCAACTGCTCAGTGGGAGGATTTTACATGCCTGAGGACTGATGCTGCCTGGAGGCAGAAGCATGTTTTCCATGGAAATTATTCACATGGGTACAATACATACATACATACATACATACATACATACACACATACATACACACTCATACAAACAGACACACAAACATTTGACCCGTGTAGATCTCATAAGTCTACTTTACCTTTCTACAAAATTCAAAAGTAGGCTAAAAAACTCCATGTATAGATTTAGTGATAATGCGCCTATGTCTCAAACAACTTGAGAGGATTAATTTGACAACTGGCATATTTGGTTGCTCTGAAAATATGCAGAGTTACATGTTTTTATTGAGGCGCACAATGCACACACATTATTTGGTTGAAATCCATTGCATAATACAGGGCGCCCGAGAATGTTCTCCGCAGTGGGTACGTGCAGCTGTGAGTGGTTGATTCATGAGTTTTAGTTGGCTGCACTGCACTGTGTCCTTGAAAGCGGGACTTCCCCGTGTGAGCTGTCGATGTGTGTCGCGATAAGCGCGCCAGCCTGCATGTCTTCAGCGTGTACTACAGTCAGTGAGCGTTCAGATAGATTATTGGAAGAGTGCAACAGTATATAGGCGGTAATGTTTACTACTGAAGAGAGAGTTTTTTTGGTGGAATACGTTTTTCGCGAAGG
Organism: Meconema thalassinum; assembly: GCA_946902985.2. Taxonomy (NCBI): domain Eukaryota; kingdom Metazoa; phylum Arthropoda; class Insecta; order Orthoptera; family Tettigoniidae; genus Meconema; species Meconema thalassinum. The sequence continues at coordinate 1,402,457,021 of OX336389.2, forward strand.
CGATCGGTTTAAAGAAATTGTAAAATTAAGATTTCAGGCGCGGTTTCCTAATTCAAAGTATCCAAACCGTGATACCGTTCGGAATTTGGTAAGTAAATTTCGTGTGACTGGCTCAGTTCACGATGTACCCGGAACAGGCAGGCCTACGCTTTTAACAGACGAAGAACTTGATGAAATCTCCGATATAATACTGCGTAGTCCAAGTAAACCAACACGAAAATTAGCTCAACAAACAGGAATCTCTAAGTCGACAGCACATGGAGCTGTAAGAGACAAGCTTCAGTTGTTCCCTTATAGTGAGCGTTGTATGGAAGATAGACATATGCTCTCGCGGACTGTTTTGTAGAACTTTTCATGCTGAACAATTCTTACACTCATAGCATTTAGATATTTTTAACGGTTTGCCCAGCGTAAGCTTACAAAGCGCTCGACGCCAGGTATTTTATCGACTTTTCCACTAAAATCGTTACTGCTCGGCTTCCTTAGATCATAAATAAATTATTTTCTACATAAATCATACTCGATATATCCTTTACAGAATGGTGAAAACCGCATCAAAATCCATCCAGTGGTTCTTGAGTTAACCCGTAACATTCAAGAATCGGGGACTTTGTTTTATACTAAGTAGATATGTTGCAAGCGGCCGCCGTGCTACTAACGTAACTGCTGTTGCTAGCTCTCCCAGACGCATGTAGGCGCTGCGGAGAACATTCCCTGACTCACTGTATGTTAGTTGCATGGAGTTCAATATTAACCTATACACATCCATTGAATTATATTGGCATTGCTCAGATTGACAATTTACTGTAAATATATCCAACATATCTAGGAATAGCAGCGTTTATAGTCTGAGGTTGATTCCGTACTTAGTGCGTATAGCATGAGACAATAACTCTCAGACCTACCTTATTATGGGAATATAACATATCACGTTCCATACGAGATACCAACAGAAATGGGCACGACACATCTCCTGATTTTTTCTAAAACCACTTTTTTTTTTAAAGAGACAGGCCTCCTCACGGCCTGCCTGCGTGACAAATTTCGCCTGCATACCAGCTTACTACATATTTGTTATAGGTTATCTTGTTTACGTGTTTGAGATCTCTTGATGTCAACATGCAAAACCAGTTTGTCATGCCCCATCTTTTGGATCCCAGGCATACGCACAATATTAGGCTTCATAACATGCTTTATTTACAAAGCAATTTTCTTTTTTAGTGATAAATATCTTATGCAATAATTCTTTGAGGTTAGGGTGTAGCCTATAAGTACTTGTTTCACCCCCTAATGCAATTTACAAATTTGTGTTGACCGACTGGAAATCTTTCTATATTGGAAATAGGCAACACTGATAAATGGCTTCCAATACCTCAATACTAGGCTGCGGTGTTGCCGAATGCTACGGACTTTTCCTCTTGTTTCTTCCTACATGTGAAGGGGTCATCCATAAAAATACGTTCGTTTGAACGAGGTGGTCCTCACGAGAAGGTGCCAAAGTATACGACAATTTTAGGGGTAGGGTGGGGGGCTGTACGTAAATATGTAGGAGGGAAGTTCCGAATGTTTCGTCATTTAATTGCACGAGCAGGTGACACAAACAATCGGCGTAAGAATCCATACCCGTGGCTGGTTCAACGACAGAAGGAGAGTCAGCGGAGGGGGAATGACGCATTCGCAGAGCGCTGAGGAAGAGAGAGGAGCCTGGTATCATTCGGTCAGTCGCTGGTGTTACATGTTCAGTGAAGGCCGGCTGAGTGTGGATGGTGAATATCGAAGTGGGCGCCCCTCCACATCCACGAATGAAAACAACAATGCTCGAGTACAAGACATGGTATATTGGCTTTCACGGCCAGTGAATTAAAGCTCAGCAATTCTTCTAGGTTTGTGCCGTGTATTGTGTGGGGTTTCGTCTAGTACATACCATCTTTTGGAAGCCTTCATAGGGAGGTTGAGGCTGCTTGAGCTTTTAGTTCTCGCAGTCAAGAGGTGCAGTTGCACCTTATATAATGGGAGGTGGCGCGCAGTTCGCTACTCCAGTGGGGGTCCGGGCGGGGACACCAAGAGCCCGCCGATGAGCCAACTTGGTGTTCTAGGAAAAAAAAAACCTCACAAGACACGGCACAAACCTAGAAGAATTGCTGAGTTTTAATTCACTGGCCGTGAAAGCCAATATACCACCTTTTTGGAAGCCTTCATAGGGAGGTTGAGGCTGCTTGAGCTTTTAGTTCTCGCAGTCAAGAGGTGCAGTTGCACCTAATATAATGGGAGGTGGCGCGCAATTCACTACTCCAGTGGGGGTCCGGGCGGGGACACCAAGAGCCCGCTGATGAGCCAACTTGGTGTCCTAGGCGAAACCCCACACAAGACACGGCACAAACCTAGAAGAATTGCAGAGTTTCAAGACATGGTGTTTGCGGACAGGCGTGTCACGGTGGCTGATGTGGCTTCCACACTGCGTATTGATTGTACCCGGGCCCATCACATTCTCAATGATGTGTTGGGTTACCGTAAAATGTCCGCAGGATGGGTACCGAAAAACATGACCCAGAGCAAGCTGTACGACAATCCCTTGCATGACAGGGAGGGCACTGAAGTTTACCAGAGTAGTTTCTTCAAACTGATTACACGCAACTAAAAGTGTCTCTACTATGCCGAAAAATATTTTGCATGGCGTATAGTTCATGAAGCCATGTTAGTTTGACAATACAGCGTCCCTGGGAAGAAAATTACGAAACTAATTTTCGGAACTTCCCTCGTACGTTCGTCTGTTTTTACGTTGATACCCCATTTCCAAATTCAAAATGAACTTTCCTTTTGGCACTTTCCATAAAGGCTACGTTTTACATAAAACACCTTGTTTTGTAGGTTGATTTGTTGAGGGAAACATTCATCCTGCATAGCATTCTCGCGTTTTCAGGAATACTGTATACTTCCTGCACGGGCCTGTAAATGGAATATTTTTAATGGGCTGAGTTGTGCAATACATTGAACAGGAGGGAGGATGGGAGAATTTATTTTGCACGTTCACTTAGAAATGGGGAGAGGCTGGTATAAACCATTGTTACACCTGTTACAATGGGAGAGGGGATTCAATTTTATGGGATTTTTCGAGCGTGTTTCATGGATGACCCCAGAGGGTTTTCATGTCTCTCGGTGCTTCCTGGCTTGGGGTAATCGTATGTTCCCACCTGCTCTGTAATACTCCACACATCTTGTAATAATAGACATGATGTGGTATCAACTCGGGGAGGTAGTGAACGCCGTAATGGAGTCACAACTTGGAACGTGCAAGATACTTGGAGCTAGGGATTATGGATGGGAGTCAATAGGTTGAGGTGAGATATCCACTCCACAGAAGACGATTAGCAATTAGGTCTCACTGTCATTTCGAAGTGGCGTTTAAATTAATTTGATGGTTCAATGGGGTATCGTTAATCACCAAAACCTCGACGGCCATTTGTGAATAGCACTTCCACTATTATCTTCATATAATTTTCTGTGACCCTGCATTGCGAATCGATCTAAGGCACCGCTCCACGACTGGACTGGAAAGCTTGCAGTGGCAATCCTGAGATTATCTGAGATTTCCACCCTTAATAAGTCAAATGCTGGTATAATATCTCATTTTAAGTCACGTGTGCACTTGAGCCTTCAGTCCCTAGACTGGTTTGATGCAGCCCTCCCGTGCTCCTTAGTCCTGAGCCAATCGTTTTTTGTCTACACACTGTAGCCACCACACCTTACATCCAAGGCAATCTGTTAAAGATATTTTAATTTTGGACTCTCCAAACAGTTTTTGTCCTCAGCCATTCCCTTCTTGACTAAATTAGTTATTCCTGATTGCCTTAATATGTGCCTATGAGCCTTAGCAACCTGTATCTTCTTTCCATTAGCGCTCGCCAGAAACTTCTCTCGTCTCCGACTCGTCGTTTTACCTTTTCATTTCCTACTCTATTCACCCTTCTAATCTTAATCATTCCTGAAACAAGATATTGCAAATGCTTCTTTTCATCCCTTTTCTGCTGCGCCAAACAGTACAACGTTAACGTTACTCCAGGCAAAGGCTTTCAATAACCTTCCACCTCATAAAGTCCACAGCCGAAAAGACCATGACAAAAAAAAGACCACAAGCAATAATGTCCACCAAACCAAAATGTCCAGAGTGAGAAAATGTCCAGGAATATATGCACCCCGTTCAAAATGACCGCAATTAATGATGTCCAGTGTCAAAATGACAGGGAATGTTTGCACCTCGTCCAAAATGACCACAAATAATGATGCCCAGAGAAACAAAATGTACAGGAATATTTAAACCCCGTTCAAAATGTCCTCAAATGTTGATGTTCATTATGACAGCATTCTTACCTTTTTCAACCCTTTCTTAACCATTCTTTTTTTAAATGAATGAAAAATGTCCATACTGAGCATTTATTTATAGGTTCAATAAGTTAGCAAAGTGAAATGCCGGGAGACAGCTAGAGGTGGGTACTACCGCCTGGAGTTCACCTGGCGACCACCTGGAGTCCACCTGGAGACCGCCTGGAGATGCACATGTTGTTGTGTCGGTGAAATGGAAATGGAACAGGCATCCCCTCAGTGTGACTTGGGGGAACACAACTCGCACTGCATTCATACTGCCCTCGCGGCCCAAGATGCACCTCAACTCACGCAACGGCTAACAATGCTTCCTGGGACTGCACCGACAATTAAGACTGGCACTGGCTGAGCTAGACCACGCCCAACAACTCGCGGACCACCAAGCCACGTGATGTTTTAAGTCCTGGACGTTTTTCACTTTAGACGTTTGGCACCCTGGACATTTCCCACTTTGAACGTTTGGCACTCTGGACATTTTGACCTCCTGCCGTTTTATACTCTGGACGTTTTGGCATGTGGAACAAAAACCAATGGACCAATAAACCTGGCCATTCAAGACCTGTACCAAAAGGCGTGGACTTCCTTGTACCTGGACATTCTAATCGTGGATATTATGTCTGGTAACCTTCAATAATGACTTTATTGTACCTTATACAGATTTCCTTTCTGTAGGGAAGCTTTCCTTGCCTGTGCTAACCTACTAAATCTGCTTTGCTTCGTCCTTCACTGTTAGCATAAGTCACTTAGTATCCGGACTCTCATCGGTCATTTCGTAGTTAGTAGAGGATTTGATTTCTTAAAGACCTCATTCAAATCTTCTGGTGGCTCGCTACGATGATAACGTCACCTGCAAATCTCAGAATTATAATAATTTTATCTAGGACCTTTACTCCTGCAGTAAATTTCTATCTTATTTCCTTCATTACATGTTCTATATAGGCTATAGATTTAAATATTATTGGCGATTGAAACTGCCTTGCCTAAAAAAAAATCATAAAGATACTTCTCTCTCATGCCCTTAAGCTCTAATAACTGCAGTTCAATTTCTGTATGGGCTGTAGATCAATCTCCCGTTCCTGTATTTTATTTCAATCTTTTCAAATTGCAAAAACAATTTAATCGAATGCACATTATCAAAAGCGATTTTCAAGTCTACAAATGTCCTAAACATTCTTTTATCATTCCTGAGTCAACCTTCTAAGTTCAGCCCAAGACGTGATAGAGCTTCCCTTGATTCTATGTTTCTCTTCAATGTCGACTGGTGGATTCTAAGACCGGATAGGTAGTTTCATTAGTAACCAATTCCACAATTTTCTCGTGAACAATTTTACAGTAGTTGGGAGAGCTAGGTGAAACCTGTTTTATTCGAAATGAAACGTATCGGTGTGAGGGTTATCGAATGCTTTGGAGACCCAATCATACGTATGTATTTTTCAGACGTTTCATTATGTATTAAACCACTAATTACTTTCAAGAAATGACGTCAGATATCGAGTTGTTCGAATTATACAGATTTCATTATATTTCATGTCACATTATTAAATATGGTTCCTTAAATATAAATTTCCACTGGAATCAAATAACCCTGCTATAAGTAAGCATTATTACAATCACAAATCTTATAAAAATATATGCCTCCTCATTAATGTTCTTTCAAAATATTCATAAGTCAACAGACTATACGTTAAAATGTGCGAATAAATTCTCCAACTAGCGTACATTTCAATCAATACTATAACAAACATGACTATCATATCACTGAAACGTGAAATTCAATGAAGAAGCAGAAATTAATCAAGCTAAAATTAGGTAATCTCCCCTCAAATGTCTTCAAGAAAATCAAGTAATGCCCCGACACCATGGACCTAGGTAACCGTAAAAGTTAGCACGCTATTGGCCCATTAGGAAACAATACTAGAATCTATCTTCCACGAGAGTGAATAATGTTCCCTACCAACAGCGAAGGTTCAAACTTCTTCACAAAAATAAGCTTTCAAAACAATGATATCTTACTATAAAAAGCATTAGCATTATTCAAAAACGCAATTCATGAGCATGAAACTAGAACGAAGCTCAACTATAAATATAGTTCGAGTCTAAATCCATAAATGCAGAAAATGTAATGAATTGACATTAATAAGAGTTCATCAATATATCAAAAACACGTGTAATATATTTCTTCTCCTAAATATTCCTCTTCTCTACATTCAAGAAGTTTCTAATTAAGTAACTTTAATTTACCAATGTTAATATTAAATAAAACTACAATACAAACTGAAAAATGGATGCGTTCTTTATTGGAACCAAAATCCAGTCTAGAATGGGGTCAGTCATGAGTAGAAAACCTCGTGCCTAAACTCCATCTTTCGACTCTACTACTGAAAATATACATAAAAATGGCAGCAATAGTAACGTTAAAATGTATACGCTTCACTACATATGATAGGACTGGCTTCTCTGCACCTTGGTAGACTCTAGCAGCTGTAGTAATGAGCAATGATATGCCCCGATATCACATCTCCTGTCATACTGGAAAATAGAATGGATTCTCCTGGTCTGCGAGAATCGAACCCTGGAACTCTGCTCCTCCTTTCCCTGGTTTGGACATGTCATCTAGATAGCGCAAATACTGCACACATGGTCTCCTTCATCTCCTTGTATAGTACAGCTCGTTCCAAAGAAGTCACCCGTGTCATCGTCGTGTCCCGACATTCGTATAAAACCGTAACGAAAGTACATTTCCATCGCGATTGTGCCACAGCGGAATGTCATGGTTGACAAGTTGTCAGCTGCGCAATACAGCACTCGCACACGCGTATAGCAATGTCGGTTTCCCGCAGAATGTTCGTTGCATTGCTTAGATTGCGGTATCCACGTGTGCTATGTTTAACCTGCCATGGTTATAAATATGAAATTCATAGCACTCTTTCCTCCTGACGTCCCACTTTTGAACGTGTCATGAATTAATGAGGAAATTCTAATCAGAGTTCGATAACGTAACTGTGTTACTGAATGCATACACACGTATAAATTGCACTCTTTAAATAAATAGTATTTAGTTCCGTGAGTTGTAGCATGTCCAAGTATGCCGACAATACATTTCACTTTGCGTGATTATAGTTTGAAAGTCAAAGTTCTTTTCTATGAACATATCTTATAACTGACTTGAAAATTACAAGTTCCATCCCGGTATACTGTTGAAATATTCACAAACATGTGCGATATTTTCAGAGTTCCGTTCGTCACTCGGAATCTGAGCGTATTCTAGAAGTATAAGAACCAGACACAATCGAACTGTGCACTGCCGGTAGTTTGAAGTGTCTTTTAACAGAGACGAAATATGATCTGATTGCTGCTCGCAGCGGTGGATCGCAGGAAGGCTCGACTATCCCCTCCCTCAGCGCTGTATATATCGATATCAATAGCCTTGGTGTATAATAAACACATCTCAGGTATTCTACGGTGTTCATAAACATGAAAACGCATTATCATTCACTTCATGCTATATCTTATAACCATCCAATACACTGCAAAGCGTGTATAAAGTTCTTATTTCTTCTTAATATATATATATATATAAATGATCCTCTAGTGGACGTTCGATGTAATGAGTCAACATTTATCGACCGTCTATGTCGTCATATCACCCGAGTCTGGCTTCGGCGATGCTCAGTGATGCTCGGAAGAACCGTAACATACAGCGGACAGCTGTGATGCACCTCACATAAGACAGACTGGCTTGCTTCCTTCAATATGTAAAGCCGCGCTGAAATACTTCGAATCCCGAGCATAGGAATAATGGTAGAGTACCATGACGGCATTTGCCTGGAGTAAAAGTGGGAAACCACGGAAAACCACTTTCAGGATGGCTGATGTAGGAATCGAACCCACGTCTTCTTAGTTTTTTCTCACGAGGCTGAGTGTACCCCATATTAGTTCTCAGACCATAATTAAATTTCTTGGCGGTGACGGAAATCGAACCCAGGCCCCCGCAGTGATGGCAAAAATTACTAGCCACTACGCAATGGGGCTACCCATGAAGAGATCTCAACCATATATCCCTGAACTACAAACTGGAATATTTACCGTAATTTGGTATCGAAGACAATCCTTCCTACTCAGAATGTTACATGTTATCAATTAAATACAGGTATGTTATCACAGTAGACTACTAGTGCTGTTTTAACGTGAGATCGAGTACAAATGTTTTATTCTCCTCCAGATGAAATCCTCATACCAGGATACCATGAGGACTCCGTTCGAGAGTTCTTATGGATCGGACGCCACTGTCCTGAAACCAAACTGGTCTTTATCCAACTTGGCTTCAATCCCATGTTTCATCGCCCTGTGAATTATTCTTGTCGTTTTTTTTATACTGAATGAAATAATAATTAGCAGGAAAGACATCCCTTGAAATCTGACTAAATGATAGAAGGGAACTAACTCTCTATGGTGATATACAATGAAAGAATAGAGCTGAAGTTACGAGTACTCTAAATGTATTGGTCAGTCATTTCTTTCCCTTTATGTGGATGGAAGTAGGGGAGGGGGGTTCCGTCACAGGTTAGATGTCGAGGCACTCAGTGTTTTAACGCTCCATTTGCTGAATGTTTCATTTGTAGACCTGAGCTTCTCTTGTGTATGACCAGCCCGCCAGAAATAAATTTTCCCCGCACCCGCATGAGCACTATAATCTTGATATCATCTAACTTGAAGGATCCTACCTGTCTCCTCCAGATGAAATCCTCATACCAGGATACCATGAGTTTCTATCATGATAGCTTCTATTTTAATGCTCGGAATTATTTTCAATAAATCATCTGTTTGCTCATACGAACTTCTCCCCGGCCAATCTGTTCTGTTAGGAATATGTTTATTTGGAAGACTTCGTAAAATTATTAAGGAAAACTTTCCAGTGATCAACACAAATTGTGCCAAATTACATATTGTCGGGAAAACAAGTAATTACTGTGGCCTAATCTGAAAGAAATAAGATATTTATTATATTATAAAATAACAGCTCCCTGAATCTTGTGCATCCTCGAACGGCAACTGAATGCGCCTGGATTTGAACCTGCAACCTTGGGCATAGGAGGTGAGAACGTTACCGTGTGTGCAAGATGTATTCTGTTATAAGATGGAATATATTACCTTCACAAAAAAAAATATTTCTTCCCCAAACTATTTTAGAAGTCCATTGTGTCCTTGAAAATCCAAACACTGAGAGCATCAGAGGATATCAAGTAGGATAAAAGGCATAACGTCAGCAATTATGGGGGAATGGTGAAAACCAGTATCAGAGGTTTATATTTTTACCCCCTCCCACAGTGCTTCTCATCCTATTCCCATGCTCGCTGTGACTATCAACTGCAATGGTTGTAACCATATAGGCCTAAATCACTTTTAGTTTTATTTCTGAAATATTCCAAGGACTAAACTATTTATGGAAATTTCATTTGTTTTATCGCAGTGATGATTTTGGAAATTCTTAAAAATGCCTTTTCTTTACAATAGGGCTGCGGAGTTATTGGCTGCCAGCAAAATGGATGCTACCTCTCTTATTTCAATATTTTTAAATCCTCTCTACCTAGCGATCTAGGGATAAAGGTATGTGGTGCTCGAGGATAACTGTCGTTGGGTGACATCATCGGATTTTATAGTAGATACGGTACTATAAAGTCTGACTATGATCGAATACCAGATAAGATTTAATCCATTAACACCAAATATTCCTGATCTGATGAATAATTCAGGAAATACAGCACATCACGGACATATGTCAGATTTCATAAAATGTTCCATCGTTGTTAAAAGTCCGTTAAAAGTGGGTACATACGTTGTGTGCCCTAATGCAATCTAATGTGTGGAATATTTTATAACAGCCGTATGACAATATGAATGCAAGAATGGTAACACTTAATAATCCAAGTGTTGTTTATCTCTACTAGTATAAAACAAAGTCCCCGATTCTTGGATGTTACGGGTAAACTCGAGAAGCACTGTAAAGGATATCTTGAGGAAGGTTTCAGTAGAAAATACATTATTTATGACCAAAGGCAGTCAAGCACTAACGATTTCAGTGAAAAGGTCGGAAAAAAACTGGCGTCCGTTCGTTTTTGAGCTTACGCTGGGCAAACCGTTATAAAATATCTAAATACTATGAGTGTTAGAATTGTTTAGCATGAAAAGTTCTATATAAAAGCCTGGGAGAGCATATCTCTATCTTCAATACATCGCCTACTATAAGTGTTTTTACGTTTTCATTTCTTCCAACAATCTTTATTCAGTTACTGAGGCGACAGTTTACGAGCTAGCTAGGAGCGAGACTGTCACCCCTGTTACAGCGGACGAGCGTATTGCCCCTGATACAGCCAGCAGCAAACTGTCGAGTCGTGTTGAGTTAAAAACTTTAGAGAAGAGTGGTTGTGTTTGGAGTTTCCCTGGAAGTGCAACTCGGATTTTCTTCATTTCGCCTGTGAACTTTTCGTTCCGCAAAATTCACAGTCAAGTTAAGATTGGACGGTAGGGCGATTTGTGTTTCATGCACCTCGCCAATCTTAAATTACGTCTGACAAGAATTTGTTGCACATGCATCTCCATGATAATATAATTAATAGTCCAGTCAGTGATTTTAACCCATCATGCCGAGACGTAAAACGGATATTGGTCGTTGTTCATTGACATTGAAAAAAAAAGCGCTTATCACGTAATGCATTCATAGCTGTTCCCGGGCGAATCCGGGTTGGGTTACTAGTTGTTAATAATTACAATTTCTTCTCTCAGCAACAGATTTACTACAGAAAGAGAATTAGCCTTCAGAATTTACGTCATCACAGCCTGAGTACGTAGGAACGAAACGAAAATTAGATCAATTAGTATCAGGCATACCGTATTACTCTTAAGGCAATAAACACCTTTACAATGAATTAACAAGAATTGTGGCATGAAGCCATTCTGGTGTTTCTCTGTGACGTCAACGTCGAGGTATGTTGTACAAGTTCCCCTTTTCCAGAGAGTGATTTAACTGCTGTTCAACTTGGCCTCACGTTCTTCTATCGTGTAGCTTACGACTTATTGGAGTTTTTATTTCAGATACATGCAGTGAACTTGTAAGCTGTGTTTGCCATCCGTGCATCGGATGGAGGTTTGTGAAACCTGTTTAAGGTACATCATTACGTGGCAAGGAACTAGGAAGATGCTGCGGAAGTAGGGGTGGGGGTTGATGGCGGTTCTAACGAGTAGAATACTTTCCTGGTGACGTCACAGGGGAGGGGGGAAGGGAGGGGGGAGGGGTATTATGACGTCACTTGTTGTTATTATAAGATGGCGGCCAAGATGGCGGCGGTGACGTCACAACCATAGCCTACTTTCCCGATGATGTCACAACGAGGTGTGATCAAAAATTTTCGAAATGTTGCCTCATAGCCTACTTTCCTGGTGACGTCACAACCAGGTGTGATTAAAAAGTTCCAAAATGTTCCCCCATAGACTACTTTCTTGGTGGCGTCACAACGAGGTGTGATCAAAAAGTTCCAAAAAAGTTGTACCATAGCTTACTTTCCTGGTGACATCACAACGAGGTGTAATCAAAAAGTGTCAAAATGTTGACCCATAGCCTACTTTCCTGATGACGTCACAACGAGGTGTGATCAAAAATTTCCAAAATGTTGCTCCATAACCTACTTTCCTGGTGACATCACAACGAGGTGTAATCAAAAAGTTTCAAAATGTTTACTCATAGCCTACTTTCCTGGTGACGTCACAACGAGGTGTGATCAAAAAGTTCCAAAATGTGACGTCATATTCCCCCTCCCCTCCCCCTCCCCTCCCCCTTCCTTGTGACGTCACCAGGAAATTAGGCTACTCGTTAGAACCGCCATCACCCCCCTACTTGCGGAATTCTGAACAATGCACCCACCCAGCATGTGCTTGAGTGAGTAGCGGGCAATCCCAATCATAAATCCAGGGCATTTTTTTTTTTTGAGGGTGAACAGGGGCGTACGCGTAACCCTTAAACATTTGAAAACTGTTTAAGAAAAAAATATTGGTAAATTTGTATCTATTCCGGCAAATATAACTTCCGACTTGAAAGATCATCGATCAGCTGGCGTCAACGCGCTGTTCACAACAGCTGGAGAAGCGTTTCGGGTAATCCTCGATTTAAATTGATCTATCGAATCGGTTTCTTTTGGTCGGCAATTCGGCACTTCTGTCGAAACAATTGGACATATTATTTTCTGCTCGACAAAAGCTTTGTGTAATTGCTGCCTTATTGGAAGAAATGTACTTGTTTAGGCAAAAATAAGTAACATACTCTAACAATCGTGAAAAGGGAGTTCTGTTCTTAAGAGCACGCAGGCTAGTGTTTGGAGGTGGGGTAGGTTGTTAGTTTGTGCTTGAGGTTAGTTTTGAAGGTTGAAGGAAATAACGAACTATTTTACATCCGCCCAGGCATCGAAAAAGCAGAAAGTTAATGAATTAATGAGTTAATAAATTAACCCAATGCAACCTTTCATTTAACAAGTCAGCCCATAAAGTAAATAACCAGACTCGGCAAATTATTGAAAATTGCAAGATCATGATGGTTTGTCGACTACAACTGAGAGTACCCTCCAATTTTGCTTAAAAAAAGCACTGCATAAATCCCACTCAGAATAGGAACAGTATTTTTTTCTATGGTCTTTAGTGCCAGGAGTGTCCGAGGACATGTTCGGCTCGCCAGTTTTTTTGTAGCTGCTTCGAGGCGGACACCTAATGGGTGAGCTACACGTACCGTCGCGTGTGTAGTGTTGTCTGGGGAGGAAAGTTTGAATGTAAGGACGAGGAGTTGGAAGGTAGCGGCTGTGGCCTATAGTTAGGGATCAACCCTGGCATTTGCCTGGAAGGAAGATGGAAAACGACAGAAGACCATCTTCAAGGTTACCGGCGGGGGGATTCGAACCTCCTCGCCTCCCGGATGTGAGCGACTGACAGAAGTTATGCCGTAACGACCACGGCTAACTCACCCGGTATAGGATCAGTGAGTTTCCAAGACTGAAATTCGATCCACCAACCCTGGCAACAAGAAGAGATGATTAATGCTTGTGAGTTGTGGCTCCCATAAAGGGAATATGCAAGTTTGAAAACATCGTATTAATGAACACGGGACTAGGAGCGTTAAATATCCTCTTGAGTCTGTTTTAATATTATATCAGTAAGCCCGCTCGTTAATATTTTAGTGGGTAACAGAGACCTGCGCTGGGCTCCTCGCGCACTGTTACCTGTAATCTCCCTTAAAACCGCACAAGGCTCTTCTCTTTACATCCGCAAATCCAAATTGCATGATTATTCAACAGGATTTACTCCCACAACGCATTGTCTTACTCTGAACCGCGACTACGTAACGTAGACAGAAACGAAACAGTTGTGTTTCAACTTGGTATTAGGTTAGTAATTTATAACAGGTAGTTCAGTTGATCCTACGATTTGTGAAGTTGTACAATACCGCTCATTACCAGGTAGATCCAAACACAGCGCTGAATTATTGCTGAACATTATTAGCATTTACGATGTTTATGATATACAATGCATTTCAATGCTTATCATTCTTCTTATATTTAATGGCATAGTGAAATAAAGCAAATTTTGGAACTATTACCAATTTAACATTTGATTGCCGCTGAGCATGGTTGCGCCACCGTTCGTTGATTAGTGTAGCAGGAGCCTCGCGAGGTAAAGAGGAGGATACAGTGATGACACAGTGCAGACCGCACCTAAGTCAAGCAGCATTGCGCGCGCTACCTGTCTCAGAAGCGCAGGAGCACATGTCACCACGGACAACTACTGGAGCTGAGTCATACCCTACTCACGCAACTGTACCTGTCAACGAAGCACAGTGACGTGTGACACAAGTAAACAGAGAATAGTTCCCATCTCGACCGCCGGCAATCAATTCGTGAAAGGGTAATAATAAGGGTATGGAATCAAAGGCTGCACACTCTCACAACCTCCAATGCAGACATTGAGTGATAATGTGTCTCTAATAGCACTTTCAGCTGACTCCTCGGAAGGTGCCCACTGACGTCTCAATGCCCTGCCCTCGATCTGTAGTCCGCCACGTGGCGTAGTTGCTAGCACACTTGGCTGTCACTGCGGTGGTCCGGGTTCGATTCTCGGCTCTGCCAAGAAATTTAATTCTAGTCTGAGGGCTGGAACGAGGTACACTCAGCCTCGTGGGGCAAAACTGAGGCGGATTCAATTCCTACCTCAGCCACGTTAGAAGTGGTTTTCCGTGGTTTCCCATTTCTACTCCAAGCAAATGCTGCGATGGATCCTTACTTAAGACCACAGCCACCTCCTACTCAATCCTCACCTCAGTTACAAATACACACACTGTTTGAGGTGTTTGAAGCCATTTATTCAGTGTTGCCTTAATAAACAAGAGTTTAGTGCTTTTCAGTCGGTCAACACGAATGTACGCAAAAGAGCTGGGTTATGCCCTAATCCTGAAATAAATTACATGAGATTAATAAAGTGTAATGGATCTGATGATGATCGCTTGACGATCGAAACTGGTCATCCTAGTGTATTTATTAATCTCATGTAATTTATTTCAGGATTAGGGCATAACCCAGCTATTTTGGGTACATTCCTGTTGACCGACTGAAAAGCACTAAACTCTTGTACACACACTCTTATAGACACCACTATAACACATACAGTACATCCTAGTATTCGAGGCTGAAATGGCCACAATTTCCAAGACCTTAAACAACAACAGTGACAACAACAATTACATACAATGGAACATCTCTAAATGAACACACTAAGTTTGAAACGCAGTGATCAACTTATGCAGGTAAAAATACTTGCAATATAACCATATGGAGATGCAAGCGTGACGGGTTGTCAATGTATAGAACAAGTTGTACATATAATTTAAGGGCCCATCCATAAAATGCGTTCGCTCGGCGGGGGGATATTACAAGAATGAACAAAATTGACGATAATTTGTGTGGAGGGGGGCTATCTAAAAATACACGTAGAATATGTTCGTTAAGTTTTTTATTTTTCGATAAAACCCGAGGTGGACGCGAACAACAAACCTCCATAATAGCAACAGCATTGACTGCGTTTCCTACGTGATACACTTTCTTTTCAACTGGCAAAGAGACCATTCCTTATATCTCGCCAAATTACAGCAAAGAAGAAAATTAAATCCCTACATCACATATGCTAATCGTACGTTTGCGCATTATATAAAGAACCAGCGTTTATCTCTGTGCTTAGTACACGGCAGCGTTAGAAAAGGAAATACGATGTTTAGCAAAGAATATCTAGCCTACTTCCCCTAAATGCATGGGGATAGTTATAACTCTTTGTCCTTTTCAAGCAGTATACTTGAATGTTGGTTATAGTAGCTTGTTGAAATACAACGTGCTATAAGGATATTAAACGTTGATTGATTGAATCCTCACCTGGATTATATATACACTTATACAGCCATCACAATAACACAGGTTATCAGACAAAATTCAACACTCATCCAAGTACACTGGGCTAAAAGACCATGATAACCCTGCATCTCGAATGAAACAACAACAACAGCTTCTTACCCAAATCCTTCCTCGTATAATAGTACACATAGTAAGCCTACAGACATCACAGTGACATAGGTTATCAGACAACTGTAGACGGGACTACAAGACCATGATGCCCCAAAACTCATAAAGAATCAACAACAAAAACAACAACAACAACATTAGTCTCTACTGCGGATGAAGGTCAACGAATATTAATTGCTGTATTCGACTGTTGAATTATGTGGTGTTATAGGTATATATAATAATATATTCTATTGCAAATACACACTATATATGCTTAACATTATAACGTGTAGTAGTTATAAATCAATAAATACCAAAAAAAACGAAGTACAAAAATTTGAACCTGCAGGGATTTGTTCCACGAACCCCCAGACTATGGGCCCAAGTCGCTACCATTACGCCACGTACGCGCTACGTTAGTACTTGATAAACAACTGGTTTAGTATAACTGTATCATATTTCGTGTTGAAATCGACGACTTTATTAGCGTTTTCTGCCGTTATTATAAACCATTTGATTCTAAATATGTATTGTTTTGTTCAGTCTATTTCTAAAAGGATATAAACTTAGGAAGTTACGGAAATATATGTATTTACGAGCAAAAATAAAGGTCATTTTGACAACGGGACGGCACGGGCCCTCAACGATATAGCACGGTAAGCCTGACCTGTTAGTCACTTCTACAGTTACATACTACTACTACTCCTCGGCGCTACAGTCCATGTAGGACCTTGGCCTCTCCAACAATCGTTGCCCAATCCTGACGATCTTCTGTACGTTTCCTCCATCTTCTTACTCTCATCTTGCGTAAGTCGTCCTCCACGTCATCCAACCATCGTTTCCTAGGTCTTCCTTTGCATCTTCTTCCACCTGGATTTCCTCTAAAGGTCTTTTTAACCACTCTATCACCTGCCATTCTCTCCACATGTCCCAGCCATCTTAGCCTATTACTCTTTACTTCCGAAACTATATCAGGATGCCCATATAATTCCTCCAATTCTTTGTTTTCCCGTATTCTCCATCTTCCTGCCTCATTCACTGCTCCATAAATCTTCCTCAGTATTTTCCTTTCCCATCTTCTCAAAATCTCCTCTTCTGCCACAGTCATAGTCCATGTTTCCGAGCCGTACATTACCACTGGTCTTATAACTGTTCGGTACACTGTCACCTTTGATCTTTTACTGAGGATGCGCGTTTGATGATTTTTATCAGTGCCCAATAAGCTCTATTACCGGCTTCAATTCTTGCTTTTATTTCTTCTCTTGTGCTATTATCTTCAGTAACCAGTACGGTACTCCCAAATACTTGAAACTTTTATGCCTCTCAAAATTCACCCCATTTAGGTTTATAAATAAATTTATATATTTATCTTTCTCCACAGTATTTCTCCTAGATAATAATAAATATTGAGTTTTGTAGTAGTTCACTCGTAATCCTACTTCTTCTGATTCTTTTTCTAACCGTCCCAACCCTTCTTCAAGATCTTTCAGTCTTCGTGCCAGCATACCTACATCATCAGCATACGCTAGATTTTGGCTCATACGGTTTAACAGCGTGCCTCCTGGATTGCTGATATCTATCTTCCTCATTACTCTCTCTAGTACTATATTGAACAGCAGCGTGGACAGTACGTCTCCCTGTCGTAAGCCTTGGTTTACCTCAAAAACTTTTGAGAGTCTTCCTTCAACTATAACTCGACATTTTGTGCCAGTAAGAGTCATTTACACCAATCTGATTAGTTTGGGTGGGAATCCCATGTCCATCAAGGTCTGATACAGAGTTTTCCTTTTTACACTATCATAAGCCTGTTTGAAATCCACATATAGTTGGTGCACATCCACATTATATTCGTAACACTTTTCCACTTTTCCATTATTTGCCTTATTGTGAAGATATGGTCCGTCGTCGATCTACCCTGTCGGAATCCACACTGGTATTCTCCAAGTCTCTCTTCAACAAGAGTTGTAAGTCTCATAGCCATTACCTTACATATTCTATTATAATATGCTAGTATCCTACCGGTCACCTCTTTGACGACGGATTAAAACTCTCTTTGTACGATAAGCTGAATTGTTGAGGCCAGGCCTTGTTGAATCGTAAGTTACCGTTAGGCTATAACACTTGCATGATTTATACATCCACCATCATGAAACTATTTGGCTGATGACCTTGTAGTTTGGGTAAAAGCCGCTTCCCTCATTAAGGTATATTGTTGCAAAACTTGGTAGAGATCGGATGATTAGGTTATTCGTAATTAGATTTAAGCTTTGAACATATGGGTGGCCAGCATACGTTTCCGTCAAGAAGGAGGCGATATAAAACATGACAATGAGTTGCCCTTTGCTAGTGCTACCTCTGTACTAAATTTCGTTCAATTCGGTTTCACCGTATTTGAATTGATAGGGGGAATCGATTTGCACACATACATGGCCGCCATCTGCAAACTATTGGGCAGAGGACCTTGTAGTTTGGTCAAACGATGCTTCCCATATAAATGTACATTGGTGCAAAATTTGGTAGAGATCAGATGATTAGGTTAGTCGTAATTTGAATTAAGTTTTGAACATTTGGGTGCTCACCATTACGTTTCCGTCAAGATGACGGCGATATAAAGCATGACACTGAGGTGCCTTTTGCTATTGCTACCTCTGCACCAATTTTTTCAGTTCGGTTTCACCGTGTTTGAATAGATAGGGGGAATCGATTTGCACGCATACATGGCCGCGATCTGCATACTATTGAGCTGATGGCCTTGTAGTTTGATCAAACGACGCTTCCTACATAAATGTATGTTGTTCCAAAATTTGGTAGAGATCAGATGATTAGGTTAGTCGTAATTTGATTTAATCTTTGAACATTTGGGTGGCCGCCATTACGTTTCCGTCAAGATGGCGGCGATATAAAACAAGACACTGTGGTGCCCTTTGCTAGTGCTACCTCTGTACCAAATTTCGTTCAATTCGGTTTCACTGTGTTTGAATTGATAGGGGGGGTGGGGGCAGACATGCAGAGTACACACACATGCACACACACTCACAGACACACAGACACACAATTTTTGGCCCTGTGTTGATCTCATAAGTCGACTTTCATTTTTTGCAAAAATTGAAAGTAGGCTTAACAACCTATAGGTTTGACAGGTACTACTTCTCAGTCAGATGTTTTCAAATCAAATATACATTTTATGTTCGAGAATGGCGAAATGTAAATATTGTGTCAGAAGACTGTACTATAATGAGGCTCATTATAGTACACGTTTTCATTATGAGACAGTTTCTCCCACCAATCTGAGCTCAAGAAACAGTTGTGTGACCAAATAGGTAAGGATAGCATCGCACCTGAGCTGACTTCCACAGCCTTCCTATTTTAAATTCCACTGCGTGCCTAGTGTCAAAGTGGGGTATTCCAGGAGGCCATGGTCAAATGCAAGGTATTCTCTGCGTCCCATGCGCTCTGTTCAGTACATAAAACTGGCGACATCTCGACAGATATTGATAAATATTTATGTTCGAACATAAAATAGTTATAATTATCGTCGAACATAAACAATCGTATGCAACTCGCCTATAACAGTAATTAAGACGCTCGTATGGAAATTATAAAACTCGCTATGCTCGTTTTATAAACATACTCGTGTCTTAATTATTGCCATTATAGGCTCGTTGCATAATGTACTATTATCAGCCAGTTTAAACTTACGAACGTTAAATACGTATTAAATGATTACTATTGACATAAGGCTGTGAAAGCATCAATCTTGACAGATAAGGTAAGTCACACGTCTCATATTGATTAAAATCGTTTCTGTTGGAGTATTTATAAAGTAATATGTTATGTGTACCTTTTCCCAGACAAGGGAGAGGGGTTTGATTTACTCTGGACGTTCACTTACGAGGCGCAGTTGGTAGTATGCTGAACTGCTGTGCCCAAGATAGCGGGTTCAAACCTGGCCGAAGTCGTCGGATTTTTTAAGAGTGTTAAAATCCATCAGTATGCCTTTCTTCGGAGGTGAAGTAAAGCTGGCGGTCCCATATCATAGATTTATGGCATGGAAAAGATCCTTCTACAGACTACACTTGTGTGAAGCAAAATTGTTAGGTTAGATTTCGTCGGAACGGTCTATCAAAGTTCCAACGTTCACCACTAAGTATCATTGATATATGGTAGCGAAAGTTGGAACTACTTGAAATTGAACGGAACTTGTAGCTCACCCTAAGGGTGTCCACTGGAAGCAGCTACAGACTCAAGCGAGCCGAACATGTCCTCGGACACTCCCGGCACTAAAAGCCATACGATAAATAAATAACTTACGAGGGCGGGGGCACGAAGAATAATTGTTACCACGTGTTGCAATGGGGATAGGGGGATTCAATTTTACGGCATTCTTGCTATCAGAGTGAACACCAACAGATCAAGTTTGTTGTTGTTGATTAATTAAGGGGCTTTGCTACATCGTGGCCATCTAGCCCCGTGAACATGGGTGTGTGTGTGTGGACTTTTCCTGATAACCTGTGTTATTTTAATTGCTGTATTAGTGTGTGTAGTTGCAATTTAGATGAGGATTGGGAAGGAGGCAGCCGTGGCCTTAATTTAGGAAACTACGAAAAAGAACTTATTGAATGACGTATGTGGGAATCGAACCCAACTCTTCTCAGTTGTGCCTCAGGAGGCTCAATGTACCCCGTTCCAACCCTCAGACCAGATTTAAATATATTTGGAGAGCTGGGAATCGAACCCAGACCGCAGGGGTGACAGCCAACAATGTTAGCTTAGGTGATGGTGGATTTTCCAACCTGAGAGTGGCCAGGGATAGGAAGATTCTAAGATGTTATCAATCGGATATTACTCTAGGACTTGTAAGAGAACAGATGGAGAAAGAAAGCTGTGTGTGGTGTTCATACATAGAGCTACCACACACTCGTAAAATGTGTAATTGGTAAGCGAAAAACTTCTAACCATTTAGGTATGGAAAATAAAACAGAAGTTTTGGAAGTAATAGACAAAAGTGTGAACTGAAAATTATCACTTTTCAATTTAATGTAGCGTAATCAACGAAATCAACATGTCGTCGCTATACATGCAGTACCTCGTATCTGACAATGCTCTTCTTTTCCATTATTTTCCTCATGATTAGTCATGCCTCCCAGGCTATGTAGATGTTACGTCCAACAGAACAATTTCACGTTAGGTTCATTTTCCTGTGTATAAAACTAAAAGAAAATGAACCTTGAATATACTGCATTGTAACAGTGCATAACTACATGGAAATATACTTTTATACTGTGCAATGATTTTAAAGCTTGTCTCACGGAAGATGGTAACCAATGGTTTGTCCGTCTGTTCTCTTTCAAGTCGAATAGTAATTATTGTGATTAATAACCTCCTAGAATCTCATTAGCCCGGGCCACTCTCAGGTTGTAAAATCCTCCATCATTAATTTAAAGAATAATCAATTTGCATAATGTATACAATATTAATCCAGGAACTGATATAAATAATAATTAAAATGGTGTTACGGCTGCGGGGTTGCTTCATCACCTCGCTGCGTGATTCACAGTCCACCTCGGGCTACCCCCTGCCTCTGTGTTAACCAGCGGTTTGCGCAACAAGGAGACAGGCAGTAACAAAGAGACCGTCTCGAACCTTCGCGGCCCACCCGGTAATGGGATTCTCGAGTAAACGTGAATCCTGGTCTGCTATGGAAACATCCATTGAGTCACCAGCACCGCTATATAAAGCGACCTGGTCAGCGAAGGACGGACTGTGTGTTTTGGGAGTGTGTTTTGCAGTGCGATAGAGGTGTTACAGTGATGTGCGAATTGCGAAACAGTGTGTATTCAAGAACAGTGAGTGACAGACTGTGGCTTGTGAACTTGAGGAAGAGTTGTTGTTGTTATTTCTAGCGAGGACAACGGCCTCATTAGTGAGGGATTAACTGCATGAGCAAGTGAAAGGGTGAGTGTCCTCTACAAGTGGAAACTAATAGTGACTAGTAGTCTTTTAGGAAGTGAGACTCAGTGTGCCTATTGTGTAGTGTATATTTCTGACCTACAATAAAGATAATATTTCTTTAAAGGACCATATGAGTTGCGCTTTACCTACTGTGATCCAATTAACGAACGTGCCACTGGGGGTAGCACGTATCAATATAATATAACAGATGACATAACATAATGCAGGAACAATCTGATGACGTATTTTATACATAGTGGGATCTGTATACAGTATAAGATTGCAAAAGAACACGAAATTCTTTTTCGAATCATTCAAATTGCATTCAATAATTTTTGTCTTGTCAATATTATACAATCGTTGTACACTCGCGTTGTAGTAGTGAGCATAGTTCCCTGCCACCCCTCAGGTCTGGGTGCGATTCAAGACTCTGCCTGGAAATTTAGTTCTGGTTTGAGATACTGGGACGGTATCGACATGCAAGTCATCAAAGTGGTGCAAGTTGAGAAGATTTGCACCAGGCTAATATCCTACACAAGTTAACATTATTATCAACCACTGTCTATTCTCAATAATTATAAATCGTGGCAAACTTCAGTCGGAATTGTAAGACGCAAGAGTTATTCTAGGCATTGTAAATGGAAAGACTTTGCCAGATTAAAACAAATGAGTTCTCAGTGGGCGTGTTAGGTTTGTATTTCAGTGTGTACTAAATCGTATTTAAACAGGGAGTGGAGTATAATTTTTACTCGATCGAGGAGCAACCTCGTACGGTTAAATAGCAATACGAGGAGAACATAGGGAAAGAGTGTTCGATGAAAACGAGGAGTGTTTCAATGATCATGCTGCGATTTGGGAAGAAACATGAGACGTATAATAAATTCAATACATTTTTTCCATAGAAAATATATACACAGTGCAAGTGGAAATGATTACACGCTGGTGGAAATACAGATCAATTGAGAAATAAAAGCCACGTTAACAAATGAGCGAATAATAGTGAACGTATAATTTATAGCGAAATGTGATACAGTGCAAGATTTGCATCTCACATGGACAGTGAAAAGCAGTGTGAAATTCATGGTATGCGAAGATATGATTCGAACTGTGAATTTCACATTTTATACGTGTGCCAACAGATAGTATAAAGTGAATTATTCGTTTATCGAGGAATATTAAGACATCGGGGAGGATAAGAAATAACCTCAAAATGATCTGAGGCATCGTGATTCATGTTTCAGTTTAGTATGGAACAAGCCAGTCGCAGTAGGGAAATGGAGATCAGCAATGGCACTCTTCATTGAGATTGCCATTCCGCGAGGAATAAACCGTAATTCTTTGGATTAAATTTCATCATAGCCTAATTAATTCAGAGCTTCATATTTACATATCATTAAATTCTTTGGATTTATTTCATTCAGGTCAGAATTGAATTAAATGTTCGTTCAAAGTTTCATTCGGAAAGGAATAGAATTAAATTTTATAGATTTAATTTCAATCCTAGCCGGAATAGAACTAAATGTTTGTTAATAGCTTCATTCCGACAAGAATAGAATTATATTGCATGGATTGAATTTCACTCCGACAAAATATAATAAAATGATCGTTCAAATTATAGTGTATGGCTTTGATCTTACTCCGGCCGGAATAGAAAGAAATCCTCGTTGAAATTAAAGTGTATGAATTTAATTTCACTCCAGCCGCAATAGAATTGAATGTTCGTTCACAGTTCCATTCATAGAGGAATATAATTAAATTGTCTGAATTTAATTTCACTCCGGCCCGAATAGAATTAAATTGTTTGAATTTAATTTCACTCCGGCCTGAGTAGAATTAAATGTTCGTTCACAGTCTTATTTCAACAGGAATAGAATTAAATTGTCTGAATTTAATTTCACTCCGACCGGAATATAATTAAATTGTATGAATTTTATTTCACTCCAACCTCTATATTTAAATATCATTCCAAATTTAATTTCACTCCCAGTCGACGATTTGATTTTATTCCAACCACAAGATATAACTTCACTCCGACCTCAAGATTTATTTCACTCCAACCTCAAGATTTAATTTCTGTCCACATTTAATTTTACTCCAACGTCAAGATTTAATTTCATTTCACATTTAATTTCACTCCGAGTCAAAGATTTAATTTCATTCCAGCAAGAAGGTTTAATTTTATTCCATATTTAATTTCATTCCGTCCTGAGGATTTAATTTCATTCCACATTAAGTTTCATTCCGACACCAAGATTTAATTGTATTCTACATTTAATTTAATTCCGCCCTTAGGATCTACTTTCATTCCACATTTAATTTCATTCTGACTCGAAGGTTTAATTTTACTCCACATTTAATTTCATTCCGACCTGAGGATTTAGTTTCATTACATTTAATTCCATTCCGACCCCAAAATTAAAATCCATTGCTTTAATTTCAATCAACCTGCGAATTTCATTTCATTGTACATTTAATTTCACTCCGAACCCAAAGTTTAATTTTATTCCACATTTAATTTCATTCCAACTGCATGGTTTATTTTCGCTCCACATTTAATTTAATTCCATGTTCAACATTTAAATTCATTCCACATTTAATTTCATTCTGAATCCAAGAATTATTTTCATTCCAGATATAATTCACTTAAAGTTTCACTCCATGCATTTCGTTCTATTTTATTAAGAATGGAGTTTTATTAGCCTACTCATATTTCAATCCTCACATTTTATTCCTCAATTTCACTCTGAATTTAATTTCACTCTGAGTTTCGTGAAAAAAGTTTAATTACAGATATAATTTAATTCAGAATGTCACTTCTTTTAATTCACGAAATGGTTTCGTTTA
Organism: Meconema thalassinum; assembly: GCA_946902985.2. Taxonomy (NCBI): domain Eukaryota; kingdom Metazoa; phylum Arthropoda; class Insecta; order Orthoptera; family Tettigoniidae; genus Meconema; species Meconema thalassinum. The sequence continues at coordinate 1,402,481,782 of OX336389.2, forward strand.
CAGATTTCGCTCCTTACATTTCACTACTTGCATTTCATTCCTCACCTTCCATTCTTAATTTAATTCGTGTTAGAATTACATTAACTAAACCATTTTCTCTTTAATACAGTTCTACGAATCGCGATTAATTTCGTTCCTTTCAATACTGTTCCGATTAACATACTTTTATTAAAATTCCTCTTCACATATAACTTCATTCCAGACTTTTGTGTGTTTAAACCATCTATTTTTACTCCTTTTATGTTAATTACGTTCCCTTTGCCATCCCTGATTTACGTACAATTGAGTTAATTTAACAAGTTCATAAGAATTTATGTCTTGTAATTTGACAATCCCAGTCTTACAAAAGTGTCACATACTAACATATACACGACAATAATTCAGTTTATCCCAAGGATTCTACAAACACTGACGCTCAAGTATTATAGATGGGGCCGTTAAATGTGATGAGCCTAGCCTCCCATCGGCCATCCTTGAAATGATTTTCCGTATTTTTCCATTTCCATCTCGAGGTAGCTGCCAGGACTACTCCTCTAATAGGCTATTGCCGCTTTATTCCAATTCCTAGCCCAGTTTCATTTATCTTAATTATTTTCATATCTCATTTACTCCTCTCATGTGATAAAAACCATCCGCCACAAAGCAATTCACCCCTAACTTCATTTAATCGGGATGACAAGGGGTAGACACATGTAGCCACAAAAGCAAAACAAATCCATTTTCATGCATCTAAAATGGCGTTTTGATAAATAAATAAGTAAATAAATAAATGCATAAATAAATAAATTCCACAATTATAAGAACAACCTAGGGCCAACCAATAAGGAGAACTGCTAGGCCATGGTGCCGAACTATCTGAGGACTTGGTAGGTTCGAATCCCCTCGGCCATCCTTGAAATGATTTTCCGTATTTTTCCATTTCCATCTCGAGATAACTGCCAGTCTCCTCCTCTAATAAGCTACTACCGCTTTCTTCCAATTCCTTGCCCAGTTTCATTTATTTTAATTAATATCATATCTCATTAACTCCTCTCATGAGGTCAAAACCATCCGCCACATAGCAATTCATAGCATTTCATCCCCGACTCCATTTAATAAGGATGACAAGGGGTAGACATACATTAAAATAACTACCTATGTTAAACATTGAATCTCCTCTTCTATGTATTATCTGATATTGACACTCCAAGCGGCCCCTAGATGAGACATTCTTCCGATTATTCTGTTAACATGCTTAAGATTTGGGTTATGGATGTTTTAAACCAATTCAGAACAATATAGCTACCAATTACATCAATAGTGTAGCACATTGTTCAGACTCGTGCACCTCTTGGCCTTCCAGCCAGTTGTCCGTATCGATTATGCACTGAACGAATAGGCAGAGCAACTGAGTGACAAATTACTGTTCGTAGCGAACCATCAATCATGGTCTGAACGGAATTGGGCGGAAACGTGTGTCAAGGATGCATATGTCCCATTATTTTTTTAATATGTCCTGACATGGACGTACTCGTTTTATATTGGACACAATTCATGGATTCTCTTCTGTCTGACTATGCTTCGCTTCAACGAAGCCTGCTGGGAAGCGAAAGCTTTCTAATTCAAATTATGTTGAAAATAAAAGGTGGACATTTAAGTTACCTTATTGCCCAAGGAACACTTCGGATTACGTCACTCAGAACCTTAGTCGCGTTTCCAATCATATAATATGAAATGTGTTCGATTAACGATATTTCTTCTCCTATTTCCATCATGTAGCCTTTGGTCTAATGAAACTAAACCCAACTCACTAACCGAAGAAGCTATGTCATCCCCCACGACAGGAGTGGCAATCCCGAGTTTGATCTTCCGGTGGGATTTTCTAGTCACTATATGAAAGTGCTGGTTTTGTAACTAATACCATATCGTGTCACGACAATGTGCACTTCTTCGAATTCGGATCATAGCACTCAGAAGCACAGACACAAGCACTCCCCAATGATAACACTGTAGAGCCGCTAATTCGGAGATCTGAAGTTGATGTCCTAAGTATATTTTGGTGTGATTGAGGCCCAAATAGCGATGGTATGCATTCATTAGTCATTAAATTAAGTCCACATACCCAATAGAGTGTAGGACCACACTCGCATATCATAGACCCAGCCACTTGGCGAGGTATCGTTTCCGCGAACTAGATGAAGGTATCAAGGTATCTGATATCCCAGGCGCACCAGCATCTTCTTTGGTGGCCGTACACTGTGGGGCGGTGGTGATGAATCACGAACCCTCTTCTGCATATCAAACCACAATTGTTCAATTTTGCTAACACCCGAGCTATTTGCAGTAACGCCAATTCACCTTCGAGTTTCTTGAAATAGTCCTTTTCCGTCCAGGCATGGCCGTTAGCAGCAAGGGACAATGTTGTTGAGAAATAATTAACTTGGTTCTCAGTTTTATCCAGATACCAGACAGCTGTAGGAGATTAGTCTACCAGAACTATGGACCCCAATGGGTGTAATGAGATACATCGCCCATGCCACCTCACCTCCCAAACAGATCCCATAGCCTCCGATGGATTTCGGTGAATACGCACTCGGCCATGGATGTGATTAACTATGAATCACAACAGGTGACCATTCTTCGATTTTCTATGGCCCGATATTAGAATTTTCGTGTATACCTACTGATATACTTTCAGTGGATTGCAATCAGCATTAGGGTACGATCGGGTTGTTGAAACCACAGTTCCATACCCAGCGTTGTCCGCTGAACAGTAAACTGTGAAATATTATTATGATCATCACTGTTATACTGTTGTTCTCAAACTGTGAACCCCAATGGACCCCACCCATTGGGGTCACTCCGAACGATGTGCGCCAGTTACAACTAGGCTTAGGCAACAATTATCTGCTGTCAACACCGGGCTGGCTTAGGCGGCAGCACGCCGGCCTCTCACCGCTGGGTCCGTGGTTCAAATCTCGGTCACTCCATGTGAGATTTGTGCTGGACAAAGCGGAGGCAGACAGGGTTTTCTCCGGGTTCTCCGGTTTTCCCTGTCACAAATTTCATTCCAGCATCACTCTCCACTATAATTTCATTTCATCTGTCATTCATTTAATCATTTCCGCAGGGGAGTGCGACAGGCTTCGGCAGCTGGCACAGTTCATATCCTCGCCGCTAGATGGGGGCTTCATTCATTCCATTCCCTGACCCGGTCGGTCGACTGGAAGCAGGCTGTGGATTTTCATTTTCAACACAGGGCTGGGCATTGTGTTGTTGTTTGCTCCATGTTACACCACTTCTGATACGTCCTCAATCAGCCGCACGCTAGCAGCCCACAAGCAGTGCCGCTTCAGTGGCCCTAGTACCAAGTTGACCTGTCATCTCCATCGAACTAGAATAGAACGGCCACATTACCTTTCTAACGCCAGAGACATTACTAACGGTGAGCCTGTATACTTGCTCCATATAGACTACGTATACCATGCTGCCAGTTTATCGTGTGTAACTCTCCAGCCTAAGGGGGATGAATATTCCCGGAGTGAGGTCACAATGCTTAGGCTCATCAGTGTGCGATACGGGGTGTCTTCTTAACTCATAATATTGGTACGAGCAACATTGTCATTCTGGGTTGTCAATGAAACAGAGTGTAGGAGTATCAGTGACAAACTAATGCCAGGAAAAAATCCCTTAGGTGACAAGACACGTTTACGAAGAGAACGAAGACATCCTGTCTTGCTTGCCCATTTGGGGGCGTGGTGGCGCAGCGGTCAAGCTGTGTGCCTCTCACCAAGGCGGACCGGGTTCGATTCCCGGTCACTGCATGTGATATTTTCGATGTGAAATGCCATGTCCTGTGGTTCGGATTCCACGTAAAACGGAGGTCCCGTGGCTTATGATCGCGAGATTAACGGTCACGTTAAACTACAAGCTTCCTTTTTTGCTTGCCCATCCTGAGTATGCCACATCCTATAGACAGTTTCCCTTCCGATAGGTGATGGTGAATCGCAATCGCTCTGCAACTACGAACACAATGAAGTGGTACACATATTTGCTCGTAGCATCATTGCCGAGGTGTTACTGCTACTTTATTTAAGAACCAACCACGTCTTCGTGATCCAGCCCCATTTGTGATTTCTGTTGTGGTGTGTTTATGCAGAATGATTTAACGTAGCCTACCAGTGGAATAAATCTACTGACATGACTCCCTCGCATTTAAGCTCCTTGGAGTGCCAACTAACGGTGCCGCGATTCGATGCATGAACGTTAGATACAGCATGCGAGAACAATTACATTCTAATTTATTGAACAGACTAATAAAATGCGGACTATAACTTATTACAATTAAGCCATTGTGCGAGAATGAAAATTCTATGTCAATATAAATAACAATGAGTTACTGGAAATAAGGAAGTGGTGGTGTTAGTAGTTTGCGGAGATTGAAACATCTAGGTCGTCTGCCCGGTAAACAAAGAATATACAATGATATTTAAGAAGGTGTCGAGATGCGGCACGATATTTGATATGCGTATTAAAAATCGAACAGTAATGGCCATTGGAAAGTGCCGTAATTAATTAACAGCTAATGACATCAACTGCAGTGCTACCAAAAATGATAATAAATAATACAACCACATGAGGTTTTATTCTCCACTATTTTACAATTATTATACAGAAACTAGCAACTAACATGCTTGTAGTTTCTAGTTTTCGAAACCTACTGTGCCCGAAAAGGAGTATCAAGGTATCACAGGTGGTGAACAGCCCTCACGAGCCCCCTTCCAACGAACCACACACAATGAGAGGTCGGGTGAAGGTGAGGTATGGTTATGAAACCAGCCCTAAGAACAAACCCTCAAAAACAGCAAATCTAACAAATAAATAGGCCAGACTTAAGCAAAAATCCACTAAATGTATTGAAAAGAAGAAGAAAATCTCTGGCCTACTTCGTGGAGGGTAAAAAACAGCTAATCCACTAAACTATTCTGAATAAAAAAGATACAGTCAGTCTGAGAGACTAGACTTTATATCATTTCAAATGACGCATGCTACAAATGCTACACATGTTAGAAAGGCTCAGGAGGGCTTCTCGCTTCGCTTGAAGTCCCAGGACTCTTTCAACAGACTCCATTGCCCATTAACTTAGGCTTCCCGCGTGGGCACCTCTTTAAGGGTCACCCGGTATTTGAGTATGACATCTTTTACAACTCTTTAAGGGTCACCCATTATTTGAATCTGATATCTTGCAAACCTCTTTAAGGGTCACTCTGTATTTGAATTGAATCTAACATGCTGTACACCTCGTTAAGTGTCACCCTGTATTTTGCTCTGACATCCTGCACACCTCTTTAGGAGGCACCCTGTATTCAAATCTGGCATCTTATATATCTCTTTAGAAGTCACCATGTATTCTTGTGTGACATCTTGTACACATCTTTAGGAGTCACCCTGTATTCTTGTCTGATATCTTGTACACCTCTTTAGGAGTCACCCTGTATTCTTGTCTGACATCTTGTGCACCTCTTTAGGAGTCACCCTGTATTCTTCTCTGCCATCTTGTACACCTCTTTAAGAGTCACCTTGTATTCTTGTCTGGCATCTTGTATATCTCTTTAGGAGTCACCCTGTATTCTTATCTGGCATCTTGTACACCTCTTTAGGAGTCACCCTGTATTCTTATCTGACGTCTTGTATATCTCTTTAGGAGTCACCCTGTATTCTTGTGTGACATCTTGTACACCTCTTTAGGAGTCACCTTGTATTCCTGTCTGACATCGTGTACACTTCTTTAGGAGTCACCCTGTATTCTTATCTAACGTCTTGTATATCTCTTTAGGAGTCACCCTGTATTCCTGTGTGACATCTTGTACACCTCTTTAGGAGTCACCTTGTATTCCTGTCTGACATCGTGTACACTTCTTTAGGAGTCACCCTGTATTCTTATCTAACGTCTTGTATATCTCTTTAGGAGTCACCCTGTATTCTTGTCTGACATCTTGTACACCTCGTTAAGGGTCACCCTGCATTCTTATCTAACGTCTTGTATATCTCTTTAGGAGTCACCCTGTATTCCTGTGTGACATCTTGTACACCTCTTTAGGAGTCACCTTGTATTCCTGTCTGACATCGTGTACACTTCTTTAGGAGTCACCCTGTATTCTTATCTAACGTCTTGTATATCTCTTTAGGAGTCACCCTGTATTCCTGTCTGACATCGTGTACACTTCTTTAGGAGTCACCCTGTATTCTTATCTAACGTCTTGTATATCTCTTTAGGAGTCATCCTGTATTCTTGTCTGACATCTTGTACACCTCGTTAAGGGTCACCCTGTATTCTTATCTGACATCGTGTACATCTCTTTAGGAGTCACCCTGTATTCCTGTCTGACATCTTGCACACTTCTTTAGGAGTCACCCTGTATTCCAGTCTGACGTCACGCACTCGCCGTCTTCGTATCGCATAACGGCAAACCCCAGCAGTAAACTCAGACTCGGTGCATATGCACTGAACAACATGATAACGTCATACACGCCGTAACCGTAACGCATAACGTTAGACCAAAGCATAACGACGAAGTCAACAAGATCATTTGAAATGATAAATATACGTCGCTAAATAAATCCTAAATGTTCCCTCTCGAAGTCCTGTCCACACGAAAAATATCAGCAAGCAAACAAGAAGCATGACACACAAATAAATCCCTACACATTACAATTGTGATTATTGATAAATAGTAATAATAATAATGTAAATGGTTTTACGTACCTTTTAACTACTGAGGCTCTTAGAGACGCCGGGGTGTCAGAATTTTTCCCCGAAGGGGATCTTTAACGTGCCAGTAAATCTACTGACATGGCTCCCTCGCACCCTCAAATGTCAGCTGACTACGCCAGGAAATATTAATAAATAGCATAAGGAACATCGAGCATGAGCAATTTGGACTCAGTACCATTTAACCCCCTGTGCCAATACCAGACTGACGGCGAGGATGTGATAGCAGTGATTAAGGAATTAAAAGTGTCTTGTGCTTGCGAGTAATATATTCTCTGGAACGTTATATTAAAAAGTTATCAATGTTATTCCTTTAAAAACATCATTGAGACGTGGCAAAGTCCCTTCTGTGTTATAACTGCAAAAATTATACTCGTCTAGTTTTAAAATAATCCCTTTACCACTGTTTCTCAAGGTTTTCTGTGCTCAAATGTAGAAATTATAAATTATATTGTTATTGTTATGCAGCAGCACCATCTTCCCTGTGGAGTGAGCATGCCACACACTCGCTTAGCATCTACAACCAATTGACATATGAAATATTAATATTGAAATTGCTTGGAGCCTAAGGGCGTTCCATTAAAATACAATTCTATGGCCATTGGCAGCAATTCATGTATAATAATATTAATGTTAATGGTTTATCGTCCCTTTTAATTACTGTGTATATTAGAGAAACCGGGGTGCGGGAATTTTGCCCCAATTTTGTCAGTAAATCTACTGACACAGCTCCCTCCTGACTGTGCCAGGATTCGATCCTGAAACCTTGGGCGCAGCAGGCAAGAAAGTTAACGCTGCATCACGTAGCCAGTCAACCAATGGACAGACCTACGCTCTGATGTTGCAGTGTGCTCACCACTTGCACTGCGTAGGTTCTTTTCCGCCCCCAAAGCTATATGCGCTCCTAGAGCCCGTAAAACCTAGCAAAGCAATTCTAGTGTACAGGGATGAATTTCAAGTGACGGCAGGCACTGCTTTATCAAAACTTATCAAAGCTATAGGCCTACACATTCATATTTGGTTAATACGAACGATTCAATTTTAAAACAGTGACTAATTCCAACTTTGATGATACATTTTTAAAGTTCAGCAAAATGATCACTAGACATGGACATCTATGTGTACATTATCGAGTGGATTAAACTGGCACGAGCATTCTAAAAAATCCGTTAAGTAGGCCTCTGTTATGTAGCGCTAAGCTATCATGTTGTCAACTCGCATGTAAAGTCGGTAGCATATTTCTCCATTGATATCACAACCTAACACGGAGGAGAACGTAATGCCCAAACATTGCAGCTCGTTTCCACTTCCAGTATTAACGCGTCAGCATCGTCTTAACGCGTTGAGTTTCTTAACAACTGATCCCTACATTTGGTGTGATCCTAACACAGATAATTTCTTTTTACGTCTACCAAAAGCGTAACAAGGGTGAATTTATTGTTTCAATGCAACAAGCAGTACAAAGAAAAGTTACAGTCAGTCTGAAAGACTAGATTTTATTCATTTCAAATGACGCATGCTACAAATGCTACACATGTTAGAAAGGCAGGAGGGCTACCAGCAAAGCTCGAAGCCCCAGGACTCTTTCCACAGACTCCATTAACCATTAACATAGGCTTCCCGCGCGGGGAACGGAGAGCGCGAGGTGCACCCTGCTCTATGACGTCACGCGCTCTCCGTCTCCGTATCGCATAACGCCATAGCTCAGGAGTAAACTCAGACTCGGTGCATATGCACTGAACAACATGATGACGTCATACGCTCAAATGCAACCTTAGTACATTTCCTCTCCGTAACTGTAACGCATAACGGTAGACCAAAGCATAACGATGAAGTCGACAAGATCATTTGAAATGATAAAAGCAATATGTTATCCCATGTTTTTCTGACTCCTGAGCATACCACTCAACACTCGACAGTTATTTTCATAGCTACAGTATGTATACTAAGTGTAAATGGACGATTTGCTCTGTGCGATGCATCAAATGATCCGAGAAAATCGGCGTTATGTTACCTACAGTATGACGTAAGTGTTACATTAAGATGGCAACAGCAGTTCAATGCACGCATGAAACATGATAATTATGTATTTTATGTTCGACCTTGACTATTATATGTCAGAAAACTGTACTATAATGAGGCTCATTATAACACTATTTTTCACTATGAAACAGTTTCTCCCACCAATCAGAGCTCAAGAATCAGTTGTTTGGCCAATAGCATCGTACCTGCGCTGAGTTCCAAGGCCTTCTAATTTAAATTTCACTGCGTGGCCTAGTGTCATAGTAGGGTAACCGAGGAGGCCATGGTCAAATACAAGGCATTGTCTGCGTCCCATGCGCTCTGTTCAGTACATAAAACTGGCGAAATATCGACAGATATTTATTAATATTTATGTTCGAACATAAAATAGTTATATCGTCGAACATAAACAGTCGTATGCAACTCGCCTATAATGGTAATTAAGACACGAGTATGTTTATAAAACTCGCATACGCTCGTTTTATAAACATACTCGTGTCTTAATTATTGCCATTATAGGCTCGTTGCATAATGTACTATTAAACTAGCCTCTCACCGCCGGCAGGTTGCTGAGAATAACGTGTGTAGACGAGCAACTGGTCAGAAATAGCAAGCTTTGATAAGTTTTGATAAAGCAGTGCCTGCCGTCACTTCCAGGGTGCCAGAATGACTCCGTAGCCATGGACACTAATTTGCTTTTTTATTTCCAGAGAATGTATCGCACTACGTGTAATAAGCACGCAGGGAGAGGTTTGTTGGTTGAGGGATCAGGCTGTCAAGCAGTGTGCTCGCCTGACACAGCACATCTTCATTGAACAAGCTCAATGGTTGCGATCCAATCAGACCGCGCTACGTGGCTAATCTTTCCAACACCCCCAGTGCTGGGGTAGTCTTATTTAATAGTGCCAATCGATTGGAACGTGCCCCTCAGCTAAAGAAGCACTTGATAACTTTACGGAAGACGGATGTTGGCTTTAGATTGAATGAATACACAATCGTCACAAGACAATGAGACTCTGAGTCACAATTAAAAGACAAATCTGCAATACTTAAGTGCAGAGTCGACAAAGAATAAAAGAAATCAAATAAAACCGATGGCTCGTAATTTACTCCCCACCTCCGTAGCCGACAATACTAAAAAGTGTTTCTAGGAGAAAAATAAAAGCTAAAGGTGAGTGGCTCAATTCCAGGGTATGGTAACTAAACAGAAGGTGAATATTCTCTGGTTTATTCCGCACTCGCTTCAGTCAAATACCTTGATTTTCAGGGTCATCTATTTCAATTCTAGCATCTTGTGTATTATACGTCTGATTATCCACCTAGACACCTACTGTCGACCAAAGTATTATGTGCACTCGAGTTTGAAGGTTGTTTGTGAAGTAACCAATAGACCTACATAAATAAAATCAAATGACATCATCACTTTCGTCGTTCTATTCTACGTTAGTTCGTGTAGGTTTGGAATTTTTAATTTATATTTTAATATTTTTATCGCAGTTGGAACACAAAAAGGGCCCGTTTTTAAGCGTGTTACAACCATGCATCACATTTAAGAATTATTATCTCAAAAACCCCTCATCAGATCGAATCCAAATTTTAACACAATATACATTGGAATGTTTTATAACTGGTTTATTAATTTCAAAATTTTGATCGTCCAAGAAACAAAGTTGTTTTAAGTTTTGTAAGGTAACTTTTTCTCGGCACGGGCACGCCATGACGCGTGATGGGCTCCATTTCGGCAACGGTGTACAGCTTTCCCCGGAGCGGCTAGCTGGTGAACCATGTCTTATTTCCCTGTTCAAATACAAACCGATATAAAATAAGTGAATTAATTTACGTATTTCACAGCCATACAGCATAACGTTTTGATGTATAAGGATTACAACGCCACCAAGAACTACATTTTCCAACCACCCCGGGCCGATAAAAAGTTACCTTACAAAAATCATAACAACATTGTTTCTTGGACACACAAAATTTTGAAATTAATTAACCAGTTATACAACATTCCAATGTATATTGTGTTAAAATTTGGAATTGATCTGATGACGGGTTTTTGAGATAATAATTCATAAATATGACGCATGGTTGAAACACGCATAAAAACGGGCCCTTTTTGTGTTCCAACTGCGATAAAAAATAATAAAATATAAATTAAAAATGTCAATCCTATATGAACTAACGTAAACTAGAACGGCGAAAATGATGATGTTATTGTATTTTATGTAGGTCTATTGGTTACTTCACAAACAACCTTCAAACTCGAGTGCACATAATACTTTGGTCGACAGTAGACATGGGGTTAATGACCAAGAGGTCCAAGGATCCTAAATTAAAGGAGGACTTCTATTTATACCGTCTTTATTCAATTAAACCTTTAGGATGAAAATTATAAAATGAATTATCTAGATTAATAATTTTCACGCTATGACATTGTTCCTTAATGGACATACCGCTGTTATTCCAATACATCTGTCAATGATAATGATGAAGGAGAAGAGGGTAATTTTGGAATACGAGGGATGTTCAACCAAATTGCTCTCAACTTACTAATCGTACATAAAATCCTCAAAAAGCAATATCGCGCTGTCAAATCGATAATAGTAATAATAATAATAATAACTTGAATAATAAGGAACCATCCTATATCAAAAATCAGATAGGATCGCCAAGTCTAAGATTCGCATAGGTGAGTAATACCGAATTGATGTTGTCTTTATTGTTTTATTCAGAGATTGCGGCACGATCATTGTCATCAGCCCCGTATATTCGGCTGTGTGTTGAACCTGCGCTATTGTGATATCTGTACTGATTTGTATAAATATGTAAAACCTTTATGTGTAAATAGTTATGATTTCAAGGGACTAAATTATATTATACCATCACTACTTAATGAACTACGATCTGGATTGTCTAACATTAACAGCAAAAACCTACCTATAAGTCGCATTAAAACTATTACCTTATTAAACATTAACATATAAAAATATAATTTATTAGTTACTATAGGCCTAATGAAATAACAGCTTATATCAATAACACTTAGGTAATACTTTCACGATATTATATTGTTCCTTGTTGGCATAGATCACTTACTGACCTCGTTATCACCTCTAATATATTAAATGAATTATATATTGTGGTGTTTGAAGCCATATTTTCAGTGTTGCCTTAGTAAACAAGAGTTTAGTGCTTTTCAGTCGGTCAACACGAATGTACCCAAAAGAGATGGGTTATGCCCTAATCCTGAAATAAATTACATGAGATTAATAAAACACTAGGATGACCAGTTTCGATCGTCAAGCGATCATCATCAGATCCAATACACTTAGGCTATAAAATCTATGTTTGAAATACAGGTGAAAATATTTACAATATGTACAATTATTTAGTTGCAGTATTGGTACTGCAACTGTCAGTGTATGCTAAATGCAGTATATATGTTAGGTGAAATGCTAAATGGTGATGGCTATCCGGAGATTGTACTTTAGAGAGATTATATGGCTGTAAACTATGGTTAAACTATAAAATTTTAGGCTAACTACTTATCTGATTGTCTTCCGTACTACAGCTATTCGCAGTTTCCGTGCTCACTTGAACTCGCTGTGCGGTCGACTGCGGTGGTTATCTTAACGACTGGTTTTTCCCTGCCTTCCCCCCCTGTCCCTACGTGCTGTGGGGAGTGATCGCGATGTGTTTATGTGAGGTGTTGCCAACCTAGATAAGATGTATGTTATTGAATGAGGTGGATCTACAACTATTAAAGACCGTGGATTAGTCCTCGCCACGCGTGGAGCATAACCCATTCGAACTAAGCGTTGACGGTCTTATGAGGACGTCCCGGCACCTTTAATACTGCCTCTAATATGGGCCTTGGTTTATTGCAGAAGAAAAGTACATCGTACACCTGATCCAGATAACATTTACCTATTAAAAACCCCTAATTCCCCCCCCCCCCCCTTTTTTTTATCTAGCTTGGCTGTGTCGCTAAATTGTGTTTTGTTTCCGACAGGGTGTGTTTTTTAGTAGCGTGAAGAGGGGTGAGCTCTCCATGAACGTGTGTTCATTTAGATTGTTGGGATTGTTTCGTTTGGCTAGGTGTATCTCGATTGCTTCCTTTATGTCAAGAGCTCTGCCTTTCGATTCGTGATGGATTATTTTAAGGTCCGACTCTATGTTGGTAAAGCTATGCCCTGCGTCACACATATGTTCGCACACGGCTGAATGTGTTCCGTATCTTATCGCATTTCTATGTTCATTATAACGTGTGTCTACTCGCCTTCCAAACATAGATTTTATAGCCTAAGTGTATTGGATCTGATGATGATCGCTTGACGATCGAAACTGGTCATCCTAGTGTTTTATTAATCTCATGTAATTTATTTCTGGATTAGGGCATAACCCATCTCTTTTGGGTACATTCGTGTTGACCGACTGAAAAGCACTAAACTCTTGAATTATATATATTAAAGAAAGTAACAACACATTTTCCTATCTCTTTTGCATACATTCTTGTATTGAAATATAACCTATATGTAAATGATATAAATAATATAAGTTATATCAGAGATAAACTGGTTTTGCCATCAGATTCGTGAGATATTTATCACAAAAATGAAATGTTAATAGTATTTAATAAAGGAGTTGCAATTGAAAATTAAAATTATTATTATTATTATTATTATTATTGCTATTATTTTTTTTTATTATTATTAATAATATACAAAAGTCCCACTTACATTGTGGGGAGCACTTCATGGCTATGCAGCTAACATTGACGCCAAGAATGTAGTAGGCCTAGTGCTTGTACCTAAGTACACGGGGGTTAAATGATCACGAAATCGCCAAGCCCCTTAATGAATTAACAACTACTGCATTTCCAGGAAAGCATAGAACGTTGATGGTCTCGATACTAAAGTTGGCAAAACTGTCAAATCAAAACTTTGCGTAACAGCAAAGGAGTGCGCAGCCGTTTCATCCCCGTGGAGTTGATCAAAACACTACTTGGAACTTAAGACTATCAGCTTTGTCCGGTGTTGCTAGGAAGGGGTCTTAAATCTTGGAATAAGTTGGACGTTTCTTGTAGAATATGGTTGTTAAGTGGCAAATAATTCGTATTAGAAAATACTTAACCACTGTTCTGATGTTTGAACTCATCCATTAATGCAATCCTTCATTCTCCCAATATTATATTATGTCGTTCTGACTTCAGTCTAGTCAGCAAGCTTCTGTGAGGGAACGAGGTGCCTCTAGGATCCCCTATTATCAATTAACACTGTAGTCTCCCCTGCTGCTGCTACTACATTTACCTTCTCGAAATCGTTGTGCATGGAGACTAACATCTGTATCCTACGGCTACCTCTCTTTATATTACCCTCTATAGCTGTGTTCATGAGGTTGGCGGTATACGTCAGGAAAGGCGTAGGACCGTCAAAATCATTCGTTGCATAGAAAATGACCTTATCCTCGAACCCGTAGAATTTGTTGTTGTTAAATCAACATGATATCTTAGTCATCAGCCCAGAGTTGTTGGATGTGTGTTGAATTTATCTGATAACCTGTATTTATGTGATGACTCTAGTGGTGTTTGTAGCTATTGTATTGTATTGTAATGAATCAGTGTTATAAAATCCAGATGCTGGATCTATGACACAAACCAGTTTCTAAAGTCGCGTTAGCAACAGCAACCGACCAATGAGAAAATTCGCTTTGGAAAATATGAACTGAGAGGGAAGGAAACCGGTCTAGCTTTGACGCCTACTCGCCAATAGAAACTTGCTCGAGGGGAAGGAGAAGTTAGCGTGCCAAACTCCGCGCGTGCGAAGGTCAAGCTTTTGGAGCGTGCCACAAGCGAAATGCCACGTGACCTGCTATAGCCAATGGAACGACGGGAATTAAGTAATTACCATAATTAGCATTAGTCATTGCAAGGGTTATTAATGGATCTTTGACTACCTGAAAAGACGACAAATATAAATTTAAAATTTGAAGTCATTCCTGAATGAAATTGAACGTCTAATTACGAAGTAATGAGCATTATTAAAATACGCGCAATTTCATATAAGTTTTTTTATAGAGGACGCTATCAATTTTATTGGAGTGGGGGAGATGAGAGCTGAATCGAGTCCTTTTTGATAGAACCCTCTTGGGAGGACGGACGTATCTTTAAGGAGTGCAGAAGATTGCAATTGTAAAATAGGGAATTATTAACATGGTGCATCACAGTATAATTAGCAGCGAGATTTATACAAGTGAATTCAAAGAGTAATTACGGCAAAGTAAATAGTTGCGTAGTTAAGAAAGTTATAATTGTGGAATTTTGAACGTGAAATTGCGAACATTTTGAGAGAGCGCACTGGCTACGTGAACTTGCTACGTGAAAAAAGAGACAGTATTTGCAACAATAGTGAAGACTTCGAAGGGGATAAAAGACATTCACGTATATATTTTCTTATCGCCATGGTTGAACGAGTGAAGTTGAGAGAGATGATTACACTTGATTACGAAGAGATTACGATGACTTGCTAAAAATG
Organism: Meconema thalassinum; assembly: GCA_946902985.2. Classification (NCBI taxonomy): domain Eukaryota; kingdom Metazoa; phylum Arthropoda; class Insecta; order Orthoptera; family Tettigoniidae; genus Meconema; species Meconema thalassinum. The sequence goes on from OX336389.2 coordinate 1,402,497,091, forward strand.
CTGGTGGAAACATAAACTGTGGAGAACATCGAGAATATTTGAGATGACATGACAAACAGAAGCGCAGGGGAGACCAACGTCTTCCTCTCCTGTGTTTTAAAAATCTAAGCACTTTGTAAAAGCAAGCTACAAAATATGGACACGACTACAATATCAATTCTACGCGGAAGATCAGAAGAAAAGAATATTTCCATGAACGTGCGAACAAGGGCGGACCCAGTTCGATTCCTGTACTACAGAGTAAGGGTGGACCCAACTCCAGAAGATCGCAGAGATGCAGACGCATGATGGACGCTGATAAATCACCAGGATGTTGTATGGAGTTCTAATCCGAGTCCAGGAGATGACGACTTCATTTGGCGATCCAGGATGATCCAGGAAGGTAGTCATATACAGAGGTACCCCAGGAACACCCTGTTTATGAAGTTCGGCGAGGGAAAAACCACTTCAAGACACCTTGATGCTACTTAAGGTAGAATCAAGACCACTTATCAAGTATCCCATATTTCTGTAGATTGGTTGCATTAGATAATATCCGACCATTTTTCTATGAATGTCATAATTGCCGATTATTACGCTTTTCTAAATGTTTGACTTAACATTTCGATCGTAATGTCATGTAAGATTTATTCGATGTTGATATTCATTGGAGTTAAATATTTTCATGAGGTGATTTGAGGACCTATATTCGTTGTTGGCAGTTTGGAGCGTTTTTCTATTTTGATTTCGAATTTATCTAGGAGATATTGGAGATTGTATTGCATTACGTTTGATTGATGTTTTTGGAACTTTGGATTCCTGAATTTAATGTAACTAACGAGGTTATTTTGAAACTGTAATATTTTATCGATCTATATTTGAGATCAGAATATAGTTATTTTGTTAATAACCTATTATCAGATCGGGTTACGAATGTTGCTCACATGTTTGTGATGGATGTAGTAAATTGAGGAAAAATAAGTAAGAAGGATGGAACGTTGTAATGTTATTAAACAAGCAGAAAGAACTGCATTAATGTCGCAATTTTTGAAGTTTTGTGAATTTGAACAGATACTCATGAGGAGTGTATCAGCTGATATATGCTATTATCAGAAAGCTAATATTGTTGGAAGTAACTTATATCAGAGCTACAAATAATATCAGACTATTATATTGCCAGTAATTTTATGAATTCGAGAGACCATTTACTTGGGTGTGCGTACTATTTGTCTGATAACCTGCCTTATTGTGGTGTTTGGAGTATTGTGTGTATTGGTAATTAAGGTGAGGTTTAGGAAGGAGGCAGCCGTGGCCTTAAGTTTGGAACAATCCCGGCTTTTGCCTTTAGTAGAAATTGGAAACTACTTGAAACAATTTCCATGATGGCTGAGGTGGGAATCAAACCCACCATTTCTCAGTTTTTCCTCACGAAGCTGAGAGTAGGCTACCCCTGCCGTCAAATAAGAATTACATTACTTGGAAGAGCTGGCAATTGAACCCGGACCTCCGTGGTGACAGTCAAGAGTGCTAGCAGCCAACACAAGGTGGACTTCCTCCTGGTCAATGCTGGGATAGTACCTTATTTCAAGTCCCGGAACACCTACCCAATCCCTTGTCTCTAATACAGCCACACACACTCCTACAGCCGTAGCCATCACAGAAATGCAGGTTATTAGACAATTTCGACACATGGGACTGGTGTCCAAAATCTACCAAGCTCTGAAAATGAATAGGCCTAAACAACAAACAAAAATTTAAATACAAAATGTTATAGTCCTACAACTACTGATCAACGGAACTACCTTCATTATCTATCTGTACATGGAACTGATTTTACGAGTTACAAGTACGTGGTTATACATCGACAATATTCATTAGTGGAGTATTCATGAATTTATAGAGACGCGCGAGCTAATTTTCCAATAATTATTGGTCTAGTTCGTGACCTATTGAACCATTCGCAACGACATTTCAATGGAATGAAACACGTACATCATACTAAAAAGCCTGCTGCAGAAACGTAGTTATGAGGCACACTAATCATAAATAACACGTATCAAGTACATGCTACGGGTGGTCCTGTTTCTATTTTAATGAGTTGTTCTAAATCGTCACACATGGGTGCAGTGTACAAGTTTACGAAGCTAGTCGTTGTTAATAAATTTTAGGGGTATGCGAGATTTTGGTAATCAGCTCCCAGAAGTTGGGTGTGTGTTGAACTCGTGTGATATGTGATGACTGTAGTAGTGTGTGTGAATGTGGTAGGTACCCAAGGACGTGAAGTAAGGAACTATCCCAGCATTTGCCTGGAGGGAGTGTGGATAGAACCGGGGGAAAATCACACTGAGGATAGCCACACTCAGCGCCGGAATTCTAACCTGCCCTCGCAGCCGTGGTGCACAGAATAACGAGTTTAAAATACCATTTTCTCAGTGTTGTTTATGATATATAATCGAAACTTCGATTTTCAGTCGGTCAACACAGTAATGTGTCCAATTAAATTGGGGGGGGGGCTAAGTAATTGTTTATCAAATGTACTAATCTGGAAACAATAACAATGATTAATTATCCACTTCTATACTCGATGCACTGACACGTTTCATTCGTCATGCGAACATCAGATGGACATGGTTGCTGCAATTATTTCAGGTACAAGTGGGGCTGGATCAGATCACCAATGTGTGAGTGTAACCTGAAAGAACAGACGATCGAACATCAGGTCCAACGCTGTCCTCTTTATTCGTACCCTGGCATTCCTGAAGATTTGTTCGCTCTCACACCCGATTTAATTGAATGGTTGAGTAGGATGGACTTTTAAGTTTGATTATACCTTGTTATGTGAAAGAAAATCCACAGCCTGCTTCCAGTCTCCGTCCGGGTCAGGAATGGAATGAATGAAGCCCCCATCTAGCGGCGAGGATATGGACTGTGCCGGCTGCCGAGGCCTGACGCACTTCTCTGGGGGCAATGATTAAATGAATGACAGATGAAATGAAATGATAGTGGAGAGTATTGCTGGAATTAAATTTTGACAGGGAAAACCGGAGTACCCGGAGAAAAACCTGTCTGCCTCCGTTTTGTCCAGCACAGATCTCACATGGAGTGACCGGGATTCGAACCACGGACCCAGCGGTGAGAGGCCGGCGTGCTGCCGCCTAAGCCACGGAGGCTTACCTAGTTATGTATAATTGTATATTGTATAAATCACCATACGATTAAATAAAATCAGATCTAGTTCACTTAAAGCTTTTAAAACTGTTGTATGTTCATAACACTTATATACAACATTTTTTTTTTATTTGTGTTTGAAAATATGTTCGTATGATCCTCGGCGGTGACAGACAAAAATGCTACTACTGCGTCTCGAGCGGACCCAGTCCTCGAGGAAAGTGGATCGAGTGACCTCGAAATGAGTAAAGCCATGAAAAACAGATAGGGAAGGAAAGACGGTCTGCATCACTGCACTGGAAAAAATAGGAAAGCTTGGATCCAGCTCAGGGAACCCTTGAGGTCCCCGAGCCCCGACCTCATCGGTCGTGAGCACCGTCGAGGGTGCATCAGGTTACACACACTGGGCCCTGCTTATGGCCACCTACAATAGGCAAGGGATACAGTGAACGGAAAAAAGTGCTATGACTCCTTGAAAAATGAGGATATCAGGAGTGGAAAAACAAGGATTAATTTAGAAAGAACAAGTAGTTCCGTGAAGAACTCAATGGACTATTTCCATTTATCCTACTGGTATTTTCCATTAAAAACTCTCCCGGCTATTAAAAGGAGTTTCCATGTGATGTATACTAAATAGCTTTTGATACAAGACTTATGTCTCCACCAACACCATTGCATTGATGAAGTGTGTACTAGGGCAGATCAAAAAATAAGTTGCACTTCCCAGTTATGGCCATATATTACACCACCTATACAACAGTAACGCGCCTATAACGACATACAATGTAACGTCACTTTTCCACATAGTTTCCAAGAGACTCCAAACATTTCTGCATACGCACAACCAACTTGTCGATGCCGGATGCATAGAAAGTTCCTCCAGCGTTCTGCAACCACACGGAGACAGTGGCCTTCACCTCCTCATCGGTCTGGGAATGTCGACCACCGTTCTGTCTAATGATCGCATTCACACTGTTGACATTTGCACGGGTCCTGGACGTTGCGGGCCTGCCCTCGCGATATTCGTCCGTGATATCCGTGCGTCCGGCTTCGAATTGCTGACACCACTTTACGATCCCTTGCCGGGAAATGTCCCGCTCCCCATACACAGCACTAATTTTACGATGAATGTCCGTGCAATTCTTCCTTTTGGCCCATAGGAATTGGATTGTCGCACGCACCTCATATTTGGAGTGAACGTCCAGTCGACGCGCCATTGCTTTTTGCCGCTATTCACACCATGCAAGACGAGACACCACAGCGACCTGCCTAACAGATGTGTGGGCAGTGTCTGTCCCTTTCTCCCCTGTGCCCACGTTTGCGACACACAACGCGCTGCTGCAGCACGTTAGTGCAACTAACTTTTTCATCCACCTTCGTACTAGAATATATAACTTTCATTATCGGTGAATAAGACTCCTCCCGCGAGATGACATCTTTCTGTAACGTATCATGGGAATTTAATTTAAGAAAAGTCAATTACTTGGCGTCTATGATTTACGAAATGTGAGGTTTGGAATTTAGTGCCATTAGATTATGATTATTATAATAACCTAACATAAGAATCCTCTCTTCAGTCGTGGGTACATGAAATAAACAAAATAAGGTTTAAACATTTCGAACTGATGCAATCTTTAATTCTTGAAATCAATTTAACATGATATGCATCTGTACTAAGCTCTGAATAAAGATTAGCTGTTCTTAGCATCATTGCTCTCGAGTTCTTAGGTCACTGGAAGAATCATTTGAAATATTTGAAAATCACTTGGCTGTCAAGTTGCTTCTGTGATTCTCAGGATTTGGAAAGTCAAATATATGTATTTAGTTAATAGTCCTCTATCACCATACAAAATTTCAGTTTGATTGCTTTAATAGTTGCAGAGATATTGTAAAACTGAAGAATATATTTTATGGAAGACATGTTGGATTGTTTCAAACAGTATATAGCCTATAGATTTATATGCCAGCAGATATATATTCCAATGAAAGTTCATTATACCAACCTACATTTCTATTGCATGATTACGACATTAGAAATTTAAAAAAACGCGAAAATGTACAGCCGCCATTTTTAAATTCTCATAAAATTCCATTAAAATAGACATTTCACAGCGTTCGGATAAAAAGTCACTAGGTAAATCCATTTTAATATTTAAATTTCACGTCTCCACCATGTTGGTTTTGTGCTCACCAGGTTATTAAAATCTTATTTTAATAGCCTCTATAAACATACACAATGTCAGATTGATTGCTGTTATAGATTCGTAGATATTGAGAACCGTCTAAATATTTTGGATAGTCATCATATTGCATTGTTATTTATGTAGGCCATAGAGTTATGTACTCTTATATGAAGATTATTGCGTAGGCTCATTATTCAAACGTTCACTTCGATCGGATGATTAGGACGCAAATAAATGAAAACTTGATTTCAAAATTTCGCACATCCGCCATCATGGGGTTATAAAAACAATTGAATTAACTTAGATGCTAGTAAATTATATTTTGTATAAGCATTTACCTACCAAGTTTCACTGTGCTCGGATGGTTAAATCACGACTAAATTCCAATTAAATGTAGTAACTTCTCTTCGCCGCGTTGTTGGTTTTGTGCTCATCAGGTTATTGAAGGTTCCATTGGTGAACTTATATTAATAGCCTAAATCAACATACAAAATGTCAGTTAGATATCTCTAATAGATTCGTTGATATTGAGAAGCGTCTAAATATTTCGGATGGCTGCCATGTCGGATTGTTATATATGTAGGCCATAAAGTTATGCACCATTAGATGGATATTATTGCGTAGGTTCATTATTCAAACGTTCACTTTCATCGCATGATAAGGACACAATAAATAAAAACTTAACTTGAGGATAAGTAAACATTTGACTTAAATTAGATGTCAGTGCATTACAATGTGTATGAATATCTGCTGTACCAAGTTTCACTGCTCTCGGATGGTTAAATCACGAGAAATGCCTATGTATTTCAACTATGCTTGGTCACCATGTTCATTTTGTGCTTAGGTTTATAAAAGACAGATGAACTTCTTGTAGTAGACTACCCTTTGTCACCGTGCAAAATCTCAGGGTGATATATGTTGCTGTTGCGGAGATATAGAATGCCAGTGAAATATTTCGCGCAGCCGCCATGTTAGATTGGTGAAACGTATGGCAACCTGAAGGGCACGGTCGAGGTCGGACGAGGTAGTAGTATGAACTTACCAAGTTTCATAGAAATCGTTTCGGCCGTTTAGATTTTATTAGGTGGGGACACAAACACAAACATACGCTCAGACACTCACATACAGTAGACCCACACACACACACACACGGACAAAAGGTGATCTCATAAGCCTTTTTTCTTTCATAAAAAATAGGCAAAAAGATACAGTCAGTCTGAGAGACTAGACTTTATATCATTTCAAATGACGCATGCTACAAATGCTACACATGTTAGAATGGCTCAGGAGGGCTTCCCGCGCGGGGAACGGAGAGCGGGAGGTGCACTCTGTTGCATGACGTCACGCACTCGCCGTCTCCGTATCGCATAACGCCAGACCCCAGGAGTAAACTCAGACTCAGACTCCATTACCCTTTGACTTAGGCTTCCCGCGCGGGGAACGGAGAGCGGGAGGTGCAATCTGCTGCATGACGTCACGCACTTGCCGTCTGCGTATCGCATAACGCCAGTCCCCAGGAATAAACTCAGACTCGGTGCATATGGACTGAACAACATGATGACCTCATCCACGCCGTAACCGTAACGCATAACGGTAGACCAAAGCATAACGATGAAGTCGACAAGATCATTTGAAATTATAAAAAGAAGCCAACATAGTCCTCGGATACCGTACACTAATACGATTGGGGTTGGTGAAGAACAACAGTTTACCAAGGGAGGTCAACGGGAACGACGGAAGAGAAAAGCAACACTGGAAGCAATGTCTAACTCAGTCGCCAGCCTACGTTCCACTAATTGTGAGCATTCGGGAATAAACAGTGGGATTTGTGAGGATAAATCTTACAATACTAACTTAGTCAATATTATACGGGACGATTTGGCCTATCCTAATATCTTGGAAAGCTGCGGCCAGGTTAGTGATGCGATAATATTTACTTCAACCAAAATGCTCATTTAACTGCTACCTATCGGTCAGCTTGTGTACCAGTGCCTTTCACGTTCGCTTCGCAGCGCGTGTTTGCATTGCAGCGCATTCTGTGGACCCTCAATAGAACTACCAATACATCAAAGTCATGATTAAAGTCCAGTGCGGCAAGACAACATTCACGCAGTAAACTTATGTTCTTGTTGTTGTTGTTGTTGTTGTTGATTTATTTAGGGGGTTTGCAACAACGTAGTCATGCAGCCCTGTGAACTTGGATGTGCGTGATATTTGTCTAATAGCCTGTGTTATTGTGTTGGCTGTATTAGTGGAAGTATTTGTAATTGAGGTGAAGATTTGGGAAGGAGGCGGCCGTAGCTTTAATTTAGGTACCTTTCCAGTATTCGCCTGGAATAGAAGGGTAAAACCACGGAAACATACTTTCAGGATGGCCACTTTGTTGGGCCTCCCTGACGAGGCTGAGTGAACCCGTTCCAATCCTCAGACCAGAATTAAATTTCTTGGTAGAGCCGGGGAATTAAACCCGGATCTCACGGGTGACAGCCAAGAATCCCAGCCACTCCGCCATGAGGTCCATTCTAATGATAAGCTTATGCACATTTGATTTACAATACATTCTACTTTATGCTTTATCGTTTCATTCACTATGCTGAGTTTTCACAGTGCTTCATAGACGACTTGATAAGATCCACTTTGGAGGCACAAGTACCACACTTGAGTAGACCTAACCTACGTTACAAGCAATGGCAGCGTGCAGACGTTCTCGTCATTGGAAACCTGGGTAATGAGTGATGCCTTTATGTCTATACGTCGCAAAGACATAAAATAGCTTGACCACCGGTCGAATGAAAAGCACCCACGTACTTATGCGGCTTTAATTAACTACCCCAAAATCTAATTACTAAAAACGTTTCGCATCATGGTTAATATACTGTAAATCATGCATGATGTTTTGTTGTTCCATTCTGGGTACGGTATTGAAACGCAAAAGGAAGTAGGAGACTTCTGTTACTTAGGAAGCAAAATAACCAGTGATGGGCGAAGCAAAGAGGACACAAAAAGTAAGTTGCCGCAGGCAAGGAAAGCATTTCTACAGAAAAGACATCTGTTGACATCTAATATATAAGGTGCGTTCAAAAAGTAACGAGCCGGAGGCTGGAATGCGCAAACCGGTGACGACATCGGCTAATCGTGGCGTGTGTAACGAGGTATGGTTCCGACCAGAGCGCGCAAGGTCACAGCCCGTCGCTAGAGGGCACGCGTGGACGTCACGTGACGATACAAAGCGAGCAGCAGCATGCATCAATCGTCCAACGCTGCCAGTCGCATTGCAAACAGTGACATGGAGGCGTCAATCGAAGAGCAAAGAGGTGTTGTTCGGTTTCTGATAGCGGAAGAAGTAGGGGGAACGGACATTCATCGCCGAATGTCACAAGTGTACGGCGAACACTGCATATCCCTTGCAAGGGTCAAGGCGTGGCACAAGCGCTTCAGGGAAGGACGGGTGTCGTTAGCCGATGAAGCCTGGTCTAGGGCACCCCCCTGCATTACCGATGACAACGTACAGCTGGTTGATGCACTCATTACCCAGGACCGCCGAGTGACAGTGAACGCCATAGCCGCCGTGGTCAGATTGAGCGTCGGAAGTGCACATCATCATGAAAGAACGAATGCACTTGCGCTAAGTGTGTGCCCAATGGGTGCCCCACAGTCTTCAACCACACCAGGAAGCATGTCGGATGGCCCTGAAGTGCTTGTGCCACGCCTTGACCCTTGCAAGGGACATGCAGTGTTCGCCGTACACTTGTGACATTCGGCGATGAATGTCCGTTCCCCCTGCTCCTTCCGCTGTCAGAAACTGAACAACACCTCTTTGCTCTTCGTTTGACGCCTCCATGTCACTGTTTGCAATGCGACTGGCAGCGTTGGACGATTGATGCATGCTGCTGCTCGCTTTGTATCGTCCCGTGACGTGCACGCGTGCCCTCTAGCGACGGGCTGTGACCTTCCACGCTCTGGTCAGAACCACACCTCGTTACACACGCCACGATTAGCTGATGTCGTCACCGGTTTGCGCATTCCAGGCTCCGGCTCGTCACTTTTTGAACGCACCTTATAGATTTAGGTGTTATAAGCCATTTTAGAAAGCCTTTGTCTTGGGCGTGGCACTCTATGGAAGTGAAACTTGGAATAGAAACGTTTGAAATGTGCTGTTACCGGAGAATGTGAAGATCAGATGGGTAGATTGATTAACAAATGAAGAGTTTAAAGACGAGTGGGAGAGAATAGAATCTTCTGTGGACTGCTAATGAAGAGAAGAGATAAGTTGATAGGAAACATACTAAGACACCCAGGAATAGAAAACTTGGTTAAGAAAAGAAGGGTTGATGACAAAAACTGTAGGGGTAGTACAAGGTTAGAATAATGTTAGACAAATTGCTTTGGATATAAGGTGTGGTAGCTATGTAGAGATGAAACGATTATCTTCAAGACATGAGGCGTGGAGGGCTGCATCAAACCAGTCAGAAGATTAAAGACTCAAACAACAATTGCAACATCATGTTCATCAGGCCCGGGCACGTAGGCGTGTGCCAAATATGTCTAAATTTGTTATTGTGTTGTCTATATTAATGTATCTGCAATTATTGGGAATAGGATGGGGAATGAGGAAATTACTGACGTCTTAAATTAGGACTATTTTAAGAATTTACCTTAAATAGGGGTGAGGAAACTCGTAATTCAACTTCCAGGATGGCTGAAGTGAAAATCAAATCACCTTTGGGTTATCCTGAAGGAGCTATGTGCAATTGCGCACCCTTTCAAAACCCTCTAACCAGATTTAAATGTCTTGGTAGAGCCGGAATCGAACCTAGAATCCTTGCGAGAAGAGTCTCAATACGTACACCTTGACCACAGGACGTTGATAAAAATTGGTTCGTGGACACATTTTCCTTACGGACTGTAGTTGGTACAATTAGGGCTAGCGATATCGTTGTGTTGTGTTTGAGAAACATTGTTATACCTCATCTCCAATCAATTAATAGAACTGGTAAAATGTGGCTGATAAAGGAATACACAGTTCGAACTTTTCAGCAGTGATGGAAGCACGAATGAGGAATTGCCGCAGCGCTACACGGAAGCAATCGATATTAAACTTTCTCTGTACTAATATTGCTATCTAAATGAAAAGGGCAATGCGAAGTTGTTGAGCCGCCTTCAATGGACTTGGGGTGCGTGTTGAGAATCCGCTCCCGAATGTTCTGGGGTTGATTACTGGCTCTACCCAAGGAATGTAATGTTGTTGTGGTTGATCCATTTAGGGGCTTTTTGACATCGTGGTCATGTATCCCAGTGTGCTTGGGGTTGCGTGGTGTCTGTCCGATAGCCTGGGTCATAGTGATTGCTGTGGTTGCGTGCATTTAAAATCGGCGTTTGATTTAGGTAGAAGGCGTCCGTGGCCTTAATGTACGTTCCATCCTGGTATTCGCCTTGAGTAGAAGTGGGGAAAGCACGGCCAACCACTTCTAGGATGGCTCTTCTGAGTTCTGCCTCACGGGGCTGGAAAATACTCGTTAACATTGCCTGCAGATTCGGAAACAATGTGAAAACTTGGCAACAGCTAAGTGGCATATACAGTGAGGTTCCTTTGCTGGAGCTGGACCGGCGGCCGGCTGCCGGGCGCGCGCGCCTTTCGCCGGCCAAACTAGCTTGGTCCGCGGGGTTGCGCGAGGTAGAGGTTAGCTAACCAGGGTAATTAAAGTCCATTAAGTCACTAAACTTTAATCAACGAGGGTGTGTAGTGTCAGCGCACAGATAATAAGGTAGCATAAACAACATCTGCAAGATTTAATTAAAGAAGCACAGATGTTCTTTTATTTCTTGGGAATCTGAATGACCTCACGTCACCAGTTAAAGGTTAGAACTTATCTTTTCACAGAAGATACTAAAAATGTTCTTCTTCAGCTGACAGACATCGTTACATTATGTCGCAACTTCTTCTCCCCCACCCCCTCACACCCACCCCTGTGTGTTTACCGTAATTAATCGAAGCACGGACCTAAGCCCGTTTGTTGTTCAATTGTAAGTTAATTTAAAATTCAACGTGTACAGATCAATTACCCGTACTCTAGTGGATCCGGAGAACAATATACGGTACGGCAGCTGATATCCCTCACAATAGAAGGGAATTACAACGTGTAAACGCTAATTTATTTACACGGTACAAAGCCTGTCTGTCAGTTGAAGGAGAACATTTTCAGCATCTTCTGTGAAAAGGTAAGTTCTTTAGTCATGATTTGCTGGTGAATTTACCATTAATTAATGTACTTTGTTACGGTTTCCACTAGCGCACAATCCGCAGTGTGAGCTCGGTTGACTGGCGGATGGCGCGCGCGCCTGGCAGAGGGTTGCCCGTCCCGCTCCAGCAAAAGAATCATCCTGTATTATCGAAGCATATAGGGGAAGAGGTACTATAATTGGTGATCCACTCGGAGATGGTGGGTGTCATAATGCTAGTAAACAGAAAACGAGAGTGTGCTCAGTGCCCTAGATCCTGTTGTAGCTGCCTGCCCATGTTTGTCGGACTGCGAGTTAATTACTCTACACAGGCATCTGTTGATATATTGGTTCTCTTAGTGAAAAATACAATTGGCCCATAGATATTACTCAATACGAGGAATTATTCGTGTTTTACGAGAGTTATAGACATCTTGTGCTAGCACTGTGCTACACTACTGATCCAATTTATAACAGAATGCTTTTCAGTCCGTCAACAGTGTTGTGCCCAATTATATAAGCCGAGAAGTACACGTAAATATTTGAACTCCCTGCCTAATACAATTGTCAGACTGAAAAGTAATCTATTATACCAGGAAACGCTGAATAATGGCTTCTAATTCTTCAATACCTATCTATAAGGTGCGTTCAAAAAGTAACGAGCCGGAGGCTGTAATGCGCAAACCAGTGACGACATCGGCTAATCGTGGCGTGTGTAACGAGGTGTGGTTCCGACCAGAGCGTGGAATGTCACAGCCCGTCGCTAGAGGGCACGCGTTCACGTCACGTGACGATACAAAGCGAGCAGCAGCATGCATCAATCGTCCAACCAAGACCAAGACAGTAGGGCATTCGACATGCTTCCTGGTGTGGTTGAAGACTGTGGGGCACCCATTGGGCACACACTTTCCGCAAGTGCAGTCGTTCCTTCATGATGGTGTGCACACTTCCGACGCTCAATCCGACCACGGCGGCTATGGCGTTCACTGTCACTCGGCGGTCCTGGGTAATGAGTGCATCAACCAGCTGGACGTTGTCATCGGTAATGCAGGGGGGTGCCCCAGACCGGGCATCATCGGCTACCGACACCCATCCTTCCCTGAAGCGCTTGTGCCACGCCTTGACCCTTGCAAGGGGCATGCAGTGTTCGCCGTACACTTGTGACATTCGGCGATGAATGTCCGTTCCCCCTACTCCTTTCGCTGTCAGAATCCGAACAACACCTCTTTGCTCTTCGTTTGACGCCTCCATGTCACTGTTTGCAATGCGATCGGCAGCGTTGGACGATTGATGCATGCTGATGCTCGCTTTGTATCGTCACGTGACGTGCACGCGTGCCCTCTAGCGACGGGCTGTGACCTTCCACGCTCTGGTCGGAACCACACCTCGTTACACACGCCACGATTAGCCGATGTCGTCACCTGTTTGCGCATTACAGCCTCCGGCTCGTTAATTTTTGAACGCACCTTGTAATTACCAACTACTAGTAGCCGAGCATATGTAGAGCAGTTGCCACTTGGACGAAGACAGTACTGCGATACGTACAAATCACCCATGGGTGATTCACAAGTAGCCTACGGCACGTCTCGAGGTGAAAACCTCCCTAAAATGAAAGTGGTGTTAAGTGATTTAGCCAGAACAGAAGCACGGTCAGTGCAAAGAATAGCAGCTACATTACTAAATTTCACTTTATATTGTTGCAGGAGCTGGCGAACCTGACGGATCCAAGAGCTGGATCAGTTTTCTCCATTTGTCATTGACTTTGAGGCGAATCCTCTCCTCTTCCCTTTTCTATCTGCCTTGCATGACTCTAGTTTTTTCCGAGTCCTTCGGTTCTCACTCTTCGAGAGGTGAGGGCGTATCTTTTCCCTAGCGTTTATTTCATTTCGTTTGTCGATTTAATCTTCTAGTTGTTGATTATTTTAGGGACTTTGCAACATCATTGTCATGCAGCCCCGTGTACTTAGTTGTGTGTCGAATTGGTCTGATATTCTGTATTCCTATGATGTCTGAACTAGTGTGTGAATTTGTAATTGAAGTAAGATTTGTGTGGAAGGTGGCCAAGGCTTCCAGTTAGGTACCGTCCTGGCTTTAACCCGGAGTAGAAGTGGGAACCCTCAGAATACCACTTCCAGGATGGCTGAGGTAGGAGTCGAACCCATCTCTTCTCAGTTTTGCCTCACGAGGTTGAGTATACCCCGTTCCTGCCCTCAGACCAGAATTAAATTCCTTTCCAGAGTCGGAAACCGGGCCTCCATGGTGGCAGCCAAGAATGCCAGCTACTACGCACTGAGGTAGTCTCTTTGATTTGTATGATGTATGCAAACAATCTCAATGAATCGCGTGAAATTGCACACCATCTTTATACATAAAGTAGGCTGTCAGTCTGAAGATTTTAATTTTTTGCTATAACTTAGTATTTATCCCGGATGAGCTGAATGCCCTATATACCCTCAGTTTAATTTGTGCCTGTTTGTTACGGCTTGGCGTCAAAACGTCTGGTGCAAATGGCATGAAACTTCATTCGTAAATAAACAATAGCTCTAAAATAAAACTAGGCTACAAATTATTTATGTTATGCAAAGTGGTGAGGGGATTAAGAGGAATCCTCAAATGTTGCCAGCAAGGTAATTGCGCAATTTATATCCACCTCTTGTAGGCTCTGTCATGATTTTGTGGAATGCACTCGAGACGGCTGCAAACCACTCATTGATTCTGCGATGAGGCGAAAAGCAAATTATGCTGACATGCGTGTGTCTCAAAAATGCACTTAAGAAATGATATACAGTACCGTAGGGTGATAGTACATTCTAGAGAGTGAGTTAGAATGGCTGTGTGGCGCAGCGTTAACGTTCTCGTCCACTCTGCCCAAGGTCGCAAGATCCTGGCGCAAGCAGTTGGTATTTGGGGGTGCCAAGTAGGTTTATTGACACGTTAAAGCTCCCCTTAGGGGACAAATTCCGGCATCCCGGTGTCTCAAAAAACCTCAGTAGATAAAATGGACGTAAAACCAATAGGCTAGCATCATTTTTTAAATATCCACAGCTAGAGGTAAAGCTAATAGATTCTCTTCACATCTAGCCTACATTATGTTTATATCAGTCACCCTAAATTCAGTGGTTTCTTCTCGACGAAGGATGTGCTAACATTGATCTCTTACTACAAATTCCAATGTTAGTAACTTCTTAACTCTCCATGGAATATTATGTTAGTGAAATATAGGCTACTCCACTAATAGCTATTTAGAGGATAAGGTTGACCTCCATTTTTCTGTCGTAGTACTTGTGTTTGATTTCATCGGTGACGGGGATATAACCACCACTTCCTATACTATACGCACCCGTCAATAAAGCTGGAAAAGAAAAACAGTAAGAATGTTCCGTGGACCAACAAGTGTATGTCTACCCTTTATTATTCCCGTTTTCAACGGGTCAGGGATGAGATGCGATGAAATTCTATGTGGCGGATGTTTTCGGCCGGATGCCCTTCCTGACGCCACCTCATGAGAGGAGTTAATGGGAGATGAAATAAATGAAGATAAATGAAACTGGGCAAGGATATGGAAGGAAGCGGCCGTGGCCTGTCAGAAGATACCATCCCAGTATTTGCCTGGAGTTGAAATTGGGAAAACCACAGAAAACCATTTCAAGGACGGCCGACGGTGGGGCTTGAACCTACGTCTACCGAGTCCACAGCGAGCTTCGCCCCATGGCCTAGCGCTACACTTTAGCGAGCGTAGCTTCCGCTGTCGGTTCAATGGACCAACATGTTTTTTATCATTTCAAATGATCTTGTCGACTTCGTCGTTATGCTTGGGTCCAACGTTATGCATTACGGAGACGGAGACAGAAGTGACGTCATGCAGCCGCGCGGGAAGTGACGTCATGCGGCCGCGTGGGAAGCGAGTGCGTGACGTCATGCAGCCACGCGGGAAGCAGAAGCTAATGGTTATTGGAGTCTGTTGAAAGAGTCCTGGGTCGTCGAGCGACCTGGGGCTTTGAGCGAAGCGAACACAAGAATACAGGGTGTCTTCTAAAGAGATATACAAGATGCCATATAAGAATACATTGTGCCTCCTAAAGAGGTGTGCAAGATGTCAGAGCAAAATACAGTACAAGATGCCAGATAACAATACAGGGTGACTCCTAAAGAGATATACAAGATGCCAGATAAGAATACAAGGTGACTCTTAAAGAGGTGTACAAAAATGGCAGAGAAGAATACAGAGTGACTCCTAAAGAGGTGCACAAGATGCCAGATAAGAATACAGGGTGCCTCCTAAAGAGGTGTGCAGGATGTCAGAGCAAATTACAGGGTGACACTTAACGAGGTGTACAGTATGTTAGATTCAATTC
Source organism: Meconema thalassinum (assembly GCA_946902985.2). NCBI lineage: Eukaryota > Metazoa > Arthropoda > Insecta > Orthoptera > Tettigoniidae > Meconema > Meconema thalassinum. The sequence continues at coordinate 1,402,512,995 of OX336389.2, forward strand.
AAATAGAGGGTGACCCTTGAAGAGGTTTGCGAGATATCAGATTCCAATAATGGGTGACTCTTAAAGAGTTGTAAAAGATGTCAGGCTCAAATACAGGGTGACCCTTAAAGAGGTGCCCGCGCGGGAAGCCTAATTAATGGGTAATGGAGTCTGTTGAAAGAGTCCTGAGCCTTTCTAAAATGTGTAGCATTTGTAGCATGCGTCATTTGAAATGATATAACGTCTAGTCTTTCAGACTGACTGTAATTGTTTATACTTGTCACTGATAGTTCCTGTTATCAGTGGTTAAAGTTTATTTGAGGCAATATGTCTGCATGGTGATAGGGTAGCTTACGTTCGTCAGTTCAGCAATTTCTGATTCAATCATCATAACTACTTTTGGTCGATTTTAGTCCTTGAATATTCTGTGGTAGCATTTATATATTATTGTACAACTGTTTGACAGCCAAATGTTTACGTATTTATTGTTCGCACAACTAGAGATACTTGAGTGCTGTTAGCACAAGTTATCAGACAAATCCAACACACACTGAAGTACACGGGTCTGATGATCAAGATATCCAAGGCCTTTAAAATGAATGGAAGACAACAAGCCAAAGGCAATATGATTGATTTATACTATTCAAACACGTGAGTTTTGATTTGGCGCCAAGATTTCTTTTGACCACAGCTCGCATCCAGCGAGGAAGTTTGGTCAAGACCAGCGCAATTCCACAGGAACACTCTGGTTACGGTTTGGTCACGATATACTCTGTGTTCAATAGATTTGTGGTGCATTTTCTAAAACTTTATCCAAAGTTTTAGAGATGGCAGATGGAGTTCATTGAAGAAGGGCTGCTTCTCGTCAATGGTTTATTGACCTACCACACGCCAAAACGCTGTGGTTACGGTTTGGTCACAACAAATAGAGTGCGATCAATATGTCTACACTACATTCTGTAACAGTTCCGTTGAAATCCCAGAGATGGCAGATGGAGCCTGCGGGATATGTGGTGCAGCCCGACAACTCCAATGGTCAGGCGTTCCACACGCGTAAACACTGTGGTTACGGTTTTGGCATGACACATAGAGTGTGATCAATATGTCTGCATTGCATTCTGTAAAAGTTTATTTTAAATCCCAGAGATGGCAGATGGAGCCCGTGAAATATGTGGTGCTGCCCGGCCACTCCAATGGTCGGGCGTTCTACACGCGAAAACACTGTGGTTACGGTTTGGTCATGACACATAGGGCAATATCAATACTTTATCTTCATCTGAACACACAGAGATGGCAGAAGGTTACGTGGAATACGAGGTGCTGCCATTCCAGTGGTTTATTGAGCTACCACATGGCGCTGCTCTTGGCAGCAACAGGCAAGACGTCTTGACACTACTGCCATCTATAGAGCCGCCATATTGGACCTGCTTGGGAAAAATCTTAACACTAAAACTACCAGATATCAGATACTATTATGGACGAATCAATGTGATAGTTGTTCAGGTGTCATCCAATCCACACAATCTCCCAATGCCATTCTTAAGATTCTTAGTTTGTTCTTACTCACTTCCAAAATGGCAGCTGCACAAACTATTCCACCAGTATTCAATCCTGCAGCTATCATCTTGATTTTTTTTACCATGACAGTAGATAATAAAACAGGATATAGCTTTCAAAATTGTGGGAGGCAAGTTACCAGCATGTTGACCATATTAAAAATAAAGTTGCCTTTTCTGGCGACCTTATCATCCGAGTGCAGTGAAATGTGGTTATGAAATATGAAAATTGAACTAGAAAATACGGGGATGTAATGTTATTCAATTGATTTCAAAATTTAAAGATGAAAAGCATCTGATCGTCTAAAATTGTATTTCTAATTTTTCTTATAATGTTGATGATCATACTAAGGCTTATGAGGTTGACACCCTAGTCCAGTCGAGTGTATGTATGTATGCATCCATCTACACTGACCGGCAAAAAAAAAGTGGAACACTTTAATTTTATATGTAATTTTATGTAATTTCTTAATTTATTCCACTAAAATGTATCGGTTTTCCAATATTTGCATTATTCATGTAAATTTTAGATGGTTGGCTACAGAAAATACCGAAACATTTTATACAACACGCTTTAACTCACAAATTTCGTTACATTTTGCAAATCTTACAATTTTCTATTTTTTTAGTAATGTTCTTTTGGGCTGGTTTTTATCAAACGTATTGCCAAACAAAACAGTATTAATGATTGCAATGCACTGCACGAGAACACTGGTCACTAAAAACGAGTGTTTCCACCCTTAGTGTCTATGACAGCTTGTAAACGCTCAGGCATACTGTTCACAACTCGTCGAATGGCATCTGCCGGGATGCGATCCCATTCCTCCAGCAGCGATGTTCTCAGTTGTGCCAAGGTGGTGTGGTCATGCTGTCTGACGTTCCTTCCAAGCATATCCCATACATGTTCGATGCGGTTCAAGTCAGGACTACGAGCTGGCCAGTCCAGGGTTTGAATCCCCACTTCCTGCAGATATTGTACAACACTGCCAGCAGTATGAGGGCGACCATTATCTTGCATCAGCATGAAATTCTGACCTATGAAAGGCGCAAAGGGCATCACATGGTTCATCAGGATCTCTTCGAAGTACCTTTGGGAATTGAGCGTCGCGGGATCGATGCACATCAACTCAGTGCGGGCCATAACGTTGATGCCAACCCACGCCATAACCGAGCCACCTCCAAATGGAGTCCTGGAGGAGAAAGCAACAGTATGTGAGTAGGTGTGTGACTCCATCCCCCACAATAATATTCGTTCGGCTAGATTGATGTTGACAACGTTTGGTAGTGTAGTGGTTCCATCTCCATACACTTCAAACAAGTTTGTTTATATTTCCATAAGGGTCAGTAAGGCAACATAACGGCCATGTTATTGCTTTTTCGCCAGCATTCAAAATCTCGTATCCCATCACTTTTATCAGCATGAATATTTGTATCACAAGAAATGACTAGCTTGGTACCGGACGAGTTAGCCGTGATCGTTACGGTGTGGCTGCAGGAAGTCGCTCACATCCGGGAGGCGAGTAGGTTTGAATACCCCCGTCGGCAACCTTGAAGGTGGTTTCTGTGGTTTCCCAACTTCCTTCCAGGCAAATGCCGGGGTTGGTCCCTAACTATAGGCCACAGCCGATACCTTTCAATTCCTCGTCCTTACATTAACACTTTCCTCCCCAGACAACACTCCACACACGACGGTACTTGTAGCTCACCCCATGGGTGTCCGTGTAGAAGCAGCTACAAAACTCTGGCGAGCCGAACATGTCCTCGGACACTCCCAGCATTAAAAGCCATACGCTAAAAGATAAAAATAAAATAAAAAAACAGCTTGGTCTTTGATATAAGTTTCGAAATTGTGACAAACAAGAAAGCACTATTGTGGTCAAGCAAACATTAAAAATTTAATTGCTAGTTTTCGGAATCTTGTAAACAAAAGTCCACAAGATATGTGTCCAAAGCGTCCGCAAAAAAATGTGAGATGCATATAAATAATATTTAGAAGGGTCCAAATGGAAAGAATTCGCAATAGAGAACGTACTGTAAGTGGCGTGTGCAGGAACCAATGTCTACTATAGTACATTATGCAACCAGCCTATAATGGCAATAATTAAGACACGAGTATGTTTATAAAACGAGCGTATGCGACTTTTATAATTTCCATACCAGTGTCTTAATTACCATTATAGGCGAGTTGCATACGACTGTTTATGTTCGACGATAATTATTATAACTATTTTACATACGAAGATAAATATTCATAAATATCTGTCGAGATTTCGCCAGTTTTATGTACTGAACATAGCGCTTTGCACGCAGAGAATGCCTTGTATTTGACCATGGCCTCCTCGATTACCCCACTATGACACTAGGCAACGCAGTGAAATTTAAATTCGAAGGCCTTGGAACTCAGTGCAGATGCGATGCTAACCTTATCTAATTGGTCAAACAACTGTTTCTTGAGCTGTGATTAGCGGGAGAAACTGTTTCATAATGAAAAATAGTGTTATAAAGACCATCATTATGATACAGTTTTCTGACATATAATAGTCAGGGTCGAACACAAAATATTTTAAGGGTTCACTACGCATTTTTCTATGACGACACATAAATGTAAGAAAAATGCATTTCCTTTTACTAAGTTATTTGGGAATGCTCACTTACGATGTGGTGAGACTTTATTATTAATATTATTATTCTTTCATTCTTTCTTTCTTTCTTTCTTTCTTTCTTCGTTATGCCCATTCCTAAATCCCGCTGGAACTTGTTATCTGGTTCGATGCATTTTGCCTTCCTCTTCTCCCAAACTCCGCTTCGTTGTGTAGTGGCTAGCATTCTTGGCTGTCACCGCGGAGGCCCGGCTTCGATTCCCGACTCTGCCAAGAAATTGAATTTTGGTCTGAGGGCTGGAAAGGGGTATACTCAACTTCATGAGGCAAATCTGAGAAGAGATGGGTTCTATTCCCACTTCAGCCATCCTGGAAGTGATTTTCCGTGGTTCCCCACTTCTACTCCAGGCAAATGACGGGTGGGTACACGGCCACTTCTCATCCAAATCCTACCTCAATTACAAATACATACACACGTAAAATCATCACAGCGACACAGGTTATCAGACAAATTCTACACAAACCCAAGCACTCAGGGCTACATGACCAAGTTGTCGCAAAGGCCATAAATAATCAACATCATCTTCTCCCCAAATGTCTTCATTAACTCGCTGTGTTGCTTCTTGGGTTCTTCTGTCCATTATTATTATTATTCATTGCTTATCCTCCCAGCGCAGTTTCGCCCACGGACTCAGCGAGGGATCATTCCTCTACCGTCGCAAGGGCGGTGTCTGGGAGCTGAGCACACTTTGTCAGTAGATACAATTTGGGATGGTGACAGGCCGATCGAACAGGCGATTGCTAACTTGGGTCTACTTAGGGAAGGGTCAGGGAATGGTTTTTCGAAAGAAGTCGGCCGTGGGCCTGTTGAATGGAACCATCCCGGCATTTGCCTGGTGGGTAAAATTGGAAATCACGAAAACCATTTTCAGGAGGGCCGAGGTGAGAATCGAATCCAAGCTTCCCCGATGCCAGCGAGGCACGGGATGGCACATAAGAGCTCATGACCACCGAGGCTGGTTATTATTATTATTATTATTATTATTATTATTATTATTATTATTATTATTATTATTATTATTATTATTATCATCATATTATTATTATTATTATTATCATTATCATCATCATTATCGTGTGCTTTCAGCTATCGGGTATAGACCCTTCAAGCTTGAGACAACTCGTGGTGAATTATGCTCTCCCAGTTCGAGCCTTGGATTGTGGAAATCGGTTATTATCAATATAATAATCACACTATCAGCATGGAATTTTCCAACTATATTTCTTACACTTTGCACTGAGTTCTCCTTTACTTTCAGTGATATTACGGCACTCTCCCAGTTCTACTCAAATTCAAACTAGCTTTTGCGCGAGCACTCGACTCCTATCAAAATGTTCATGACATTTCACGATTACTTCCACATGTAAACTAAACGATTTCTTTCTATAAAGTATAGTGTTTACTGGATTCACCTGAAATATTCTCTAATTTCCAGAATCACGTTTTCTCGCGTAGATCTTCAATGCGGCGTGTTTACCATAATAGTTGGAAGCAAACTCGTACTGTCCAACTTCTTGGTTCCTTCTTCCTCGCATTATCAACCAATAATAATACGCTATACCTGTAAACATTCTGGAGACTTGTTAGAATTTATTTATACAGAAAAGAAATCAGTTGATATCAAATAAAGATTTAACTGTTAGAAAGTGATTTTTGAAAGCCTTTGTCTGGAGCGTGACGCTCTATGGAAGTTAAGCTTGGACAGTTGGCGCAGCAGGAAAGAGGAGAATAGAAACCTGAAGATATGAATCTAGTTTTACATTATGTGACCAAATATTGCGACTTGAACTTGTGTATATTCCTTGTTAACAATTTCTTTTTTTTAAATTTAATTTTCAATTTTTAATTTTCAATTTTGTATTCCAATGTATTTTTATCTTGTTTGTGAATGTATTTTCATGTATTATCTGTGTGTAAACAATTGTTTGCTACTGTAATTGGGGCACTGCCCTGTTGTGGCAATGAATTAATAAATAAATAAAGAATTAAATAAATAAATAAATAAATAAATAAATAAATAAATAAATAAATAAATGAACGTTTGAAATGTGGTATTCCAAGAAAATGATAAAGATCAGATGGGCAGTTAGAGTAGCCTAACAAATGAAGAGGAATTACGTTGAACGGGCGAAGAGAGATGTTTCTGGCAACGGTTAATTAAGATAAGAGATATGTTGACAAGACACACATACTAAGACACCCAGGGATAGCAAACTTAGTTATGGAAGGCAGGATCGTGGATTGGAATTGTAGAGGTAGACCAAGTTTAGAATATGTTAAATAGATTGCCTCGGATGTAGGATGCGGTAGCATTGTAGAGATGAAACGATTCGCTAAGGACAAGGAGGCATGGCGTGCTGCTTCAAACCAGTCTAAAGACTGAAGACTCAAACAATAACAACAACAACAACAACAACAACAACAACAACAACAACAACAACAACAACAACAACAACGTTGTTCAAGGGATGTGCAGATTAATATTCAATAAATCTTGTAATAAATAAAAACCTCTTTCAACATAAATCTTCTGTTCTTTTATGATGCTAAAGCACTGCTTCCTTGTTCCTTGGTCATGTTATTAGGGATCTATCCTCGATGTACTTGCTCCATAACTTCGCTGATATCTGATCTCCAATGTTGAAATAAAAGATTCAGCTGTTGTTATGACATCACATACTCAAATATACGTCAAACATGAACGAAGAAAATGTTATATATGCAGTATATACTGCATACTGTATGGTAGATTTGGATTTCCGTCTATTACTCCTCGGAGTAGCCATGAGCGTTAAAATGTACACCAAGACCGTGATTGGGAGCTGTAGTAGGTTCGGAGATCCCGGCGCTGGTAGCAGGTATCCTGAGTGTGGTTTTCATCGTTTTTTCACACTCCCTCCTGGCAAATACTGGGATATTAATCCCCCAAACCCGGTGGCATGAACAGCCTTCGCCTACGTAGCGACCGCTGCCCAGTTATTTAGCCTAAAAATTGCGGGTTGACGCATGGTCAGCGCGTCGGATCCGCTAGGCCGCTAATCTTGTATTTCCTGATCTGCGCGCTGCCTCACTGACAGACAGTTACTCAATTGTGCTCACGAGACTAAGTGCACCCCCTTCCAGCCCTCATGTCAGTTTCTGGAAATCCCAACCGAGCCGAGAATCGAATTCGGAGTCTCCGAGTAAGAGGTAGGCGCACTACCCCAGCACCACGATACCGTGTTAGTACCGTATTTTAGGTCCCGGTCAACTATCCCCTCCCCGACTATAATAAACACAGCTAGACACACACACTACTACAGTCATTACAGACACCTAGATTATCAGACTTATCACACACACACCCAAGTACACGGTGCTGGTGCCAAAGATGTCCAAGCACCTAGTTCGAATCAACAACAACGGTCTTTTGTCGTTGGCCAGGATAACTAAGGCTTCTGTATTCCGCTGTGACTTTAAATTTGCAACGCACGCTCTCCAGCAGGTATTCGAGAATTCCAGATATATTTAATTGCAGAAGCTATTGCAAATAGAATTATATTCTCCATCGATAGCTTTGTGAAACTGTGTCCTGCAAATTATTTCCTAGAATGTTGAAATGAGCACAGCAGAGAAATGCTCGGATCAGCTCCATCTAGTGGCTCGTACAGGGCCGTTGGTGGTGAGTGGACTAGCGAATGAAACATCCCGAACAGCTCCTGCCTCCACAGAGAGATGCCAGTATACAAAGAAAATACCGTTCTGGTTGAATAGAAACTGCATGGTTACGTGGATTCACAGATAATAATATTCTTCCCCAGGCGTTAAGCTAAACAAACAACAAACATAACAGTGTTAAACCGTACCCTCTTAAGGAAATCACCTCATTAAGTACAGTTAATGTGCCAAGTGTCAGGAAACGAAAATTGAAGTTGGATGAAAGGGTAGGAGGCGGCTGTGGTCGTGGCATGCCATTTGCTTAGGGTAGAGCGAGACTATTCCGCTCATTTCAAATTGTAAACATTATAAATCAAAAACTATTCATTTTTCTAAGATGGAACCAACAGCAAAGCACGCCTTATTTATTGCTTATTACATACGAATGTTGTCAAAATATAGTTATAACAATATACCGGCTTGATGAAATAAAATATAAATCAAAGCAAAAATGACGAATCACAAATAAAATGGGGCTATTACGCCCATGCTTGGGGCTATTTCGCTCACTGTATTAATGTCCTTTCCTCAACGGCATTTACCACAAATGAAGTTTTTCCTTCCTGTAGCCCCAACATACATGTCATGATACCAAGTTTCACAGTCTTTGCATTGAATCCAACCACCCTTTAATGATGACTGAGCGGTATAAAAAGTTACGCCACAAAATCCACATGGTGTTTCTTCCTTGTCAAAGTCTTTTGGTCGTACGGATTGAAGGTCCCGGGCATTTGTCTTGCAAATGTCTCGAAAATGTTTTTGGCAACCTATTCTTTACGATCCTTATCAAATTTTAAGCTCTGTTTTGCCCTTCGAATCTGTTCTGGTGTGCATCCAAATCCTCTTGGTGCCAAGCATTTTAGCCGGGAAGCTAAATCCGTCTCCTCTTGCATACTAAATGCTGTGGGATGACCCGGTGGTTTGTCCACTATGATTTTCTCTAAGGGTCCTTGTAGTTTACGCAAATGAACACGATTTTTAAGTGTTGAATAAGGCACATTGCAAAGCCCAGCTGCACCTCTCATGCTCACATCGGCTCGTAATACACTTGAAATAGCTCGGTCAATATCGTCTTCCGTCCATTTTCGAACTGGCCCTTTCCTTTTATACGTCCGTACCATCTCTAACGTAAAAAGAAAGAGATATTAATCTGCTATCTGACATAATTTGGTTGCAATATTATAACAAGAGAGAAGTCTTGGCTGAGCGGAGTAGCCCCCATATTTCCGGGCGGAGTAGCCCCAATTACTGGAATTTACAATAGCGCGTCTTGTGTTGGCTGTGACCAAGGAAACGCGCTACCTGCTATGTCCAGATGTAACTTAACCTTCAGACTGCCAGGCGCCTCACTTCCGGGAAAAATAAAGCCCTTACTCTGGACACTACTCCTTAAGTTGCAAGCACAAATTCTTAATGACGACAAATTCCACAACATAAACAACGTACCTTGCAGTATTCTCCCTTTGTTTTACTCAACACTCAAGCTGTCACTCTCAAACAAACGATAGATGTAGTAGCACAGAGACCGAGGGTCACACTGAACACAAAGGGCGATATCAGTTGAGCAGGGTGGCTGCTCAGTGCAACGTCAAGCCTATTTTGAGCGGGAAAGCCCCGTGGGCGAATTAGCCCCGCCGTACCCTAGTTGGGAATCAAACCTGTCTATTCTCACGAGGCTGAGTGTAACACTTTCCGGGAATCGAGCCCGGGCCTCCACTGTGACAGCCATGAATAATAATAATAATAATAATAATAATAATAATAATAATAATAATAATAATAATAATAATAATAATAATAATAATAATATCGTATGGCCTCGGGTGCTGGGTGCAAGCTTTGTTAATTGACACCCAGAGGGCAGCTTGCATGTCGAATTTCGTCGTTCCCTTGGACGCTATGAAAGTCAAGGAGGTTTTCTTTTTCTCGTGTGGCCTCCTGAGAGGCCAAGTGCTGGTCTTTCTAGTCGACGCCCTTGGGCGACCTGCGCGCCGGGATGAGAGATGGAATGGATGAAGATGATTGAAACTGGGCAAAGATGTGGAAGGAAGCGGCCGTGGCCTGTCAGAAGGTACCGTCCCAACATTTGCCTGGCGTTGAAAATGGGAAACCACGGAAAACCATTTCAAGGACGGCCAACGGTGGCGCTTGAACCCACGCGTCTACCGAGTCAGCAGAGAGCATGGCCCCATGGCCTAACGCTGCGCTTTAGCCAGCGTAGCCACTACTGTCGGTAGTCAAGGAGGTTAGATATCTAAGCTCCTTGACACTACAGCGCTTTCTAGTAGACAATGGAGGAACTTTGTGTTGGCGGAAATCCCGAGATTAATTTTGCCATTGAAAACTGCCTACTGAATTAAAATACAGCCATGGATGACTGCCGCTACATTAACACACATAGTTATCTAATAACATTCAAGCATTCTCGCCGCCTAGTATTCCTGTATTGCAAGTTTGCAATAGTGGATGCGCATCATATTCCAGCAAACACAACACCTGTGTCAGTCATTGGCACTAGAGCTAGACGCGTATAGAGAAACAGACTGAACATGGGACATCTCAATCATTTTGCTCTGTGTAGTTGAATGTGTGTGTGGAGGGGGGCTTGGAACATCTCAGTTATCAACCCTGAGTATTTAAGTGTGCATAATTCATTGTTGGGGGATTGAGAAATCTCGGTCATCAACCCCGTGTAGTTAGGAACTTGGGACATCTCGGTCATCAGCCCCGTGTATTTGGATGTGTATAGGAACTTGGTACATCTCAGTCATTAGCCATGTTTAGTTGGATGAGTATAGCAACATGGGAGATCTCGGTCATCAGAGCCGTGTATTTTGATGTGCGAGGACTTGAAACAACTTGGTCATCAGCACTTGGGGGTGAGAAAGCATATAACATGATTGCATGACCTGGCGCACGTAGGCAACTGCACTTTGGCTACTTCATGCGTATGGCCTGGTTGGTTGCTTATTTCGTGGATTCCATGATGGTCGCTTATTTTCCTAGTAGGCCGCTTATTTGGTGCATTCCATGATGGTCGCTTATTTCTCTAGTCAAGACCTCGCACACGTAGGCAACTGTAGTTAGGTCGTTTCATGCGTATGGCCTGGTTGGCCGCTTATTTCGTGCATTCAATGATGGCCGCTTATTTCTCTAGTCAAGACCTCGCGCACGTAGGCAACTGTAGTTAAGTCATTTCATGCGTATGGCCTGGTTGGCCGCTAATTTCGTGCATTCCATGATGGTCGCTTATTTTCCTAGTAGGCCGCTTATATCGTGCATTCCATGATGGTCGCTTATTTCTCTAGTCAAGACCTCGCACACGTAGGCAACTGTAGTTAGGTCGTTTCATGCGTATGGCCTGGTTGACCGCTTATTTCGTGCATTCCATGATGGCCGCTTATTTCTCTAGTCAAGACCTCGCACACGTAGGCAACTATAGTTTGGTCGTTTCATGCGTATGGCCTGGTTGGCCGCTTATTTCGTGCATTCCATGATGGTCGCTTATTTCCCTAGTCAGTTTATTGAGAAACCCCTATTTAACTCCTATGGTCTTGGGAGAGTCTCGCAGCCCTCTTGACGGCATCACTAACCTACCCCAAGCGGTCACCAAAGAAAGCGGCATGCAATATCATTATGGTGGTTATGATATGCGTCATTGCCTAGTAACTTATGCATCATTATGTTTTTTATGCAGCTACCAGCCCAACCTGTAGCGGTATTTTTGAGGATTCAACCAGCCACTGGTCTGACTACTTAACTACCTAACCGGTATTCGCCTGTCCAAGACTTGGATTGGTAGCTATACAGTGTGGTCCGCCAGCCCCTTATTTTTTTTTTGGAGGAAGGCAACCCAACTAACGCGTAGCTATATCACAGTCATCCTAAAAACATTAGTACCTGTTTCTTTACGTCCATTGTACAACTTTACCGTTGAGTACATCCTCGCGAATATAGTAGAAATTAATAGTGGCAGTTTTCTTTCAATTACCTCAAATATAATGCATGATTGAAACGATTAGAGCTCCGAATAACACTTGATTACGTTTTGACAGGAAGTGTCTACGAATAGATTCATTGCGTGCCAGCAATATACCATGGTTCTCGGTAGTTATGGTGGCTAAATCAAGAGTAGCGTCAACGAAGTCGCATGGTAGTATGTTCGAATCTTGAACTAGTACTTTTTTTTTTTTGCTTAATGTCGTTTATTGTGGATGTATTATGGACGCATATCTATCTATTCCAACGAGTGATTTTTTATTTGGTCCTCAAAAGGACCGTACTTATCCGATGGTACGCAGCCAGATTGGACGACGACATAATGATCTGTAGAACGAAAGCAAGGTAACCTGTATATTCAAGGTAGCAAGTGTTCGAAATTTTTACCACCTTTGTTTAAAGGAAAACTCCGATTCACTCAGACGACCCACATAACAAATAAATAAATACATCAGACCGAAACTATAATTCCTTTCAACGGCGTCTGTGCGAAAAGCGCTTGCTATACACTTACAGTAATAGTTAGTTAGTTAGTGAGGTTTTAAGGGGCGGAACTACGAGGTCATCTGCCCCAAACCTAAAGTCAATACAGATAATTATGACATTATTGGTTTTACGTCCCTTTTAACTGCTCTGGCTTTTAGATACGCCGAGGTGCTGGAATTTTGCTCGGAAGGGGATCTTCAACGTGCCAGTAAATCTACTGACACGGCTTCCTCGCATTTGCGCACCCTCAAATGCCAGCTGACTGCACCAGGATACGAACCTGCAACCTTAGGCACAGCCAGCTGAGCCTCGCAGCAAGCCAGTAATTACAGAACGTGTCATATTATTATAAATATTGAACTATTAAAATTCTAATTATCACGAATAGAGTCGCCTCCGTTGCGTAGTAGTCAGCGTGATTAGCTGCCACCCCGGACGCCCTGCGTTCGATTCCCGGCTATGCCATGAAATTTGAAAAGTGGTATGAGGACTGGGACGGGGTCTACTCAGTCTCGGGTGGTCCAAATAAATAGAGGGGGTTCGATTCCCACCTCAGCCATCCTCAAAGTGGTTTTCCGTGGTTTCCCACTTCGCCTCGGAAGGGGATCTTCAACGTGCCAGTAAATCTACTGACACGGCTCCCTCGCATTTGCGGACCCTCAAATGCCAGTTGACTGCACCAGGATACGAACCTGCAACCTTAGGCACAGCCAGCTGAGCCTCGCAGCAAGCCAGTAATTACAGAACGTGTCATATTATTATAAATATTGAACTATTAAAATTCTAATTATCACGAATAGAGTCGCCTCCGTTGCGTAGTAGTCAGCGTGATTAGCTGCCACCCCGGACGTCCTGGGTTCGATTCCCGGCTTTGCCATGAAATTTGAAAAGTGGTATGAGGACTGGGACGGGGTCTACTCAGTCTCGGGTGGTCCAAATAAATAGAGGGGGTTCGATTCCCACCTCAGCCATCCTCAAAGTGGTTTTCCGTGGTTTTCCGTGGTTTCCCACTTCGCCTTCGGGCAAATGCCGGGATGTTACCTACCGTACGGCCACGGCTGCCTCTACCTCTTCCTTGCATATCCCTCCCTATCCTCCCCACCTTTCCCATCCCTCAAGATGTCTCTGTTCGCTTTGCAGGTGAGGCCACCTGGGCGAGGTGCTGATCCCACCTCCCCAGTTGTATCCCCAGTCGAGATGTTTCAAGCTCCAGGTCACTGCCCGTAGAGGCGGTAATGATGGGATCCCTCGCTGAGTCCGTGGTAAAACCTAACCTGGAGGGTAAAATCGACTAAAAAAATATTAATTATAACGAATAGTATCCATCCATGGTTTAGAACAGTTTTTTTTTAATTTTATTTAGTCAATTTACCCTCTAGGTTGGTGGTTCCCACGGACTCAGCGAGGGAACTCACCACTACCGCCTCGATGGGCAGTGTCCTGGAGCTTGGAACATCTGGACGGGAGGGATACAACTGGGGAGGTGTGATCAGCACTTCGCCCAGGCGGCCTCACCTGCAAAGCGAACAGGGGCCTCATGAGGGATGGGAAGGGATGGAAGATTGGGATGGATAGGCTAGGAAGAGGCAAGGAGGTGGCCGTGGCCTTACAGTTGGTACTGCCCCCGTAAATTGAATTATACTGAGACCACGGTGGCTGTATTGGCATATGTGAATAAAGTTATGGCCGTCATAGTTGTGACGTGTATATTCATGACGTAAGCACGGATGACGCAGACTTCATGCAAGTAGGCTGGATGAGCTGAGATTCTTGGTGACGTCACGATTTTGTTCGAGAAGGATCTGAGATTTACGACGCAGTCGCAGGGAAGCAAGGAATTGTGCTGAGGAAGAAGTTACGCTATTGGAGGAGAGGCTCGAACCAATGAATGATAGCTTGGAGGGAGACGGAGATTACTGAAACTACCATATTTAATTACTTTTGGCATGCAGAATTGTGGAAATCTATTTTCAGTTATGGCATTGATTTGGAATTTTGAAGAAATTAATTATGAGTTTTTGAAATTTGAAAATCCGTCAAGTATGGCCAAAGTTAGAACTTCTAGCAATGACGGAGGAACAAGCTATGGTAGGGATGGATACGCCCCTTAAGAAGTTGATAAAAGGCCTTGCACAGCAAAGAGGAGGCTCTCATGGCTCATTTTTCTGATTCTCATATTGTCAGACTTCGAGTTCTTAAGTGAAGCAAGTCGTCATTAGCAAGTGTGGTAGAGCCCACAGCATCGAACAAGCATTGAGCGTGCAGCAGTGCAATTTTACGGTTACTAAAACTAGGCGAAGTTGGAGCGCACACATAAACGAGTCTACAAGATTATCTATCAAGAGTTACCTACTGCATTTATGCTAATTCAATTGTGCATTACAATATTGAGGCGTGTACGAAAGTTGAACATTTTCACTATTATACTTTGTAAGATATTCGCATTTTAAGACTGCAGACAAAAGTGATTTTCTCGACACCTGAGAAGCACTTTTATAATACCACATTGTACGCTACGGCTGACACATGTATTGCAACCGTGATACTGAAGATTACATTTGGTGATACAACGCTACATTCTACAATGGAACTATATAATCTGGCAGTTCTTTCGACTATTATTATAACGGAAGTGGAGATGGAAGACTAAAACTTTAATGCAATTGGGACATACATCAATGGAGTGAAATAGCATCATGGAGCTTCGTTAATCGTCATTCTACAAAAGCGAGCATGTAGTGAACATCCAACTACACTCATGCATCGTAATCCATCGCTGAATTACATCAAATGGCAGTGGAAATATCTTCATACTCCACAATTATGAACATTTCTGCGGAAATAATTGCAATAAACTTCATGGCGAATTTCTACCAGAACTTCAGGGAACTTTCAAGAGAGGCCAGGGTGGACCCGGCTCACACAGAAGAGTTTTGCCAGAAGGATGTCTATCGTCTACACGGAGCAGTGCAAATTCCGGAGGAGGAAACTATTCGATTCTCCGAGGGCGCAGGTTCCAGGTTCGAGGTCGGAGCACATCTTTACGGTGGTGAAATGGAACCAACAGCAGTCTTCTTTGGAAATTTTCCTCTAGAACTTCAATCAACAGATAAGGTAGTCGTGAACGTTTCTTGATTTATTTGAGCCATTTAGCGATATCTGAGCAACCATTTTTCCCATATTTTCTGTCCCATATATTTTGCCCCATATTCTTGCTTGATATTTCTGTACTCTGTACACTTTGCTGATTTATGCCTTTTTCTACGATTTATTGAGACATTATTATGTCATTGGCATATTTAAATAATTTTGGATCAGTTGAGACTGATATTATATATTCTTTCAGTAATTTGCATATTTTTGTAGTCACGATTTGACTGTAAAGTTAACGATTTTCTATGGCAAATTTGAATTCAGACAGCGTGTCATTTTATTAAAGGAATTCTTTTCAGTAAATTACTTTGACCAATTTTCTGTCATCCTCAAGAAAGAAGAATGATAAAAAGATTTTAGAGCGTTAAAATCTACTACTTTATCGACGATCTTGGAAATACTAGTCGTTTTATGAACATGATTGCAACATAGACATTTATCGTCAATTCTGAAATACCATTGCATTATAGACAATTTTATGAAATATGAACTTTGATTACGATTTATTGAGTACACTATAGTAATGAACATTTGATAGGAGTTTTTTCTCAATTCTAGATTGGAACAATAATGTTTGCATTCCACAGTTTAATTGTATTCTATTCGACTATTTATGCAGTTTAGATGAACTTTGATTGAAGATAGTATTTTTATACTGCGATACTTTGATGATATTAATCTCAATTTTGATAGACCAGGGAGGCGTGTCTAATCGTATTTGCTATTAAATTTATTTGTGACTGCAAATTTTTTACTTCATATCGATTCATGAATGAAACCCACGAAGGTTAAATATAATAACAGTTTTCGATACAATGGAGGAATATAAGAATTTTTAAAGAGGAACTATGGATGTATAATCGTTAGTTCAGTGGACGTGTAAAAGTCGCTGATGAATAATGCCCTTTAATAAGTGAAGGAGGTTCCCACAGTAATATTGATGATGATGATGAATTTATAAGTGGAGGTTTTTTGTGTGTATTGTGGAATTTTGATGCCATATATAATGAGATATATGATGAATTATGGGCCAATTTTTGTGCAATTTTGTGCGTTTTGAGCGAGGTATTGTTCCGCTGAGTGTATTGTTCAGGTCCATTGAAAATTATTCATGTGAAGTTACTGTTAAAATTAACAAGAGTGTTTAAATAATTTGAGATAAAGATTTTGAATGGAGGTTACCGTCACAAATAATAATAATTATTAAATCTTATTAAACCTGAATCTAAAATTTAAATATAACTAACCTTCATTGGTCGATTATATCACCACGATTTAAGTAATTATCAACCGGATAAACGTGTGGTTTAATGTATTTCTAATATAAATAATATGAAAATGAAAATCCACAGCCTGCTTCCAGTCTCCGACCGGGTCAGGAATGGAATGAATGAAGCCCCCATCTAGCGGCGAGGATATGAACTGTGCCGGCTGCCGAGGCCTGACGCACTCCTCTGGGGCAATGATTAAATGAATGACAGATGGAATGAAATGATAGTGGAGAGTGTTGCTGGAATGAAATTTTGACAGGGAAAACCGGAGTACCCGGAGAAAAACCTGTCTGCCTCCGTTTTGTCCAGCACAGATCTCACATGGAGTGACCGGGATTTGAACCACGGACCCAGCGGTGAGAGGCCGGCGTGCTGCCGCCTAAGCCACGGAGGCTTGCTCTAATATAAATAATATAAATAATGTAAATAACTATGTAAATATCTTTAATAATAATTTGAAACGAACGGGATTAATAGAGGCGTGTATAAATTTTTCAATTGTCGTTTGACAATGTTATAAACAATATAAAATGTTATAAATAATTAATGAACATTTTGTTATAAACATTAAGCGTTTTCGTTAGTATACTCTAAACAACGCTAGTTCAACAATTGGATTATACAATTAAACAAGATTTGGGATTATTAGAGTAATCCATTGATATTTGAACGGAGCATTTAAAAGATTTGCGTGATAATGTTTGAGTTGAGATGTGAACATTTAAAGTGTTTTGAAAAGGAGCTAGGCTCCGAGGTAACTAGCATATGCTAACATTGGCTGGACAGGTGCGTCCATTTGACGAAGCAAGCATGCGACACGGTGCAGGGTGTATCGCAGGTGGCCAGATAACTGAATGCTAGAGGCCAAGGTCATCTACATAGCAAGCCTTGCGGTTATAAATAAAATGTGAAGTTCATGAAAAAGGAAACAAATGCTATATGTCTCGTCCCAGCTCCCTTATCCATTCCAAAGTGCATTGTTGTTATTATTACGTTTTTTGAGCTAGAGAAACTGAATTTTTGTATGTGAAGTCTACAAGTCCTACAGGAGGACATGGTTGTATTGACAATGGCTTCTGATTGCCACGTATATTTTGTTGTTAAATTTTGTTAAATTATTTTTCTCTTTATGTGAAATAAATTATTGTGCAGTTTAAATTTTCTTGTTTCCGACTTGGTTCATTTTAAATATCGTGGTGGAGGATATTGTGAGGGCATACTATTAAGTGATCCAGTTGAAAACCCAGACCCGAGATTAAATTGAAAAGGTAAGTAAAAGGTAAGTATGAACCCCCGTATATTTTGGTGTGTTCCACAATAATTTCATGTTAACTACTGTGCTCTAATCTCGGTAGTATATGTCAGTGCCATTTTCATTGATGTAGCAGTGCCGGTGCGATTGATTATTGGCAATCCGATTGAGGGGCGGATATCTGACAGCCTACTATCCGGATTATCGGGGACAGTACCATCCCGGCAATTGCCCGAAGACGAAGTGGGAAACCACGGAAAAACACTTCGAGGATGGCTGAGGTGGGAATCGAACCCCCTCTACTCATTTGGGCCACCCGAGGCTGAGTAGACCCCGTTCCAGTCCTCATACCACTTTTCAAATTTCGTGGCAGAGCCGGGAATCGAACCCAGGACCTCCGGGGTGGCAGCTAACCATGCTGACCGCTACGCTACGGAGGCGACATGGTTTAGAACAGTTTTTATTTTATTTAGTCCATTTACCCTCTAGGTTGGTGGTTCCCACGTAATCAGCGAGGGAACTCACCACTACCGCCTCTATGGGCAGTGTCCTGGAGCTTGGAACATCTGGTAGGGAGGGATACAACTGGGGAGGTGTGATCAGCACTTCGCCCAGGCGGCCTCACCTGCAAAGCGAACAGGGGTCTCATGAGGGATTGGAAGGGATGGAAGATTGGTATGGATAGGCTAGGAAGAGGGAAGGAAGCGGCCGTGGCCCTACAGTAGGTACCATCCCGGCATTTGCCCGAAGACGAAGTGGGAAACCACGGAAAACCACTTCGAGGATGGCTGAGGTGGGAATCGAACCCCCTCTACTCATTTGGGCCACCCGAGGCTGAGTAGACCCCGTTCCAGTCCTCATACCACTTTTCAAATATCGTGGCAGAGCCGGGAATCGAACCCAGGACCTCTGGGGCGGCAGCTAACCATGCTGACCGCTACGCTACGGAGGCGACATGGTTTAGAACAATTTTTATTTTATTTAGTCCATTTACCCTCTAGGTTGGTGGTTCCCACGTAATCAGCGAGGGAACTCACCACTACCGCCTCTATGGGCAGTGTCCTGGAGCTTGGAACATCTGGTAGGGAGGGATACAACTGGGGAGGTGTGATCAGCACTTCGCCCCGGCGGCCTCACCTTCAAAGCGAACAGGGGTCTCATGAGGGATTGGAAGGGATGGAAGATTTGTATGGATAGGCTAGGAAGAGGGAAGGAGGCGGCCGTGGCCTTACAGTAGGTACCATCCCGGCATTTACCCGAAGACGAAGTGGGAAACCACGGAAAACCACTTCGAGGATGGCTGAGGTGGGAATCGAACCCCCTCTACTCATTTGGGCCACCCGAGACTGAGTAGACCCCGTTCCAGTCCTCATACCACTTTTCAAATATCGTGGCAGAGCCGGGAATCGAACCCAGGACCTCCGGGGCGGCAGCTAACAATGCTGACCGCTACGCTACGGAGGCGACATGGTTTAGAACAGTATTTTGGGAAAACAACCATTTAAATGAGGCAAGAAAATAACTTTACCTATCGTCTTCGTAGATAATGTGAACAATACCAAGTTGAAATCTTGCTGTACGAGGTAGGGAGGGTATAATAAAATAGTTAAAAAGAATTTAAAAAATCTGCCGTTGGATAGTCTTGAACCCGGGATCTTCGAAAGAGCGAGCGGGCGCAATAACACTTGCACACATTTCCAGCATACTCTAGAGGTTTTTGTTGCGCTTCTTATTAACGCGTATGGTAAAATATTCAATTATTACAGTTAGATCTTAAATATTGATTGGAATGCATTCGTTCAGTACCTGGCAGGTTTTCTAATTTACTTAAAGCAATTTTCGCGACCGCTTTGCGTTAATAAGGCGAAAGGACAGCAACTAATGCCCTCAAACGACAGCCCTTCGGTTTTATTTCATACAACTTAGCGTCGAAAATGCTAGCGTGTGATACACTTCGGTCATACAAGCAGGTGTACTGACGAAGAGAACAGAATTATACAGGATTTTGTACCAGCGATCACACCAGCTTCCTTGCCAGCGAGTGTCGTGTGATACGGGCCTAAAGATATGCTAAGACTTTTTGTTAAAATTTAATAACAAAACAAGATGTTCGGTAAAGAACGTATAGCCTACTTTCTCCTAAATACATGGGTATGGTTATAACCCTTTGTCCTTTTCAAGGAGTATAATTGAATGTTGGTTGTAGTAGCTTCTTGAAATACAACGTGCTTTACGGATATTATACATGAATATGATGTGCCCTTTGCTAGTGCTACCTCTGTAAAAAAAATCATTCAATTCGGTTTCACCGTGTTTGAATTGATAGGGGGAATCGATTTGCACACAAACATGGCTGCTATCTGCACATTATTGGTCTGATGACCTTGTAGTGTGGTCAACAGATTCTCTATACATAAAGGTATGTCGTTGCAAAATTTGGTAGGGATCAGATTATTAGGTTGGTCATAACTTGATTCAAGCTCTTAACATTAGGATGGCCGCCATTACGTTTTCGTCAATATGGCGCCGATATAAAACATGACACTGGAGTGCCCTTTGCTAGTGCTACCTCTGTACCAAATTTCGTTCAATTCGGTTACACCGTGTTTAATTGATAGGGGAATCAATTTGCACACATACATGACCGCCATCTGCAAACTAATGGGCTGATGACCTTGTAGTTCAGTCAAACGATGCTCGCTATACAAGTATACGTTGTTGCAAAATTTGGTAGAGATAGGATGATTAAGTTAGTCGTAATTTGATTTAAGCTTTGAACATTTGGGTGGCCACCATTACGTTTCCGTCAAGATGGTGGCGATATAAAACATGACACTGAGGTGTTCTGCGCTAGTGCTACATCTGTACCAAATTTCGTTCAATTCGGTTTCACCGTGTTTGAATTGATAGGGGGAATCGATTTGTATACATACTTGGCCGCCATATGCAAACTGTTGGGCTGATGATCTTGTAGTTTGGTCAAAATATGCTTCCCACATAAAGGTATGTTGTTGCAAGATTTGGTAGAGATCAAATTATTAGGTTGGTCGTAATTTGATTCAAGCTCTTAACAATAGGATGGCCGCCATTACGTTTTCGTCAAGATGGCGGCAATATAAAACATTACACTGAGGTGTCCTTTACTACTGCTACCTCTGTACCAAATATCGTTCAATTCGGTATCACCGTGTTTGACTTGATAGGGGGAATCGATTTGCGCACATACATGGCCGCCATCTGCAAACTATTGGTCTGATTACCTTGTAGTGTAGTCAAAAGACGCTCGCCTTATAAATATATGTTGTTGCAAAATTTGGTAGAGATCGTATGATTAGGTTATTCGTAATTTGATTTAAGCTTTGAACATTTGGGTGGCCGCCATTACGTTTCCGTCAAGATGGCTGCGATATAAAACATGACACTGAGGTGCCCTTTGCTAGTTCTACCTCTGTACCAAATTTCGTTCAATTCGGTTTCACCGTGTTCGAATTGATGGGGGGGGGGGGGGGGGGGGGAGGGAGGGGCAGACATTCAGAGTACACACTCACACACACACACACAACGTCACACACAGATAGACACACGATTTTTTGGTAATAATACAATGGGAATTTCTACGGAATACGTATACTTCGATGCAAGCACTGGCGATCAGAATATCCTTCGATATGTTGTTGTTTTGTTTCATTTGAGGGCCTAGAACATTTAGCCATGTTTACTTGGGTGTGTGTGTAGAATTTGTCTGATAACCTGAGTTATTGCGGGCTTGTAATGATGTGTGTATTTGCAATTAAGGATCGGGAAGGAGGCGGCCGTTGCCTTAAGATAAAATCCGTCCCTGAATTTGGAAACCACGGAAAACCATTTCCAGGGTGGCTGAGGTGGGAATCGAACCCACTTCTTCTCATATTTGCTCCACGAGGCTACGTGTACCCAATTTCAGCCTTCAGACAAGTATTACATTTCTTGGCAGAGCTGGGAATCGAACCCGGACTTCCGAAGCAACACTTCGAGATGTTATGTTAATATTCATGCCAGTTTTTAAATTTTCTGCCATAACAGGTCACGTGGCATAACGTACCAATTCGATCGTGTTCTCTTTATAAATCATCAAAATTCAACGAACTCTTCACAAAAATTCGTCGTAAGGCAATAAATGTGGCAATGTAGTTACATCCCGACTAAAATGGAATGTGGGCTTTCGTTCAAAAAAAGTATGCCTACTACTGGATTCGAAGCAGCATTCTACCCGCTCGCGCCCACCAAGTACGGTCAGGCTTTAAACCTCGCAGCCACCAAGACACGGTAAATAACGCACGCTAAACGTGCTTTAGTTACTGTAGCCGTCCCACCTCAAACGTTTAAGTCCATCTCAAAGTCTTCAATCACGGTTTGTGGTGTTGATTTAACTTTCTACTATTACAGATCACGTGGCGTAAGCTATTATTTCGATCGTATTACGTGTATGTGTGTTATTTCAAGGAGCAGAAAGTCATATGTTAGTAGAATGGGCCGTAGTATTTGGCGGGGAAAAGTTTAAGGTCGGTTTTCCTTTGCTAGACCCATGACCCAATTACATTGCTGTCACACAGTCAGAGCGCAGAGCAATATCGACCATCGGGAGAAATGCTATGTTAGTTGGGTTTCATAAAACTAAATAATAAGGGGCGGTTGGACCACACTGTATATCCATTTTGTCGAAGTGGTCATGGCCTTACGTTAGCAACCATCCCAGCATTCGCCCCAGTGAGCGAAAACCAATCCCCAAGCGAAATCAAACCATAACAACAACGAACCAAGATTCAAATCTATATGAATTCTGGGGAGAAACATGGGAAATCTTGGAATGCACCGTTCGGCTACCCTGTCGGGACTGCCAGGTGTCATAATCCCACCGACCCTTGAGAGCATCCACCACACCTAAGATACGCTAGGGATTAGTGAAATTCACCAACTGGAGCACGGAGATTTTTCACATTCGCGGAGTAAAACTTCACGATCCCGTCACCTATTTACTCAAAGAAGACACCGGATAGCCCACGGAAGGAGACTTCTACGTGGAAGAGCTTCAAAAAACTTAGTTTCCCAAACACTACCTCGTGGAAACATGTGGAATGAGTCTCTTTCTGAAATGGTTAGGGATTAACTCTACCTGTACTTTTTGGATCAATAAATCTGATTTAATCTAAACCTTTCATCTTATCTTTTATTGTCCTCACATAACATCCTATTCCATTCGTCCACATCAAGAGCTCTTCGTCAAGAATCAACATGGCCGACCACTCCCTGTGATGGCATACGCTGTCTCACAACAGGTTTTAACTTTTCACGTGGCCTGCCTTCCCGACAACCCCTCTCCTCTTCCTGTGACGTTATACGCTCTCTCGCAACAGGTTATAGCTTGTCACATAGTCTCCCTTCCCGCCAACCCCTCTCCTCTTCCTGTGACGTTATACGCTGCCTCGCAACAGGTTATAGCTTGTCACACAGTCTCCCTTCCCGCCAACTCCCTCTCCTCCTCGTTCATGCATGTTGCTACACTCCTCTTTTTGTCACGTCATATCCTACATGATCCTACATCCGGACATCTGCTTACCTATTCAGATATATGACTCGCTTTTTCCTGGTAACTTTACTCCCCTCTTCCTATCACGTAAGCTTGCTCATGCAGTCCCGTGTCCTTCCTTCCCGCCAACTCCCACTCCTGCTTCGTGACGATCTCGCTTCTCAGGTCTCTTCCAGTTTTGGATAGGCGATGGAATGTAGTGGTCGTGGCCGCCGCCCCGGTATTTGCATGGAGCAACCACGGAAAACAACTTCTAAGATAGCTGACGATGCTTTCTAACGTCATATGCTGCCTCGTGACAGGTAACACCTTGTCTCCGCTAGAACCATGTTCCCACAATTTGGGGCCGATAACCTAGATAACCTAGACAATATTTGTTCGCCTTTGTCATTGTCACATCAATAATAGCTTTTTATTATGTCTATTTCAAGTAAAGTACTTTAGTCATATAACTGAATATTATGTTTCATGTTGACTTTTTAAGCAGAATAACTAATTTAGTACTCATTATAAAAATGGAGATAAGTTACAATAAACCTACATTTCTATGTTTATGTTAATGTTTTCCATTTCCTCTTCAAGAATGTACAGTAAGTATGTAGTTAGTTTTAGTTGTAAGTATGTAGTTAGTTTGTTTATTAGATATATGTCATTGTTCTATTAGACTGTGGTGTGTGAGTGTGTCTGGTGGCAGTTGCAATGTTTATTAGATATAGTTCATTGTTTAATTAGACTGTGATGTGTGAGGGTGCATGTGAGTGTGCCTGGTGACAGACTCTTTTAGTGGTAATATTTGTTTTTGGTGGAACTTAAGTATTTTTTCGTTAGTAGAAGTTTGGTATTTAATTGTTAGTAGAAGGTTAGTATTTTTGTTAGTAGAATTGCTCTTTACTTATTCTGAATGGGAGTAGCAGCCTTTCAGAATAAATCAATTCTTTACTTGTGTTATACACGGTTAAGATATTTATAATATAAGCCAACTAATGGCTACACTGCGTTCTGCTGCACGGCTGAAAGCAACGGGAAACTACAGCCGTAATACTATTCCCGAGGATTTGCAAGATTGCCTCGGATGTAGGGTGTGGTAGTTATGTAGAGATGAAACAATTAGCTCAGGACAGGGAGGCATGGAGGGCTGCATCAAACCAGTCAAAAGACTGAAGACTCAAACAACAACACCAACAACAACAACCTAGATGTCACGCCCCTTATAACAACAATTATCTTCATCATGATTTCCCACACTCTGTTTCCTGGTAACTCTACACCTCTCTTCCCGTCGCGTCGGCTTGTTCGTACTGTGCACGTTAGTCCGGAGACCAACGCCCACATATGCTTGAACCTCGAAATCGGTTGGGCACGAGACTTGAAAACTCTCAGGGGAAACTATGTAAGAAAATGGTGCTAAACCGAATTCGAGTTCCTCGATTGAATATAGGAAAGGACAAAACACAAAATTCTTAAAAACACTTCACTTTACTAAATAAAAATATCACAAAAGGAAAGAAAGCACTCCTGCTATATCAAGATACCCTGGTAAGTTCGGTGTCTCGTGGTTTGCTGCTCGCTCAAGCTTAGCTGCGGACTGGCTCTCTCCTCTCACGGCGCCCATTCAAAAATGCAGCGTGGCGCCTCATTTAAACAGTCCGAACGACCTGAACGCTGCCGGTCCCGGGCGCAGTACAGTCGCGTGGTCTTCCTTCCCGCCAAACTCCCACTCCTCCAACGTGACAAGCTCGCTTCTGAGATCTCATCCAGTTTTGACTAGGTGATGGAAGGTAGAGGTTGTGTCCGCAATCCCAGTATTTGCCTGGGAACCCCTGAAAGTGACTTCTAAGATAGCCGACGAATGAAGATACCTCGCTCGGCTACCCTGCACGTCCGCTCTCATCAACCCCCACGTGTCATTGGGAGCATCCACCGTCTGAGTTTTGCACTTAGGCCCTAAACGCAAAAAAAAAAAAAAAGAAGTTCCGTGAAGAACTATACAGCCTACTTTTCATGCCAATGATTATTCTACAATATATGAACCTATCTAGAATAATGACGAAATTAAGTTGGTAATATCGAAATATCTAATTAGTTCAAAATATACCTGGTATAATGTAGCCTAATAGAGCACTCTAATTGGCAGCCCTGGTTACTGAATATATTCTTAGTTCCAACTCTTAAGGTACAGAATACAAAATTTGGTTGAAGTCCAATGGACGTTACATGCAGTTAGACACTGGATCTATCAGCACGCGTAAAAGCATGTTGCCAACAATACCATACGTGTGCTGGTCAGAAATAATCTGAAATATTATGATATCTTGTTGTGCCAATTTTGGATGAAATCCATTTGTTAGTATAGAAGTTACATGTATTTTAAAATTGGACATATCAGCAGGCATAGAATCATGTTGGCAGCACTGCCTTGTATTAATTACTCCAAATTAATCTAGAATGTCAGGTGCTATACGTGTTCAAAGTATAGAGCTGTTGGCTTGCATACTTCCTGATATATTGATATTAGGGTAAAAAAATATAGACAGCATTTATTAACAGTTGGCAGCCCTGATTGCTCTTAACAATACTTATAGTCATATATGTTATGGTACACATAGCACATACGAAATTTGGTTGAAATCCTACTGATAGTATAGAAGTTTCATGTATTTAAAAATTGGTACTATCAGCAGGCTTATAATCATGTTGGTAGAACTGACGTATATAAGTTACTCCCAATTAATATAAAATGTCAGAATATACGTGTGCATAGTTTAAAGCTGTTGGCTTGCATACTTTCTGATATATTGGTACTTGGATAAAAAAAATATAGAGAGAGCAATTATTAACAGTTGGCAGACCTGGTGGCTCTTAAGAATACGCTCAGTCATATCTGTTTATGTACAGATATTACATACAAAATTTGGTTGAAATCCAATTGATAGTGTAGAAGATATAGGCTATGCATTTAAACATTGGAGCTATCAGAAGGCTTACAATTATTTTGGCAACACTGTCATGGTTGGCCTCCTGGAAATTAAACTGAAATAGTATTATCTACATGTGTGCCAATTTTGGAATTGCTCCCATGCATACCTTGCAAGATATCCAACATGGAGCTCAAATTTCTAGTGCGTTTTTTCAGCAGTTGGTAGCACTGACATCATTTTCAAATATGGACGTGAGATATTCCGGTGCACATCTTTACTCATACTAAATTTGGTTTTGATTGCTGCAGCCGTTTAGGAGTTGATAGGGGGGGACACACACACAGCCAGACAGACAGACAGAAGGACAGACAGACAGACAGACAGACAGACAGACAGACATTTTCCCGGATCGATCTCATAAGACTACTTTTTCCTCATTTTTGCAAAATGTGAAAAGTAGGCTAATAAGACAATACCAAAAATACAGTTAAGACAAAAAGAATGGAAAGGAAACAGATTATGGAGAGGCAACTAACAATTTAATTAACGGAATTTGCTTTTAGCATAACTGCTAGTTTGAAACCGTGACTAGGCCGAATTGCTAAGCTTCTTGATGCCTTTAGCTCCAAGTAACGGGAATCGTTCATAGTGGCAAAGGATTAACGTTATTACTGTTTTATTACTGAACTAGAATACCACAAGAAAACAAAAGTGCTGTTCACAACAGACCCAATAATATCGAGTTCAAACATTCCATTATTAAGCAATAGAGCAACCTTTACACTTCTCCCCGCGTTTTGTATTTTGACACTAGCGACAACGTTGCAGTATTTCCAAATGGAAGAAAGCGCTATTTTTGAATTGTACTGAATAATGTTGTGATGTGTTATCTCTAAGGGCATTTTTGTAAGGTTACGCATATAAGCCACACTTCAATTTTTTACGACCAAAATTTGGATTAATAATGCGGTTTATATTCGGACAATTATGGTAGGTTAGCTTAGGTTAGCTTAAGTTAGGCTAGGTTAGGTGAAGGCAAGCTTAGGTTAGGTTAGATTAAGTTAGGTTAGGTTAGGTTAAGTTTGGTTAGATTAAGTTGCGTTAGGTCAAAGGTCTAACACGTGGCTCAGGATCGCTACTTACTTCTCACTAAATGGACTAAAGTGTTCGCTCATGGTATTAGGTACGGATTAATTGCAATTCTTGTTGCACTTAAGAGGTTGAAAATTACAGGTGGAGGCTGTGCATTTCTTTAAAATCTCGTTTTTATTTCTCGTGTCTTAATCAAGCGATAGAAATGTAGCTCGGTAAAATGGACTATCATGAGAATATTTATTTGCTGGCATATAATTCCATAGCCGATACATGAAAAAATTCAATAACTTATGTCGTCCGTACAATATATTTTACCGGTTCACAATTTCTCCGAAACTATATAACCAATCAAACTGAATTTCCTTACGGTGATAGAGGAATATTAACTAAGTACATATTTGTGACTTTCCAAATCCTGAGAAACACAAACACAATATGGCGGCCAAGTGATTTTCAAGTATTTCAATTTTTTATCGATCAAATCACCGGAGACCAGTGATGCTAAGACCAACGAATCGGTATTCAGAGCTCAATATAAAGTCATCTCAAGGTTTATTTTCAAAAATTCAAAATGACGTCACTTCGAAATATTAAAACAATTTTCTGCGTGCCCAACTCAAACGATTGAAAACAAGATTCATATAGGTTATTATAAAAATCATAATCTAATGGCTCTAAATTCTGTAGCTTACTCTTTGTAAATCAGAGAAGCCGTGCATCTTACTTTACGAAATTTAACTCCCGTGACGCGTTACAGAAAAGTGACATCTTACGGGAGGAGTCTTATTCACCGACTGAAAATTATATATTCTATCACATACAGTACTTTCTCAATTCAATGGCGTTGGTGGAGAGGTAGGTCGTGTATTTAGTATTTATTATTAGCTATTTACTGTAGTATACATCACAGGGGAAATCCTTTTAATAGCCGGGGGAGTTTCTAATAGAAAAGACCAGTGGAATATATGAAATTAGGCTATTTAGTTCTTCACGGAACTATTTGTTAAACAACAGTTTTATTTCCTAGATCTTGCTCCGTCCATTTCATTCATGCCACTTTATTCCTCACGTATTACTCGGAATTTAATTCCATTTCGAATTACAGTTTTCAATTAAAGTCCATATTTAATTTTATTCTGTCTTCAAGATATAATTTCATTCCACATTTAATTCCACTCTGAGTTGAAGATTTAATTTCATTCCGACTCCAAAATCTAATTCTATTCCGCATATAATTTCATTCCGCCGTGAGGATTTGATTTCATTCCACGTTTAATTTCATTTCGACCTGAGAATTTAATTTCATTCCATATTTAATTTCATTCCGACCCCAAGATTTAATTTAATTTCACATGTAATTACTCTCTTATCTGAGGTAATTTTCATTCCATATTCAATCTCAATCTGAACTTAACATTTAATTTCATTCCAAATTTAATGGACTCGGAGTTTCAATCCGTGCATTTTATTCTATTTCATTCTGAATTGAGTCTTATTCTTCACATTTCACTCCTTGCATTTTATTCTTGAATTTCACTCAGAATTTAATTTCACTCCGAGTTTCATGATTAAGTTTAATTACAGATATAATTTGACTTTACTCCTTTTAATTAACGAAATGGCATCCTTTATGCATTTCACTCCATACATTTCACTCTTTGAATTTCATTCCTCACATTTTATTCCAGATTTTTTTTTTTTTAAGTTCGAATTTCATTCGCTAAAGCATTTGCTCTTTAATATCGTTCTGGGTATTGCGATTAATTTCTTTTCTTTTAAAACTATTCCAATAATCATACATTCATTTTAATTCCATTTCACATAAAATGTCATTCCATACTTATGTGTATTGAACCCAGTTAATTCGTTACTTTTAATTTTCACTTCATTAGCGTGCATATCCCTGCCACAGAAGAGAGCGGGCATATACGAGGCACGTCCAGAAAGTAAGTTCCGTTTGGTAATAAAATTAAATTGTGTACAGATACAGAAAAAATATTTATTGCACAACATTCTACACCTCTTTAACTACTTTTCCACATAACTGCCGAACTTTTGCAGACATTTGTCATAGCGTGGGACAAGTTTTTGGATACCTTCTTCATAGAAGTTTGCCGCCGACCCATAAACGAGAGTGAAGACTCCCCTGTAAGATATCCTACCGTTTGGCCACCGCTGTTAGGCAAATTGCGTATGTGGTCAGGAGAACTCCTGGTAAGCACGCAATTTGCCTAACAGTGGTGGACAAACGGTTGGATATCTTACAGGGGAGTCTTCACTCTCGTTTATGGGTCGGTGACAAACTTCTATGAAGAAGGTATCCAAAAACTTGTGCCACGCTATGACAAATGCCTGCAAACGTTCGGCAGTTATGTGGAAAAGTAGTTTAAGAGGTGTAGAATGTTGTGCAATAAATAATTTTTCTGTATCTGTACACAAAATAACTTTATTACCAAACGGAACTTACTTTCTGGACGTGCCTCGTATACAAGTGTTTAACTACCCAGTGCGACTGAGTGGAAGTCTTGCTATAGGGCCTTTCGTCTAGTCTTCTCTGCATGAGTCTGGAATTACTCTAGTCCAAAGTAATGCTACCCTGATGTGGCCTAGATTACTTAGGCAGCATTGAAATTGGTGTTTAGCTCTCCAACCCTGGGGCATTAGATCAAAGTTGATAACCAATGCATGGAGCTATATGTTTGATTACTTTGTTCTATTTCAACATGCCGACAGTGTTCAGAGCAATAAACTGCATTCATCCTACCATGCTGACAAAAGCCGCAGTTTGTTTGAATGCGTATGTAATAAAGTTTCATTAACTGGCACATGTATTTGAGTGGATTCTCGCTACATGCTGAATTCAAGTTAATTTCCATTGTAACAAGTCTAGGAAGCTAATATTACATTTGACCTTCTTTTCATAGTGAATGTGATAAATTGGTTACGGTGATTCATAATTCCTATTACAAAATTCTATGGGTTGTAGAGGGGACTAAGTAGATCGCATTTTGATTAGGACCCCATGTCCGGATATGTAGTCTATCGTTTCGATAACAAATCAGTTTTACTCGATTGCACATCTCCCACTTCACTACAGACACGTATGCACTACAAGAGTGGTTCCACGTGGCAACCGTGCTGGTCATTACACAACGCGGCATGTTGTCATACACACATCCCACGAGACTTGGTGTGTGTTCAATAATGTGCGCTGCCGCCAGAATGCTTGCAACAAGATCTTCTTCCGACTCGACAGGAGTCTAATAAACAAGGCTCTTCGTGTGGCCCACAGTAAAAAGTCGAGGGGAGTTAAATCTGGCAATCGTGGTGGCCACAAAATTGGACCACATCGACCTATCCATCTTTCCCCGAATGTTTGGTCGAGATGTTCGCGGACTGCACTGCAAAGTGCGCTGGTGGGCCATCATGTTGGCACCATATTTTCTGACGTAGTGCCAATGGCAAATATTCACAGAACTCTACCAGTACCTCTTGCTGGAAGATGAAGTACCTGGGACCCGTTAGGTGGTACGGAAGAAGGTACGGCCCAAACAGATGACCATCAATGATACCAGCCCATACATTGATGCCGAACCGTTGCTGAAATGCACGTGGCTGTGGGCATGCGGATTTTCTTCAGCCCAAATGTGACTGTTTCGACAGTTAAAAACAGCTTCCCTGGTGAATTGAGCTTTATCGGTGAAAAGAACGTGACGCGGAAAGTGGGGTGCGTTAATACACTGGTGTAGAAACCAAGCACAGAAGTTCGCACGTAGCGCGAAATTTGCTGGGCCCATTGCTTGAACTTTCTGCGGGTGGAAAGGGTGCAGTTGCTGGTCGCACCAAACACGCCAGACGCTCGATTGGGACCCATTCACTGCATCGGCAATGTTTCGCGTACTCGTCGACGGGTCTTCGTCTACGTGTTAAAGGACACCCCCTTCAAAGTCAACAGTACGACGCTTCTGTGGAGCACCACAATCAGCCCTCCTCGGTTGGGAAGTACCAGTTTCTCGCAGCCTTTGTTGTAGTCTCACAAAAATGGCATGTGATGAGCTGGGGTGATGCGGAAATCATTCATGATACATGTGTTGTGCAGCTCGACCTTTACGTCCAGATTCGCCGTACATTAGTAACATCTTGGTGTACTCTTCAAAAGTGTACTGATGAATGAATGCATCACAACTGCTGTCAAAGCGGACTCACTGTCACTACGGTTTGTAAACAGAAAACATACGTACTGTCTGACATCAGGGGACTGCAGAGGTTGCCCTCAACCAATGTTATTTGCGTTCCATGAAGCGGGTAATGTAAAATGATAGTGATCTTCAAACCGATATGGTACCGAAACGGTAAATTTCCGGTTAAGGTTTCCTGTTCAAACAGTGATCTGCTTAGTCCCCTCTACAACCCCCAGGAGTTTGTAATAGGAATTATGAATCACCCTGTATATTAATTAGGGTATAACTGCCCTGGATGGCTTTTCTCCCGTCTAATTGTTGACCGACAGAAGACCTGTTTGGGACAGCTTGGCCATCAGTCCCGTGTAATTTCGGGTGTGTGTGGAACTAGTCTGATAACCTTCATTTATGTGATGATTGCAGCACTCTGTGTAACCGTATTAGGGACAGGGATGAGGTAGGTATCCCGGAACTTGAAGTAAGGTACTATCCCGGCATTTACCAGGAGGGAATGTGGAAAATCCCGGGGAAATACCACATTAAGTATAGCTCCTGTCAACGCCGAGATTCGAAATTACGAACTCTGGACTTGCTTCAGTTGTCCTCTCATCCTGGATGCACGATTTAACGAGCACAGATACGCCACGGGGCCAACTCAAAAACAAGCACAACGTACATTCCAATAAGTTATCCCAGGAAAAAAAATTCTCTTGATGAATGAATGAATGAATGAAAGAATGAATTAATATAACTAACAAGTAGTTCCGTCAAGACCTATAGGCTATAGCCTATTTTCATATATCCTATTGGTCTTCTCTATTAAAATTTCTCCGGCCTATGAAAATGATCGCCATGTTGGATTGTTCTGTATGTAGGCCATAAAGGTACCACTAGATGAAGATTATACCGCAGGTTCATTATTCAAACGTTCACTTCGATCGCATGATTTGGACAAAAGAAACAAAAACTCTAAATATTTCGGATGGTCGCCATGTTGGATTGCCATCGAGTTATGTACCATTAGATGAAGATCATTGCGTAGGTTCATTATTCAAACTTTCACTTCGATCGTATGATTAGGACACAAAAAATCAAAACTTAATTTAATATTTCGCACAGCCGCCATCTAGAGGTTATGAAACAATTGAATTAAATTTGATATCAGTGCATTAAAATGTGCGAAGGCTATACATTTACTTCACCAAGTCTCATTGCGCTTGGATGGTTAAATCGCGTGAAAACTACATTTAAATATTTCAACTTCGCTTGGCCGCCATGCCTAATTTGTTCTCAAGAGGTTTTTGAAGGTCACATAGGTGAACTTGTAGTAGTATCTTTTGTCACTGTATAAAATTTCAGGTAGATATCTGTTACTGTTGCGGAGATAAAGAATACCAGTGAAATATTTCGCATGGTCGCCATTTTGAATTGGAGTAACGTTTCAAAATTTGAAAGGCATGGTCGAGGTTGGACAATGCAGTAATATGCACTTACCGAGTTTCATTGAAATCACTCTGGCCGTTTAGATTTTATTATGGACAAAATGTTATCTCATAAACCTTTTTTTTTGTCATAGATGAAAATAGGCTAAAATGGGCAAGAGCCTTGAAGGATGTTACCTTAGCCTATTAGAAGGTAGCCTACCATCCCGGCCTTTGAGTTTCCAATGGGAAACCCCAGAAATCTATTTCAACGACGGTCGTCTGTGGTGTTTGAACTCGCCCTTCTATCGAGATCAGAGACAGGTTGGCTCCATGAGATTGCGCTGCGTTTTAGCGAGTTTGATACCGCAGTCACTTCGTACGAACATAATTACTTAGAATATCATTTTGAAAAGACGACTGGGCAGCGTCGAAATAAGACCAACAATACATACTACGTCAGCAGGCATCTGGAGTTTGCAAATTACCTTACATTGAATGTAGGAGTAATTATTATACGCGAACGGGCAAATATTTACACCACAATTAAATCCATTTTCTATTTGATGGAATAAATAGATTTCTGTTTATGATCTACATTGCGATAAAATATAGAGTAAGAATTTAAAATTCATTTCTCAATATCCAAACATTGTAGCCATTTTAGATAATAGAATTGCAAATAAAAACCTTAGGACAATATAATAGTGTTATCCGAGTGCTTTAAAACAAAGCTGCCAATGTTACTCAAGATACTGAGTCCGAATTCTAGGATGTATTTATCAGGTTAACAGAGAAGCGACGGGAGAGCGAGCTCCTATTTCGGTAACACACGCGACATGCCGGCAAAGGCTTGTTGACAGGTCTGCGAGTCTAGTGATTTTATTGTATTCATTTTTATTTTATCCGACAGAGTAGAAAACTGCTCGCGTGCAAACAAAAGCGACCGCGATTTTCCCCTTTAGAAGGAATAGGAGAAGTGCTTGTCGCCCATGTAGATCAGGCAACTAACACAAGTCTATAGGAGTGATTGACTTTAGCGCCTCAGCGGATTAATTACTGTATGACCTGTCAACTAAGAAGAGAAAACTCTGATATTGGAAGATAGAAGAAGTTTTCTCGTTAATTGTGGTTATGTTAAAATGAAATAGAATCACTCTGTCAGAAGATACCACAAGAATTGGAAGGAGCCGGAATATTAGGTGCCAATGCTGTTGAAAGGATACCACGGAAGGAGAACATTAGGAGAAGGACATTCAGAACCTATTTGCATGTGATGGATGGTTAAATCGCGTGAAAACTATATTTAAATATTTCAACTTCGCTTGGCTGCCATGCTTGATTTGTTCTCAACAGGTTTTTGAAGGTCACATAGGTGAACTTGTAGTAGTATCTTTTGTCACTGTACAAAATTTCAGGGTGATATCTGTTACTGTTACGGAGATAACGAATACCAGTGAAATATTAAAAATAAACACATGCATGTATGAGTGTTTTTCGATTTCATGTATTTATCGAGGTGATATGGGTGAAAAGAGAGGGTTGAAGGATTCATAACGGTACGTGTATCTCTGAAACGACATATGCGACAAGCTTAAAACTCAGGGGAAAAGCTCATCTTAAACAATAAGAAAATATGTGTTTGACCTAATTTGCATAAATCCTATTTATGGACCTCATGGGGAGGGGGTGATTTTTTGGAAAATACGAGTACAATTTCAAATATCTCTGTTAATATTAGTCATGTATATTAGACATAACAAAATATGTATGTAACAACATGGTGGACTTTTTGTGGCTCCTGCTACTTTCTTATAAGTCGCGGAATAATTGAGATATTTAGGAACTTAAATGGTTGCCATTATTTTCCAAGTTCCATTGGTTTTCTTTTTACACGAAGTGAGGTAAACGGATTTTGTGTTTTTTTTCTTTGTGTTAAATAATGTTCTTAAATTTTATATTGCATTGTGTTGACGGAAGCTGATATGTCATTTTGAGTCAGTTTTCCTGCATGTTTTGTTCGTGAGATTCTGGTACAGTATTAGTATGATATATTGAAGGGTATAGCGCCTAAATTGTCTGATACATTATGTTTATTTGCCATTAGGTTTTTAATCTTCATCAATATAACCCTATTTACGTGGGTGTTGACATGAGTTTTAATTTTATTGCTTTTCGTAAGATATAATACTTGAGTGAGGAAGCAGTGCATGTGTGCTGGGATTTTGGTGATGTAATTCACTACAATTATCTATGCAGGACTTAACATTTCGTTCCCTGAATGGCGTTCAAGTCCAGATTCAAGTTATAGTAGCGATCAGTTGTATATTTTGAAGTCATTATGATTTGCAAACTATTACCACCATACCTTCTTATTAATAGTGCCGCGATCTTCACGGGCGACGGCTTTTCAAGTTTTCTTCCTACGTTTGTGGCTTCTAGCCCTTGAGAGGGCACCTCTTTATTTATTAGTCGAAGGGCGCGCACGGTGGTTTAGACCAGGTTTAAGAAAGAACAAAAATATACCATACCCGCACACACAACTTTATTTTTAACATAGATTTTATAACTAGAACGTTTCTGTAATCACTAAAACATACCACTGTTCCCAGAACTCGCACACAAGTGAAACAATCGACAAAATAAAACTGACATCCATTTTTCCATAATAGTTGTCGTTCACTCACATTTACTAGGCTCCTAGTCATCGTCAGTACCAATATCGGAGACGTGGTTTACTCAACTGACGCACATGACCGTGTGTATTTGTGTATTTGTATTTGTATTTGTATTTGTATTTGTATTTGTATTTGTATTTGGCGTATTTGACCGGGTCCACAAAACTGGAGGAGGTGCGCACGGTCACAAAGGCAAGTTCGACAAACAACAATGGCTGGCGGTAAACCTAATAGGCTATAACTCAATCACCCCACCCAAGAGTAACCGACAAAGGACGATTCCATGCAAAGGTATACTGAGGGAAGGGAGGTAAGTTTATTAGTCATCAATATACCGAGTGATAATGAATCAACCCGGTGCTATCGACTGTGCGCGCCCTCTCAAAGGCTAGACATTTCATATTTTTGGCTTACGTACAGGCAATGTGAAATTAGGAGAAATAGCTACTAAGTGGTAGTGGTAATATGATGTAGCTGATCATTGATGTCAGCCAATGGTGATAAGGAATGTATTACTTTCAACAGAAAAAATCTACATTTTAAACATATCTGTATTTTGTTGAGAATAAAATAATAGGAATATTTTCTATCTTGATCATGTTTAGAACAGTACGAGGCTACAATAGCAAATCGACCTACAGCTGTTTTCTATGTTCTCAGAAGCGAGTAGAATGCTCAGTATGGAGCCTTACATATATTTTCGAACGTATCGTAAAGTGGGCAGCTTCAAAATTGAACTACAAATAAATGAAAGCATTTATGAGTGAGTCGTCGCTAAGTTTCAAGTGTAGTGTTTATACAATTTTCGCGGGCAATGCAAGTCACCTATAATTTACAATAACTACACTAGCACATTGGGGCCTGCGTAGCGCAGTCGGTAGAGGCGCTGAGCTTCTAACTGAAAGGGAGTGGGTTTGATCCCCAACCTGGTAGTGGATTTTAGAAACAAAACTACCACTTTCGGCAACGCAAATAACCCTGGGGTTCACTCAGCCTCCACCAGAAATCAGTACCAGCTGACAACTCCATCCCTTCTAGTGCTATTGTCACAAAGATTGGAAGCCTCTACCAGGGCCTCCATGGCCTGTACGGAGTTGGATTTGCTTTGCTTACACTAGAAAATTGGGGCAGATAACATCGATGTTTCTCCGCTTAAGTCTACAATAACCACAACCATATAATATTACTGCTACAGTGACCGCAACTTGCCGTTATGAGACACAGAAATGTATAATGTATAAGCGCGAGATTTCAGTGCCAGTTGATTATTATTGAAAAAATATTTATACACAAATTTCCCAACAATTGGTTCAATAAGGCTTGAAATGTAAAAATTTAGGTTTAGAAACCCGCACACGCCATCTCCTACTCAATGCAACATTTAAGAATAATGAACCGACACATTTCGTTCTTTGAACTACTTTACTATTTGAACTTTCGCTCTGTTTGGATACATAATTTATTACTTAATTAGCAACCAGGCCCGGCTTCGCCCGGGAACAGTTGTGAATGCATTACGTGATAAGCGCTTCATTACGATGATAATGAACTGCGATCTATATCCGTTTTACGTCTCGGCATGATGGGTTAAAATCACTGACTGGACTATTAACTATATTATCATGGAGATGTATGTGCAACAAATTCTTGTCAGACGTAATTTAAGAATGGCGAGGTGCATGAAACACAAATCCCCCTTCCGTCCAATCTATCAACACTTATAGTGGACGATATATTGAATATAGAGATGCGCTCTCGCGTACGTTTTTGTAGAACTTTTCATGCTGAACAATTTTTACACACAATGTATATTGATATTTTTAACGGTTTGCCCAGCGTAAGCTTAAAAAGTCCAAGGACGCCAGGATTTTTTTTAAAGACTTTTTCCCTGATCTCGTTACTGCTTGGGTTCCTTTGATCATAAATAAATTATTTTCCACAGAAACCTTCCTCGAGGTGTCCTTTACAGAATGGTGAAAACCGTATCAAAATCCATGCAATGGTTATCGAGATTACCCATGACATCCAAGAATCGAGGACTTTATTTTATACAAAGTAGAGATTGTACGCCAATCAGTATAATTTAATATAATATAATCCTCCTTCCGTCCAATCTTAAATTGACTGTGAATTTTTCGGAACGAAAAGTGCACAAGCGAAATGAGAGTTGCACTTCCAGGGAATGGCGAGGTGAATGAAACTCAAATCTCCCTTCCGTCCAATCTTAACCCGAGGTGCACTTCCAGGTAAACTCCAAACACAACCACCCTTCTCAGAATCTAAACTCAACACGACTCGACCGTTTGCTGCTGGCTGCATCTGGAGAAATAGGTTCGCCCGCTAGCTAGGCTGTAACCGGGATGATAGACTCGCCCTAAGCTAGCTCGTAAACTGTCGCCTCAGAAGTTTAATGGACATGGTTGCAAGAAAGTAAAACGTAATAACACTTTTAGTGGGCGAGATATTAGAGATAGACATATGCTCTCGCGGACTTTCTTGTAGAACTTTTCATGGTGAACAATTCTTACACTCATAGTACAGTATTTAGATATTTTTTACGGTTTGCCTAGCGTAAGCTTACAAAGCGCTCGGATGCCAGGATTTTTTCGAATTTTCCACTGAAATCGTTACTGCTCGGCTTCCTTTGATCATAAATAAATTATTTTCTACAGAAATCATCCTCGAGATAACCTTTACAGAATGGTGAAAACCGCATCAAAATCAATCCAGTGGTTCTCGAGTTTACCCGTAACATCCAAGAATCGGGGACTTCGTTTTATACTAAGTAGAGATAGAGATTTATGAAAAGGTTTAAATTGTGCTAGTTGTTCTCTATGCCAGTTGTCACAGTGAACCGATGATTCAGTGACAAGTTAGGCGAATTCACGTGCTAGGATTTAATATGCACGCCAATTACAATTGAATCGGTCATTTCTAAAAGGCCCCATGTGCATGGAGACTAGTTTTGAGAAAAACACAAAAGTATGTTTTACATTTAAACTATTGATCTGAGACCAACATTTTTTGTACATTACATGTCACTGCCATAATAGCTGTTTTTACAAAAAAAATGTTTGGTTTGGTTCATTAGAAAGGACAGAATTGGCTTCCAAATTCTGCAAAATAAGGGCCTTTTAGAAATGACTCACGGGAGTCAATATTTATATGTACTAAATGTTTAATATTCATGTGGTTATTTGTTTTTTTAATGATCTTGCTATACATTATTTTGTAATGTTATCATTCTCTATGTACACTTATTTTATACATATAATGGTATTTCATAACACGGAGTAGCATCATGTATTCCTCTTGTGTATGGCTCTCGGTGTCCTCTGTTGGGCATTTCAATAAATCGTCATAATACTGTTACGTGCCACCCCCCCTAGTGGCACTTTTGTTAACTGGATTACGGTGGGTAGAAAGCACAACACCAATTACTGCTTAAAGAAATAATTAACTTTATTGTGGCCAGAAAGATACACTACTCAACAGCAAATACAAGCAATTATTACCTTACTCCAGTTTCCTCACGTCGAGAATACTTCCCCTTTCACTTGTCAACAGACCACAGTTAATCCTCTCGCTAATGAGTCCGGTCCCGTACGCTGGCTGAAAACAGCTGCACTAGGTCTGTCTCTCACTGTTTTGCAACTCACCACAATGACCTCTCTCGCACTAGGTAAGCACAGTCGCTCAAAACACAGGCAGTCCCCGGTAAGCTCCTCACTCCCTTCGCTGTCAAGAGAATCGGCTTCACTAGGTGTTTCGCAAGTCTCCACACTTCTGTCGCTCAGGATAAGCGCTCGCACTCGCTCGTAAAACACAACAAACACTGCTTGACAGGTCGCACTTATATAGCAGGCCGGTGACTCAATAAATGCTTCTAGATCCGTCCAGGGTTCACGGCTTCTCGAGGTTTCCATCGCTGGCTCAGTCACGAATATTCTGGACCATCCCTTTGTCCTAATAGCCCTGTTGCATAAGGTGCACGCAATACACGAGGCAGGGCACAGCCCAGCCCTGGGGCAGTTGTGACTCATGCGGCGAGCATGACACAAACTCACAGCCGTAACACCACCCCCTTCCTAAAAAGGCTGATCGTCCCGATCAGTCATGGGTCCGTCTGTGTCCCTCCGTAGGCTGCCAGGCGATCTCGATGCACGATCTTCATCTTCGCCCTCGGGCTCCGCTGGATCCTGTAGACGACATCGTTGATCCGTTTCACGACTCGGTAGGGCCCTCCCAGGACTTCTGCAGTTTGGGTGACAGGCCTTTCTTCCGTAATGGGTTGAAGAGCCAGACCAGGTCGTCCTCGTGGAATCCGCCGGCATCCGTCTGCTGGTCGTATCGGGTCTTCATTCGGTCGGTCTCGATCCGCAGTTTCCTCCTCGCGAACGCGTGCACGTCCTCCAGTTGGTCGACCAGTTCTTGACAATACTGGCTTACCGGGACCGGATCATTCCCAGGTCGGCGGAAGGCAAGATCGACAGGTAGACGAAGCTCCCTCCCAAACATGGCCCGGGCTGGTGTGCACCCGGTGGCTTCATGCACGGCGGCGCGGTAGGCCAGGAGAAATAGTGGAAGATGTTTGTCCCAATCCCTCTGGCGCTCGCTGACGACTATTCGGAGATGGTTCTCGATGGTGCGATTGAATCGCTCTACCATCCCGTCGGACTGAGGGTGTAGCAGCGTTGTCCTTGTCTTCCGGATTCCCAGCAGCTGGCATAGGTTCTGGAACACCTGCGACTCGAAGTTCCTCCCTTGGTCGGAGTGCAGCTCCAGGGGTACTCCGTACCGGCTGACGAATTCCTTCACCAGGGTCTCAGCAATCGTCGCGGCTTCTTGGTTAGGGAGCGCATACGCCTCCGGGCATTTGGTAAAGTAGTCGCTGACGACTAATATGTAGCGGTTCCCTGCCTCGCTTAAGGGGAATGGCCCAGCAACATCGATGGCCACTCTCTCCATGGGGCCGCCCACGTTGTAGTTCTTCAGTGGACCCCGTCGTCTTCGTCCTGGGCCCTTGCTGGTTGCGCAATCGTGGCACCTCGCGCAGTGGTTCTCCACGTCTGTTCGGCATCCGATCCAGTAGAACCGCTCTCTCAGCTTCTCCAGGGTCTTCTATATCCCTAGGTGTCCATCAGATGGTCCTCCATGAACTTCCTTCAGGACTTCCTCCGTCATAGCCTTTGGAACGACGACTTGTTCCCGAGATGTCTTCCCGTCAGTGCTCTCCCAGGTACGGCAGATGAGGCCATCCCTTACAATCAGCGAGTACCACTGCGCCCAGTAGGACTTAAACTTTGGGCTGCAGTCACTCACAATGTTCCACCCGGGTCTGGGGACACAGGCCCTCTTCCATTCGGCTATCAGTCCCAGGTCATCATCTTCTGCTTGTGCCCGCGTGAAAGATTCGCGGCTCCAGCTCCCTTGAAGTTCCTCGGTAGTCCTTCGGCACTGTATCCCGGTGTTCTCCTCCCTCCTAGTACAGAAGGTGCAGTCTTCGGGGCACGGTCTTCGTGACAGGGCGTCGGCGTTAGACTGCAGTTGGCCTTTCCTATGCTGAATCTCAAAGTTGTACTGTTGAAGCCTCTCTAACCACCGCGCGAGTTGACCCTCGGGCTGCTTGAAGTTCAGGAGCCACCGCAGGGATGCATGGTCGGTCCTGATGAGAAATTCTTGCCCGTACAGGTACTTGTGGAAGTGTTCAATGGTCTTCACGATGGCGAGCAGCTCCTTCCTGGTGACGCAGTAGTTCCTTTCTGGCTTTGACAAGGCCTTGCTGAAGTAGGCCACTACTCTCTCCTCGCCGTCCACTACTTGCGACAGGATCCCCCCTAAGCCAAAGTCGCTGGCATCGGTATCGACGATGAACCTTGCCAGGTCTGGGTAGGCCAGAATAGGCGCGGGGCACAGAGCCTGCTTGAGTTGTTCGAAGGCACTATGGCATTCTGCTGTCCACGTGAAGAGTTGGTCCTTCTCAGTCAGTCGATGTAAAGGTTTGACGATGTCGGCGAATCCTCTCACGAAGCGACGGTAATAAGTGCAGAGTCCCAGGAAGCTCCGTAGTTGGGACTTGTCCTTTGGAACTGGCCACTCCCTCACAGCTGCGGTCTTTTCTGGGTCGGCGCGCACCCCTTCCTCGGAGACAATATGCCCAAGGTACTGGACCTGCTTCTAGAAGAGCTGACACTTCTTGGGGCTCAACTTCAGCTGGGCAGCCCGTAGCTTCATCAAGATCTCTTTCAGGTTGCTGTAGTGCTCTTCGAAACTTCTCCCCAGAACGATGACGTCGTCTAGGTAGACCAGGCAGGTCTTCCAGTGAAGTCCCCTCAGAATGGACTCCATTAGCCTTTCGAAGGTCGCAGGGGCGTTGCACAGACCGAATGGCATGACGGTGAACTGCCAGAGCCCGCTGCCCAGAGAGAACGCAGTTTTCTCGCGGTCCTTAGGGTGGACCTCCACCTGCCAGTAGCCACTCTTCAAATCCAAGGTGGAGAACCATCTCGACCCTGATATGGTGTCCAGGGTGTCGTCGATCCGGGGGTAGAGGGTAGCTGTCCTTCTTCGTGACGTCGTTCACCCGCCTGTAATCCACGCAGAACCTGGTGGAACCGTCCTTCTTCTTCACTAGCACGACCGGAGAACACCAAGGACTATGTGATGGCTCGATCACCCTTGCTCCTTCATCTCTTCTACCATCCGGTCGACTTCGGCTTGCTTGGCGAGCGGGACACGTCGGAATGGGGCCCTAATCGGTGCGCTGTCCCCAACGTCGATTCTTTGCTGGACCAAGCTTGCCCTGCCGAAGTCTTTGCTCCCCACGGAGAAGACGTCCTGGAATTCGCGTAGCTGGTCCTGAAGTTGGCGTGAATGTTCCCCGTCTAAATGGCCCTGGGATCCTTGGTACAGCTTCTGTAGTTCTTCTGACAGTGTGCGTCTTCTTCGGTTGTCCGTCTGCAGGTGTCCGTCCGTCGTATCTGTGATGCGGGCAATCCATGTAACGGGCTCGCAGACTCCTAGGTTGGTGCCCAGGTGAACCGTAATGTCGTAGTCGTTCAGGTTGGACAGGCGGACGTACGGCCGAGACGTCGTGTTGATGAGAGTCTTGGCAACTAGCAATCCTTTTGTCTGGATGTCCTCATATTTTGGCTCGACGACAGCCGCCACTCCCTCAGCAGTTCCGTCGACAATTACGGCAGCGCTGACCTCCGTCCTGGCGGGAACGATGACGTCTTCTCTCAGCCTTACTCGTCGTGCGGTGATGGACTCGTGCGCAGGTTGCAAAGCAAGTTCCTCACCTCCGAAGTGCAGAGTGTTGGTACTCAGATCCAAGATGATGTTGTTCTGGTCCAGGAAGTCCAGTCCGATGATCACTTCATTTGATACGTCAGCCACAAGCACTGGATGCTTTATCGCCCGTCGACCAATGACGAACTCCAGTGATGCTTCGCCATGTACCGGTGCGGTCTCTCCGGTCGCGGTTATTAGCTGGAGGTTCCTTTGTGTGGGTTGCACTCTCCACTTCGGGATCACGGTGCGACTGACGATGGTCCTCGATGCTCCCGTGTCGATTAGCATGGGCCAGCTCTCTCCGTTGACGACTCCGTCGACCATCAGGCTGCTATTGTCCCTCCGTAACTTCGTCACACGAACCTGGACTGCCGGGGCTTACGACTGTCACAAGCCAACCTTTGCCCCCCAAGGCTGGCTAATACTCGTTTCCCTGGGTCGCGCGGTTTTCAGACGACTGATTTCCCGTCGGATACCCTCGGCGGCGGCGATCACCGCAGTCCTTGCTCAGGTGACCTTTCTTACCGCAGGTCCAGCAGGTCGGTAGTCCTCCGGATGTCTTTCGGCTACGTTTTTGCTGGTGGTACCGCGACTATCGAAGAAACGGCTTAGCGCCTCCATTAATTCGTCGGCCAGGGGCTTGGTCTTGTTGTTTTTTACTGGTTCGTCGACGTCCACTTGACGCACCCGCGCGTGCATTCTGGATGCCTGTTTTGCCGTCTCGAACTCAAATGCTTGGCTCAGCGCATCTGCCAGGGTCTTATTGCGCGCGAGTCGCAGCGCCTGTTGAGTGTCCGAGTCCCGTAGCCCGTCGGTGAAGGTCTGCGTCGCAATCTGTTCCAGAAAGTCGGCCGGCACTGTTGGATAGGCGAGCCTTACGAGGCGTGCTATGTCCATCTCGAACTCCTGCAGGGTTTCCGCGTTCTTCTGTCCCCGGGTCCGGAGCTGCATCTGGTAGGCCTGCTGAAGATGGCTATCTCCATATCGGGACTCCTTATGGGCGATCAGTGAAGCGTAGTCCTGGGATCCAGTCGGGATGGCCTGAAGGACGTTAAGGGCGTCACCTCTCAGCGCTACAATGAGAGCTGTAGCCTTTTCTGTGTTGTTCCAGTTATTTATGGAACAGGCCGCCTCGAACTGACGTAAGTAGGTGCTCCACGGGACCTTTCCGTCGAAGGTTGGGGGCGTCACTCTGCTATGCCCCGTTCCTGATGTTCCCGGTGTAACGGTGGGCGGGCGTTGGCGCAGCTCGGCAACTTCCTCTCGTAGAGCGTTTAATTTCTCTTCCACCCCCGTCAGTGGGCGTTGGCGCAGCTCGGCAACTTCCTTTTCTAAGGCGTTGAATTTCTCCTCCACCCCCATCAGCGGGCGTTGGCACAGCTCGGCAACTTCCACTTGTAAGGCGTTGAATTTCTCCTCCACCTCCATTAGCGGTCGTTGGCACAGCTCGGCAACTTCCACTTGCAAGGCGTTGAATTTCTCCTCCACCCCCATCAGCGGGCGTTGGCGCAGCTCGGCAACTCCCACTTGTAAGGCTTCGAACTTCTTTTCCACTGCTGCGACTTCCTCACGTAGGCCCTGTTCTAATTTCCTTTGGCTCTCCTCTAATTTTGTCAGCAGACACTCTTCCA
This sequence comes from Meconema thalassinum, assembly GCA_946902985.2. Lineage (NCBI taxonomy): Eukaryota > Metazoa > Arthropoda > Insecta > Orthoptera > Tettigoniidae > Meconema > Meconema thalassinum. The sequence continues at coordinate 1,402,557,831 of OX336389.2, forward strand.
GATTTTTCTGGCCATCCAGACATTTGGCGGTTAGGTCCTCTGCTAACTTATTCTGGCCGTCCTTCAGGTCCTCTGCTAGTTTATTCTGACCGTCTTCTAATTTGGAAGTTAGGTCCTCGGCTAAACTTTTCTGGCCGTCTTCCATGCCACTTAACTTTTCTAGCAATGCTGCCAATTGCGCCTCCATTTTAGTTGTTTGTCTTGTAAAGGGCATGCACTCACAGGAAAATTAGAGAAAATTACCTGCTCGGGTTTTGAAACCAGGACCGTCAAGTGTTGTGCTTGAGTTCGTAATCCCACTTCTGACACCAGTTGTTACGTGCCACCCCCCTAGTGACACTTTTGTTAACTGGATTTCGGTGGGTAGAAAGCACAACACCAATTACTGCTTAAAGAATTAATTAACTTTATTGTGGCCAGAAAGATACACTACTCAACAGCAAATACAAGCAATTATTACCTTACTCCAGTTTCCTCACGTCGAGAATACTTCCCCTTTCACTTGTCAACAGACCACAGTTAATCCTCTCGCTAATGAGTCCGGTCCCGTACGCTGGCTGGAAATAGCTGCACTAGGTCTGTCACTCACTGTTTTGCAACTCACCACAATGACCTCTCTCGCACTAGGTAAGCACAGTCGCTCAAAACACAGGCAGTCCCCTGTAAGCTCCTCACTCCCTTCGCTGTCAAGAGAATCGGCTTCACTAGGGGTTTCGCAAGTCTCCACACTTCTGTCGCTCTGGATAAGCGCTCGCACTCGCTCGTAAAACACAACAACAACCACTGCTTGACAGGTCGCACTTATATAGCAGGCCGGTGACTCAATAAATGCTTCTAGATCCATCCAGGGTTCACGGCTTCTCGAGGTTTCCATCGCTGGCTCAGTCACGAATATTCTGGACCATCCCTTTGTCCTAATAGCTCTGTTGCATAAGGCGCACGCAATACACGAGGCAGGGCACAGCCCAGCCCTGGGGCAGTTGTGACTCATGCGGCGAGCGATGACACAAACTCACAGCCGTAACAATACTCTACTTATTCATATAGGATGTAACTTACGTCATAACTTTCTTGTTGTCTTCTATCATGTTCGGATTAATGGGAACACCTCCGTCCTACACTGGGCACTAAATTCGCCAATAATGTTGTATACCCACAGAAGTTCCACACGTATAGCCAACGTGAAGCCCCATCTTCTTATAATTCCGAACACATTTTGCTCATCCCTTGGCATCCGAGTGGGTCATATCAAAGATTCTTTCAGATAGAAGATTTTAGAGGACTATTGACCATTTAAACGGTTTTAATATTATGCCTATTAATTGAGGTTTGATTCCTTTTCTCTCAAAACTCCATTTTTCTCACCCCTTTGGTTAATGGTTGGTACCATCAAAACACTTCTCTGAGACGTTTTTGACCCTTATTCGAAGAATAGAACGATTGCATCTGTTTCTAGCTTGCTCTGGTTCCTTGCTAAACTGTCCCTTCTACCGCAGAAAGGGCCCTTTAGAAATGAATGTAAATAGCACTGCCATCCTGTGACTGCACTAAAAGGTAGAATGAGGCCTTTTCAGCATGGAATGGTGTGTTTACCTCTGAAGAACCCCAATCCATGTTTAACTCATTTTCACCAAAAATGTCATAAAGGGCCTTTTAGAAATGACCGATTCAATTCGTGAACAGTAAGATTTAGTACCGGTGCCTGAGTATTATAATTGCAGTTGTGAACAACTACATCACGTTTCACAGATATCGGATTATTTCTTGACGAGTTAGAGAAGTTCATATCTCTGAAATTGGCATGCAAGCCATGTATATTTATTCTATGTAAGCCATGTACCACAAGATAAATATTATATTGGTTCATTAAACTACGTTTTGATAACTTGATTAGGACAAACGAATAATAAAAACCCATACGTTTTAAATTTCGCAGTCACCTAATTGAATTTTTCATAACATTTAAATTGTAGTATACGCCAATATATTAAGCTCCAAATAAAGATTTACTAAGTGTAAGACCAGTTTGCTTCGCATGGAACATCAAGTCGCCAAAAATAAATATATATTTGAATTTCACTCGGCCGCCACGTTGTTTTCGTGCTGATCGGGTTTTAGAAATACTGTATACGTATGTGATCTTATATTATAGCGTCTATTATCATACAAAATGCCAGGGTGGTTGCTGCAATAGTTTCAGTGATATTGAATACCGGTGAAATATATTGCGTGCCCCTCGAGTTGAGTTGGTGACACTTAATTCTGAAGGAAGAAGGAAGGAAGCTTATAGTTTTACGTGACCATTAATCTTGCGATTATGAGCCACGGGACCTCCTTTTTCCGTGGAATCCGAGCCACAGGACATGGCATTTCTCTTCGAAAATCTCACATGCATTGACCGGGAATCGATCCCGGTCCACCTTGGTGAGAGGCAAGCAGCTTGGCCGCTGCGCCACCACGGCCTCTACATAATTTTGATAGGCAGGGTCAGGTCTGGTAGACGTAGTGGCAATTCTTTACAAACTTTCACTGAAATGGTTCCAGCCATGGTGAATGCAGGCTAAAGCTTGAGGCACTTGAGACTTATCCAATAGCTGTGCTCAACAAGTAGGCTACCCGGTACTCTATTATATTGCGCAATACCTCTCCTTCATGAACTAGGCATTGATAAGATTAGGTCTTATACAAATCATAAATGGAATCTCCCATGTGTAATTGAGATAAAACGCAAGTGTTTCATCAATAAATAGAGCCATCGTGCTCGTTCAGAGTTCATTGACAGTGTTAGCAAGTAAGTATATAATCTACACTCTATTCGGATGTTCTTGATGGGCTACACGGCGATGATTTTTTTACCTGTGTAATAATATTCTTCTCTATTGGGATTTTTTCTCAATGCTGATATTTTAATAATAATAATAATAATAATAATAATAATAATAACAGCCATCACATGGCCTCAGATTTGCGGCGACATTTAGAGGTGATGTACGCACCGATGTGAACCATTCTCTTGGACTGAAGTCTAGAAGAGTTACCCTCAATTTATTTCTTTGATCTCGTGGACACCAAATGCGCTTCGAAGTCAACTACAAAAACGAGTTAGCTGTGAACCTTCGTGGCGAGCAGGTCGCTCCTTCTCGCGACGGACGTGGTAGCGCAGCGGGAAAGCTGTTGGCCTTTCACCACGGCAGACCGGGTTGGATTCCCGGTCAATGCATGTGAGAGTTTCAAAGTGAAATGCCATGTCCTGTGGTTTGGATTCCACGTAAAAAGGAGGTCCCGTGGCTCATGATTTCGAAATTAAAGGTCACGTAAAACTGCAATCTTCCTTCCTTTTTACTCCTTCTCGCGTGAGTGGAACATTACACCGGCCTCGCTGCGCCGGCCGTTGCGTTCTGTGTTGACTTGTGTGCTCCTGTAACAGTCAGTCAACGAACTATATCTACCCTACTACTGCTAGTCGATCAACTGTAACATCGAGTGACGATCACTTAGTGTTTTTTGTTTCTCTCCAAGCATTCTGGTGAATATCGAGAGGGAGGGGAACCTCCTGACCCAACTGTCCCATTGGAACCTTCAACGTCGACCATGCCAGTTATTTCTCAGGCTGTGGTAAATGCTATGTCTACACTTGAGGACACATACAGTGGGTGGATGTGTCACATGATCTTTTAGACAATGTAATGATAGGTGAAAAACAATTGTTCAATCGTTCATTTACTGGCGACCACGAACCTATAGGCAATAAGAAATTAATTTCAGACACTCGCTCTGATGTTACTACACCTCCTCCCGTTCCGGTCCCTACAGCTGCGAATAGTGAACGTAACTCGGTGGATGATGCTGGTTCGAATACTTTCAGCACATTATCTCAACAAACGCCTGTAGTTCATAACCCGGTGCTGCCAGCAGGCCGACCTCAAAACGGTACCTATACCGCGTTCGCTCGTGGCCCATTTTACGTGTTTACTGAAGGTGTTGAGAAACATATTGGTCGTCTTCATCCTATGGGCTTTGGTAAACTTTTTTGCAGTAACTTTAGCAATTTGAAAGATGAAAATATGAAAATCCACAGCCTGCTTCCAGTCTCCGACCGGGTCAGGAATGGAATGAATGAAGCCCCCATCAAGCGGCGAGGATATGAACTGTGCCGGCTGCCGAGGCCTGACGCACTCCTCTGAGGCAATGATTAAATGAATGACAGATGAAATGAAATGATAGTGGAGAGTGTTGCTGGAATTAAATTTTGACAGGGAAAACCAGAGTACCCGGAGAAAAACCTGTCTGCCTCCGTTTTGTTCAGCACAGATCTCACATGGAATGACCGGGATTTGAACCACCGACCCAGCGGTGAGAGGCCGGCGTGCTGCCGCCTAAGCCACGGAGGCTTACAGCAATTTGAAAGATGACATTATTAATATCCAATCGAAAGGCAAGAATTGCATTCGAATGGAGTTAAGGTCAGCTGCTCTGTCCAACAGATTTGTTACTTTTGATTTCCTTCCCATACAAGGACTCAAGACATATATTTCTCGGTCAGTTCTTGACTACTCGCCAAGACAGAGTACAAAATGTTGATACTTCCTCTCAGTTATGGAACTTTTAGAAGTCACACATTCGGACGTCAAGATAATAAACGTTAGGCGTTTGACCAAGCGTATGCTGGTTCAGGACAAGATCATATACAAGGAAATCCCAGTGCATCACTTTACTTTTCAAGGAGATCAGTTACCACAGTCTGTTTCAATTTATGGTGCTCGGTCTCAAGTACAGCCCTATGTGTCTTCGGTCGTTCAGTGCTTCAATTGTGTTCGTTTCGGACATATGCAGAAGTCGTGTAAATCAGCCCCACGATGTGAAAAGTGCTCGTGACTGTACTGCTCTGGATAGTCCCAGTTGTATTCATTGTACAAGGCATCACCAATCTACTGATAAACCGTGCCCCGAATACTCTCAATTACGGGAAGTTAAGCAGCTTATGGCTCATTGCAATTTACCATATGAGGATGCCGTGGCTCAGGTCAAAATGCGGTCCTATGCTCACATCGCTGGAATGCAAGCACGTAACGAGAATGACATTGGCCACTTTCCCTCTCTGCCGATACCTGATCCATATACAGCCCCAGTTCAGGCCCGAAATACTCCTCTAGGATTCAATGGGACTTCTCCATCTGTTCATGCACCAACCTTCAGTACCAACAGATGGCATGTTGTGCATCTCAGACCTCCCTCAGCTTCCTTCATCGTTGGCCACCGACCCCAGGGTGCATCTCACGGAGGCCTTCCTCCAGGTGATTACTCAATTCCTAATTTACTGGGGTGTGTCAACACTGCATTGGACCTCCCCCGCCCGAAGTTGGACTCCCACCTTCCATTCTCCACCCATGGAAGACTTTGTACGACGTGACTCCCCACCCGATATCCGCCCTACTGTTAACCCTAATGCGCATTCTGTCCCTCATTTTCAGTATCCACATTGCATGCTCAATGACACTCGCAATATCTCTCAGCCGACGTCATCCTACAACCCTTACTCCCCCCTCCTCAGCCTCACAATATTCAGGCTCCTTCTCAGGTCCGATCCCCGGCCACACACATTATTGACGTCATCCTCCAGCTCATTCTGTCACTAGTTGAGGAATCACGACATAGCAGCCTCAGCATTCTGCAATGATATGCTCGATCCGCAACCTCCAATAAGGAGATTCTGGAACGGGAGCTCTTTCATCGAAATATAAGTATTGTCCCTCTCAGCGAAACATGGTGTGCTCCACATAAAGATGTAAGATTTCGCGATTATTCTCTTGTTCGATCTGATCGGTGTGATGGCTATGGTAGTGGTAGTTCATAAGACTTTTAATTTTGTCGTCATCCCTAACCATCGGACAGTTGAATCCCCGTTACAGCTGGTAGTCATCTGAATTCGCCACACTACATTGGATTTCACCTGCATTTCTTTATACTGCCCTCCGGATACATGCCTTGCTGCTGCTTTATGGAACGAGATATTTACGCAACTGTTACCACCCTATATTATAAGTGGTGACTTTAACGCCCACAACATCGCGTGGGGATGCGATTTTAATGATCGCTTTGGTTCCGATATCATCGAAACTCTGGATAGTCATAATTTGATCCTTTGGAATGAAGGTTCCCCCACGCGAGTACCATCTCCAGGTCGTCACCCTTCGGCAGTGGATCTCATCTTGGTCTCTCCATCCATTGCTCTTCTTTTATATTGGTCTGTGCTCAGTGATCCTATAGGTTCGAATCATTTTCCTCTTCTCGTCACCTTGGAACTGGGTTTTCATATTACTCGAGTTCTTCTGCCGTTAAGTAAATGGAATGTCAAGAAAGCTAATTGGCCTCGTTTCTACGATACCATGACCCACGAGGTAAGTCTAATTTCCCCATCAGAACCAGCTATATCCTGTTACCGTCTATTTATTGATTCTCTTTTAAGGGCTGCAAGCACTTCTATACCGCTTCAAAAGTCCCCATTACCTAAAAAGGGTTCTCCAGCTCCTTGGTGGGATGCGGAATGTTCAGGAGCTATTGCACTTCGTCAGACGGAACTTCGTACCTATCGTACCGCTGCCAATTACGATGGGTACCTTCACTTCAAGCGTGCACTAGCCAGGTGAAAGGGTTTTTGAAACAGAAAAAGAAAAGCATCTGGCGTAAGTTGTATGCTTATTTGAATAAGGACTCCAACATGACTGAAGTATGGCACAAACTTGAATGTATTCGTCGTAAAGAGTACCACCCTCATTCTCCCCCTCCTGTTGGCTCCTGGTTGGAAGGACTCATGCACCGAATTACTCCTCCTTCATCGGAGTTACCTTTAAAACATAATAGTAGGAATTTTACGGATCCTTTTCTTTGCTCTCCCTTTACTCTCCGTGAGCTCCAAATCGCTGTCAAGAATTCGTCTAATACTTTGCCCGGCATCGATGACATTTGGAACCCTATGCTAAAGCATTTGCCACTCGAAGCTCTGCAATTGGTTCTCTGGATTATTAATATAATGTGGTCTGAGCAAACCCTTCCTATGGACTGGTTCACACAAATTGTTATTCCAATTCTTAAGCCAGGAAGGGATGCAAGCCTCCCATCCTCATATAGGCCGATTGTTCTGTCATCATGTATTGGAAAAACTGTAGAACGTATTCGTAAACAGAGCCTGGAATGGTGGTTGGATACGTAGCGCCTCTGGCCTCGTTCCCAGAATGGATTCCGGAAAGGTCGTGGCACGTATGACAATCATGCTTTATTGACAACTGCTATACACAGCTCTTTCCAGAGGAATGAAGTATTATTTACAATTTTCCTGATATAAGTTCAGCGTATGACAACGTTCTAATCACCGTTCTCATCGACAAACTCTTGGCTATGGGGTTGCCTAGCCTCTTTGTAACAGGCCAATATAATGTATTACGTCTGCGATGGGTGTATTTCTGGCATCAGCATCAGTTGATAGGACCACGACGTACAACAAGGCCTTCCTCAAGGTTCTGTTCTCAGCCCTTTTCTGTATACCCTCTACACTAGAGACCTGGAACTAATTATACCTGCTCCGACAACTATTCTCCAATATGCTGATAATCTATGTCTCTGGCGGCAAAGTCACTAGGAGATGCCAAACTCTCCCTACGAAATGCAATTCTATGCTTGCAAGAATGGCTTTTACAAAATGGTCAAGAATGGCTTTTAGAAAATGGTCAGACCATATCCCTTAACAAGTTAACAGCTGTCATATTCACTCGTAAAAGATTACAACTTCCTGTCTATAATATGATCCTTGGTGTTTCTATGGATTTGTCTGGGAGCAATGAAATCGACTCCCACCAATGCTCTCCTGCTCCAGGCCTCAGAACTGCTACTGCATATTCGTCGCCAGTACATTTCGGACAAATATATCTTGAAACGTTTTAATAATCCTTCCTATCCGATTGTACCTGAGTTCATGGGCCTATATCGACTGATTGAATACATCGGCCGTCACCATCTTCAACAAGACATCCTTCTGGTGCACAGCCTTACAATTCTCTCGGATTTATTTCAACGACAGGACCTTCTACAACACCACCAACATCATCGATGACGGCAGTCATTACTCATCAGTCTCTCTGATCTTTCCTATTAGCAATGTTTGGAATCCATTCATAATTCCCGCCTTGATATCCCAGTAAATAATCTACAATTTGCCCAACAAATATGCACTGAGTACATCTCTAACCACTGGCCTACTGCAATATACATTTATACTGATGGGACGAAGAATTCATTGATGGATGCTGTAGGGTGTGCCTTCTATTGACCAACCACCTAGATCTCTCGCATGTTCACTTTATCTCAAGACACATCATTCTATTTACTCTGCAGAACCTATCGCTATCTCGGAAGCTCTCGTATGTGCTAGCTCCGTACAGCCTCGTGACGTGGTTATTTTCTCCAACTCTCTGAGCGTACTCACTACCCTTGAATAACCTCTTATATTGCAGTTTCATAACACTCCTATCATAGGCATTTTTAAAAGGATCATTGACTTACGCCGCTTTGGATCGTCCATTCATTTCGTGTCGATTCGCGCTCATCGAGGTATCCACCACAATCAATTTTTGGATCACCATACCAAACAAGCTGCACAAGGAAATCAGTTTTGGAACGTCCCTCTCCCTCCTTCAGATTTCATTCCACGCCTTCAAGACAGAGTACGTGTGGAGTGGACAGGGGAATGATTGCTGTCCAAAACCGCTCGAGGCCACCATTATTTTACTATTCAGCCTGATCCTCCTCAGCAACCTTGGTTCTCCAAATGGAATGCTAGCCGAAGAAATATTACTTCCCTCATCAGAATGCGCTTTAATCATGGCAGTTTCCCTAGTCATCTCTTTCGCTTGCATGTACTTTACACTCGGTATTGTTCATGTGACGACATTTCTATTGGTGACATCAATCATTTGTTCTTTGCGTGTGCGCGATTCCGAACGTTTCTCAAGAGGATCCAGGAACTGTACCATCACCTTCCCACTCGCATCTCTACCCTACTAGCTACTCAACACCGAGAGACCTACCTCGCAGTAATCCAGTATTTGAAGGACACTGACGTCCACATATAGGCTTTTGTGTGTCTCTCTCTCTATTTCCTCTGTGTTATAATCTGAATTATCTATGTTTGCTTCCTTTTGCAGGAACTTGCTCTACTACAAAACAAATGGACAATATGGACAATTTGTATAAATGCCAGTGTTTTACATTCTAACATGTCTGTGTCTTTCCATTGTTATAATGTGGTTGGTTGTATGGCTTACACGCCAAATACCATTAATATGAAAATAACAAGAAGTTCCGTGACGAACTAAAGAGCCTACTTTTCTTAAAATTTAAGGTTCTTGCCAATGATTAATCTATACGGATCTATCTAGAATAATGACGACATTAAGTTGGTAATATCGAAATTTCTAATTAGTTCGAAATACTGTATACCTGGCATAATGTAGCCTAATGGAGAGTCCAGCGTGTGCACGACCTGCTCGTCAGTTCGTGTAACGCTGGAACCGGGTTGACCTTTGTGTGACTTCCTAGCCACATGGGTATTGCGGGAAACAAGCTTGCTGATCAGGCGGCGAGAGAGGCAGTCGCAATGCCCTCGCTACCGTATAAGGTGCCTGCTAGTGATGTGCGCTCTCAGTTGCGGCATTCGATCCTGTCGCATTGGGAGGAAGCGTGGCGTGCCACGCCTCCACTCAACAAACTGAGAGGCATCAAGGAGACAACGAAGGTGTGGAAATCTTCCTTCCGATCTCTCCGGAAGGAAGCTGTGGTACTCTGTCGACTCCGGATCGGTCATGGGATTGCTACGCACTCCCACTTGCTAAAGAGAGAAGATCCCGCTGTGTGTACTTGCGGCGCCCATCTAACTGTGGCACACATTCTCTTGGAGTGTGTGGATCTGGCCGATCTGCGAAGGACTCTTAAACTGACTAATACCCTCTCCCTTATTCTCCGTGATGACGGGCCGTCCGTAGACCTCGTCATACGGTTCATGAAGGAGAGTGGTTACTTTTTGAAGTTTTAATGTGTAGTTACGACTTTTAATTCAGGTTAAGTCTGTTTTATGTTTTTTATTGTGTTCATCTATTTTATTGTTCACTATGCCTTATTTGTTTTATTCTTTTTTACCATCCGCCTTTTATTCTTTTTATTCAAATAAGGCATACTTTTGGGGCTCACTGTCTGTCTTATAAACACCATTTTCGTTTCATCCATGGCAGGGAGCTGTTTTTATCTACATCCTTTCATCTCACGCAATTTCATTTCATTAGGGGCCGATAACCTCGATGTTAGGTCCCTTAAAACAACAATTATCATCATCATCACCTAATGGAGAACTACAGTTGACAGCCCTGGTGACTGAATATATTCTTAGTTCCATCTCTTAAGGTACTGAATACAACATTTGGTTGAAGTCCAATGGATGGCATGGACGTTACATGCAGTTAAACATTGGATCTAACAGCGCGCGTAAAATCATGTTGGCAACAATGACATACATGTATTGGTCAGAAATAATCTGAAATAATATGATCTATTGCTGTGTTAATTTTGAATGAAATCCATTAGTTAGTATAGAAGTTACATACATTTTAAAATTGGACCTATCAGCAGGCTTAGAATCATGTTGGCAGCACTGGCGTAGGCCTATATTAGTTACTCCAAATTAATCTAGAATGCCGGGTACTATACGTGTGCAAAGTTTAGAGCTATTGGCTTGCATACTTTCTGATATATTGATATTAGGGTAACAAAATAGAAACAGTATTTATTAACAGTTGGCAGCCCTGTTTACTCTTAAGAATCGGCATAGTCATATCTGTTATGGTTCACTTAGCACACACGAAATTTGGTTGAAATCCAATTGATAATATAGAAGTTACATGTATTTAAAGTTGGACCTCTCAGCAGGCTTAGAATCATGTTGGTAGCACTGACGTATATAGGTTACTCCAAATTAATATAGAATGTCAGGTACTATACGTGTGCATAGTTTAAAGCTGTCGGCTTGCATACTTTTAATATATGGATATTTGGATAAAAAAAATTGAGAGCATTTATTAACAGTTGGCAGCCCTGGTGGCTCTTATGAATACGCTCAGTCATATCTGGCTATGTACACATAGCACATACGAAATTTGGTTGAAATCGAATTGATAGTGTAGAAGTTATATGCATTTAAAATTTGGACCTATCAGCAGGCTTATAATCATTTTGGCAACACTGCCATGTATGGCCTCCTGGAAATTAAACTGCACTATTATTATCTATACGTGTGCCAATTTTGAAATAGCTCCCATTCATACCTTCCAGGATATCCAACATGGAGCTCAAATTTCAATTGCGATTTTTCAGCAGTTGGTAGCACTGACATCATTTTCAAATATGGCCGTGAGATATTCAGGTATAGATCTTTACTCCTACCAAATTTGGTTTCGATTGCTGCAGCCGTTTAGGTGTTGATAGAGGGGGGGGGGGGGGGACCACACACGCAGCCAGACAGACAGACAGACAGACAGAAGGACAGACAGACAGGCAGACAGACATTTGCCCGATCTCATAAGTCTACTTTTTCCTCATTTTTGCAAAATGTGAAAAGTAGGCTAAAAATATAAAACTACAAAAAAATACTAACTAAGAACAATCTGAGTCCCGTATCTTTTCTTCGCTTCAGGATTTAGAAAAATCACACTTGAACTGTACTTACATGTGTACTTACTAATTTAATAATCGTTCCAAACCATGCAAAATTTCAGTTTGATTGCTACAACATCCTCAAACGTTATAAAGACACCTCGTGGCGCAGTGGCTAGCTTTCTTGGCTACCAACCCTGAGATCCCGGCTCTGCCAAGAAATTTAATTCTGGTCTGAAAGTTCTGTCTCGTGAGGCTTAACTGAGAAGAGGTGGATTCGATTTCCACCTCAACCAGCGTAGATGTGGCTTTCCATCGTTTCCCCTCGTCTACTCCAGGCAAATGCCGGGAGGGGGTTGATGGTGCAGTGCTCAATCTGCAATCAAGGTAAATGCACGACAGATTTTTGAAGTGACATATCATGTCCTGTGGATCGGATTCCATGTAAAAATGGATGTTTTGTGCCTCATGATAGCGAGATCAACGGTCACATTAAACTACAAGCATCTTTCAAATGCCGGGACGGTATTTAAATTAAAGCTTCAGCAGGTCTCCTGCCCACATTCTAGCCCCAATTACAAATAAACGCACTACTACAGTTATCATGATAACGCAGGTTACCTGACAGAATCCTCACGCACGCACATGCACAGGAGGCTACATCCCAAAGCCCCTAAACAAATTGAAAACCACAACATTCCTAACAGAACTTTCCTTCAGTCAATGTGAGCCACTATTTTATGGGACTTGGAAAAGCAATTCGTTGAGAAGAGTTTTATGCGTAAAGCACGTTCCTTGTTGTTGATTCACTTAGGGGATCGGACCTAATGGCCATTGCGCCCCTGTATTTGGTTGCGTGTACAATTTGTCAGATAACGTCTGTTATTGCGGTGTCTGTAATAGTATCTTCATTTCACAGTGAAACTAGCATTGGGATGAAGACGCCTGTAGCCTTAAGTTAGGAACTATTCTGCTATTGCCTGGAATGGAAGTTGGAAAACACATCGATGACAGAGGTGGAAACTGAACCAATCTCTTCTCAGTTTTGCCTCCCGCAGACCAAAATAAATTTGTTTTCTGAGCCGAGAATCGAACTCGGGCGTCAGAGAAGACAGCTATGAAAATTAGCTAGTAAATCACGAGGTGATCCGCACATTCTTTTTTATGCTGAATGTTATGTATTACTATTGACTGTCACCTACTAGGACTAAAAATGACATATGCATGCTCTTCACTCGGAATATAGGCAATTATCTCAGTAATAAGGCTGTAACCTGTGTGAACTGATGAAATATTATTATTCTCTTTCAGAATGTTGTACCAACTACTGTTGGTGGTTGCGGTGAGCACTGCCACTGCGGTAAACGCAGTAAAGATCCGGTATGACGGCTACCAGGTGTATCGCGCTATGCCTAACACTGAAGAGCAAGTTCACTACCTGCTCAAGTTGCAAGCCAGTGCAAATGAGGTAAGTTGTTCACTTCGCTGAATAACCTTCACTACTACACATCCAAGATGGAAACAAAACATGTTGGCGTGAGTCATCGTCTTTCTTTACAGTTCATATTATCGTTTTGAAGGAAGTCCCATTTCCTTAGCAGAATACAATAAGTCACACTCTACGTAAAGGGATTCTTGGTTCTATGCTTGGAGAGCTGATTTTCCAAAACAGGAGCCGAAAATAGCTATCACGTTTCTTTTTAAGGGAATTTATACACTGACTCCAAGCTGGAACCTCGTGCAACTCTCAGGGTAGTGAACCCATTGGTAATAAATATGTAATTAATATTTGTAGGTAAACGCTGTTTAAGTTGGTGCGCAAGAATCGATCTATGTGATGGTGAAAAGGGAGATATGGAACTGCGCCCATAATCAGTGGTATTTCCAGATCCTTTTAATTAGGCCGATTGAACTGCGCCCATAGTCAAGTCGGCTGTTAGCCCAAGGTCGGTTTAAGGGGAAGTGACGGACTGTCTCCCACCACTAGCTTCTGCTCTGCTGAGAATAAGAGGTAGTCCCCCGTCCCGATAAGCAGCTGTACTACGGACAAACCAATTCCATTTGGATTTGAAAAACGAATAGGTCTTAATAAATTTCTTCTAGAATGCTGGTTTTGAATTACCGGTATTTAATTATGTTTTTTTTACGTATTAATTTGTTTCTTTAATTGTTAATTTATAATACTGTAATTGTATTTACTCGCGAATTTGTTTATGTTTATGTAGCCTGCAAGTGTCACAACTTCGTTTCTGGCAACGAAATCCTGTGTTTCATATTTGTCACCTACATGTTTACTGGGTAATACACCAAAAAAAGTTAAAAGCGTGTAAAAAAAAACACTTGTTTCCAAATAGGACTCTTACAATACTTATGTAGACTATTATCTTGAATAATAATAATAATAATAATAATAATGATAATAATAATAATAATAATAATAATAATATTAATAATAATAATAATAATAATAATAATAATAATAATAATAATAATAATAATAATAATAATAATGAAAATCCACATTAGGGGCAGATGACCTCGTAGTTCCACCCCTTAAAACAACAATAACTAACTAACTAAAATCCACAGCCTTTTCCAGTCATTGGACCGGGTCAGGGTTGGAATAAATGAAGCCCCCTTCTAGCGGCGAGGATAGGCATTGTGCCGGCTTCCGAAGCCTGTCGCACTCCTCTGGGGCAATGATTAATGAATGACAGATGAAATGAAATGATATTGCAGAGTGTTGCTGGAATGAAAGATGACAGGGAAAACCGGAGTACCCGGAGAAAAACCTGTCCCACCTCCGCTTTGCCAGCACAAATCTCACATGGAGTGACAAGGATTTGAAGCACGGAACCCAGCGGTGAGAGGCCGGCGCGCTGCTGCCTAAGCCACGGAGGCTACACTAATACTACTACTACTAATAATAATAATAATACAACTCTCTCTAATCCACCGTAAATAACTACCCCTCTAGTTTTGATATACAATTAAAAAATATAATAATCTTCTAAATGGTAAGATTACATCAAACTAGATTATTTAACATTTGCAATAACAAAACTATTTTTAAAATATGGTTAGTTTGTCGAAAACATCCCAATGTACCAGTTAATGTTAATATTGCTAGAACAAAAATTAAATGTGAGTCTGTTTTGAAAACTGTACCTGTTTTATGTATCACTTATCTATTGTCCGCAATCTGGACAGGGTATATTTAGTTGTTCGCAGTCTGGACGGTTTTGACTTGTTCGCAATCAAGAGACAACCGATTTGAAAAGAGTCACTTCAAATTCACACCACTCGACACAACATAATTCGGAAGAGGGGAGGAGGGAGGGAACTTACCTGACCGCTCTCAATGAGCGCAGTTCCACTGACGCTTTTCGAAGGTTGATACTAATGACCACGGTCATTAGTGAAGCTTGGGCGCAGTTCCATACAACCCGGTGAAAATTAGGCAGCTCAGCCTTAAGGAAGCAATGCGGATAGTAGTACAAAGTTGCTCTTGTTGCTTCAATTAAGATCTTGCGAAGTCGTCGACATTTAGCCTCGTGTACTTCAGTGCACGTGTATATGTGTATATATGTATGATTTGTCTGATACCCTGTGTTATTTTGATGTCCGAAGTAGCGCGTGTATTTGCAATTCAGTCAACTATTGGCAAGGAGGCAGTCACCGCATTAAGTTAACAACCATGACGGCATTTGCTAACGGTAGATGTAGGTTTGCTTGATGTTAAGTCATTTCAAGGGCTTGAAGGCCCCGTGTAGTTGGGTGTGTGTTGAAAGTGTGTGATAGCCTGTGTTTCTGTGATGACTGTAGTAGTGTGTGTAACTGTATTAGGGACTGGGATGCGGTAGGTGCCCCGGGACTTGAAATAAGTTACTATCCTGGCATTTACCTAGAGGGACCGTAATAATTCCGGGGAAAATTCACACTGACGATAGCCGCTGTCAGTGCCAGGATTTGAACCTGCGATCTCTGGACTTACTGCAGCAGCCCACACAGCCATGGTGCATGATTGCACGTGCACGCTGAGGTGGGAATCGAACTCGCCTCTTCACAGTTTATCCTCACGAGGCTGAATGTACTCCATTTTCTGTTTTCAGACCAAAATTAAATTTCATGGAAAAGCCGAGATTAAAACCCAGACATCAGCAGTGACAGTCCAGAATGCTAGCCACCACACTATAATGTTGCTACTCTTAGAAAGCTGACATTTACCGGGCAATCTAAATATCCTTGATCTGATATCGCAACAGGCTAATCGAATGCTGCTTTATTAACTGATCAATTACAAGTACATGTTAAATAATACTTAGTTAAAAAAAGACAAACATAAACACAATGATTAGTTAAAATAGGCGTTACATAACGTAGTTAATGAGTCTTTATTTTGGTTGGATATACCTACGTATCATAAAAAGCATTAAAAATATCCTCAAGAACACCGGAGAAATGCTCCTGATGAGAGACATCTGGTATAGTGCTTGAACCGGAGAATTACAAATGGCTCTGAAGCATGAAATATGATACAGTTTGCACACATTCAAGGTTAACAGATACTAATTAAGGACAACTTTTCCATACCAGATTACTTTCGGAGTTTATCAGTAAGAGAGTGACTTATCAACCTTGACGGTGTCAATACGAAATAATAGTCCCCTTGTTGTCATCAAGCAAATTATAGTCCTACTAGCGGACCCGTGCGAAATATCTCGCTTGTTCATAAGTCATACTTTCCCCAATAGGTTTATAATGAGTGACTTAAGGAGAAAGGTTGTTATGTTATTATATAAACCAAATGATTATAGAACACTATTTACATTTCAGTTAGAATTCCATGCTGTACGTTCTCTAACTTAGGAAGGCAATCACTGAAAATTCGATCAGCATAACACTCACCAGTTATTCGATATTTATAAAAACATCTTGGTCAAGATTTCCTGCTTTATCTTGTTGGCTGAGGAGCCTCCTTCTCCCTTATCAGGACAGCCCTCGTTAGAAAACTTCTTCACGACCCGCTTACAGTGAGGCTTCCTTGTTCCTAAGTGCAACGATCAGCGCTAAACTCCTTTGCACGTTAGCCTACCTACAGGGGTGCTTTCCTTGTCCTGTGTGTAGCGCTCAACGCTTAACTCCTTTGCACGTTACCTACAGGGGAGCTTTTGCTTTCCCGAGTGGAGCGTCAGCATGAGAGCGTGCTGTGACTGGTTTCTTACTTTGATATTTTTGAAATTAAAATGCAATTCGTCACTGTTGAATCCATTTCTGTGCTGAGTCCATTGATTGATAGCTTAGCAGTATCACTCACCGGTTATTCGATACATTTCAGTCAGAATTGCAAGTTGTACGTTCCCTAACTTAAGAAGGCAATCACTGAAAATTGGATCATCATAACACTCATCGGTTATTCGATATTTATGAAATTATACGATTTGAGAACCCAATCCATTGATTTAGTATTTCTGAAAACAATGGGAAATGATAGAAGAAAAACCTGTAAAAGAATTAATGTTTAATAGTTCTAAGGTTTTAGACGCCGTAACACAAGTCGGTTATACGATTTAGAGTACTCAATCCATTGATTTACTGTTTCTGAAAACCATGCGAAATGATCGATATTTATGAAATTAGAATGTAGAAGAAAACCCTGTAAAATAATTAACGTTTAATAGTTTAAAAGATTTAGACCACAACTCATAATTGCAGCATGTTAGAGCACCAGTATTTGCAAATCGCACACTTCTTACAAAAATTGATATTTATGCAATTCGAATGCAATTCGTAACCGCTAATTTATGAAATTATACGATTTGAGTACACATTCCTTTGATTTACTGTTTCTGATATCCATGCAGAATGATAAAGGAAAGATCTCAGAATGTTAAAATGACACTAAACAGGCGTCACAGTGGCTAAGATGTGAAGTGGACAGCAATTATGGAGCGTATTGTCCTACAGCAACTGTATCTGAAAATCGCACACTTCGTATAAATTATAGGCATTTATGAAATTAGAAAATCTCGCTTGTTCATAAACCACACTTTTCCCAATAGGCTTATAATGAGAGACTTAAGGAGAAAGGTTGTTATGTTTTCATTTCATCCAAATGATTATAGAACACTGTTTACATTTCAGTTAGAATTCCAAGTTCTACGTTCTCTAACTTAAAGGGAATCACTGAACATTGAATCATCATAACACACACCACTTATTCGATATTTATGAAAGCATCCCTTATCTTGTTGGCTGAGGAGCGTCCTTCTCCCTTATCAGGACAGCCCTCGTTGGAAAACTTCTTCACGCCCCGCTTACAGTGAGGCTTTCTCGTTCCTAAGTGCAACGATCAGTGCTAAACTCCTATGCACGTTACCTACAGGGGTGCTTTCCTTGTTCTGTGTGTAGCGCTCAACGCTAAACTCATTTGCACGTTACCTACAGGGGTGCTTTCGCTTTCCCGAGCGGAGTGTCAGCATGAGGGCGTGCTATGGCTGGTTCCTTACTTCGATATCGATGAAATTAAAATGCAATTCGTCAGTGTTGATTCCATTTCTGTGCTGAGTCCATTGGTTGATAGCTTAGCCGTATCATTCACTGGTTATTCGATACATTTCAGTCAGAATTGCAAGTTGTACGTTCCCTAACTTAATAAGTCAATCAATGAAAATTGGATCATCATAAAACTCATCGATTATTCGATATTTATGAAATTATACGATTTGACTACCCAATCCATTGATTTAGTAATTCTGAAAACCATGGTAAATGATAGAGAAACCTGTAAAAGAATTAATGTTTAATAGTTCTAAGGTTTTAGACGCCGTAACACAAGTTGGTTATACGATTTAGAGTTCTCAATCCATTGATTTACTGTTTCTGAAAACCATGCGACCGGTTATACGATTAGAGTACTGAATCCATTGATTTACTCTTTCTGAACACCATGCGAAATGATAGACGAAAAAACGTAAGAGAATTAACGTTCAATAATTTAAAGTTTTTAGACGACAACTCATAATTACAGCAAGATACAGCAACAGTATTTGTAACACTGACCGGTTATACGATTAGAGTACTCAATCCATTGATTTACTGTTTCTGAAAACTATTCGAAATGATCGATATTAGAAGGCAGAAGAAAAACCTGTAAAATAATTAACGTTTAATAATTTTAAGGGTTTAGACGACAACTCATAATTTCAGAATATTAGAGCATCAGTATTTGCAAATCGCAAACTTCTCACCAAAATTGACATTTATGAAATTAGAATGCAATTCGTCACTGATAATTTATGAAATTATACGATTTGAGTACACATTCCTTTGATTTACTGTTTCTGAAATCGATGCAATGATAAAGGAAAGACCTCAGAATGTTAAAATGACTAAAAAAATGTCAAGTGGACACCAATTATGGTGCGTATCTTCCTGCAGCAACAGTAACTGCAAATAGCACACTTCGTACAGTTTTTTAAAGTCATTTTTAAAAGAAATTATAGATATTTATGAAATTAGAGTGTAATGCGTCACTGGTAATGTATATTCTCTTTCATTTGATTTCTTATTTTTCACGATCGGTCTCTTGGGAGCGCCGTAGGAGGGATGCATACTACAGAAATAATATATATGGTTTGTCCCTTTCCTCAAAGGTTATTTGCCGTAGAGTCTGCTGATCTCAATGTTCGTATGGCCAGCCATAAACAGGTTGTTTCGCCCGATCCCAGCCATGTTCATAAGTGTTCATATAAGAGGGAACCGGAGGGCCATTGTAATCCGAAGATACCAGTAAGCTGAAGGTGCGTATTTACGAATGCTGCACGATGGACGTGAGAATTATGGCCCATTAAGAAGAAGTCCTCAACAAACTGCTGGTGTTAGGATTGTATTATTATTTGAAGATTCCCTACCCGTGCTGTTGAGAATTTAGAGTGCCTTGAACAACCCTAAGAGTTCTGCGGTGGTCCCGTGTGTTGTCTGCCCAGACCATCAAAGAGCCATCCCCTTATTTTACACGGTTAATGCAGAGTCAAAGGCGAGAAGTATTCCTCCCAAGCACACGTCTGCAATCATTAGGGGTGAGGTCTTAAACGACATTCGTCAGTAAACAGGACCTTAAACTAATGATGGGGAGTCCATGCGGTATAAATGCTTGCCCACCAGTAGTGAGCTGTGTAATATCAAAATGTTAAGAGATGGACCTCTCCATAGCCATATCGAATGCCGATGGGTACCGTGCAACCTGTTCCTAACAGTCTACGTGGACGCGCGACATCCTGTTGTACCCACGAGTGGCGAAAGAAGTTCCCAACTAATCAGCCCGCGGATCTCCGAGCCACATGGTGCCAACGGTCATGATATGTACTTGTGAAGTGAATGGCCTAATCAGACTAAGTCCGCCACACTACAGACCATCCTGAAACGTTCCTATTCTCGAACCATGTAATTTTAATTACAGTTACTGGCTGCGTAGTTCAGCGATAACGTTCTTGCCTACTGTGTCCAAGGTTGCGGGGTCGAATACCGGCGGAGTCAGCTGGCATTTGAGGGAGACTCAACGCGAAGGAGTCGTAGCATTACATGTACTGGCTCGTTAATGCTCCCCTATAGGGCAAACCTCCAGCACCCCTGCGTCTCTAAAATCCGCAGACACCGGTGTAGCCCCCAGATCACAGCAGAAGTTGAATGTAAAAGAGGAACCCTCAGGGAGACGACACAATTACTATCCCTGTATTGCGATGGTTATGGCTTTCTCCTATAATTGCTTGAAAGTATTGTTGTACTTTAAAGAAGTTAATTTACAGTGCATGAAGAGCCTATAATATTTGTGTTTCCAGTTTGTCTTCTGGACTGATGTCCGTCAAGTGACTTACCCCACCGATATCATGGTTCCGCCACATAAGCTGCCCGAGTTCCGGAAGCTCATGGACAAACTATTCATACCTTACCATCGTACTATCGAGAATGTGGAAAGGTAAGTCGGTGCTGTACTAGAGAATGCTTGAGTGTACTGGACGTTCTCTGCCTCATATTCACAGATTACAAGGGGCAGACCAAAATTGAAGGAAAACAAGATGTTCAGTAAAGAACCTATAGCCTACGTTCTCCTAAATGCATGGGTATATTTATAACTCTTTGTCCTTTTCAAGGAGTATAATTGAATGTAGGTTGTAGTAGCTTGTTGAAATACAACGAGCTAATCGGATATTATAGATCAATAAATACAAAAAACAAGTAAAAATATTTCAACCAGTTGGGATTTCAACCATGAACCTCCAAGCTACGAGTCTGAGACGCTACCATTACGCTAAACATGCTCTATGCTAACATTGCGTTAATAACTGCTTTAGTATGACTGCCTAGAATATTTTGTCTTGCTATGAACGATTTCATTAGCGTTTTCTGCCGTTTTTAGCCTACTTTTCACATTTTGCAAAAATGAGGAAAAAGTAGACTTATGAGATCGGGCAAATGTGTGTCTGTCCGTCTGTCTGTCTGTCCTTCTGTCTGTCTGTCTGTCCTTCTGTCTGTCTGTCTGTCTGGCTGTGTGTGTGCCCCCCCTATCAACTCCTAAACGGCTGCAGCAATCGAAACAAAATTTGGTAGGAGTAAAGATCTATACCTGAATATCTCACGGTCATATTTGAAAATGATGTCAGTGCTACCAACTGCTGAAAAATCGCAATTGAAATTTGAGCTCCATGCTGGATATCTTGGAAGGTATGAATGGGAGCTATTTCAAAATTGGCACACGTATAGATAATAATATTGCAGTTTTATTTCCAGGAGGCCATGCATGGCAGTGTTGCCATAATGATTATAAGCCTGCTGATAGGTCCAAATTTTAAATGCATATAACTTCTACACTATCAATTGGATTTCAACCAAATTTCGTATGTGCTATGCGTACATAAACAGATATGACAGTGAATTCTTAAGAGCCATCAGGGCTACCACTGTTAATAAATGCTCTCAATTTTTAAAATCCAAATACCCATATATCAGAAAGTATGCAAGCCGACAGCTTTAAACTATGCACACGTATAGTAACTGACGTTCTATATTAATTTGTAGTAACTTATATACATCAGTGCTACCAACATGATTCTAAGCCTGCTGAGAGGTCCGACTTTAAATACATGTAACTTCTATACTATCAATTGGATTTCAATCAAATTTCTTATGTGCAATGTGTACCATAACAGATATTACTATGCGCAATCTTAGGAGCAACCGGGGCTGCCAACTGTTAATAAATGCTGTCTCTATTCGTTTTTCTTAATATCAATATATCAGAAAGTATGCAAGCCAACAGCTCTAAACTTTGCACACGTATAGTACCTGACATTCTAGATTAATTTGAAGGAACTTAAAAACGTCAGTGCTGCCAACATGATTCTAAGCCTGCTGATAGGTCCAATTTTAAAATGCATGTAACTTCTATACTAACTAATCGATTTCATTCAAAATTGACACAACAATAGATCATATTATTTCAGATTATTTCTGACCAATACATGTATGTCATTGTCGCCATCATGATTTTACGCGTGCTGTTAGATCCAATGTTTAACTGCATGTAACGTCTATGCTATCCATTGGGCTTCAACCAAATTTTGTATTCTGTTCCTTAAGAGATGGAACTAAGAATATATTCAGTCACTAGGGCTGCCAACTGTAGTTCTCTATTAGGCTACATTATGCCAGGTATACAGTATTTCGAAATAATTCTAAATTTCGATATTACCAACTTAATTTCGTCATTATTCTAGATAGATCCATGTAGATTAATTATTGCCATGGACCTTTAATTTTAAGAAAAGTAGGCTCTTTAGTTCATCACGGAACTTCTTGTTATAAACCATTTGATACTAAATATGTATTATTTTGTTCACTACATTCCTAAAAGGATATAAACTTACGAAGTTACGGAATTCTATGGATTTACGAGCAAAAATTAGCCGCCATTATTACAACGGGACGACACGGACAAGCACGTTACGGCACGGTCAGCCTGAACTGTTAGTCACTACTGGGGAATAATATTCTATTTTAAAATGCTAATATCCTACCGGTCACCTCCTTGAGGACAGATTAAACCTCTCTATGCACGATGAGTGTAATTGGTAAGGCCAGGCCTTGTTGAATCGTTAGTTACGGTTTGGCTATAAAACTAGCTTAATTCATACACCCGCCATCTTGAAACTATGTAGCTGATGACCTTGTAGTTTGGGCAAAAGACGCTTCCCACATGAAGGGAAATTGTTGGAAAATTTGATAGAGATCAGATGATTAGGTTAGTCGTAATTTGATTTAAGCTTAGAACATTTGGGTTGCTGCCATTACGATTCCTTCAAGATGGCGGCGATATAAAACATGACACTGAGGTGCCCTTTGCTAATGCTACCTCTGTACCAATGTTAGTTCAGTTCGGTTTCACCGTGTTTGAATTGATAGGGGGTGGGCGTGAGACATACCAAATCCCACACACACACTCACGCACAGAGAGACAAACAATTTTTCGGCCCTGTGTTGATATCATATGTCTAATTTCATTTTTTGCAAAAATCGAAAGTAAGCAAAAAAGATTAATATTCTTTACATTACTGCCTCGTTATACATCTGTGAATATCAGTTATTAGTTTGCAAGCTCGGGTGAATAAATTAGGTGTTTCTATAGTGCCCTATATTATTTTCAACCATCATTGTGGCCACAACCAATTCCACACCCCCATAAGTAATAACAGACTCTTCCAGCTGTACCTCTACGTCTGTAGCGTCCAGCATCCATGTTCTCCACATACATTAGCACCATGATCTACGGCAGCTTATTCATTCAACGCAATAATTTATAACTGTTATTATTTGTTTATCACTTCAACAGGAGTATTCAGTGTGTGTTCCAAAACACTGCCAGTATTTTCTAAAGGGGGCCAACGATAATTCCCGTATTTGGTTAAGATTACTTTCATGATAAGAAGTATAGGCTTATTGGATGGTCTTTTCTCCAGCATCTTGCTACCTCTCCTCCTAAAAACTTGTGATCGGCTGGATGAATATTAATTATTATTTTTACTCAATGAGTTCCATCTCCGGAGACCTTAACTATGACATCTATATTACCATACTAAATACCAGACCAATATGGTGATCGCGAGAAATATTTCATCAGTATTTAATATCTATCAGCCTGATTTTTTGCACTTTGATAATGGACCATAAGACAAATTGACTAATGTGACTTTTATCAAGGTGTTCAGCAAAGAACATATAGCCTACATTCTCCTAAATGCATGGGTATAGTTATAACTAGGGGGCGGATTTCTATGACCTAAAAATGTATGAAATATGTATGCATTTATGACCTAAAAACATAAAAATATGACCTATAAAATTCAAAATATGACTTTATAAATAGCATCTACAGTGCGTTACATAGAAACACTTTTATTACGATTGCTACAGGCTGCAATTAATTAAGAGTTTAAAAAGTTTTAATTCTTCGAAATCTTTAACCCAAAATCAACTAAAATGATGAATATTTCATGAACTCGTTAAGGTTACACTGCATACTCCTAGGCAAGGACGGACTCTGTGGAAAACATAAAAACTACAGTTACTTTCACTATTCAATATTCAATCAGTTTTCATTTATACACAAAACATATGTTATTTGAATGAAACATTCATAACTGATCTAGTCTCCATTATTCCGATTGTTTCAATTTATGAGCACATGCATCTTAAGATAGTTGAATGAGAATCCCCTCCTGTTATGGCTGAGTATCGGCACACACACACACACACACATCGGCTTGTAGCGAGAAAAGCTTCTTTTGGCATCACATGAAGTAACGGGAGCGTACTTGAATAGAGTTAAATCACTTGGAGAAAATTCCTTGAAATCTGCAGATGAAGGGTTTCCACAAAGAATGTCACTTATTCCCCGCAGGTACACAAGTCCGCTATTTTTTTCAGTTAATTTTCTACACATCCTAGATGCTATTGTTCCTTTCGCATGCTTTAATTCCTGTTCAATGCACTTTACAACATCCAGTGCATCGCTTAGTTCTGCACCTGAAACTTCCAGTTGCGTGATTGCTCCAGATAAAGAATTAAAATTGGACTTTCATCCATTTATTAATTCATTCATTCATTTATTTGCAATGGGGGGTGTGTCCCCCGGTGGCAAATTGGATATACATAACAAATAAATAATTATACATAACAATTCAATAACAATTACACTGGAGTATTTACACAAATAGTCAGTCTTTTCTTAAACACACCTATATGTTTGGGAAAAGGCTCTAAGAATGCGGCAGATAGAGAGTTCCAGTTATCAATGGCACGGTTTACAAAAGAATATTTACCATAATTTGTTCGCCGTGGTCGGCCCTTAACTTTGAAAGGATGATCGCTCCTTCCCATGTAAGTGGGCTTTCCCATTCGTTTGTTAAGCTCACCCCATGCTGGTTGATTTGTATACGTGTTGTACATAGCGCAGAGTCTAGATTTCATCCTCCTAGCCTCCAGTGATTCCCACCCAAGTTTCTTTAACATACGGCTCACACTGCTCCTGGGATTAAAGTCACTGAGCACAAATCTAGCGGCCTTTCTTTGTACCATTTCCAACTCACTGATGAGCCCTACTTGATATGGATCCCAAACCACCGAGGCATATTCCAGAATAGGTCTTACAAGTGACAAATAGCGTAATTCTTTAGCTGAGGTACTACTTCCTTTTAATAGGCTACCCTCATTACAAAGTGCAGGGATTTGTATGCTTTAGAAACTACACATCCTACATGACTACTCCATTTCATATCATTCCTTACGTGATCGCCCAAATATTTGCAAGAATCTTCTTCTACAAGTATTTCCGAGCCAATGTTATATTGAAAATCCTGC
This sequence comes from Meconema thalassinum, assembly GCA_946902985.2. Lineage (NCBI taxonomy): Eukaryota > Metazoa > Arthropoda > Insecta > Orthoptera > Tettigoniidae > Meconema > Meconema thalassinum. The sequence continues at coordinate 1,402,583,439 of OX336389.2, forward strand.
CTTCGCACTTTCCCTATTTTTAAGAGACTACATTTTCTTGTGTTTATTTTCATTTTATTTACAATCGCCCACTTATAGACCAGGTTCAGGTCATCTTGAAGCACTGCGTTGTCTTGTGAGTCATGTATCTTTCGATATATTACACAATCATCCGCAAACAATCGACAGTCACTGCGAATCCCATTTGGTAAGTCATTTATAAACGCCAAAAATAACAAAGTTCCGATTACGCTGCCCTGAGGGATACCCGACGTTACGGTAATTTCATCCGAGAATATGCCTTCGACTTTCACTTTCTGGGAACGACCCGTCAAAAATTCTTGGATCCACAAAATTACTCTTCTATCAATCTTCGTCGAAGCTAATTTATGGAGTAGCACGACATCAAATGCCTTCGCAAAATCTATAACTACGGCGTCGACTGAAACTCCATGGTCTAACGATTCGATAATGTCTTGAAACAGTGATAGCATCTGACTCTCGCATGAGTAACCTTTCCGAAATCCATGTTGCCTATCATTAAACCATGATAATGTTTCCCACTGTTCCCTCAAGTAGTCGCAAATGAGATGCGCCATCTGTTTGCAAACGATGGACGTAAGGCTAACCGGCCTGTAGTTGCCCAATTCAAGTCTGCTCCTTCCCTTAAATATTGGGACTACCGTAGCTCTTTTCCAGTCATCTGGGATTTGCGCATTGTTTATGGACACATTAAACATCACCTCCAAGTATCGTGCCACGGCCCTACCTCCTAGTTTAAGTACTTCACTAACAATATTATCAGGACCCTTCGATATATTGTAACGTAATTTTTGTATTAGCTTTACAATTGCTGACTGGTTTATTTGGAACAGGAGAGCCCCTGATTCGTCGTTAAGGTCCAACACACAGCTATTGGATTTATTGAACACACTACCGTAAAAGACATTTAATTCATTAGCAATGGCCTGATTCTCGGGAATTAATTTACCGTCACCGGACATTATCATCGACAAATTATTTGAATTTCCCTTTCTTCTCCTAACATAACTGTAAATTTTTTTCCACCCATCACCTCCCGAACCAAGTAAACCTTGCATATAACTGTCATGAGCAGCCTTCTTTTTTAAGACGAGCTCTCTTGATAAGGACTTAAATTTCAACATATACTTGTCACTATCATGTCTTTTATTGTATAATTTCCTAATTTTCCGTTTTAGACTCCTAATTTATCTTGTGTAATACTCAGGATCTGGGTTTGGTTTCAGCAATTTAAATGGGACAAATTTATCAACAGCGCTATTTAAAATTTTCAGAAAGTTAGTCCACAGGATATTAATGTGATTTCCTTCCAATGTACATCCTACAAATAGCTCATTCAAATACCCCTGAAACTTGCCCTGATCCGCCCTGCGATACTGGAATATGATCTTTTTTGCTACATCAGAGTCTAATTTTGTAATGTCACCATATCTAATATTTAATTCAACCCCAGAATCGTCACTAATTCCTGGTACTTTCAGACAGTTAATATACAGCTCTACAGGCCTTACGAGATAAACATCTAAGGTATTATTGTCTCTAGTTGGGAAATCAACTACTTGGAAAAATCCCCCCTCCATTAAGAATTTATTTGCAGCGCTCTGAGCTTGACCACAGCTAGTTGACTCACCAGACCAGTCTACTTTGGGGAGGTTTAAATATCCGGCAATTATTATGCTCTTTTTCATAGCATTACCCGTACAAGTTTTATCATACAGTGTTTCGAGGAGAGAAAAGTTATCTTTCGGTGCCCTATACGCCCCTATCACCTGTAGAGGGAATTTATTTCCTTTATCCGAAATTTGTACACATAACATTTCACGATCCATATCAGCCCACTTTAAGAAACTAGGTATAATTTTGCGCACACAAATAAATAGCCCACCACCTCGCTTCCACCGATCCCTTCTGTACATTTCGTAGGTCCCTTGAATTATTTCGCTACTATTTATGTCCTCATATAACCAAGATTCAGTTGCAATGACAATGTCCGGAGAATACGTCTCTACAAGATTCCAAAATTCAATTAATTTATTTCGTAAACTCTGACAATTAACCTGCAGTAATCTTAGAGTCTTACCTCCGCAGCAAATACCTCGAAATAGCTCCTTCTGTTCCCATCGGCTGGCAACCTCTGGACCTGCTCCTCCTCACAAAAGCCGGCGCGAACCGATGACCCTGTCATGTAGGCTCCCTAGGTTGAAAGCGCCCCGTCGATTTAGATGCAGCCCGTCTGGGGCGAAGTCACGGCCACCAATCCAGCAGTCAGCTTCTACGTACACTAATCCCAGTTGTGCACATACCCAGTCCATGCGGTCATTTACAGTCTTAACTCGCCTTAACGGAACATCTCCCCGCCGAACAATGCCATTCATTATAATTTTTGCATTTCTAAATTTGCTTTTAGCTTTTCTGCCTAGTTCGTAGAGCTCCCCCATGATGTAATCAGCTGTAGCCGTCTTCTTCAAATCGTTCGTCCCAACATGTAGCAACAACACTTTAACTTTTTCACAGTCCTCTACATTTGATTCTTCCACTTGTTGGGCAAGCTGGTCAATTTTAATCCCCGGATAACACCACTTTCGCACCTGATTTCCTCGAGATATTCGCACCCCATCGTATCATAGAATCACCCATTATGATAACGTCATCCTCAGTTTGCTCCTGCATGCCCTCTTCCACACTGATCCCAGTAGAAAGCCGTTCAGTCACATCCTTCACCGTTTCTTCTGATTCACGAAGCTTTGCTCTAGTATTATTTGATCCCTTGCTTTGATTTGCACCCTCAAACAGTCCGGCGTATCACATACTTTACAAAACCAAATCCCAATATCACAATCCTCCTTCTTAACCTTAATACAGCCGAAGAGAAACCCCATTCTTCAATGTTTTACTGCACGTCGAACACTTTAAAGCCTGATTCACATTTGGAGTAACAGGCCCTGGATTCAATTCCACTCCACCAATAACTAGCAATGCAGCTATCACTAGGGCTATGAACCACAAGTTGCTAGGCCCCGTACGCACACACAAACACCGGAAATCCCGACTACCCTTCGCATACCACAGTCCGATCCTCGCGCGATAACACTCCAGAGAACAACCCATTTCAGCACACCTGTGAGCTCGGGAAAACACGACCTTTCACTTTGACTGCCAACTTTATGTAAGCCAGGTCCGTTTTTAATGTAGTGCATGAAAATAAATCTTGAGTGATGTTTATGGAGGACGATTCTGCAGGATAAAAAGACTTCACGATCTTCTCCACGACATCTAAGTTGTTGCAAAATACACTGCAGCATCAAGCCAAGTCCCCCATCGCGTTATGACTAGCTGGGAAGGTAGGGGTAGTGAAGGTGCTTCTCCTTGAAATTTCTGAACGCTATGCGGAGCTTTGACAAACAATTTATTACAGTTCGATATTAATTTATCAACTACAGGGTAGCTACTTATAACTTCTTCAGCTGCCCTATGCAAGGCATGTGCAAGGCATGTCACATGTATCATTTTCGTGTATAGCATTTTACGTCCCTTGGCTGCCTTCACCATATACGGAGCAGCATTATTTACAAATAGAAAAATGTGCTCTCTCTTTGAATTGTCGAAGAGAACTGCAATGGTGGAATGGTTTGTCATCTCTAGCACTTCACATGTCAGGAGGAACGTATCTCCAGGTCGGTCTTCCTTCAGCGTGCCAACGATCACTTTTGCTACATATCTTCCAGCCACATCTGTGGTCTCGTCTATTGAAACCCATATCTTACTGTCTCCCACGCAACACCTTATTATATCCAACATCTCTTCATAACAAGTGGTCAGATAGTCCTTCCTGAGAGTAGATTCGTTGGGAACAAGATGCTTTGTATATTTTTCAAGAAACTGTCTGAAGCTTCGGCTGTTAAGTTTCTTTAAAGGAATATTAGACGAAACCATCATCTTGCAGATGTATTGTGAAAATTGTGAACACTGTGAACTTGATGTCGGGGTTTCGAATCGCAGACGTTGCATATTTTCGAGTGCAGAATATCTAGTTACACAATTCTTATGTTTTTCAGTATTACTGTGTTGTAGCACAGAGAGGCGTTTTTCTGCAGTAACGTTTACCTCACACAATTTACAGAATAATATCAGTCCATCCGTACTGAATATGTTTTTACCGAACTCGCGAACAAAACTTCGCAACTGTCCACGAATTGTGACTTTTGTTTTAGGCATATTGAAAGGAACTGAATGACTGAAGCTCCCTAATGAGTGACCAAGGTCATTCAGTGAGTTGAAGGTGGAAGAGGGAAGGACGAAGGAGAGAGATAAGAACGATGACAATAACTGCGGAATTACCTCTGCTTCCGTGTAAACAATAGCCCGGTTTCCAGGAATTGACCCAGCTAGCAAACAATAGCTCCTATCTGTTAGAAACATTCCATACAATACTTTAGAATGGTTCTTCGGTAGTATATTCCAGTCTATTCTGAACAATAATTTCTAGAGCTTATTCTGATTTTTATAAAACGAAATTCAAATGAAAATTACCAAAATATATCATATATAATGATATTTTGTTCAAAATATGCCATAAAACTTAAGAAAGCCTAAATATGCATTTATATGCCCAATAAAACCTGTTTAATTTTGATTATCATGCTTGGAAACGTGTTGAAAATACGAGACTATCAGATATAATGTAAAGGGAAAAAATATGACTTGTCATAGAAATCCGCCCCCTAGTTATAACTCTTTGTCCGTTTCAAGGAGTATAATCGAATGTTGGCTGTCGAAGCTTATTGAAATACAACGTGCTATAACGATATTAAACATTGATTGATTGAATCCTCACCTGAATTATATATACACATACTAATACAGCCATCACAATAACACAGGTTATCAGACAAAATTCAACACTCACCCAAGTACACGGGGCTAAATGACCATGATATCCATGCATCTCAAATGAAACAACAAGAGATTCGTACCCAAATCCTTCCACGTATAAACGAACACGAACTAGTAAGCCTACATACATCACAATGACACAGATTATCCGACGACTTCTACACACACCCAAGTAAACGGTGCAGCAAGACCATGATGCCACAAAACCCCTAAAGAATCAACAACAAAAACAACAACAATAGATTCTACCGCGGATCAAGGTCAACGAATATTAATCGCTGTATTCAAGTGTTGAAATATGTGGTGTTAGTATATCTATACTAATGTAATAAAGCTGAAAGTATGTGTGTGTGTTTGTGTGTTTAAACGTGCTAATCTCTGGAACTACCAGTCGGATTCGAAAAATTCTTTTTGTATATGATAGCCAGATTCAAGAGGAATAGATTAGGCTATATAGCATTAGGCTACACCTCCCCTGCATTTAGGCCCTTTGGCACAAATCTACACCATTTCACCGATCTGAACCAAAATTTGTATACTTACCCTTTGTAACCCTGCGAGTAACATGAAATTTATGACAAACCAATCCATTCTATGCATTTGGGCCCATTGGCACAAATCTACACCTTTTAACCGATCTGAACCAAAATGTGTATACTTACCCTTTGGAACCCTGCGAGTAACACTGTCTATATGAAATCTATGACAGACCAATCCATTCTCTGCATTTAGGCCCTTTGGCACAAATGGACACCTTTTAACCGATCTGAAGCAAAATGTGTATACTTACCCTTTGGAGCCCTGTTTAAATGAAATTTCGGACAGACCACTCAATTCCCTGCATTTAGGCCTTTGGCACAAATCTACACTGTTTCACCGATCTGAACCAAAATTTGTATACTTAACCTTTGTAAACCTGCGAGTAGCACTGTCTGTATGAAATTTCAGACAGACCACTCCATTCCCTGCATATCAAACCCGCCTTTTCTCACTTTTTCCTCATGAGGCTGAGTGTACTCCGTTCCAGCCTTCAAACCAGCAACTTAGCCTTTGGAACCCGACGAGTAACTTCTCCTACCCTCCGTTACACGCGTGCCCAGCCGTTACACCACTACACGCGCGCGGACTGACAGTCCGCAACTGCTTGTGTGGTTCCTTTCGTTCATTTTTCCTTCCGTTCCCCAATCTGGTTTACAGTATGTGACCAGCGTATGACTATATGTTCATAAATTGATACAAAATGATATTTTCATCAAAATATTTTATCGCAGAATTTAGCAAATTACTTGTTATAAAGTTTACGTTATACAATAAAAAATCCCTGTCGTGAAAATATTCTACAAAAGCAGATATGCTTGATTCCACTGGTCGGTTCTTAGTAGTGGTCATAAATGGTGGGATTTCACGTTTATTCTTGCGAATCGTTCCACCAAGCGTCAATTTATCATTTGCAAGCAAATCTTGAGCAAGAGGAACAGACCCAAATCAGTTGTCGCAAGTAACATTTCTACCAGTTTTTGATATTGGTTTCACCAATCTCTTTACGATTTGGATCTCCATATTACTTGTATAATACATTTTGGCATCGGTTATTGCAAAAATCTTTATACCGTACTTAGCAGGCTTGGACGGAATATATTGGCGAAAGCTGCACCATCGCCGAACTGCATCTAACATTTAATCAATTGTCACTAGTTCCGCCAAACTGTAGTGTTTCTTCCAGTTACCTATGAACGTGTCTACTAAAAACCGCACAGCAGCGAGTTTGTCCGCCCGTTTACGATGCTCTCCGGAGTTGATGTCATTAAATTTCAAACACTTCAACAAGAAACGGAAACGGTTTATGTCCATTGATAGCCTGAAATATTCGACACCTGTACCAACATTTTACCAGAGATCTTGTAAATTGGTGTGGGAGAATTTCAGTGCCCCACCAAGAAACAGAAAACCTAAACATGCCTTCAGCTCAACAAGAATAGTGTAAGCTGCATCTCGGGATCCGGAGTATTTTGGACGGGTTGTTGACATGTAACGATTTATGCATGTTACGATTTCATCGGTAAAAAATAGTTGCAGTGCTTCAACAAGTGTCTTAGCATTCTTAGCGACTCCTACTACTCCAGGCAAGTGTTTCACAATATAGGCTATTTCTTGCTGCTCACGTCTTTATCATGAGACTGCTCACTGTCGGAATAATGATCACTATAATTCACGGGATCTTAATCACTGTCATCACTCGCTCCAATTTCATCGTCGTCCAACCATTGTTCGATGTGATCCATTGCTTCAGGAATAAATCAAAATATCTTCCTGATAAGAGGACACACGGGTATTATTCATAGGTCATTATTGTCATCCATATTCCAATACAGATAATGAAGTACAGAAACTGCTTCTAAATACACATACTACAGCACTTGCAACCAATATATTATGTAATTGTATAATATATGATTGATATGATATAGATATTATAATATAAAATAACGGAAAAATGCATTACTTACCGAAAATGAGAGGACGATTTATGAGTCACCAATACACGCTACGGACTGAGACTCCGCAAGTCTGCGCGTGACGATATAAACCTCCACCAGCAACAGCCCGATTATTATTGACACAATGCCGCATTACCAGAGTGCTTATATTGTTGTAAAATGAAGCTAGTAGAAGCCACTCCCTTCCAACTCCATTTTTAGCCTTCTGGTAGCAAAAAAAAAGTAAAGTGCGTACTCACACTCCAGGACGCGTGTAACGGAGGGTTAATCCTATAAGAATCTTTAACGGATCTGAAGATGTTATCTTGAAGAACGAAACACGTTATCCCTATAAAACCTTACCCCCAGTGTAGGCTGATCAGTGCAATTAAATAACCAATTACGTGTATTTATTCAGATAATGTTTCCCACATAACCTAAAAGGACAAAGTGTTGACCGACTGAAATTGTAGGCTATTCGTTAGATCGAGAAGGTTTGTGTAGATTTCTGATATAAATTTATATGAAACCCTAAGTAACGATTTTTTGCGATCATGTTCGTACTCCGTTGGTAGGTCGCGACTTTACACGATTATTCTCAACGTTTTAAAATGTTCCTTAAGAACTTGCTGGAAACCTGAATATTAACACTCTGAAGTAAAATCCCCCTGTACGTCCTTTTCATAATCAAACATGACGTACCCTGCTGTATATCCTATTCACTTTTGATTTATTGTTATAATTATTGTTATTATTATTACTATTGTTGTTACTATTATTATTATTATTGTATGTTGCATTCTACAGTTTTGTGGGTCCAACCCCACTGTCTAGACTTAAACCTATATTTTCAGCTCGTGGGGCTAACTACCTGTATCTGAATTAATTCCTAATTCCCTTTTCTCTATCGTGCCCATAGCTTCTTAGCACGGTACTCTCTCTCCCATCGTGTATTTTTCCTATAGTATTGGTCCACTGTTCGTCCATTGTTTAGATTCCACGAATCGTCATTTCCAGCCGAGCCTCGATCCAATACCCATCTCGGTTCAGTTGAAGTTGTGCGTTTGGCCTGCCATTGGCTGATTCTTTAGCCCACCGGAATAGTTGTGCTAAACAGTGACTAGTTAAGAAATGTAACGCGGCTAAACATTCCCAGAGCCTTCAACTTCATTTTCAGCCTATTTTAATTTATGAAAATATAGGTATATGAGATCACATTTTGTCCATGTGCGTGTGTGTGCGTGTGTGTCCCCTTAATAACATCTAAACGGCTAGAGAGATTTCAATGAAACTCGGTAAGGTCATAGTAGAATATTGTCCGACCCGGACCGTGCCCTTCAAACTATATTATGTCTCACCAATCCAACATGGCGGCGGTGCGAAATACATATTTAACCGGTGTTCTATATCACCGAAACTATTAATGATGTCACCCTGAAACTTTGTACGGTGATAAAGGGCACTACAAAAAGTTTACATGTGTGACTTTCAAAAACCTGATAAGTACAAAACGAACATGGCGACTAAGCAAAGCGGAAACATTTAAATATACTTTTCTCAAGATTCAACCATCCGAGCTTAGTGAAACTTGGTACAACAAATGTTTTTACACATTGTAACGCACTGATATCTAATTTATTTCAATTGTCTTCATTACCTCAAGATGGCGGCTGTGCGAAATTTTAAAATTAAGATTTTATTTCTTGTGTCGTATCATGCGATTGAATTCAACGTTTGATTAATTAACCTACATAATTAGTCATCTAATAGTAGTCTACATAACTCTATAGTCTACATATATATAAATCCAACATGGCGACTATCCTAAATATTTAGACGGTTCTCAATAACTACTAATCTATGACAGCAATCAAGCTGAAATTTTGTATGTGGTGAACATAGGTTCACTCATGGGACTTTAAATAACCTGGTGAGCACAAATCTAACATGGTGGCGACGCGAATTGATAAAGGCTGTGAACATAGGTTCAGTTATGGGACTTTCAATAACCTGGTGAGCACAACTGCAACATGGTGGCTACGTGAAATGTAAATATTTAAATGGACGTTTCTCGCCAATTAACCATCCGAGCGCAGTGAAACTTTGTACGGTAAATGCTTATAAAAATTTTAATCTACTGAAATCTAATTTATTTCAAGTGTTTTCATAACCATAAGATGGCGGCTGTGCGAAATTTCAAAATGTCGCTTTTATTTCTTGTATTCTAATCATGCGATTTAAGTTTGAATAACACACCTACGCAATAATCTTCATAAATAGTACATACTTATATGGCATACGTATATAAAAATCCAATATGGTGACTATCTGAAATTTTAAGTTGGTTCTCAGTATCTACGAGTCTATTACAGCAATCAAACGGAAATTGTGTATGTTGATTGAGGCAATTAACATAAATAGGATATATGAAAATAGGCTATTTAGTTCTTGGTGGAACTAAGTGTTGCTATTTGATTCGCTATAATATGTCATATCGTAAAATTGTCCATTTAATGAACGGCAAGGTGAAAGCAATGTGAGAATTTTGGATAATCTTCTTTGCATCTATGAGTGCAAAGGCAGTCCAGGCTAGTGGGGACCATGCTGGTACTGGACCAACATGGACTTGTCGGTATAGTTTTCAGTGTGTGTATAAGTGACAGAGGTCTCCATGCGTACGGATGCTACCCTACAATTACGGGCACCCACAAATTGTCCTCGTCGTTATCATCGCTGTTGCTCAACTGCCTTAAAATATTTTGAGATGAAATGGTTCATGGTGTAGTCACGTCCTAGTTCGTGAACCATAGGCAAGAGCTGAGTGACCTAGTAAGCTATCCTGACAGTCGGGATACCAGGTACTATGAAATAGGAGCGGACATCTTGGACATATTCTGGGTCGTGGTGGCCCTCGTTGTGCTCAGGTGGCTGTGACTACCCAGCTCACCTCTTTGTTCCCTGACGTGAGACTCAGGGGCCCTGTGTAAATAAGGCTAGCAACCTGCTTAACTTGAACTTCTTAAACCTGCTAAAAAATGTCATGAGCAAGTCTCGGACCTAAGGGAGTGATGGAGTCCCACTCCCATCTGACAGCTCTTGGACTCCTTGGTAACGAACAGAAAATCCAACTGGCATTCGATGAGGTGCAATTACCGGGAGCGGCAAAAAGATCTGATGGTTTTTAAATCACAACAACACAAACATTTTAAATGATACAAACTCTTTTATTACTTATAACAGCAAGGTGTACATGTCAATTAATGGAAAACATGAAAGAACAATAGATTTTAAAACTCAGCAATTCTTCTAGGTCTGTGCCGTGTCCTGTGTGGGGGTTTCGCCTAGGACACCAAGCTGGCTCATCGGCGGGCTCTTGGTGTCCCCGCCCGGACCCCCACAGGAGCATCGAACTGCGCGATACCACCCCCCATATAGAGCACAACCGCACTCCCCGACTGCGAGAACCAAAAGCTCAAGCAGCCTGAACTTCCCTATGAAGGCTTCCAAAAAGATGTTATATTGGCTTTCACGGCTGGTGAATTAATTCAGCTTGCCATGCGGCAAAAAGATCTGACGGTTTATATCGTTGTACGGCTGAGCGAGTCGAAGAGGACGCGTTCCATCTCGTAACACAATTTTGTTATGGGTGAGTAATTTTAGAGCTACAGGTTCAGCCTTAAAACGTACGTCGACAGGCCGTCCAAGGTCAGCCAGGACACCAGAAAATGTTGATCGAGTGAGACAAGCTGTGGAAACCAGTCCACGGCAGCCGGCTCGTAAACAAGCTGCTGCTTTGCAAATGTCTGATCGAACAGTGAGACGAATATTGCGTTTCGATTTGCATTTTCATCCGTATAAATTGGTTATTGTCCAGCAGTTGAAGCCTAATGTCTATCCAAAGCTTCAGTGCAAGAATGGAAGAATGCATGGCAAAAGATGGGCAACATTTGAAAGACGTTATCTTCAAATCTTAAAATTAAAATCTATTGTTCTTTTATGTTTTCCATTAATTGACATGTACACCTTGCTGTTATAAGTAATAAAAGAGTTTGTATCATTTAAAATGTTTGTGTTGTGATTTAAAAACCGTCAGATCTTTTTTGCCGCTCCCTCTATATCAGGGGTGGTTATTGAAGATAGAAAGTAGATCTAGCCGAGTCAGCAAGTAGGGTGAGTTTGGATATTCTAGGGATTAGTTAAGTTCAGATAAAAGGAGATAGAGTGAAGGAAGTAGGAGATTACCAAGTGCACCTGTCAGGTATTAAACGAGCCAGGCAAATGGGTGTGTAGGCCTGTAAGCTAAGAGAACCTTAGAGCGTGACATAGTTTCTGTGAGGTACGCACCGCAACGATTAATGTGGATAGATTTGGAAATGTCAGGAACTCGGATCGCGATCCATGTGTAAAGTAGACAGATTTTGAGAGACATTAAGTCAGGCTGTTCCAGCTGAGCAGCTCGCCCGAGAGCGGCTGAGTACTCACCGCCTTGTGTGAGTAAACCTGCAATATGCAATACAGTTCTGCTCTAGGGGCGGCCGTTACTAAGTGGTGGATACATCAAGATTGGCAGGAAGCGCATGGACTTGTACGATGACCTTCGCCCGGTGACGTATTGGCTATCACCCCCAGTCCCTCTCCAACCGTGCTCCGAGCATTACTGCTGAGTACTCGTGTGAACGCATACTCAAACTCGTGGATTTGGAACAGCCTGCACTAAGTGATATGGTAGTGAGAGTTAACAATAAGGAGAGTGTACTACTGATGAAGGATTTCAATACCAGTATAAGGAAATAGGACTGAAGGGTATGAAAAGGCACTGGGTAAGTGGGGTGAGGATAGGGAAGCGAATACCAATGAGAAATGTGCGCCAACTCATTCTCGGAGCAAAAAGAGATTCACAAACACACATGAGAGGGTAGAGGAACCAGGTCAAAAATAGCCTATGTCATTACTGACTTTGAAGATAAGAAATTTATATGGAATTTTAGGGTTTTCAGTGGCTAGTTTGGTGAAACAGACCACAAACTGATCTGTTGTGAATCAGGCATTGTTAGACCTAAAGTGCAGAAAAAGTGAGAGCTATTTGCAGACGGATTAGGGTTAAAAATCTGCAGGATAAGGAAGTGTTGGAAATGTTGATGAGAAATTTCAGAGAGAGGACGGTAAACAATTGCAGGACATAGAAACAGAGTGGACAGAATACAGGGATGCAGTACTATAAGAGGCACAGGCATGCCTTGGGACAACAGTGTGTAAAGATAGGAAAAAGCGTACATCCTGGTGGAATGATATAGTGAAGTCTGTTTGTAAAAGTAAGGCTTACAAAAGAAATGGCTCCAAACAAGGAATCCGGTAGACAGAGAGTTATATGTAGTGGAAAGGAACAAAACCAAACAAATAATTGTAGAGTCCAAAAGGCAAAAGTCATGGGAGAAATTTGAGGCAAAATTAGAAATGTAAAGTCAAGCGGCAAGACAGCCTTCCCGGAGTGCTATAAAAAATCTCAGAAATGGAGGGAAAAGTGAAATGAACAGTGTTCTGGTTATGTCAGGGAAACTCATTGTAGATACCAAGGAAGCATTGGGAAGATATCAAGAATACTTCGAAAGCTTGCTACTGTACCCATGTGAATAATTTCCATGGAAAACATGCTTCTGCCTCCAGCCAGCATCAGTCCTCAGGCAGTTGCATATTTTTGATCTGAGACTAAAAGGTATCAACTCTACAATAATAAAGCACAACTCTATTCTAAAGACTTTAATTGAGCTCTAAATCATGGCTTCACACAAACAGAAACACAATCCCAACAATATAACACAAAACAATGCAAAATTATTCCATCAATCCACTAATATTCGCACTTTATCCTCGTAAATCCAAATGATTATTCATTCATTTACCATGAGATTAACATAAAATTCATTCTCAAGTGCGCTGATGCACTGGTAAATTACACATAAAACCGTACTTATAATCTTACGTCACCTATTGTGACCACTTTAATTTCACAATCTAATTGTTTATTCTCAACACCATACTTTACATTATGCGTCCAATTGTGTTCTGTATCTCTCTTCCCACCAAAATGCTCTACCATGCATTAACCAATTTATGGGTTGCACATCATATTTACTTGCAACTCCACTGTTACTTGTAAATATACCCCTTTCTGCAGTTCCACTTTATGCAGTTCCACTGTATGCCGTCATGAGTTCAATTTCAAAGATTCCGTTACCGCTGTGTCGGATGGTATATTATGCTACCCTTGCGTGGGCATAGCATATGGCATCTAGTGTCCACCTTTGGAAATAGGCGACAATGTCAGTATAAAAATGCAACTTTCAACAACTGATAAGTTTGCCAAGTATTAAGTTATCAGAATGATCCTTAATTATCAATGTGTTTCAAACCACACAAATTCATTATACAATACAACAATGATTCTTTTATTACAAACAGGGTTTCCAAGTGTTCCCACTCTAAATGTCACCCTCCAAGAGTCGTTTAAAATCTCTCCCTCGGCTCTTCCTGTATACAATGGGTCTGAGTCGGGCGGTAACAAAACACTTGCTCCGTCCCTCGCTATGTTCCCTCTTTCTTTATCTCCAAGTAGTAGCATGTGGCTTTAAATACAATAGTGCAGTCTCACTGATCTGCACATCCCATATGATCTAAATAAACTGTATGCAAGATAGGGTATGGAATTGTTTAAGCATTTATTCCTAACCCTAGGATATTAATAGCTGGCCTCAACAGGTCCATTTACGTTATATGAAGGAACGAGATTCATCATACACCTGTCGAATTGGGATAGCCGGCATCTTGTTAAATAACACGGTCAGGTGCACATCCTGCCGACAAAAATTCACTCACAGGAGCTGAATTTATTCAATAGCTAGTTCTCGGTCGATATCAGGTGTCATGCTGAGGTGTCCATTGTTATCCTCCCATGCACCACTGGATTCGAACCCGGAACATTTCATAGCAATTCTCAGAGCTAGGGTTCCTCACTAAATACGCTCTGGCAAATAATAATATCTCTGTACGCCCTTGGCTATACGAGATTTCACACGTCGGTTAGATTACCTGGCTCCCCTGACCATGGTGACATGATCCCTTCCTTTAATTAGTAAGATAAAATCTATCAATTACTCTTACAAGCTTATTCATCAAGCTGCGAATTCAATTCTCTATTAAACCCTTCCAGTTCCTAGATTCTTGCATATTTATTTCCATTATCATAATATACTCTGATATTAAATTCCTTTGCTTAGCCCTTCACGTATAATACTACTGCTTGGATACGCACGTATTCCAATTAGCATATATCTTTTCTTTACAACCCTTTTTCCCTGATGTGTATTCATTTATTCTTCTTATTATTATTATTACTGACATACAATCCCATAACCGACAAAACGTAACCGTATTCAATAACCAAACATCCGTGTTCGTTACGTTAACTTTCTATATAACTGAATTGCCATTTTTACATTAGTGGTAACGATTTATCCACTCAATGATGTACATAAACATCTCAACTTGACTAAAATCAACACAACATTAATATCTCGAGGTTCTACCTCCCAAAATTGACTCTTATTGGCATATTCTATAAATTTTGAAATCACTCAACATACAGTGGACTATAATTACTACAAAATCATGGTTTTTGGGTACTTACATTGGTTAATCTGGTGGCTGCGACCAGACAACTCTTCCAGTAATGCCCACCATAATTTGCAAATTAGCAAGGCATTCTCACACTTTTCACACACATTTTACATAATTTTGCCTTACAAAACACACTGCACTTTGCTTTTCCATGTTGAAGCTGTTGCTTCCTTATTCACACAACACGTTATATCACTTCTTACACTATTAATTTTACATATATTTAAATGATCATCACTAAAATCACACGATCACTATGTACATTTCTTAATGGTTGACCTTTCCTTGCTGAATATCAGAAATGCAGGCGTTGAAGATCTATCTTTCACTGCTATCCGCATCTGGTTCAAAAGACTCGATTCTCTGCCTAAGGATTCCTAGCGGTCCCCCAATCTGTCTATCACTCTCTATCCTTAGATAAATTTTCTGATATCGCATAAATATGCTTCCTCATCGTCCTGAGCATTAATTACAGTGGTATCCCTGCGAAATTTCAACACTTGCATAACAAAGTTTATATCTGCGCAATTCGACATCCTATTATATGTCTAACCAATAGCTAATATACTGAGCTCATCCATTGTACATTGTACTTGTACAATTACCACTTTCAATTGTCCTACCTTGTATATCACACGGTACATTTCCTGCGTACTCAATAGGAATCACTCGTAATGCCGACTATAAAAGTATGGCACGACTGTCCTCATTAATTGTTCTTAATAATGCCTTACTGCATGGCTATTATGTTGCTGCCCTTAAACTGTTAAAGTCCGCGCGTCCCCTTCCTGGACTCGGGTAACGTGTGCTTCGCACTAGACTGCGGTTCAACTGACTACATTAATCGTTATTAAATAGTGCCTTACTGCATGGTTATTATGTTGATGAGCACTCAACATACTGAAGTCCGCGCGTCCCTTTCCTGGACTCGGGTAACGTGCGCTTCGCACTAGACTGCGGTTCAACTGACCCCGACTGTTCGTTCCACTGACCTTATATCCGTTTGGAGACAAAAAGTAGGTCGAAAATTTCCTTGCAGCGTCATTTCCTCTCTCCGTATATTTCTGGTCTTGAAATAACGTTTTTATGGTTCATTTCTCCTCGCTGATCACAGACCCGTCTGTGTGCTCGAGGATCGATCGGCCAATTAATTAATATTAATTGCCTTTGCCAGCGCTTCCCCACGCGGCGTCATCGGTATTTCCCCGAAGACATGGTTAGATCCTGTCGCTGGCCTCATATCTACGGTGTCAATGCGCGTTACATTAAATCTGCCTCGAATTCAATGTTTAACGGCTTGATAATTAGCCTCCTGGCCATACATTTACACAGGTGCAATCCTCATGTCTCTGAGTTACTCCGTTCTCGAGTAATCATTAAATTCCTCGGGTATCTTCTCATCCCTCTGGACCTTTCATTCTGTAACGGGGAATAACTGCCCCATATATTACCGTCCTGACTTGTCCCAGACGGCATAAGTAAGTCACAGTGACTGACATGGCTCCACGAAACCACGCCTCAATTCTAGAGTCAATTACAAACTGTCAAGATTCCAAACTCTCTGCGCTATGTCCAGAATTGTATGTATCCTACAGCCCAATACTGCAGTGTTCTGCTACTATTTCCTGCATTATATAAACAAATAATGTCAGAATTTGTTCATATCGCAACAGTGATTTAATGTGTATTTTCTCTAGGGGTTTTTATAGCTTAAACTCCCTCAAAAGATCTTGTGTTCGTTTCTTGCTGGTATCTCATGTCTGTACACATTTATCTCAGAGATCCACGTTCGACACCAGTCAGCCTAACACCGTTGGGTTCATATTCCCCTTGCAAAACTTATAGAAGTCATTTGCAAGTGACCTTCTGTAAGTCACTGTCTGACTGTGTCCCGACCAGCCTTGTTTACAATAAGTGGTCATTCAACTCGTCTGCCTGCGAGTGGGTCTGTCTACCTCCCCCTTCCACTCGGAGCTCGGCTCTCAGACGTACATTGTCCTTGCGGAGGGTTTCATTCAAGGCTTCAACCTCCCCGGCAAAATCGACCATTTCTTTGTATAGCAGTCGTAGACACTTGCACTCCGTCTGTCTCCTTCCTTCCCTGAGCAAGCTGCTTTCCTTTCCGTCTCGCTGCGTGAGCCTTCAAGCTTGTCTGCCTGGCTGACTTTGCTGTCCACATTCACTTGGGTGTGCGCTGCTATAGCTTCCTCTTGTTCGTCAAATACCTCTGGTGAATAATAAATTTTGAGGTTGGCCACATTCATAACGACCTCGTTTCCCGTTTCTAAATTCCTTAATCTATATGCATTATTCTGTAGGTCTCTTATAATTTCGAACGGGCCGTATTATCCAAAATTGAATTTCTTATATTTCCGTGCTTCTGGATCTGAACTGGCTGGTCTCCGAACTAAAACTCTTTCCCCAATGAAAAGTGGTCTGTGATATCGCTTCGCACGGTTTCTTCTCTGGCGTCTTTCAGCCTGTGCTTGGAGATATTCGAAGGTTCGCTGGATCCTCAATTCTCGTCCTGGCTGCGCGTCTACAGGTAATGGATTAACCCCAGTCCATGGCCTCTCCGGTCTCTGATCCAAATGTAGAGTTCCGGCCACTTGACCTGTCGCTTCGTGCACAGTATTATTTATGCAGTACTCTATTATATCCAAGACATCGATCCATTTCCAATTCTCTTCAGAACAGTAAAATTTCATATATTTCTGGATCTCTCTCATAACACGTTCAACGGGGCTAGCCTCAGGATGGCGAATGGTAGATAGAATCTGCCTAATTCCAAAATTTGCCAATTCTCGACGAAATTCTGCGCTAGTAAAGCAGCTCCCGTGATCTGAGAGTAAGTTATCCGGTTTCCCAAGTACCGGAATAACTCTCTCTTTCAGTCTCTTTAATACCTGCTTCGAGCTGGTCTTCTGTATGGGGCATAATACCACCATTTTCGAAAATACATCCATGGCTACAAACATATGTCTATTGCCTCTACGTGCCCTAGGCAGTGGTCCAAAGTTGTCTACACTCATTAGCTGCCTTGGCTTCTCTGGTAACAACGGAATGGGTCGTTGTCTCATTAAAAAGGGATTTGGCTTTACCCTTTGGCACAAATCGCATGTCCTAATAGCATTTCTTACAGTTTCTCTTAACTTCGGCTAAATGAATGCTTCTTTCAGTAGAGCAGTTATCTTATCCATACCAGGGTGTCCAAACGCTCTGTGTGCTAGCCACACCAATCTCCTCTGCAGAGATGCAGGAATAACAATTCTTTGACGGGTATGCTCTACATCATCCCACTTGTGTAGCATCTGATTGTGCCATACGTAGTCTGTTGATAACGTCTCTGCCCCTCTGTATATTGCAGTTCCCCTTGCTAAGCGTCCCTCGAAGTAATCAATCATCATTTTCAACCACGGATCTTCGTGTTGTAGGTTGGTAAGTTTCTTCAAGTCATCTAAGGTCTTCTGATCTCGATTTTAAATCTGGACAGCTAGAGTTTCCTCTTCTCTCGGATATCGGCTTAACATGTCCGGTATTACGTTCTCTTTCCCTGGACAGTATTCTATTTCCACATTGAACTGTTGAATATACAGGGACCATCTTGTCAACCTCTGGCTGGACAAATCCGTCTTTAACAAAAATGTTAAAGCTTTATGGTCTGTTCTGAGGACGATTTGAAAGCCATACACGAGTTTGCGCCAGTACTGTAACGCGTACAGAATTGCGAGCAACTCTATCTCTGTAATCGTGTAATTTTTCTCGTGGGCCCTCAATCTACTACTTATAAAGACTATAAAAACTTTCTCCTCGGGCTTATCAACATTTTCTTGGAATAGCATCGCCCCTATTCCAATAAGTGATGCATCAGTCTGTATTATGAACTTCTGGGTATAATCAGGATATCCCAGCTTCACGTATTCCAAAAGCATTTGTTTCGACCTCACGAATGCTTCTTGACACTCAAGTATTTCTTAAACATTTTACTGTTTCAATATTACATCGTAACTTGTATTTTCCTTTCCTCATATTACAATCTTATTCCAATTCTTTCTCTAATACAATATTCTTATTAAGTTCCATATTTTTACATTTGTGCATGTCAACAAATATCCACAACCAGATCTGCCCAATACGTTATCAGACTAAACTTCGTTCAGATCCTCAAAATAGATAATCAACGATAGCATTCTTTAAAATATATTTCAATATAATATTCTTGTAACATAGTTTCCATTAAACTTCCTTCGTCATCAAAAAACGATATAATCCAATTTAAAACAATTAAATTCGTAATAAAATTCAAATGTAACAAAATTACATCTAAACAAAATTCAAATGAAAAACAAGTAAATTCGAAATTGCATAAAATTCTAAATTCCAAATAGCAAATCTAAATCGTCGAAAAATCGCTTGCAAATCTATAAATCGATGAAAAAATCTAATATGAAACGTCTACATAACATAGCGATGGAAATATAAAATCGAAAAATATTGAAATAATTCGAAGATGTAGAAAAATGGCATTAATATACAAAGTTGTCGGATATTCTCCAAAGTTTCTACAATTCTACAAAATGGGATGCTTCGTTGGTCTTTAGACTACCTGGTGCTGCGTATTGTTGACTAGAAATGGATTTCCCTCGTTTTTCATCAGTAACGGAATGTTTCTGAGAAATTGCCCCTTCAAGATGTCGTGTGGGATCCACCTCGATCTCCTTCGGAAGTCTCCAAACGGCCAGGAACTGGATTCGAACTCTAACATCATCGTGTAGTCGTACTTTCTGCTTGGCTATCTTCTTAATGAGATGGGAAACCCTTTCTCTCTTGATTCGCGCTTGGATAACCCTAGCCGAGCCCTTACTGGAATTTATTCTGTCTTCTTCGCCGCAGTTCAGATAGATATGTGTATCCATCATAGTAGTCGATGAAATGACTCTTGTAGATGTAGATTTGATTTACGCAGGAGAGACTAGATGTTCATCTCCCCCACGACGTTAATATTATGTCATTTCGTATATTCTCGTAGTTCATCATAGCTATGCTCCCTGTAGCATCTTAGTAAGAAATTCCACTCTCTGTAGATTCAACAATGTTTAATTCCCCTCTCAGCGTACGCTCATTCGACATGGTGATGAATGTATACAATAATTTTCAATCACCCTTAAGCGTTGCTTCGAATATTTTTCACGTACTTTCTTCAATATCGTAGTTGCATTTTAAAATTGTAGGTATTAATTACGCAGATAAATATGCAATTATTCTCGACTCTTGTATAATAATTGTAGTTATAACTTCTTCTTCAGTGTCGTTTCAAAATATTATAGCTTTGTCTTCGTAATTATAGCGTAGTCTGTGGACACGTCCACTCCCAATGAAGACTTGAGTAATAAGAATCTCGATCTTTGTCGCGTTTCTCCCACTCCGATGATAAAGTTGGCGTCACCTCATAAAATACTTGCCTAAATGGCGCGTAAGGCGACTATAATTTTATTCCAGCAGCAAATATATATAAATAATTCTTATTTATGATTTAACAACTTCTTTGATGTTCTGAAGTGTTAATATCTCGTTGGTAATTAGATATGTTAATTGCGCTAGTTGCAATCTTCAATATAACGCCTCATCCCATTGGTTGTGTCAGCCACGCGATTGGCTCGTGTCATAGCCTCCCCTCGGCTCGCGATCAAAATTCCTTAGAGCTCATTCCAACTCTGGTCGCGTGTTAGATTCGGAAGTCCTCGGCTAGCTTCACGAAGGATACGAAGCTTGGTTCTGTCCCGATCCGCTCTGCTTGTCACGTGTGAGCTAGAAATTACCTGATTGGCCGTGCCGGATTAACTAGTTAGCTGAACGAGATGTTACAAACCTGTTCTGGGCCTCTTTCCAGACCCTGTTTTAAATATCATGGGCTAACTTTCAAAACTTTCAAATGATAGAATATTTCACTACATATATACGAGTACAGTACATACAGACAAACTATCACGTTAAATTGATTTTTATATGCATACAGTACATATGTACTATTTGCTGAAGGACATGAACTGTCTAAGAGGGATTCAATAGGTGGAAACCACGTAAATAGTCTGGTTTATTGGTAAATAATGGGAAATCACAAAATTAAGCCGACCAAACATTCTTAGAATTCAATTCGTAATGCCCTTTTGAGCGCAGTATGCAACTAATAGAAAGAAAGATGGGAGGAAAGAATGGGAGGAAAGAACAAGCAAACATAGTAATGGTCCTTTACTTCACGAAACCTGTCAATAAATTAAATAGATGAACCATGTTTTGGAATAAACAACTTTTGATATATGACCTACAGTACTTTGTATTAAAATATATGGTTACAATTTCAGAATCGTATCTCAGAATCCATACATTGTAGCCATGGGCATAGCCTACGGATTATGAGAAATCCGTGTCGATCCAAACAATACCCTCAGATGAAATGCCTTAGTCTTATGTAACTTCCCCTATCGGATAGAAACTCAACTGACCTCACGATCCGGAGAGCACTTCATTCCAGCACACATATCCAATCTTTAATCTGGTGGATTCGGGAGTCAAACTTTGGGTATCATAGGTAAGAGGCATGCATACTACCTCTACACCACGGGATCGACTCTAATGGTAATAATAATAACCATGCAAACATCGGCCTATAACTCTCTCCGGCAAAGGAACTGTTAAGTTCGCCCTGGAGGAGTTCGTTAACATGTCATTGAATTCACATTTAATCACCCACAAATGCCAGTCTCCCAAAATTGCTGAAAACTCTACTTCGGTGATGTGATATAGTACGGTGCGTATCGATGGAGCTGTTGGGTTTACCTGGCAAGAGAAGCTCACGCAATGAGTTGATATATTCACAGTTGTTTTGTTGGAACTGGTATGTTTAACTTTGCAGCGGCAGGATCAAGTGTTCGTTTACAATATTTCAATCTCAGCTGCACAGCATTAGGATTTCTGTAGGTCAGTGGCGGCTCGTAGATCAAATATCAGGTGAAGAGCCAAACTCCTAATTTCATCAGTGCATGATGTTTGCGTTTGTGAATATTGACATCCTTTTCCTATTTTAATGCTAAAATATCTACTAAAAGCCTAGTACTTAAAACCAAACCAAACATAAGTTATCGCACTAAAAAGTCAAACTCGCTTATTTATATAGCTTAAATGAATCCTCCGTTCTCTAAGGTTGGCAATCTTATCTATGATGTCCTCATAGAAGGTCTTCAATCAATTTCAACTACAATTCACGATTTATGGAGATAGCCAATGATGTAATTCTGGAGTCAGATATTGTGTTACATGCAAAAGTATTGAATCTTTTCAAACAAGAGAAACTGCGTTGTACTGATGCACTTGTAGAAGGTATTGACAGTACCCAATTAAGGTCGCCACGTACTCCTACACGATGAAAAAGTCTATTCTTGTGGCATCACTTTACTAAGTATTTTCTGGATTTATGCTAAAGGTACAGCTATGATTCTTGTCACATATAAGAAGCGGTATATTCTGAGCTGTTTATGACCATGTAGTGCTACTTTGCTTTTATAGGATGTGTGAAATGAATACAAATTTAGACAGATACATTTTCAAAAAAATGTTGTATAATTTGCTTCAGGTACACATTTCTCAGTTGTTTTTCAATCAAATATTCTCAAATTCTGTTCACACACTTGGAATGGATTATGGCAGATGAGTACCGGTAACCACTTTGTTTCATTATTATTGGGACAGAATGCAAGAAAAAAGAATCCGAACTCTTTCTTTTTTAAATTTATTCAAAAATATGTATTAATTTTTCTCTTCCCAATCCATGTCTACAATGTTTTGGAAGTGCAAATAGGTTAATATTCAAGTACTCCATTAGGCAAGTTAATGTAAAAAAATTAGCCCTCTATCTTAAATGGTTTCCTTGTTATTGGTACCTAAACATGGAAAATGAGTATTAACGGAAAACAGCTGGCAAAGTTAAAAGTGAATTATTCAGAGCATGGGACGCTAATTTAAAAAAAAAACGAATTTAAGGTAGTTGTAGACATAAAAAAAACACAAACTATATATATTTGGATTCAGAAAAGAATGAAGAATTTTATGGCGCCAAAATCAAAAAATCGATATTTTCATCATGCAAGAGTACGTCGTGTCCTTAAGCAAAAGTTTGTAAGTCTCTTCTATTCACGGAGTTCTTGATGTATTTCTCCCGACTATTTTTACGTTGTAGGATTCATGAGCATAAAAGAGTGACAGTTCATTTCTTAAATGTGGGGTAGGCCTATTGTTGATTATGTTTGTTATACAGCTCAAATTTGTCGGAATCTATAAGACTTATTTAAGAATTGTAATTTATCACAGCCATGCGTTAGCATAGAAAAAAGCAGAACATTATTAAGAAAAAAATGAAAATTCACAGCCTGCTTCTAGTCTCCGATTGGGTCAGGAATGGAATGAATGAAGCCCCCCCCCATCTAGCAGCGAGGATATGAACTGTGCCGGCTGCCGAGGCCTGACGCACTCCTCTGGGGCAATGATGAAATGAATGACAGATGAAATGAAATGATAGTGGAGAGTGTTGCTGGAATTAAATTTTTGACAGGGAAAACCGGAGTACCCGGAGAAAAACCTGTCTGCCTCCGTTTTGTCCAGCACAGATCTCACATGGAGTGACCGGGATTTGAACCACGGACCCAGCGGTGAGAGGCCGGCGTGCTGCCGCCTAAGCCACGGAGGCTCTAACATTATTAAGTCGGTCCTTAATATGATCTCTGATGTACTCTGATGTTGCATCAGTTATTTCCAGAGAACACACTTTGAATTTTATTTTAATAATTTTGAGGTTCTAAGGACTTTTTAGATGTCAGTATCTTCAATAATTCCTTAAAGCGCACACGGTTTAAAGAGGTCTTGTCATGTCCTCTAGAAGACGATGATGATGATGATAATTGTTGCTTTAAGAGGCCTAACATCTAGGTTATCGGCCCTCCTCTCTAGAAGAGAGTTCCTGTAAACTTAAGTATAGAACAACTCTAATCACAAGTCCCAGGATCTGCCTTTTTAAAGTCACATTCACATTACATTTAAGTGCACTTAGTCTTGCATTTTCCCGTAAAGTGCCAGATATCGTGCTTGTGTGCGTGTTCTAAGTGGTAACTGGTTCTTTAAATGTTGCTCACTGTCTTTGTGTTTGTCCAACCCGCGGGTAATGTTTTGGAAATTTGTTACTGTTACTGTATAGTAAGCAAGGCCAACAGAACAGTTCTATAACTACTGCACAACTATGTGAACTGTTCGAACCAAGATCCCTTGCGATGAAGGCTATAGGACTTTCCGGTTTTATTTCTTTAGTGCACAGTTCTATTAATTTCTTTGGCCGCCCACAAATTAATAAATTGATTAGTAAATCCCTTTTTGTCTTCATCTTTCCACCTACTGAAGGGAATTTCTAATAAAATTAGTAACGTGTCTTTCACTGCAAACATTATACACTAAAAGCCATCAACCTTCATCAACAACAGGGTAGATAACGTTATAAATACATACTATTCATTGGGAAAGTAAATAAAAGCCTCAATATAAAAGAAAAAGAAGCCTGTTGCAATGTAAACTTTCATCAACTGAACTAGACGATATTGCCTTGCCGACACAGGAACATCTTCACTCGTCTGTCTAACGGCAGGTAATGACGTCACAACTGACGTCAGGTTACCATGGCAACGAGACGATGTAGCTGACATAAACAAGACACTTCGTCTCCTGCTTCCTTCCAAGTTACGGCAGTACAATCTAGCGACAGGGAGTACAACTGCTACAAGGACGTCATGCAGCCTTGCTTGCGCACCATCTAGCGACGGAGTGTAGAAATAACAGTACACTAAGTGAAAAAGTAGCCCAAGACAATGACAACATTTTTATTTAAATAAGAAAAAATAATGTTTATTTTATTTAAGAGATGGCATGTGAAGAGGCTCTTCACTCTCTTCACCTGAATAGCCGCTACTGCTCTAGGTATGCGGCACTTGTGTGTATCTCTCACTTAAGAAATGCAATCAAGATCACCGAAATACATTGCACACAGAGGGCCTTCTTTTACTTGGAATACTGACTGCTATATTTGTTAAATCAAAAGAACTTGGCAAAGACAAATGAGTGTACTAAACCGTTTAGAATACACGACATAGGGTAAGCTTCAACTCGGCACAATCATCGGCCTATAACTTTCCCAGGCAAAGTAACTGCAATGTTTCTGGTTTCGGTTTCCGCCCTGTGGGGGATCATTAACGTGCCAGTAAATTATTTAAGAGGTCGTGTACATTTAATCTCCCTCAAATGCCCCAGTATTTTACCTTTTGCACAGTATACACGAGCCTCGCCAACTACGCCATGCAGCAGTCTGCCAGAATAAATTGCCTGTAAGCTATTTGGTGCTGAGTTGTAAATTTGTAGTTACTGTAATTAGGACTTGGGTTCGTAAGAGAGCCCACACATTTAGTTAGGGGAACACACACACAGATCACACATATGTACACACACACACGTTCAAAAGGTGATCTCATAAGCCTGTGTTTTCATATGATGAAAATAGTGAGTTATAAACTTCTTGTTGTGGGAACCATTCATCACGCGAAGACTGCTGAATTTGGTGTCCAACTCAAGAGAAATCTGAAAATAAACTGTGCCAGGTTATATCTCTGCTTCGTTCTAAATTGCAAAACTATTATATGATACTTTGATCTCCAGCACGTGAATTATGTACCAGCTTTGCCACATAGACGATCGTGTCTCTGGGAGGGAACAAACACTGGCTTTGCTTCCCTCCACAGCGAGCGAGGCGAGAATGTATTGAATCATAGTAAGCAAACCTCTAGTCTCTCTATTTAACGTGGAGCTGTGCTTCCATGTAATATAATTATCTTACTTGGCGTAATTGCCTTTACGGCTTTATCAAAGCTAGCACACGTCCAGTTCCATACTGTCTCTCACAGATCAGTGTTGCTGTGGGGTCTACATCAGTGTGCTGGGTTGTTACGCTGTCAACGCTGCCGGATAATGCTGTACAATTATGTGTATTTGTGTGAAACACGGAGTTAATTTAAACTTTATACAGTAGTGATTCAAAAATGTTGGATCGAATTCATACTTGAAAACCTCGATGAGGAATTAAAATATGAATTTTTGGGTTCCTTTACGAGCTTTTCGATATCATGATCATGTAGCCCCGTATACTTGGGCGTGTGTGTGGAATCTGTCTAACAATAATCAGTGCCATTGTGATGTCCGTACTAGCGTGTGTATTTTTAATTGGGGCTAAGAATATTGGGGTTCCGTTTAGGGTTCCTTCACGCGCTTTTCGACATCGTGGCTATGCAGCCCCGTATAATTGGGCGTGTGTGGAGTTTGTCTAATAACCAGTGTCACTGTGATGTCTGTACTAGTGTGTGAATTTGCAATTAGGGCTAGTAATTTGGTAAGAGGCGACCATAGCCTTAATTTAAGTACCATCCCAGCGTTTTCCTGGATTAGAATTGGGAAACGTTTAGGCCCATTGAAATAACCTGCAGAAGCTCACAACTAGTGGGACGTGGGTTGGCGACCACGGAAGCCGAGCTGAGTCCGGCATTGCTTCCACTTGGGCTACTTGTGCCGGGCTCCTCTTTCTTGTCAACTTTCCATGGTCAACTCTTGTTCTCTTCCAACCCGACGGTATTAGGGTAGGTGAGGCCTACGGAGTCTTTCAATTTCCTGCCTTAATTGGCCCTTGTCATATCTTTCCCTCATTCTTCCAGGGGTCAGATATCTTGTTTTTCTTTTCATGATATATCCTGCTTTCTGCATAGTCCCACCTCTTATGGTGCACCATGGATAATGCTACATTCTCAGGGGATCACGTCTGGTGAGCCCGGGAGTTGGCGACCCCGAGGGATTCCTGAGCTAAGTCCGGTTCTTTCCCCTTTCTTCCATTGCCTCAGGGGCGGGCCCTCTCTCTTTACCCTTTCCTATCTGCCTTTCATGGCTCTCCTTCCTTCCAAGTCCCTCATTTCTCATTCTGCGCGTATTGAGGGCATTTCTTTTCGTCCTGTATTTTATTTACCTATTCACTTTTTTCTTCTTTTGTTTTCCATTTGTTCTTGTAGGATGTAAGTGTGTAGATGTAGTTTATATTACACTGTCACCCAAACCATTAAGGACCGATAACCCGGTTCCGCTCCTTTAAAACAACAATTATCAACATCATCATCATCATTCTATTGAAAATTTATGGTGTAGCACTAGTAAAGTGCATCCCAGTGTCATATTATAACGTGCTCTTGAGGGAAACAAAATAAGAGTCGCTCATTACAACTAAACTACTGTAATCATTGGATCGCTTCAAAATTTTAGAAAAATAAATTTTCGATTAGGAAGCGCCAATGTACAAGATGATTAGACGAATACTGTCAATATAGCGGCCATACGAATCATGCAAGCATTATAATCCATAACTTATAATTCATTGAATCAATGCCTACCGTACTTGGCACTCAGACAGTCCCATCTAAGGGCCCTCTGTTACCCAAGTGATAACTATATGAGAGCGAATATTGCGCGCAGTTGTTTTCTTAAAATTATAAGAATATTAAAAACACCTCTAAACACATAACAGCTGCAATTACGAAAATGAATGATAAGTTAGGACCATACATGTGGCTTTGTATGGCCAACACAAAAGAACAGATTATCCATATATTTAAGGTGGATTTTGCGTGAAACATTAGAACATTTCAATCGAAATCTCAGATTATAATTGCATCAAGAAGACGAACATTGGCAATAGGTGAATTTCATGTGAGGGTTCTCGATTGCGTTAGTCAAAAGATTAACACATTCAAGATAGAGTACAACGGACATCATGAAATTAAAAAAAATAACTCTTAGAATAATATAACTATAATAAAAAATAGTACTAAGGTAGAACGTATTTAAGTCGCTTCGTCTGCCCAAAACAAAGAAATCAGTGACTTAATTTTTTCAAGATGGCGGCTAAGCGTATTAGTCTGTTACAATATACAAATAAGTAATGCATGAAATAATTGTACAATTAAGAAAAACGTTGCTACGAGAGGAGTATTATATAAGGGGCATCAGTAGCGTTGGTGAAAATAATGATCACACTGAATATAGAGCGGAGAGGCCATCCTCAAATTCCACAATTAAAAGTAAATAACTCTATATTTTAGAGCTACATTAATGAATATTACTGATATCTTAGAACATTATATGCGGTATCGTATGCCTAAAGCAAAATTACAGCGACTCCACGATTTCAAAATGGCTGCTGGGCGTATTATTGAAACGTTATAATGATTCAATCAGAAAGTATTCACCAAATCAAGACGAAACTTAGTAAGAAAGAAGTACCATATAAGGGACTTTTGTGAAACAAGCCATAAAAACGACGCAATGAATACAAAGCGAGGCATCCATCTTGAAAATATGGAATATGATAATGAATAACGCAAAAGAACGAATATAACTAGTAATGTAGCACCTTGTAAGTGGCTTCCTATCAGCAAGTTAAAAGAACAGTGACTCCATACATTCACGATGGTGGCTGGGTGAATTCTTAAAACTTGAATATTATTAACCTACGATATAATAGCATACTTAACGCAAAATTTGGTAAGAGAAAATAGCATATGAAAACCTCCGTAGCATTGCTCATAAGAATATCATACTCCGTAATGTGCGCTGTGCCCATCTTGAAATTATGGAGTATAAAAATTCATGACCCTTTATATTTTTCAGATAGAATAACTATAATTAGTATAAATGTACAGTAGCACCGTATGATTTTCATGCCCAAGACAAAACAACTACTTCACTATACATTAAAGATAGTGGCTGAGCATACTTTTAAAATATCAATGTCAATAGCTCAAGATCCAATTGCACAATATTAACATGAAACTGTGATGTTTTTCATTTGCTTGGTGCCACTTGGCAACCACATGTAATGTTTTACGTTTTCCTGAAGTACCGTGGTGAAAAAACCACTATAAACCTTTTTACCGGATGGGCGCCATCGTGTCCAATTACCAAATGGACATCGAAATATACATGTGACCAAACTTACCATAATATACCTCGGCTATACAGATTCTTGTAGCTCAGCCCGTAGGTAAACTTATCCTTCCAACCAGAATTACATTTACCAAGAGAGGAGAGGGTCGTCTTACAGTTAATTCTAAATACTAGGAGGAAATACGCAGAATGAATTTAAGGAAATTACTTTAATGACATTACTAATAGAACAAGATATATTAAACATAAGAGAGGAAGATTTAATGAAGTTACGTTTGACTAGGTGGCAAGAAGCAAGTGACGACGGAGACATTACGTTAAGATTATTCCAAAAGCTGAGAATTTACATTTAAGGTGCCCACATCAAAAATTAAAATAGTGAACAGAGAAATACCTAATTTTGTTGTTTACGCTCACCAATGCTGGTTTCTTCTGGTCTGCTTTGCGTGATACAAAGCAATGCTGCTGTCTGATGCTGGATAAAGTTGCCATCACGATGTTGTAGATTAAGTTATATATGAATAATATATTATTGTTGATGTAGTGATGAATATCTGACTTCTAAAATCACTTTAATAATGATTAGCCCAATACACGACTAACATTATATGTAAGCCTGAACATAATAGGTCCTTGCATACTTTCAACTTGTAAGCGAAGTACAGCTGATGATATTTAACTGAAGTCATCCATACTCAATAGTAGGAATCTGTCGAAGGAATAACGAAGAATTGGGCCGTCGAGTCCAGAGCAAGGTCTTATAAAAACATCACCTTACCCTCACTCTAGCACATTAGTTTCAAAAGTTTCAACCAATCAAACTCCTCTCGTCCAATAGCAGTCATCTCTTCCTCACCTGATCGTCTGCGATTCGTCTTTTCATAGCTTTGTCTGAATTCTCAGAATTCGTGGTCTTGGAGATAATAAAGATATTGGTGTCGTTGTGTAGCAAGATTTCCTTGTCTTGGATGGACTTGACCTGCCTTGAACCTTTTTCTGAGAAAGGCCCCTCAAGTAGCGTCTGTTTCTTCCTCCTGGAATCCCTCCCGCTGTGAGCTATCAGACACGTTGAGTTATCGTTGCGACATTTTTCCCTGCCTTTCTAACTGACTGAAAATTACTACGTATTCAATTTGCTTTGCCATGTCGTACAAATGATCATAATTATATATAAGTTTATAAATCTTCCCTTTGAAATCAATTAATTAAATATAAAACCTGCTTCTCTCATAAACAACCAATATAAAAAGATGATAATAATAATAATACAGAAATGGTGTGGGTGGTTATAATATTTCCCACTGAATTAAATAATAATAATAATAATAATAATAACAATATCTCAACTTTGGAGATATTACAAAACCTTTTAAAAGAGGTTAATAATTTAAGAGACCAAGCTAGCATTAGCTATTACACTAACACACTGCTTAAAGCATGCAGCCGCCATCTTGAATATATAAGATATTAATATCGCTAATCCACTGTTTATTACTGTTACAATGACGACACGCAGCAACGCATAAGAGGCTTTCTCTACAGCAGGCACAGAATCAAAGATTCTATATGCTCAAAATGATGGACGGTCGTACTTTTCTAATCTTAGAATTAATTTCCCTGGATGCAGGAGTGGAATTACATCTAAACTTTGTAAACGAGGTGTCCCATGTAAGTAGGCTACATGTTATTTACTGAACATCTTGTTCAATGTTGCCTAAGTAACCTATTAGTAGAAGCTTTTCTGTCGGGCAACACGAGTGTGCCCATTTAGATTGGGCGGGGAGTTACGATTAGTTTACAGTCGGAAAGCTTCTACTGGTAGACGTTTGGAGTGCCAGACATTCAACTCGCTGTGTCTAATCGTGAGGCCAGCATTTACCCATGACAATGAGTATGGCATAAGACATTTGAATCAATGCTTGGGATTCCAGTGCCAATTTGCTTCCACCCTCTGATGGAGACGATAACATTCCAGAAAATCACTATTCAGTCGTCTTATGTTTGAACTCCGGAAAAGACAGCGTATTCTATAACCATAGTGTCCTGTGATTAAAGCCATGAGGACGTGTCAGTCAGTTCAAAGGTAGGTCTAAGTTGAGTTCAGCACGAGTCTTTGGTGCTGAGGTCGATGCTGTATGGCAGCAGTGTCCATACAGCACGCCTGGTGTGCTGTCACGAGTTGCACGCTGGGGTGCTACTGCTACGGACGGACTTGCAGCGATGGTGGGGGAATACTATATGTCTGTCTCTCTCGTTCACTTTCCCATTTTCCTCCCTCCCCTACTGGCTTCGCTGTGTTGTGTTTGATCAGTCGAACGTCACACGGTATTCAGTATATTGTAAATATGAATACAAGTTTAAGAAAAAAGAAAATGACAGTGGAAAACAATAATACCGAAGTAGCAAAGCCTTAAATGAGTTCCATGATATCTTATCAGTATTTCTGACTGTTTTAATGCTAAGCACGTAATCTTCGAGCACTGGTACACGGAGAAACGTGCGAAACACCAACACATTAAACGAACAGTTTGTTTGTTTACGTTAACATCCGTTGCGCCAGCGATCCCAACTTAACTCGGTGAGACGCGGCGAAGTGCTGTCGCTGCCTAACCAGAGACAGGGGCCAGACTGCCGGCGCGCGACGCAGCATAGCTAGCACGCCGAGCGTGCAAAGACTGGACGCTACTGGTGTAAGCAAGGGACTGCACGAAATACTAGTCGCTCTGGGTGGAATGCCGTACACTTCAAGCACTCGGTCGCAGAGTGACGTGTATTGTGATTTCTTCATCTAGCTTGCTTTTCTTGAACTATTAGAAATCTAGCGAGATATGCCTATAGATGGGGATTCGGTCTTTCATTTCATGTGTAAATGTATCGACAGCTTATCAAATATGTGCGATATATCGGTCCTGATGAAACGAAATAGTTTTGTTGTAGACATAATGGCAGATAAACATGTTGTCATCGCGGATTCAGAAATTATTTTAACGATGTTTTAGTAGATGTTGATACCGAAAGTTTCGCATCGCTAAACAAGGCCTCAGATGTAGAATCAAGAATCAAAGAGTTGTTGTTGTTGTTGTTGTTGTTTCATTTAAGGGACATGGACATCGTGGTCATTTATCCCTATGTACTTGTGTCTGTAACTTTGTCTGATAACCTGTGTTACTATGATGGTTGTATTAGTGTATTTGTAATTCGGTTGAGGATTAGGAGTAAGGTGGCAGTGGCCTGATGTTAAGAGCCATTGTGTCATTTGTCCGGAGTAAATGTGGAAAACCGTGGAAACCCACGTACAGGACTTCTGAGGTGGGAATCAAACCCACCTCTTCTCAGTTCTGCCTCACGAGGCTGAGTGTATCTCGATTCGGCCCCCAGACCAGAATTAAATGTCTTGGCAGAGCCGGGAATCAAACTCGGACCTTCGGGACGGCCGCCAAGAATGCTAGTTGCTACGTCACGAGGTGGTCAATGAAAGAGTGAAGACAGCGAGTATAACAGTGATCGTTGGCATATTACCGGCTGTAATAGAAATTTTTGTGCGTAGTGGCTAGTATTCCTGGCCACGGAGGTCCGGGTTTGATTCCTGGCTCCGCCAAAAAATTTAATTCTGGCCTGGGGGCTGGAACGGAGTTCACTCAGCCTCGTGTGGCAAAACTGAGAAGAGGCAGGTTCGATTCTTACCTCAGCCATCCTGTATGTGGTTTTCCGAGGTTTCCTACTTCTACTCCTGGCAAAAGCCGGAATGATACCTAACTTAAGGCCACGGCCTACCCAAATCCTATCTCGATTAAAAGTACACACACTAATGCAGACATCACAGTGACACAGGTTATCAGATGAATTCTACACACACCCAAGTACACGGGGCTACATGTCGCAAAGCCCCCTAAAAGAATCAACATCAACAGTTATGTATCGCACTAAGTTGAACTCTAAGGTAAATTGTAAATCATAAATAACTTATGCTTGTATAATTCCAACAACGTATGCTATTTATGAGTTCATTCTTTGTTAAAGAAAACTACGAATATTTTGGCAAAATCATTGATACGTTTGACTGTTATGCCTGACTAACTATTTACAAAAAGCCTGCACTCCTCCTGCAACGCAGGGTAGCCTGTGAGTGATTTAACTTCTCCCAAGCTGAAAGGCTAGTGGATTGACAGTGCGACAGTGGTGTTTTATGTGTTCCAGCGAGCAACCAGTGCCGTGAGAGAGACTGTATAAGTGCGACAAACAGAGAACTAAAAGGGCTATAGCAGCCGAGACAAAGAAAGCAATAAAAGAACTATCGCGTCTGTGAAAGACTACGAGTTGTCTGGCAGTGTGTAAGCAATAACATGTGCTTCAAGTGGAGAAAACTAAAAAGGTCTATTTAATACAATTTCCCATAATATTTGTACGATTGTTGTTCTGATTGCTATATTGAGTTCTTGCTCCTTGAAAAGATTTGTTATTTTGTATGTGTTGTTAGTCACGAGGTTGACCGTGAATAGGCATTCTCATGTTGGGGTGGTGAGTTGTCGGTTTTCTTTCTCTGTATTATTCGTATTTGGTCTACTGTGTTTTGTGTAAAATTATTCTTAACGGCCACTTGTTTCATCTTTTCAAGTTATTTATTGAAGACCTGGGTTGACAACGGTATACTGATAGCCCTATTTACCGTGTAATTAAAGCCTGATGAAAATTGAAAATCCACAGCCTGCTTCCAGTCTCCGACCGGGTCAGGAATGGAATGAATGAAGCCCCTATCTAGCGGCGACGATATGAACTGTGCGGGCTGCCGAGGCCTGACGCACTCCTCGGGGGCAATGATTAAATGAATGACAGATGAAATGAAATGATAGTGGAGAGTGTTGCTGGAATGAAATTTTGACAGGGAAAACCGGAGTACCCGGAGAAAAACCTGTCTGCCTCCGTTTTGTCCAGCACATATCTCACATGGAGTGACCGGGATTTGAACCACGGACCCAGCGGTGAGAGGCCAGCGTGCTGCCGCCTAAGCCACGGAGGCAATTAAAGCCTGATAATGCCCCTAATAAAATCTAAACGGCCGGAGTGATTTTAATGAAACAACGTAGGAACATACCATAGGCTAGTACTATTTTCTCCAACCCCGACCATTCCCATCAAAGTTTGATATTGTACCCTTCAGTAAAACAGTGTTTTATGACAAGATTCAGCTCTTCGGGGTCACGCTCAGTCCTGTGGATGTTTTAAATAAGTTCACCAAAACAACATGTTCTACGGACTGAAGGATCATACGAAAAACTATAATTAAGAAAGGAAGTGAAAACAAGTAAAATAAACATGATTTAATAACTGATAAAATGCATAACAAAAAATAATAACAATGAAAAGAACTCCTCCCTGACATTTTACTCCACATAAAAATGAATTTAACAAATGAGTGGTTAAACGAAACCCACTTCTCTCAATAAAACTTGAGGATACCTGGTCCACTGACTGTTTAAGAAATGTGTATGCGCGCGTATTGACCAACTAAAAATAAAATGAGTACTTTGGATGAGTGATCGTTCACAACGGGTAGCAGCCACGATGCTCACGAGCACCCATCTCGCAAATCAACATTCATGGCTATAGGACTCAACAATTAATAAAAAACATACTATAATTAAATCCTGACACACGCAAAACTTAAACATCTATAATTACAAGAATCTCCCCTGAGATTCCTCACAGTGCCATAGCACAGCAGACAAACGAGCTTGCCCCAAGGCCAAGTGCTCAGAAATAAACAAGGAAACAGCGTCACGTGAAAAGTGGCCTCACGGGTCTCTGACACGGAGTGTAAACAAGAAAATCAAGCAACAACAACTACACCTCGGCGTCTGAAAATATATTACATGAATAAAAACATGATAAGTTAACGCTTCGAAGATGGCAGAAACAACGTAGGCAACTCCCATTTACTCAACAATTACATTTACAATTGATCAGTTCTTTTCTGAATTCAAACAACATTATAAGATACAGGCCAAACTGCTCTGCATTGCTAATGACTAGGGCCCGGATTTTTTAAAAATGCATTTGCGCATATGCATATGCATATTTTGACATATTTTGAGGTTTAGTGCATATTCTAGACGTAACAGCATATTCCGGTATATATGTCTGAATTTAAGGACAATTACAAGAACTACTAAAATAAATCTGCTTTGTGCATCCCTAGCTAGTTGCCTATATTATGTGCATCCCTCACTAATTGGTGTTTTCGACTCTCTGTGTAACGGCACTTTACTTTCACAGCTGACAATGGCAACATATAGCTTAGGTATGGGTAGGCAGGCTGGCTGGACTTCCCGGAATTCCTTTCTCTCCCACAGTAGATAATAAACTCAGGGGGTTGGGCAATTGGTAAGGACAGAAGTATCTTCAGTTCACTAGTTACGTTCCAGTTTAATGCCCTGCATCTGAAGTGTTAGTTTCTAAAAATGCCTAAGGAAAAGAGCAGGAGAAGAGATTTACTAAATCAGTGGGTGTCGGGTAATAGGGACTATTCAACATCGTGTACAGTCAAGTTTGCTCAAAGGAAGTAAAATGTGAAAAGAAATTTCAGCTTGAACAGCATTCAAAAACAACTGCACATATTAAAGCAAAGGAGGAGAAGAACAGCACACCACAACAACTACTTCTTACGCAGGTAAAGCCTAAGTCCAGTATTCTTAATGCATTTTCAAATGATCTTTGTAGGGCTTTCGTATGCAGCAACATTCCATGGAATAAAGTAAACAATCCAGTTCTGCGATCATTTCTTGAGAAATATTGTGTAAATCAAAAAATACCACCTGAATCAACTCTTAGGAAAAATTACCTACCTCCGCTATATGAATCTACCCTGGAATTGATCCGTTCTGATATCGGAAGGAACTATGTCTGGATATTGGTGGATGAGACAACGGATTCATGTGGCCGTTACATAGCAAATTTCGTGGTTGGTAAATTACATCCAGACGAACCCGGTAAGCCGCATCTTCTTGCTTGTAAAGTACTAGAGAAAACCAACCGTAGCACAATAGCAAGATTTGTAAGTGATTCTCTGCGACTATTGTGGCCATCTGAAATTGAGGATAATTGTTGTAAAGTGCTTGTACTGCTCACAGATGCAGCTTCGTATATGTTGAAAGCAGCAAAGGCCCTCCAAGTATTTTATCCAAAACTCATACACGTAACCTGTTTGGCGCACGGATTACACCGCATTGCAGAAGAAATACGCACACAGTTTCCAGCTGTTAACAATTTAATTGTATGTGGGAAGAAGCTGTTTCTGAAAGCGCCAGCTCGTGTCCAGTTCTACAAAGATTGTCTACCTGAAGTTCCTTTGCCACCTGAACCTGTCCTGACTAGGTGGGGGACATGGTTATCTGCAGTATCATTTTATCAGGAGAATTTTAATGAAGTGAAAGAAGTGGTTACAAAACTTGAAGATGAGCATATTGCGTGTGTCCGTGATGCAAAAGTTGTGTTTGAAACCGCTACTGTTTATCAAGATGTGAATTTCATTCATGCACATTTTTCTAAACTTCCAAAAGCCATTGAGAGCTTAGAATCTTCTGGTACTCCCCTCCATGAATCACTTGATCTCGTTGAGAAAGCTGCATCTTCATTGAATTCCGCTCCAGGCGAAATTGGAGAGAAGATTAAATGCAAGTAAGAAAAGGTGTTGAATTCGAACCCAGGACTGAAGAAGATTAAGTTAATTAGTCAATACTTGAGTGGAACTAGGGTATCCTTGCCAGATGTATGCTCCGAAACTTTGGTGCCCGTGTATAAGTACTGTCCAATCACGTCAGTTGATGTAGAACGATCATTCTCAGCCTATAAACTCATTTTGACGGACAATAGACATAGTTTGTATCCAGAAAACATTGAAAGACTACTAGTTACCTATTGTGATGCTTCTTTTTGCAACAAATTATACCTGTAAATAGATAGGTAAGTGAATAAAATTGCATGTTTTAAGTGCATATTTCATTATTTTCCGTGCATATATTCTAACTTTTTAGTGCATATTTGCATGCATATTTTCAGGTTTTTTAGTGCATATAAATCCGGGCCCTACTAATGACCATCGGCCGTCGTTATCTGATTTAGCTCGCCTCATG
The DNA here is from genome assembly GCA_946902985.2 of Meconema thalassinum. Lineage (NCBI taxonomy): Eukaryota > Metazoa > Arthropoda > Insecta > Orthoptera > Tettigoniidae > Meconema > Meconema thalassinum. Next base: position 1,402,620,700 of record OX336389.2, read on the forward strand.
ATGTGCTTCCACACTCCTCAACATATCTCTCTTACTTATCAGCTCACCAAGCAGTGTCTAAAAATATAACGAGTGACCCACTGGCCTCGTTATCAATCTATAAATCGTTGCATCACAACAATATCTCACCCACTTCCTTGAAATGACAAGAAACAATATATCCACATATCCGCCTCGCAAGGACATGATTAGGGATCTGGTCTGCGGCTGACGGAATCAGTCACCATGCTGAATTCCCGCGGCAATAACCAGTATAATCATCCACATGACGCCTTAGCTTGGACTGTCACTCATAATCACATCATGCAGGTCGGCTCCGAATCAGACTTCCTAATTTCGTGTCAAGGACACTCAAAATTTTAAATCAAGATTTTAACCCTCGAGTGAGCTTACTGCTACTCGTAAACAAATTAAATTGCGACAATGGTAATTATCAACAATGAAGCTGATCAATTATAAAATCTACTTCAAGTTCAAATTTACCCGCCAATACTACTTGATATTACATTAATTCAGTCCCACTTTTGTCATCTTGCCCATCTCAGATTTACGCTAATTAACGGCATTACACGGCCATATGCGGGCTCGGTAGCACACATATCCACATATATTATACAACAATAAAACACAAATATCTACAAAATAACGCCAGCTGTTCCATGCAATTTACTGTGTGTCAGAAAAGCAAACATGATTCTACATTAAACACACAAACAAGATATTTAAAAATTAGTCCCATATACCATAAATTGATCTGTCAAATAATAATGCATTATTTAGTACTCAATCATTTTCTGCCAGTCAGCGTCAGAGAACACCAGCAGCCATCCCCTTTTTTATGGCTTAGCTCGAGCCAATCATCTCGCTGAAATGTTGACAGTTCCAAGCTCCTCCTGGGTTCCGTGATGCCATCTCTGTGCTAAAGAAATAGTTTTTGTTAATTAATACACACGCAATCTTTGCTACTAATTTCGCCGATTTGAGTACTTCATTTCCCAAAATGTCTATTGGCGAAATATCGAAGTTAATGGCCCTATTACTGCAGTACGGTGACTACCTGAATTCACTGAAGTTATAATACAACTTTTATAGTCTCAAAAATATAACAGTGTCTTCATGACACAAAGTACAAGTGCCTCTCGACACAACAAAAGAATAATAATAAGTCAGTGTCTTCCGACACGCACGAAAAGAATGTTTGAATGCTGTCCCTCGTCACACACGAATAGAATACTGTCAGTGTTTCACGACACACTCAAATGGAATAATGTTCATCGCCTCTCGGGCCATATATAAATGAAACAGTCAATAGGTCCACATGGAAGGGGTAAAGAGAAAATAATTTCTATAAAAATCGTCGTACTGGCTTGCAACAAGTATCAATGAATTCGCCGTAACACGCAGGTCAAGATCATGATGCTGTAATCAAGAATCGATCGAAGGGATTATCTGTAGCCAATTTCCCGCTCAATCCATGCTCTTGGGTACAAAGCCGTTCTGGCGCCGAAAAGAAGCATTTTTCTCTCATTGGTTGAAAATCACACTCACATTGCGGGCTTTTTCAATACACACCTCCCTGTGGGAGTGGTCACTCGATCGGCTGGCCTCTCACATCATAGCATTATTTCGCCTAGGCGCGAAACGAACAAGGAACATGCCAAGTGCGTGCGTCACCGTAGCGTCTCTCTGGTTAAACTTAGTTAGCACTTGTCATAGATTTGTCATCAGGGTTGGGTTCACCTTTCTAACATTCCATAAGCGATCAACCTTTGTTTCCAAGCTGCCAGGTACATTCTTACTGTCTCCATGAAATACTTAATGTTTCACCACCACAGTCTGGTTAATACTCGATGCTGGCAGAAATATCATAATATGCAGAATAAAACATAGAATCATTTATACTGGACTTAGTATAAAGGGTTCAATATGTCTCACCAATCAAACATATTGGCTGTGCGAAATATTTCACTGGCATTCTATACCTCCGAAACTATTACCTATATCACCCTGACATTTTGTACGGTGATAGAGAATGCTTAGATACGTTCACCTATGTGTTGCTTAAAAACGTGGAATGTACAAAACCAACATGGCGGCCGATCGATTTTAAAGTAAATAAATGGCATTTACTCAAGATTTAATCTAGCGAGGGCAGTGAAACTTGGTATGACAAATGTTTATACAAGATTTAAGCTACTGGCTAACGGTTAAAATGGTCAAAACCAACATTTTATATTTTTTATATTTAATGAATCTCTGAAGTACGCCCTTTAATATGATGTGTAATACATTATAGTTTAGCCATTAGAAATGCCATAATTTTAATTTACACTTGCGCAAACACTGAGAAAATCATCGTGTGGGGATAGTTTTAATTGCAGTTTAAGGGCCCTACACACGTCCTGACACGACCACCCTAATCTTGGACCTGACAGTGGTTGACCCAAAAGTTGGATCGTGTGTAGGCTTGTCGGATGGTGAAAACTGTCAGGCCCTAGATTAGGGTGGTCGTGTCGGGAGAACCATCCAATCCCCCTAACCCCCACCATTCTCTCTGTCGGGTCGGACTGTGTGTAGGGCAGTCGTCCCTACTTCACTACCCAACTGACCCTTCAGACTTATTTGTCGATTAACATTATTTGACGAACTTGGACGCGGAAAATGTAACTATGGTCGAGTTCCTCGAATGTTGGAGCGAGTGCCGGTGTTTATGGGACGTCAAAGATGAGAGTTATTCCAACAGTCAAGAGAATTGAATGCTACATTTTACTGCTGGAAATTTATTTAAAAAATAACACCTCATGCTACAAAAAAAAGGAAGCTTGTAGTTTAACGTGACCGTTAATCTTGAGATCATGAGCCACGGGACCTCCATTTTACGTGGAATACGAACCACAGGACATGGCATTTCACTTCGAAAATCTCACATGCATTGACCGGCAATCGAACCCGGGCCGCTTTGGTGAGAGGCATACAGCTAGACCGCTGAGCTACCACCTCATGCTACAGTGGGAGTTATAAAAAATAATTGAAAAACGTGCGAGCCGCTTACAGAAAAGAAGCGCGGAAGGTAAGTGGATTTCCTCTTCTGCAACCACGTCTTGGACCACACTCTTCTTTTCTTCCTTCGTTCATCATCTGAAATAATAACTGCGCAGAAAGCTACACCTATCTTTTGATTTCGTGTTAAATACGGAGCCATTTTAGGAACATTTTAACACCACAAGCGCTTGTTCTAAACTGGAGTGGAGGTGGTAGATCCCCCTTGTTTGGTCGGGTAAGGTAGTCGTGTCAGGACGTGTGTAGGGGCCTTTACTCAGTTCCTATTTTAGTCTATTTTCATTTAAGACCAAGTAGTTCCGTGAAGAACTAATTCGCCTATTTTCATATATCCAACTTATGTCAATTGCTTCTATCAATATACAACATTTCAGTTTGATTTCTGTAATAGATTAGTGAATATTGAGAGCCGCTTAAATATTTCGGATGGTCGCCATGTTGGATTTTTATATATGTATCCCATAGAGTTATGTATTATTATATGAAGATTATTGCATAGGTGTATTATTCAAACTTCAATCGCATGATTAGGACACGAGAAATAAAAACGAGGTATAAAAATTACGCACAGCCGCTATCTTGTGATTACGAAAACAATTGAAATAAATTAGATTTCAGTGGATTCAAATGTGTATAAGCATTTACGGCACCAAGTTTAACTACGCTCCGATGGTTAAATCGCGAGAAACGTCCGATAAATACTTAAATTTCGCGTTGCCGCCATGTTAGATTTGCCCTCACCAGGTTAATGAAAGTCCCATGAACTTATGTTCATAGCCTATATCAACATACAAAATTTCAGTTTGATTGCTGTCATATACTAATATATTTAGAGATCCGTCTAATTATTTCGGATGGTCGCTATGTTGGATTTTTATATATATAGGCCATAGAGTTATGTACTATTAAATGAAGATTATTACGTTGGTTTATTATTCAAACTTCAATCGCATGATTAGGATACAAGAAATTACAAGTGATTCCGTAAAGAATTAAATAGTCTATTTTCACATATCCTACTATTTTCCGCCAACACAAAAACTTCCTCAATTCTTTACTAGAAAGCCCCTTGTGCCAAAAAGCTTAGGTTTCTAACCTCCTTGACTTTCATAGCGTACCGAGGAACAACAAAAAGAAGTAAGACATGCAAGCTGCCCTTTGGGCGTCATATAACAAAGCTTGCACCCGTCACCCAAGGCCATACGATATTATTATTATTATATATCCTACTTATGCTGATTATTTCTATCTACATGCAAAATTTCAGTTTGATTGCTGTAATAGATTCGTAGATATTGAGAACTGTCTAAATATTTCGGATGGTTCGCCATGTTGGATTTGTTATATGTAAACCATAGAGTTAGTACTACCACATGAAGATTATTTCGTAGGTGTATTATTGAAACTTTGTGATGTTTATCACTACCTTGGTGCCACTTGGCAAACACATGTAATATTTTATTTTTTCCTGAAGTCCCGTGGAGAAACCACTATAAACCTTTTTACCAGATGGGCGCCATCGTGTCCAGTTACCATATGGACATCGAAATATACATGTGACCAAACTTACCATAATATACCTCGGCTATAAAGATTTTTGGAACTCAGCCCGTGGGGAAACTTATGCTTCCAACCAGAATGATATTTACCAAGAGAGGATAGGGGTCGTCTTATAGCTAATTCTAAATACTAGGAGGAAACACGCAGACTGATATTAAGGAAGTGAATTTAATGTCATTAATAACAATAACACAAATTATGCGGAACATGATGGGCGAAGATTTACTGACGTTATTATTAACGATGTGGCGTAAACAAGCAAAAAACGGAGTCATGAATTTAAAATTATTTCCAAAAGCTATGAATTTACATTTAAATTGCCCAAATCAAAAATTAAAATAGTGAACAGAGAAATACGTAATTCTGTCAGTTGCGCTCACCAATGCTGGTTTCTTCTGGTCTGCTTTGCGTAATAGAACGCAATGCTGGAGTCTGATGCTGGATACAGTTGCTATCGCGATGTTGTAGATAAAGTAATATATGGCTGATTACTGTTGATGTAGTGATGAAGATCTAACTTCTAAAATCACTTTAATAATGATTAGCCCAAGACAAGTCTAACATTATATGTAAGCATGACAGAATATGTCCTTGCATACTTTCAACTTATAAGCGATGTACTGCTGATGATATTTAACTGACGTCATCCGTACTCAATAGTAGGAATCTCTCGAAGAACTAACGAAGAAGTGGGGCTCTTTGAGTCCAGAGCAAGGTCTTATAAAAACATGACCTTACCCTCACTCCAGTACCTTAGTTTCAAAAGTTCCAACCAATCAAACTCCCTTTCGTCCGATAGCCGTCATCTCTTCCTCAGCTGGTCGAATGCAATTCGTCCATTCAAAGCTTGGCCTGACTTCTCAGAATCGATGGTCTTGTAGCCAAATAAGGATGTAGGTGTCGTTGAGTAGCCAGATTTCCTTGTCTAGGGATGGACTTGACCTGCCTTGAACCTTTTTCTCAGAAAGGCCTCTCAAGTAGCGTCAGTTTCTTCTTCCTGGAATACCTTCCGCTGTAAGCCAGCAGACGCGTTGAGCGATCGTTGCGACATATCTCCCTGCTCCCCCTAACTGACTGAAAATTGCTACGTATTCAACTTGCTTTGCCATTTCGTACAAATGATCATAATTATGTAATAGTTTATAAATCTTCCCTTTGAAATAATTAATTAAATATGAACCCATCTACTCTCATCAACAACCAATATCCAAAAATAATAATGATACAATTATAAATGAAATGGTATGGGTGGTTAAAATATTTCCCACTGACTTAATTAATAATAATAATAATAATAATAATAATAATAATAATAATAATATCTCAACTTTGAAGGTATTTCATTGCGCCCCAGTTGATCGTACACTTTTTACAACAAAAGTGTTACGATCAACTTCAAGACACAACCTTAAAATAAACACAAATAGCACATTATACACAACCCTTCAAAAATACAACAATGTGTGACATACCCTTCCATACACCTTCTCTCATCGACAGTGTTTATTCATTGTTCTAGCACACTGTGCCTATATGAGTCTGTATAGGTGGTTGTGCCACTGGATAAAAAACACATATATAACCCTGAAAAAATAAATACATTGATAGAAAAAACTTTATGTGCACTTCACGCGCAATCTTCTTATGTTGGCAACTTGATATTGTATTACAAGTTTATTTGCCGATTTCAATTGATTAGTTTCAAAATCTTCAAGCCTAGTGGTTTGCGAATTTCTGGAGTTTCACTCAGTACAAGTGTTCTGTAGAATATATCACTTCCCCAAATTTCTAATATGAAGTGTCACACCTCCTCACTCATGACCATAATGTAACCTCACGTTACGATACTTTACACTCACACACACGTCCGATGAGACGCTCCTGACGCCGTTACCGTATTCTCTGTTTAAGAAAAGTTACCTAAACATACTACTGAAAAAAAAAGAACAAAGCTTAGAAATATCTATAAACCGACTTTTATTTCTGTGTATGTTGTCAACAAAGTATCCCTTTAAATTTATGTCGTGTCACACTCTCAGTTGTGTCCACCTCAGAAAAACCCGTATCTCAGAGCGGGACTCCTAATCAGTCCATCTCTTAAAATCTATGTATACATCACCCTAAAATTCCGGTCAACAGCCGTACGCTAAATATGACCTATATTATGTACTCCGTTACCTTTGCTCCTGTTTCTTATCTGATTGAGACAAACACCTTCGTCCTGCCTTGTCTCACCAGAGCTAATTATGTGTTATCCAACACGCTCTTCCATACCCTGTTCTGACGTCACCTTACCTGAGTCAGACCACAGTCACCCACTCCGTAACTTATTATTATTATTATTATTATTATTACTTACAAAAACAAATTTGCCAAAATTTTCACTTCAGTGCATTGTACTCCTTCACTCATAATGTTTAAGATATGTATTTCCTCAGACTATTGATGTTGTATGTTCCGTACAGTTACCTTCCTCGTTCTTAAGAACGTATGCTGTATTGCCAATCCTTTTAGACACTATAAAGGGGCCCGAAAATAAAAGAAAGAACTTATACATGACTTTTTCTAGTGAGTTCGATTGTTTCAAGTCCCCAACTAAGTAAGACACGGTCTCCAGGTTTGAAAAGATCGAATTTGGTTTGCTTTTGTTGGCGAATTCTTTTAGCTGCTGACTTTTTCAAATTCCTTTTCGCCAACTGGACATAAAAGTCCACCCCTGGTTGTTTTCCCACAGTTAAACCCATACTTCTCCCTAATTCATTTTGGGGCTTCCTACCAAAATGAATTTCAAACGGAGTATTACGAGTACTTTCATGCTGAACGGAATTCAACCAGGACTCCACCTTTGACAGTTGTGAGACCCAGGAAGTGTGCCGATCGTGCACCAAAGCCCTCATAATGCGCGAAATCTCCTTCATCGGACGTTCTGATAAATTCCCTTGAGAATATCGAACAGATGAATGGACATGTGTGATACCGACTTTCTCCATGCTGGTTTTCCAGTATTTTGAAGTAAACTACGACCCGCTATCAGACAAAACTATGAGAGGAACACCAAACTCAGGTATATATTATCAATGGTCAGTCGATTACATGCTTTTCCCGTGGCCTTCCTTAATGCATAGAGTTTGACGAATTTACTGAATGCGTCAATCAGTTCAAAAATGTACTCGTAGCCAAACTGACCTTTCACTACAGGACCAAATAAATCAACACAAACTAGTTCGCCGGGACTACTTGTGATGACTGCCTGCATTTGCCCGCGCAAATATCTAACTGGAAATTTACTTCTCTGACATAGGTCACACTTAGCGAGAATCTTCCTAATATCCCTTCCCATCTTTTCCCAAACAAAGTCATGGCTAATTTCATAATATACTTTGTTAGCGCCAAAGTGACCTAACTCCTTGTGAATGAACCAAACCAGTTCTTCCCTTAATGAGGTAGGTACACATGTTGCCCAGCGATCTTCCTTGCACTCACCTACTTCTAACCTGGCCAAAGGTTCCCGCAATACCACATCTTCTCTCTGCTCTACTAACATGTTCCTAAGTGCTACAAGTGACTGCTTGTTACTGGGATCAATACAACCACACATTAAAATACCTTGATCAGCCTTTACTACCGGTCCCTCCTTGCTTAAAGATGCATCACGAGATAACATATCAGCCAAGATGTTATCCTTGCCTTTAATATGCTTCACCTCGAAGTCATATTCTTGAAGAGCCAAAATCCACCTACTTACCCTATTTGAGCTCAACTTGCAAGTTCTAATGAATACTAATGCGTGATGATCCGTATGTACCTCAAACTTACTTCCGAGCACATACATCCTAAATTTACTGAGACTGAACACAATGCCTAAGAGTTCCAATTCAGATATTGTATACCTTTTCTCGGCAGCTGACAAACCACGTGACGCTAAGGATACAATCCTCAGGTCTCCTTCCTCATCTCTTTGTCATAGCACCCCTGCTATACCAATATGAGATGCGTCTGTCATAAGGACGTACTCCCTGTCCCTTAGTGGATAGCGCAGTACCACTGCCTCCTCAAATCCACGCTTCAGCGCCTGGAATGCCGCGGCATGAGATTCATCCCAAAAACATCTAGTACCTGCTTTCAACAACTCTCTGAATGGCTCTACCAGACAAGCATATTTCACAACAAAACGGTGGAAAAAATTACAAGGTCCAAGCACCGCTTTCAATTCCTTAACGTTCCTTGGAGCGCTAGTGTTCAATATTTTCTGTACCCTACTTACCTCTGGCGTGACCCCCAATTGTGATACTTCATGACCCAGAAAAGCTACCTCCTGCTTGCAAAATTCTGACTTGGACAGCTTCAGGGTGAAACCTTCCTTGTCCAGCTTCTTAAAAACATAATCTAAATGACCCAAGTGTTCCTCATAAGTTTTGGAACTGATAACCATATCATCAATATAGATCGTAACGAACTCACCTATGTCCCTGCCTAGTGCAATGTTAAGTGCCCTAATAAGAGCTGCAGAACTGCTCTTTAAACCATAGGGTATCCTTTGAAATTGAAAGAGATTATACTGATGACTAAATGCCGTGAAGGGCCTATCTTCCTTCCTCAGCAGAACCTGCCAAAAACTAGAGCTGAGATCCACACACGTGAACCACTGTTTACCTTCAAAGCTCTGCATTAATTCCTCAATAGATAAAGATCTCAACTGGTCAAAACTGATATGTGAGTTGAGGGTGCGTGCATCAAGACAAATCCTGAACTTCCCGTCAGCCTTGGGAACTGTAATAAGTGAATTGAAGTACTGGCTATTAGAATATTCAATTATGCCATCTTCAAGCATCTGATCTATTTGCTGTTGAACTGCCTCTTGATACCGAAAAGGAACGGGATATCTATGTCCAACGAACACAGAATAATTATGCACGTTTAACGTATATGTGTAACAATAATTGGCCTTGCCAATTCTCTCCTCAAAAATCCTCTTGTTGTCTAGCAACACATCATGAAGTTGAACACTACGTTGCTCTCCTAACTCATCACTAAATGCTGCAACCCGCAAGGAATCTTCTAAAGACCTGTACGTTTGCACATCACCCACAAAAAGTAATGGTACATGTTCTATACCCATAGACACCTGACCGACCTCCTCGACACTACTGGCCGACACCACCGTACTCAACGTACACACCTCTGACGTCACACCATACTGCTTACCTGGGTTGTTAAACGGTATAATTATTTCTTTTTCGTTCCAATTCACCTTTACACACTCTTGTTCATAGCATAATTGAGCTGAATATCTACTAAGCCAATCTTAACCAACGATCAATTCATATACTAGGTTCGGTATAATTAAACAGGCCAGCCTCTCAATGTGACCGTCAATTTCTAACTCAACCAGTACTTGTTTAGAAATTAACTGGGACCTCTTCCCAACAGCAGTAATAACATAAGTAGATTTAATGGGCATCTCCTCAAAAATGGTACCTCTCTCCTTCATTTTAGAATAAAACATGGCACTCACAGAACTTCGTGCGCATCCTGAATCAAATAATGCAAAGACGGACGCCCCAGACACAAAGACTTTTGCTACCGGATATAAAATTTTGCACTCACTTACTTCCTGAACATCTGTTAACTCCCTAAGTAACTCACTTTTCACATCTTGGTCATAAGTATCAGCAATTAAAGTACTAATTGGGGTAACCACCGACTGTAATGTAGACCCGTCATAACAGCCCGGCTTTAGTTTAAAGAACCTGTATTGGTACTAGCTCCATTGTTTAATGCGCTGTTGACCTGAATTTCGCTAGCATTAGTGCTACTACCATTATTACCACCATTGCTGTTGTTCTGGTCATTTCTGTTAAAAACTCTGTTACCTTGGTTAGGGTTGGAATTATTGTAATTTCCAGACCTCTGGCTACCATTCTGAACATTGTTGTTGCCTGATCCATTACCCCTGTGTTGGTAATTATGATTATTATTACCTCGGTTCTGGTAACTCTGAGTGTTACCGTTATTGTTTCTGTTCTGGTAACTCTGGTTGTTACCATTATGACTTCTATTCTGGTGACCCTGATTATGACTATTATTACCCCTGTTCTGGTAATTATGATTGTTGCTATTATTACCCCTGTCTTGGTAATGATTATTGCCGCCACTGTTCCTGCTCTGAACCTCCTGATTCCTAATATCTTGTCCCTGATTACTATTTAATCTTTGGTAATTAGCAACCATGCTTTCCTCACCGCTAATTCTGCCTAGAGCCTCAAACGTGCCTAGCAGTTTCTCCATCTCTGGGATCGTGTTCACCCTTTGAATGCAAGCCGCTTCCTTTATTCTGTATGGGAAGTGTCTCAAAAGCATCCTCTCTACATCTTTCTCTTGGGTAAGGCCATCCAAATATTTGCAGATCAGTACCTGTCCTAAGAAATACTCCGTCATACTACTGTTTCCTTTAGGATTGTATTTTCCACACACTACCGCTTCCCGATGTCTCGATTGAATCTCTTCACTCCAATACTTATTACTAAACCTTTCCCTGAATTCACTTTAATTTTCTAACGTATCTTTGTATACGGCGAACCAATTTTTCATCTCACCGACAAATGCCTGATCCAGTATCTCCACTACGTAGCCCCATTCAATTAATCCTTCCTCCAACCTCTCTTTAAATTTATTTTCGACCGCCCCCAAAAATTCCATCGGACAACCTTGCCTATTACTAAACTTTCCTAGTTCAGCTTCCTTGTAAGTGAAACCGCGCACACTCCCTCCCCCATTCTGGCCTGCTTCATACCTTATCTTGTTCTTCAATCTCGTTTCCAGCTCAACTAATCTTTTCTCTGCCTGCCTTCCTACATCCTCAACTTTTTCTTGTAGATCAACCCCCTTTAGTACTAATTTCTCTCTCAAAGCTCCTTGCTTCTCCTGTAATTCCTGAATGTTTTCTAAATTCTGAGCGCTACTTCTTTCCACTTTTTTATTCAGTTCTTCACTTAATATGTCCAACTCACCACTCAATTGTTCTTTCACCTGTTTCGTTTCTACTTGCACTAATTCTTTAAAATTATCAGCATGACTACTCATTCTCTCTTCTAAGCTATATTGTACTCCTTTCAATCTAGAATCTACCTCTATCCTTATTTCCGTAGACTTCTCCTCTAATTGACTCCTAATCTCTTCCTTCACCCCTTCAATACTAGTTTTAACTTTAGCGCATTCCTCACTCAGCTGTTCATTAGTTTTAGTTACAGAATCCAATTTTTTATTTATCTCAGCAATTTTGCCGCTAGTTTCTACATTAATCCTATCCAGTTTGCTGTTAAACTCTTTATTATTATTTTCCATTTGAACATTAGTTGCATCTAATTTTGAGTTGATTTCTTGATTATTAACCTTCATCTCCTCTTTAATTTCTTGCTTAGTAGCATCTATATAATTTTTAATTTGAATGAGTAAGGCCATACTCCCTCATTAGAACTCTGAGCACTTTCCTTATCAGATCCACTCTTTGGAAATACCTCCGTTATTCCCATTGAGCTCGTCCCCTCCGGACTGCCCTCATTAGTAGCTCCAACATTCCTCTCTATCTCCTCACCACTCGTAACCTGACCGCTTCTAAGTTTCATATTTTCCTCCTCACTCGACATGTTGAGAAAGCACACAGAATATATTTCCCCCCCCCCCCCAAAACACACACTGCACAGAAATAAAAAAACTTTCCTCTCTATAAATACCACTGGTTTCCAGCTCTACGTTGGGCGCTCAAATGTGATGTTTATCACTAGCTTGGTGCCACTTGGCAACCACATGTAATGTTTTGTGTTTTCCTGAAGTCCCGAGGTGAAACCACTATAAACCTTTTTACCAGATGGGCGCCATCGTGTCCAGCTACCATATGGACATCGAAATATACATGTGACCAAACTTACCATAATATACTTCGGCTATAAAGATTCTTGGAACTCGACCCGGGGGGGACTTATGCTTCCAACCAGAATGATATTTGCCAAGAGAGGATAGGGGTCTTCTTATAGTTAATTCTAAACACTAGGAGGAAACAAGCAGACTGATTTTTAGGAAGTAAATTTAATGACATTAATAACAATAACACAAATTATGCGGAACATGATAAGATAAGATTTACTGACATTATTAACGATGTGGCGTAAACAAGCAAAAAACGGAGTCATGAATTTAAAATTATTACCAAAAGCTATGAATTTACATTTAAATTGCCCAAATCAAAAATTAAAATAGTGAACAGAGAAATACGTAATTCTGTCAGTTGCGCTCACCAATGCTGGTTTCTTCTGGTCTGCATTGCGTAAAAGAACTCAATGCGGGTGTCTGATGCTGGATACAGTTGCCATCGCGATGTTGTAGATAAAGTAATATATGACTGATTATTGTTGATGTAGTGACGAAGATCTGACTTCTAAAATCACTTTAATAATGATTAGCCCAAGACACGACTAACATTATATGTAAGAATGACAGAATATGTCCTTGCATACTTTCAACTTGTAAACGATGTACTGGTGATGATATTTAACTGACGTCATCCGTACACAATAGTAGGAATCTCTCGAAGAACTAACGAAGAAGTGGGGCTCTTTGAGTCCGGAGCAAGGTCTTATAAAAACATGACCTTACCCTCGATCTAGTACCTCAGTTTCAAAAGTTCCAACCAATCAAACTCTTTTTCGTCCGATAGCCGTCATCTCTTCCTCAACTGGTCGAATTCGTCCATTCAAAGCTTGGTCTGACTTCTCAGTAGCGATGGTCTTGTAGCCAAATAAGAATGTAGGTGTCGTTGTGTAGCCCGATTTCCTTGTCTAGGGATGGACTTGACCTGCCTTGAACCTTTTTCTCAGAAAGGCCTCTCAAGTAGCGTCAGTTTCTTCTTCCTGGAATACCTTCAACTGTAAGCTACCAGACGGGTTGAGTGATCGTTGCGACATATCTCCCTGCTCCCTCTAACTAACTGAAAATTGCTACGTATTCAACTTGCTTTGCCATTTCGTACAAATGATCATAATTATGTAATAGTTTATAAATCTTCCCTTTGAAATAATTAATTAAATGTGACCCCATCTACTCTCATCAACAACCAATATCCAATGATAATAATAATACAATTATAAATGAAATAGTGTGGGTGGTTAAAATATTTCCCACTGACTTAATTAATAATAATAATAATAATAATAATAATAATAATAATAATAATATCTCAACATTGAAGATATTACAACTTCAATCGCACGAATAGGCCACAAGAAATAATAAAAACGAGATTTTCTACTTTCTCACAGCCGCCATCTTGTGTTTATGAAAACAATTGAAATAAATTACATGTCAATGAATTAAAATTTGTATAAACATTTACCGTACCAAGTTTCACTGCGCCTCGGATGGTTAAATCGAAAGAAACGTCCATTTAAATATTTTAATTTTGCGTCACCTCCATGTTGGATTTGTGCTCACCAGGTTACTAAAAGTCCCATAGGTGAACTTAAGCTAATAGCCTTTATCAACATAAACAATTTCAATTTGAATTCTGCCATGGATTAAGAAGATATTGGGAACCGTCAAAATAATTCGGATGGTTGCCATGTTGAATTTTTATATATGTAGGCCATAGAACGATGTACTGTTAGATAACGATTATTGCTTAGGTTCATTATTCAAACGTTGACTTTCATCGCATGATTAGGACACAAGAAAAAAAAACTTAATTTTAAAATTTCGCACAGCCACCAACATGAGGTTATGTAAAGAATTGAACTAAACTAGATGTCGGTACATTACAATGTCCATACACATTTTCTGTACCATGTTTCACTGCGCTCGGATGGTTAAATCGTGGGAAAAGTCTATCTAAATGTTTGAAATTCGCTTGGCCGTCATGTTCGTATTGAACTTAACTGATTTTTGAAAGGCACATGGGTGAACTTCCAGTAGTGCCCTTTATCGCCGTACAAAAGTTCAGGGTGATGTCAGTAATAGTTTCGGAGATATAGAATGCTGGTGAAATATTTCGCACAGCCACCATGTTGGATTGGTGTGACGTAATAAAATTTGAAGGGCACGGTCGGCGTCAAGCGAAATAGTGCTATGTTTTTGCCCAGTTTCATTGAAATCGCTTTAGCCGTTTAGATATTATTAGGGACACACACACACACATATACACACACACATACGCACAAACCCACACGGGCAAAAGGTGATCTCATGAACCTATTTTTTTTCTTCATAAATTAATATCTACTAATCTATGACAGCCAGCAAACTGAAATTTTGTATCCTGATGAAAGCTATTAACGTTAGTTCACCTACAGGACTTTCAATAACTGGTTAGCACAAATTTAACATGGCGGTGAAGCGAAATTTAAATATTTAAATGGATGTTTCACGTGATTTAACCATCCGAGCACAGTAAAACTTGGTTCGGTAACTGCTTATACAAATTTGAATTCACTGACTTTTAATTAGTTTTAATTGTTTTCATAACCTCAAGATGGCGGCTGTGCGAAATTTTAAAATCTCGTTTTTACTTCTTCTGTCTTAAACATGCGATTGAAGTTTGAACAATAAACCTACGCAATAAACGTCATCAATAGTACATAACTCCATGGTCTACATATAACGTACATAGAAATCTAACATGGCGACCATCTGAAATAGACGATTCTCAATATCTACGAATCAATTACAGGAATCAAACTGAAATTTTGCTGGAGGCAATTAACATAAGTAAGGTATATGAAAATAGGCTATTTAGTTCTTCACGGAACTACTTGTTTTTAATGTAACTTATGCTCCTTATTCAAGGTTACTATTTAACACAGATCTGTGAATTTATCACCATAAATTTGTCTCATAGTGTTTAATATTTTAATGGAGAATTTTCCTTGTTTTGTAAGTAAAACTATTTGGGTTTTGGCTGTTCTTTTTAAGAAAAAGTAACTATATTTTTTGACAGTTGAAAATAAATTGACTCACCTGAAGTCCAATATAAAAAACGCTCCATTCATAGGTCAAGTAGGGTTTGATTGAAATGTGACATAAATTTAATTATCATACCCTTAATAATACTGAGGAAAAGGAATATGAATTAAGCAAATTTAACGTTGGTATGATAAGGCAATTCCTTATCCCCTTATGATCAGACACATACCCAGGAATATGTGGACGTACAGTTCTGCATACAAAGTTCATAAGTTATTTTTTTCTAGAGGAAATGAGCAGTATGTTAATATTCATGTTGGACTATATCCGAGTAGGCCTGTGGGTGTTGCCAACCCTACGGAAAATAGTTGTAGAGAACAACCTTCTCACATACTGGTACTTGATATTGCAGATACAGACATTGCAACACTAATGGGCTGTTTTTATGCCTTGTATTTTTACTGTTCACGTACAGTGTGAAAAATATGCAACTTGTCATAGTGATATTCTAATGAAGTAATCTGGCAGAGTATATCCCACTGTGGTATACTGTGGACAGTAATAATAATATCGTATGGCCTCGGATGCCGGGTGCAACCTTTGTTATTTGACACCCAAAGGGTAGCTTGCATGTCGAATTTTCGTTGTTCCTTGAAGCACTATGAAAATCAAGGAGGTTAGATATCTAAGCTCCTTGAACACTATAGTGCTTTCTAGTAGAGAAATGAGGAAATTTGCGTTGGCGGAAACTCCCGAGATTAATTTTGCCATTATGAACACGGTCTACTGAATTCAAATGGGTTCTTTGGCATGCCAACATCGTATGACATGGTGTCGTAATTTTTGCCGCTTTAAAAAAAATCACTTACCACGGCCAGAAGCGAACCTGCAAGCTTGGGGTTAGTAGACCGACACGTTGAACTGTGGACAGTGATCACACTGGACTTGGTCCGAAAAGAATGAACTCTCAGTTATGCACTCTGTTGGTCGTCCACTGTAAATATAAATGCCTACAACTTTGTAACAGAGTCGAATAGTTACACAAAATGACCGTGACAGTGTGTTGTGTACAAATGCAATTCAGACCTGCACTCTCAAATGTAGAAGTGTTGGGTAGCATATTGAGGATTCGAGGTCTATGCTAATTCAATGTGGTGGTGCAGGCAGGACGAGAGACCGTCCAGTCACGTTCCACACTTTCTCAAAGGAGGATCATACTAGCCGACAAGACATGCAAAGCGCGATGGGTAAAACGGACGCTGTGTGGGAGGACACTATTCTGTTGAAGGAGTACATCCCCTTGATGAGATAACGACGATAGGACGGGTTGCATTACGTTTTGGGTGTACTTGTTACAACACCGTACCCTGTACGAATGTCAGGGATGATCGGTCGTAGTAAGATATGCCTCCCAAAACCATGTGACTCCTTTCGTGAATGATTGGAACACGTTCCATCGGGAGAGCCACGAGTGGAACTTCATTCATCAGGTCCAGTGGAACAGCCTAGCTGCTTCAGAAGGTGACCTCTGGCGCCTCACGTATTTTGGTCACCAAATCACAGTGGCTAAGCCATGGAGACTAAATCATAGATCCATATATTGCCATCATTTAGACTCATGAAGAAGAACAAATGGCCAATGACGCCACCACCATTTGTGCACAGTAGACACTTCACATTCCACAATGATTCCCGGGAATGTTCAACCAGCCCACCACTGTTTTAAAAATTAAACCACAAAAATTCATGTAATTGCCCGAATTGTGCTATTGTACATCATCCAGACATGTCCATAACCAACATTACCAATTTGTCACCGAATTTCATGCAGGAGGCACGAAACCACTCTTTTGACATATCAACAACTTAACTGCTGCGGAGGTTTTGGCATATCCACAGCTAATGCCATCAGTTTCCTATATCGTTCAGCGCACTCATTCGCTGCCCTCTGGTAACAACCTGTGCAAATATAATCCCAGAATATTTCATTCTTTCTTCCTTTATTTCTTACTTTCATTCATTCTATCTTTCTCCTTTTAACAGACCCTCTTTCTCATGAGTATTTGTTTGGATGTGTGATACAGTAGGTTCTAAGGACAGTTGATGCTGGAATTCGAATGCATGAGCATACTAAATACAAGGTTATTCAAGATACTGGCTGACATTTTAATACAATGATCAATTGTGGCCACTGTGTGTGATAATGGGATATGGAATATTTGATGCGGCTGCATATTTGAATTCTAAAAAAGTAGACTAATGATATTCAGTCTGAACATGTTGTAAATGGATTATTTAGCGCAGTAGGGCAGACAGGTGTGAGGTTTAGTAATATGCTTTTAATATTTGGCCACAATTTATGTAATGGTGTCATGAAGGTTAATATACATTTCAATAGGTATTGACTGTGATGTTAATAGCTATATCCTTTCAAACTGAATGTCCACTGGATTGTTAATTATTCATTTCAGGTTGCTTTTAATCATGTGTGCTCAAAAATAGCAGAGACTTTTGTCAGGTGTAGTCTATTTAGTCCTTGAGTCTAGAGACTCTCGTACTGACCACTATGTGGCTAAATCAGTGGTTTTCCTAGCACATTGCCTCTCTGAATGTGGTTCTATCTCGTTACAGTCTTATGGACAACGTGAAACCTCCAAGAAATCCAACAGAAGACTTCGGATGGACTGACTATTATGGATTAGAAAAGGTGAAATTTCGATATATGTATGTTAGGGCTTGTCTTGTGAATGAACGCTATTCATACTGCAGAAAGTAGATGATTATGTACTCCTGAACCTAATTGCATTTAGCAAAAAATTGAAGTCATCTTTCAGTACTTTACCTACTGTAAATCAAAAGTACCGCATGCAATATTCTTTCTGTCAAATTGTCGTGTCTTAAACAAAAGGTTTATTGTTATAGCACAACAGTCATTCTCTCAACTTCAAGTCAGTTCCTAACTTTTTCATGTAATAGAATAGTATTTTCTGTATTTTATGAACGTATCATTCACTTGAGTACAGCGAGAAATCCTTAGTTTGCAAGTATCTAGGATCTAGAAATTAAAGCGTACAATGGGAGTTATCAACAACCATTACTGTCTTTGATAAAGGAATTCTCGTCCTATGGTTAGAGTAAAATTTCCTTGTCACTTTTATTGGAATTGAAGCGTCCCACTATCGCTTACATCCACAAATGTAAAAAAAATGAATAGTCTATTGCATTGTTCTTTGATCGATAATTATAAATTGAAGACACCGGCAATGCCAAATTAGACAGTATTGGTTGTAATATACTGTAGTTACAAATAAATTGCCAAGCCTAAAAAATAAAATCTACCTTTTCTGCCAGTTCTCTGATTGTATTGGGCCAACAAAGATGAAATCATATCTCTAATGTCCAATTCTTATTGGCCAGTTTGTGCGTAGTCAGGCATTCGCTTTCGATGCCCATGTTTGTTGATAAAATAATGTAGCCCTACTTGGTTTTATGTCCCTTTTAACTACTGCGGCTTTTAGAGATGCCGGGATGCCGGAATTTAGCCGGAAGGGGATCGTTAAAGTGTATTTTAATCTACTGGCACGGCTCTCATGCATTTATGCCCCCCCCCCTCCACCTTCCCCCAGTGCTAACTGACTGCGCTGGGAATCAATCCTACAGCCTTGGGAAGAGCAAGCGAGAACGCTAACACTGCACAGCGTAGCTAGTCCCATGATTGTTGAATTCCCCAACTGCGATAGGGAGTTGCAGCGAGATGGAGATCGGAGGTTTGAATCCCTGCGCTGACAGTTACCTTTCCGAGAGTGGCTTTTCCCTAGGTTCTTCCACGCTCTCTGTGGGCAAAACCCAGGTAGATATCTTATTTACGGCTGGCTGCTCTTACAATAAGAACAGTTATATGCACTAAAGCATACATTGCAAGTACCAAATTTGGATGAAATCATTCGATAGAATGGACGTTACTTGCAGTTGAATATTGAACCTATCAGCACGTGTAGAATCATGTTGCTTACATGTACGGGTTACTCAAAATTAATCTAAAATAATATGTTCTATATGTGTGCAAAGTTTGGAAATGTTGGCCTGCATACTTTGTGATATATTGAGACTAGGATTAAAATAATTGATAGTATTTATCAACAGCTGGTGGCGCTAGCGACTCTGAATATATACCTACGGTAGTTCCGTCTCTTGAGGTACACTATGCAGATACAAAATTTGGTCTAAGTCTAATAGATGGTATGGACGTTGCATGCAGTTAAACATTCAACCTATCAGCATGCGTAATATCAAGTTAGCAACACTGCCATGTGTTATTATTATTATTATTATTATTATTAATTAAACACAATGAGTACAAAGAAAGAATGTATGAATAAGATAATACTGATTAGTATCAGTCTTTAGAAAATGTGCTGATCGGTAACACTGACATGTATGGGTTGCTGAAATTCAATCTGAAATATTATGACCTAGGTACAGTATGTCCTAATTCTGAATGAGGTTTTTTTATAGCTTGGACGTTACATGCAGTTAAACATTGAACTTAACAGCTTACGTAGAATCAATTTGTCAGCTCTGTCATATATGAGACCTTGAACATTAATCTGAAATGTCATGTTCTATACGTGCGCCATTTTTGTAACAGTTCCAATGAATACCCTCTAAAATATCCAAATTAGAGTTGAAACTTCAATTGTAAATTTTCAGCAGTTGATAGCACTGACGTCATTTTCAAATATGACATTGTGTTGCTCTGGTATAGAATTTCCTTCATACCAAATTTGATCTCGATAGCTGCCGCCGTTTAGGATCTGGTAGGGACACACATACACACACAGACAGAAGGAGAAGCAGAAACTTACGCATGTGCCCGGATTGAACTCATAAGTCTACTATTTGATCACTTTTTGAAAATGTGAAACGTTTTGTTTTCCCCGTTGCGATATTATGTACATAGCGCATCTGCTATTGTAAAACACATTCAAAGGAACGGTGTGTTGCTGTAAATAAACAATTTCAAATGGTAATATTTGAGTTGTTGTTTCATTTTGGTACATGGACATCGTAGATATCAGCCCCATGCACTTGAATGTGTGTATAATTTGTTTGACACCCTGTGTCATTCTGGTGTCTGTATTAGTGTGTGTGTACTTCAAATGGAGGTTACGATTAGGATGGAGGCGGCCGTGGCCCTAAGTTACGAACCATCCCTCCATTTGCCTGGAGGAGAAGTGGGAAACGCAGGAAAGGTGTTTTATGTGTGACTGAGGTGGAAATCGAACCCACCTTTTATCTCAACAAACCCCTCCCCGATACCCCACGCCTGCTTCTTTCCATTATACCAAACAAGTGACGTAAGAAATTAATCGACACCACATGAAACTTCGTGATCTATTCGTTCAATCATTTATTTGCTTCTTCAATTGATCCGTACTTCTGGAATAACCACTAGGATTCTGATTCTAATTCTCAAGCCGTGCTGTTGGTAGAATTGGCAACACTGGGCCTAGGCTAAAAGGTGTGTAAACAAGCTAAGCTCACATTCTAACTTTTGTTAATATCATTTATTTTGATAAGACAGCATTTAAAATCAGTTCGTATTCAGTATTTCAATACCCGTGAAGTTCCTCGTGGTGAATCAGACCTGCTGAAAGTTGTAGAAGTGAGTATTTTCCGTATTAAGTTGTATGTTAATAAATTTAACCAACAAATTCTTCACTAATATTTCATTTAACTATATCAGATGCCTAGGAAGAGTTGTGTGCATGACTGTGAGGTAAATGATGGCAGCACAATTAAACTAACTGGTAATAATACTATGTTTTGATCACTTCGTTTTGATCACTACAGCGAAATGGACTTTCAGTGCCTAGTAATTTAGTTTTGGAATACATCTTCATGTGGACTCTATATTCCAGTACATTATGAAATGTACTCAGTTGGCAAGTGTTTTTAGGTAGATTTCATTAGAAAGCTAACTATTTTTTAATTTAAATTTAAATTTTTAGACTGTCAACATTAAGATTGGAGGCCTCTTGTGACTATGATGAGTGAATCTGTGGACAAAGGGTGAAGGATTTATTATCTAAGGCAGTCCCTAAGTTCGAAAGAATAGATTTAAATATTATTTTCTGAGCGCGTCAGTGACAGCAGTGAGCATAGCAGCAAGAAAAGAAAACTTCGGACATTGGGTCATTGAAATACAGTACAGTATTTTATTATTACTTTATCGGGAATTGACACTGCATAGCATGATTAGGTTAATCCTTTATTTGTGATATTTATGTGCAGATTTAGTGGACGTTATGCTCTGTTCTATTTTCGGAAACATTTCGCCTCAAAATCTATGTGTTTACGCAGTATTATCAATTACCATGTGCTTGCTCTACCAGATGATATATGGGCGGCGTTGCCAAGCGTAATGACATGACTTGAGGATAATAGACGGTGATGGGGATGTCCATTAAATTTGAGGCAGATTATACCTGTGAGTATAATCTGCCCTGAGGGCCCTGCGTAGCTAGTGCGTGTAGTACGTTCTATCCTTCTGTACTCTTACGGAGAGTCTATGAAGTAAGCCACCAGCGCATGACGTTATGTCCTTGGCTCTCCCCACCTACCGCTAACTACGTGTGCGAGCAAGCTATGTATAGTGCGATGTGGTACCATGCTAGCAATGCAAGTGCTTTTAGTGCCTCACGACCCAGCCACACACTGTTAGCCCGTCTATGATGGAACTCATCAGTTCAGGCACGCACACTGTAAATCTGTCCTGGCAGGGTTTGTTTCAAAGCTGTTCTTCTCTCCATATAATTATAATAATTATTATTGTATTATATATTATCATTCTATATTAAGCAATACAATGTTATTGGGTGTCAATTGCCTACGTCTCCTACTGTTCCCGAGTACATTATACACGAAGTCTCAATAATTGAATGGATTCATTGATAGCAAAATTAGGTCATTTATACTTAGGCGTACCCAGACATGATAAATGATTAAACAATTTTGATGCTGTTCCTCTCGCTTATTCGAAACGTACCACAAGCTTTCACTTCTCTTTGAAGCCCATCGTTTGCTCTAAACGACCTATCTTGTTATGCCGAAGGTTACTTCACATCTGATGGTGGGGTCCCGCATAAACCTTGAATCCTTCCTACGGTCAATAACAATTATGCCCATTGTACTTTTGCTTCTAACACGAATATATAGATCGCGTAACATATCTGAAATGTTACAACTGTATCCTAGACCTATTGAGGTGATTCCTAACGTTTGTATTGAATCCCCTTCTCAATTATGGTTTTTGAACGTGAGCTAGGATTTCAAGCACTCCACAGTGTTTGCAGCAAACAGAGTTCTGGCTACGCCCATGGAGATCTCACACATGAGAAACCTTTGCTTCCATCTATTTGTGCGAGGATAAATAAAAACATTGTGTCTACTTTTGGATTAGTCGTTCTCCATAAAATATGGTGACTAGATAGTTTCTGGACTTTTGCAATCAACCTGCAAGTTCATTTTTGTTTTCCATTGATCCGCTTCAGTCTATAGTGTCGGCCATTTATATTCCCAATTCTTGCACTCTCTGTATATATGTGGCACAGTCTCCCTACATGATGATTACTATACTTTGGAAAATTATTCGCTGAAAATTGAGAAATTAGCTTCGAGTTTTTCCTATGCCCAGAACTTAGAATGCAAGGAAAATCAAATGCCTTAAATAAGATATGTGGATTATAAATCAACATGCAATTGGATTAATTCACGAGAGCTATTTGTAGCATTGGTCTTTGAGAATATTTTACGGAAGCTAGTCTATGAACTCTACGTGGTAATTTGCTCTCAGAGTTCCCATATCAATGTTCGAATAGCAAAATAGGAATGTAGAAAAAATTAAACTCGTGTAGCCCACTAGCCTGGTGCAAGTCCTCGAAATGAACACCGCTTGGATGACTTATATGTAATTATCATCGATACCATTTCAGTTCCTCAAACCAGAATTAAATTTCTTGGCAGGGCAGGGAATCAAACCCGGACCACTGGGGTGACAGCCAATAATATTAGCCGCTACACTGTAACTGTACCACCCTTCATCAATACACAATAAAGGATAATATTAATAACAATCCAACTCTCCTCTCAATAACATAAAGTAAATAAATAATCGGGGTTCATGGGGTTTAATCACCTGTACGATTAAGTTATAACAACAGCAATACTATTTCACACCCACCTACACCGGTGACCGCATAATTAACAAAACCTGATATCTGGTAAACATTAACATATAGAGGTAAACAACTCACAATATAAGGGTAGATTCTCTCTATCCGAACGTCATCCTCACCTGCACGTGGTGCACCCTGCTCCAGACTGACGACGCTCTGACGACCAAATAACTCCCGGGATAAGGAGTTCCCCTCTCTCCTGCCAATGGCTTATGTAAGGTGGATGAGCAGATTGAGGTTAGGGCGCTCTCTTGCCCTTGAGGTGGGAAACTAACTCTAAAGGCGGTTGAGCCAATAATGGTCAACGGCATAGAAGACCTCAACGGTGGACCTAGCGCATGAGCAACTAGTATTGCCCGAACGGTTGGGAAAGCTGATGAAGGCTGCAACAGTCCAGGACCACCAGTCGTCATAGCTTCTATGCCACTGGGTCAGCGTCCTGAGTCTGTGAAGGACCGTGTGTTTGTTGTTGTGCACCAGCATTCCCACGTTAAAAGATTTCACGCACAGGCGATATTTTTGGAAGACAACACCATCTGTCCAATATCAATGTCCTGAGGTGGTCGACAAGTTGTGACGGATAGTGTAATCTGGAAGCTCCTAGTGACGAATCGGCACGTAAGCGGCGAGTGTGTGATCGCCGTTTTGCTCGAGGACAGACCGTAGTGCAACTCGTGTGCTACACCCGTGACTGAGCAGTCCTATTTAGGATCCCCTCTGCTCACCCTGAATGGGGAGGGGGCTATAAAAGTAGCCCTAAACATAGGCAGTCTAACTTCTCACCTGTCTGGATTACCGCGTTCAGTGGGTACACCAATTTGCGGCAGAAATAAGAGAAAGATATGTAACATGAATATAGCTACCTGGAATATTTGTACGCTGATGGATACTGATGTAGGTAATCGACCAGAGTGGCGTAGAGCAATAATAAGTCGTGAGTTGAAGAAATATAACATAGATATTGCTGCTCTTAGTGAAACTAGGCGTGCTGGAGTCGGTCAACTCGAGGAGCATGGTGGTGTGTATACGTTTTTTTGGAAAGGAAAAGGTGAAGATCTACTAAGAATTCATGGGATAGGATTTGCTATAAAGATTGAATTTATTCATACTATTGATGAGTTCCCATCTGGAATAAATGAAATACTCATGAATCTCTCTTGAGTTATATGAACATCAACTCAAGAACAACCAAAAAGCTACGGTAATCAGTGCATATGCCCCAACTTTGAAGTCAGAAGATGACCAAAAGGAAGCGTTCTATAACCAACTTGATGAAGTCCTGTCGAATGTACCCAAGTCCGATAAAATTATTTTGCTAGGTGACTTTAATGCTCGGGTTGGCAGAGAATCGTCACTCTGGCCTTGAACTATTGGTAAAGAGGGCGTAGGAAAAGTCAACTCCAATGTAACACTCCAACTCACGAAGTGCCCCGATTATGATCTTGTCATTACAAATACACTCTTCCGCCAGAAAGATAAATTTAAAACAACACGGCAACACCCCAGATTAAAGCACTGGCACTTAATCGACTACATTATTGTCCGCGATAGAGATCAGCGTGATGTTCATATAACTAAAGTTATGACTGGTGCTGACGATTGTTGGACTGACCACCGCTTAGTTCGATCTGTGATGGAAATACAAGTTCATCCAAAACGACGGATTCAGAGGAAGGCGATAAAACACAAGCTTAATACATAACAACTTAAGAACAACAGTACCAAATCTGCCTATCAGATACTACTGGCTGATAAACTTCCAAATGATTACCCAGAAGATATTGAGCAGCACTGGTAGTTATTCAAATCAGCCGTTATAGGAGCTGGCGAAGAAGCAGTTGGTTTTAAAAAGAGAAAACATCAGGACTGGTTTTACCAGAACGACAAAGAATTATGTGACCTAATTGATGTAAATCGGAAAGCCTACAACGCTTGGCAAAATTATTCAAATTCACTTCTCAAGAAACAGAGATATCAACAAGCCAAGTCGGAAGTCCAGAAAAGATGCAGGATGATCAAGAATAAATGGTGGATAGACAAATCTGTGGAAATGGAGAACTTAATCGCCTCTAAAAACACTAGTGCCTTCTTCAGTGCTTCCAAAGCTACTTATGGTCCCTCCACCAAAGGTCTTAATTGCCTAAAATCCAAAGATGGTACTGAAGTTCCCCAAAGATCCTGACTCGACAGCTTCCCGTTGGAAAGAACATTTTCAAGAACTCCTGAACAGAAACGCCAAGTCAAGGAAGATGTGTTTGCCTATAATCCACAACAACCAATTCAAGATCACTTAGGTGATGTCCCTTCTCATCAAGAAATCGAGAAGGCCATTCAACAGCTGAAGAATAAAAAGGCACCCGGACAAGATGGAATCCCAGCTGAGCTCTTCAAGGAGGGTGGTCGTTTGCTAATTCAGCATACACACATGTTGATTGTGAAAATATGGAACATAGGAACAATCCCTGCTGATCTACGAGATGCTTCCATAATCACTATTTTCAAGAAAGAGGATAAGACTCTGTGTAACAATTATCGAGGAATAACTTTGCTCTCTGTTGCGGGAAAAATTCTAGCTAGAGTATTGGCCAATCGTCTACTGCCATTGACTGAAATGTGTCTACCAGAAACATAATGTGGTTTCAGACCAAACAGAGGTACAGTCGATATGATTTTCAGTGCAAGACAATTGCAGGAAAAGTCCAGAGAGCAAAACCAACCCGTGTATATAGCTTTGATTCTGTTAATCGAGAAGCTCTATGGAGAATTCTAGCTTTGATTGGATGTCCAAACAAATACATAAAGATACTTAGGCTACTGCACGACGGCATGTTTGCTACTGTTCATGCCAATACAAGACCAGGGACCCTTTCCATGTTAGTACTGGAGTCAAACAAGGTTGTGTAATTGCTCCAACATTGTTCTCGGTGTTTGTTGGAACTAAACTACACCTTGTGGATGATAAACTGCCAACAGGTGTAGAACTTGTGTATAGAACTGATGGAAATCTGTTCAATATTAGCAGACTGCAAGCTAAGACCAAGGTGTCCTCAGTGTCAGTTATAGATCTTCAATATGCAGATGACAATGTTATTCTAGCCAACACTGAGGAAGATCTGCAATCAAACCTAAATGCTTTTAATCAAACATATGAAAGTATTGGACTGGAAATTAACTTTGATAAGACTAAGATCCTTTATCACCCGCACCAAATTCCAACAAGAGAACTCCGGCTATTACAATCAATGGTCAATTTCTGCAAAACGTAAATCATTTTCCTTACCTTGGAAGCAACCTCTCCACATCTGAAAACATTGATACAGAAATCCAATATCGTTTAGGATGTGCTAGTGCGGCTTTCGGTCGTCTCCTAAAAAGAGTGTTTGACAATCATGATATCAGTGTGAGAACCAAACTCTACGTTTACAACGCTGTTGTAATCCCTACTCTTATCTACGGTTGCGAGACCTGGACAACTTACAGAAGAAACCTAAAATGCCTGGAAAAATACCATCAACGATGCTTACGGAGAATACTGAAAGTTAAATGGCAAGATCGTCGAACAAACATTAGTATCCTCGAAGAAGCCAACACCACAAGCATGGAGGCAAAGGTAGTCAGGCATCAGATACGCTGGGCTGGCCATGTTGTCCGCATGCCAGATACACGCCTCCCAAGGAAAATCATGTACTCCAAACTAAAGAATGGACTGCGTAACCATGGAGGGCAGCTTAAACGATACGAGGATGTCCTTAAACATAACCTCAATGAGTGTCAAATTGACACGGTCAACTGGGAAAACGCAGCCGAAGATAGAACTAAATGGCGTAAAATTGTATACAACGGAGTTGAACAATTAGAACAAGATAGGAGAAGACTAGAAGCTAAAAGGATGAACCACAGGAAAGAACGTGCGAATGCAAGGGATGGTGTGCCTGCACAATCATCTGCTGATACAACTAGTGTGTGCGGTCACTGCAGTAAAGTGTGTGCATCCAGAATTGGACTGTTCAGCCATCTGAGACGTCACAATACTTCCAAATAATATTGTATGTTATATACTATATATTCGTTGACGAATAAATGCCTATCATTCTAATATAACACATGAAGCATACTCTGCAGGATCCTCGCCGATTACAGACGGGCCTAACGATCCATGTCATATACAGTATATAAAATGGCAAACTTTTTGTGACAAACACTTATGGACCCTGGAAGATGATGTTGATATGTACTTACGGATGATGGCTGCTGGCTTGAAGACTACAGTATATCTACTGATAATGTTTTTTTTGTTCCTATAGAGTCAGTCATAATTAATTTGCTATTGCAGTAGCTATGTTACACACGCCTAGTGCTGTTGAATTCTATTGGTGACTATCGTTTGCCTACTTTCAGAATCATACAAGATAATTTGTTACTCGTTGATTTGGATTTATTATAGAGCTCTGAATCCGTTTGGTGAATTCCAGAACCTATTCCGCACCTGAATTTACTAATACTTGGCATATTTGACCAGTATTCGCCGATTAGAAAACTATTGTGATGCCCTCGAATATTGATAATCAGACTCGAACTTCCAGAACCTTACGTTTTTCGAGACAGTAAGTCATTGCTGACTTTCCTGAAACTAGGCAGAATATCCTCAGTTGAAGAGTAACCCGACTTGCGACTCACTATGAAATTCTTAATACGCTATCGTGAATGTCCAGATCTACCTCTATTCCCAAGGATAACCACGCATAACCAGACTTGATCTCCTCCAACTTCTAAGTCAAAAAATCCTACCAAAATGAATGAGCGCGGTCCCAGACCAATCCTAACTAGACGAAATCTATCGAAAGAGTAATAATCTTCCCAGCCACCGTCCAACGAAATATCAATCACATAATCCCTACCCCAGCTCTGGTCCACACCACCAAAACCAATTCAAGGGCGTTCCACTAAATTGCGACTAAGCACCAAGAAAAGGAATCCAGGCCCTAAAAAAAAGAAAAACACCTCTACACACCCCTAAGTTTTTTCCTAGTTTATATTTGGAATATTATATTTCTTTACGCTTGCATTAGAGAATCTGTAATGCACTGAGCAGTTACGATTTCACTTATGTATTTATCTGTAGCCTACAAGTTGGATGACAAAACGTCACCCCGTAATCTGCAGGCTACATGGCTGAACAGCGCAGTGGTTGCTTGGTAGGCCTAGGCACTTCATGGGCTGTCGCGCCACGGGTATAGTTTGTTTTTTACTTCTAATACATAAGTGTAGGAGTACAAGATCACGAAGTATTCAGTGTCAACTTTTTTCAGAGAAGCAAGTTCAAATTCAAATGAAAACAATGCGTTGTGTGGAAAAATAAAGGCGTAGCGATTGTGAAAATTGAAAATTGGTTTATGGAAATACTGGACTAGATTGGGATTCATAAAGACTGAAAACAGTCCTTCTGCACTACCAGCGTGCAAGGTGCAGACAAACAGCTAACTGCAGACAAAACTAATGACTCCATTTTTCAACAAAATCGCAAAAATAACTCCATGTGATGACCGTAATTATCTCCACCAGTCGTAGCCTACCTATATGTACATGTATCTATTCTACCAGAAATACTGGCCGAAAAATAATGTGCCGAAAATAGAACACCTAACGGGCATTTTAAAAAATGTTAAGGTAAAATAAATTAAACAGAAAGTAATTAAAGAGATCGATGAACTAAAACAAGAAGCCGTAACTAGAAACTGGTAAAATATCAAAGGATCACTCAGAAATATAGACATTGACAATAATTCAGAACTAACCAGCACAGTCATTCGCAATATTGGACTAGATGATCGAGAATTCCATACCGTCAGGTAAAGTTATCGCTCTCTCAAATCACTCGATCTCCACTCCCCCCCCCCCCCCCACCCCACTCTCCATGACCTTGTTTTACTGCCGCGCTTTTTTGCAAATACAGTAACACTTTTATTCACAAACTTTCCAAAGTGATCCCGACGATTCTATTCAACCGATTTAGGTTTTCAATACAGCTTTGGAATTAGTGAGTAAAACTGAACTTTCGTATTACCCTTTTTTCGAATTTTAATCAGATATTTAAAAAAACAAACAGCATCTTTTCTGTTTTTTTTAATTAAAAAGTAAGCAATGAATTAATATCAATTCTGCTACTGGACAGATTACATAGCTGTTTTCAGATCGCAGATCGGATCTTCCATTCGATAAAAAGATATTTATATACAAATTCAGCTTCTCTTGTGCTACCATCTGTTGAAATATTTTCGTACTGAAGTGTCGGGACATTTAGCCTTAAGATTCGCAGCTTGAATCTCGTTATATAATGTTAGTTTGTTTTTATAAAGATTTGTAAATTACGTATGATTAGGCCTATTATGCACGTGTAGGCTATACACATAATATAATAAATAAAATAAAGTTAGTGCATGCACTAGAATTCAATTATACACTGCTCAAAAGAATTAGAGGGAGAGGAATTTGATCACGTGTACCATGCACGTAAGTTAGTACGTGATTACGATATACACTGTTGCTCGTATTCTTCCGAAATGTTTTAAGGATGAGAGGACACCTCCACATGTCTTTGGAAATCCATGACTTAGTGGGAGTAGACACATGTATCGTGCTATACCGCAAAGTGAAATGGGCGAGCAATGTTGCATTCGGTCCTCGAGTGCGTGTAAGTGAAGAGTACGTTACTATCCGCTTGGTGTACATTGCATTAGTCGAAATGAGGCATCTGAATGAGACAGAACGTGTTCGGGCAGTGACATTACTGCAGTAAGGTTGGACAATTCGTGCAGTGTCTATAGAGCTTAATGTGGCTTCATCTGTTGTTGGGAGGGTTTGAAAACGATTTTGTGAAACTGCTTCATACACACGAAAGTCAGGGCAAGGGAATAAACGAAAAACATCGGCCAGAGATGACCGATATGTGGTGAATTGTTCTCTCCGCTGGCGTTCGGCGACCGCCAGGACCTACAAAATGATCTAAGAGCAGCAACCGGTACCAGTGTCGGTGACCAAATAATACGCAACAGTCTCCGAGAGGCAGGTTTAAGACCAATACGTCCTCATCATGTCCCACGATTAACTGTTCGGCACAAGAGAGAGCGACTTCGATTTGCTGAGGATCACAGGAACTGTCAGCTGCGTCACTGGGCAATGTGTTGTTTACGGACGAGTCCCGCTTTCGTCTGACACGGTGGGACGGGCGTATACGTGTCTATCGTCGTCAGGGTGAACGTTATTATGAAGCAGCAGTCCAGGAATTGGACAGCTTTGGCCGCGGCTCAGTCATGGTGTGGGGTGGCATCACAATTGATGGCCGATCGGACCTTCAGATAATCAGAGACCGACTTAATGCTCAGAGGTACATCACGAGATTCTGCGGGTCATATTATGCCCATTACAGTTGTAATGGGTCCCCAGTTAATCCTGCAACTCGACAATGCGAGAGCTCATTCACCAGCAGTCACCATGGAAACTCTACAGGACTTCGCGATTCAAGCATTCGACTGGCCTGCGTTGAGTCCTGGCCGCAATCCCATTGAGAATTTATCAGATATGCTGGACAGACAACTTCGGGCCCGTCCTGTAGCACCACAGACTCTGGAACAACTTGAAGAGGCCCTTATGGAAGAGTGGGACAAAATACCACAAGAAACTGTTCGCAGAATTGTCAGGAGCATGCCACGAAGATGTGAGACAGTAATATGGGCACATGGAGGGCCTAGCTGATATTGAATTGTTTATTTTTGTGCGCTCTGTGCATTCATGGAAGGACTTCCCACTTTGGTTGACGACATTGTGTGGAATTTCTGGTCATAGCACCAACATGTGTGCTACGACGTGCACAGGATATGCACATTTCCATTAAATAAAGGTTTCATTTCCCAGATAGCAAGGCTGTTTCACTCCACCCATTCCTGACAAAATATGCAGGTGTTTCAAATGTTGTCCCTCTAATTTCTTTGAGCAGTGTATATATGGTAACTTATCTGAGAGGAGCCATTGGTTGTAAAGTTGTTTCGTTATTGCGTGTGGACACCCACCTGAATTGCTCAGGAGCGCTTTAGTCTGAATATCGCTGCGCGTGCGTGTCATCTGTTAACGGTAGCTGTGAACAGCTGTGGCTGGAATAAGTTATATCATACCCCACCTAGTCATTGGGCAAATTCTTGTTGACAGTTTGAAGAGTTTGTATAGGCAACACTGAAAGAATGGCTTCGAAACTTTACATGAGCTCCTTAGCACCGTTCATGAAAGTTAAAACAGAATATTGATATATTTGACCGGCCAGAAAGGGACATCTTAGGTTTTATTTATTTATCGTATGGCTTTTATACCGGGAGTGTCCGAGGATATGTTCGGCTCGCCTGAGGCTGTAGCTGCTTCTAGCGGACACCCATAGGGTGAGCTACTAGTTCCGTTCAATTTCAAGCTGTTCCAACTTTCGCTACCAGATGTCAATGATAACTAGTGGTGAACGTTGGAACTTTGATAGAGCGTTCCAACGAAATCTAACCTAGAAATTTAGCTTCACACAGGTTTAGTCTGTGGAAGGATCTTTTACAAGCCATAAATCTATGACATGGGACCGCCGGCTTTACTTCAGCTCCGAAGGAAGGCATACTGAAGTCTTTGAACGCTCTTAAGAAAATATGACGACTTAGACCGGGTTTGAACCTAAGGTGACTAACCTTGTATACACATGGGGAATGGTAATTCGACGTAGCCTATTCAACACTGGAAATCAAATCTACTGTGCACCGTTAGCCACTCAACGCTCTCAATTTCTGAGCCTTGATTAAAAAAATGTGTCCAGGTCGTGGAGAGGCCACAGACTTGCGCCCCTGGCTGGATAGCTAGAGATTCGGGTTCGATTGTGCTTGCATTATCAGATCGTACTAAATATATAATTATTATTAGAATATTATTAATTTACTCAGAATATGGCTAATAAACATCACTCGTTCTGATATAAATAATGGGTTTGTGATAAAGGAATCTCATTTGGAACGGACCTTTAAATTATGCAATGTATTAATCGCATGTAATTTATTTCAGGATTAGGGCATAACCCAGCTGTTTTGGGTACACTCGTGTTGACCGACTGAAAAGCACTAAACTCTTGTTTACTAAGACAACACTGAAAAAATGGCTTCAAACCCCATAATAATATCATGCAATACTAATTTAACTACCTTCGAATAGCATTTCATTTGGCAATGTACACTGAACTCCTATCTTCTCAGGTAAATGGCTGGCTTGATTCATTGGTCCTGAAGTATTCCGGCATAGTTTCCCCATTAGTCAGTGGCTCATCATACGAAGGCAGACAGGTTCGAGGTGTGAAAGTGTCTTATAAAGAAGGAAATCCAGGCATCTTTATCGAATCTGGTAAGTGGAAAAAATATTACATTAAATCACAGTTTCATTCTTTGTACTAAGGTTGATTCGCAAACCATGACACTTTTTTAATCTTACAAAAATATTCCGACACTGTAAATCCG